>JAOPSE010000119.1:4975307-6175307 GCA_029449295.1 Zea luxurians
TGCGGTATGGATTATTCGAATACCTAGTAATGTCTATCGGATTAACAAATGCTCCTGCCCACTTCACGTATTTGATAAACTCGATATTCATGCCCGAGTTGGACAAGTTTGTGGTGGTCTTCATTGATGATATTCTAATATGTTCCAAAAATGAAGAGGAGCATGCTCAACATTTACGGATCGTGTTAACGCGCCTGAGAGAACATCAGTTATATGCCAAGTTCAGCAAATGCGCGTTTTGGCTGGAGGAAATTCAGTTTCTAGGACATGTTCTATCTGCCAGGGGGATTGCGGTAGATCCCAGCAAAGTCAAGGACATTTTGGAGTGGAAACCCCCAACCACTGTTCATCAAGTCCGAAGTTTCCTTGGACTGGCTGGATATTACCGCCGATTTATACCAGATTTTTCTAAGCTTGTGAAGCCAATCACAAATTTATTGAAGAATGATATTAAATTCAATTGGTCTTCCAAGTGTAATGAAGATTTTGAACAATTGAAGACATTATTAACCACTGCTCCGGTATTGGCTCAACCGGATATCACTAAGTCCTTTGATGTGTATTGTGATGCATCAGGCAGTAGTCTCGGCTGTGTATTAATGCAAGAAGGCCGAGTAATTGCGTATGCTTCAAGGCAGTTGTGCCAACATGAGGAGCATTATCCAACTCATGATCTGGAGCTAGCTATTGTGGTTCATGCCCTGAAGATTTGGCGTCATTATCTGCTGGGTAATATCTGTCACATTTATACAGATCATAAAAGCTTGAAGTATATCTTCACCCAGTCAGAATTGAACATGAGACAAAGGCGATGGCTTGAGCTTATTAAGGATTATGAACTGGAAATTCATTATCACCCAGGCAAGGCCAATGTAGTGGTAGATGCACTTAGCCGTAAGGTTTCCTGTCACTGTCTTACGGCAAAGACCTCTGACAATACATTATGTCAGGAGATGGAGAAGCTAAACCTGGGAATGGTCCAACAAGGAACCCTAAGTCAGCTAAAGCTTGAGTCAGTCCTTTTACGAAGGATAATGGATGCTCAAAGAAATAATGAGGGTATGAAACACATTCGTGAGAAGATAAGGGCTGGAAAAGCCAAATGTTTTAAAGAAGATGATCAAGGTATTATATGGTTTAATAACTGCATAGTGGTGCTGAAGAATGAAGAGGTCCGCCAACAAATTCTTGATGAAGCACATCTTAGCCGCTATTCTATTCATCCTGGAAGCACTAAGATGTACCAAGATCTGAAACAACATTATTGGTGGACGAAAATGAAGATCGAGATTGCATGCTATGTGGCTAGATGTGACACCTGCAGACGTGTCAAGGCCATACACTTGAAAGCTGCGGTCCATTACAGTCTCTACCAATACCGACATGGAAATGGGAAGACATAAGTATGGACTTTATTGTGGGATTGCCCAGGGCTGCCAAAGGGTATGATTCTATCTGGGTTATCGTTGATCGACTCACAAAGATCGCCCACTACCTACCCGTCAGGACAAAATACACAGTAGCCACTTATGCAGCATTATACATTGCCCGTATTCTCAGTTTGCATGGTATTCCGAAGACTATAGTGTCGGATCGTGGATCCCAATTCGTATCCAAATTCTGGGAAGAACTTCACAAATCCTTGGGTACTAAACTGCTCCACAGTTCGGCCTATCATCCTCAAACAAGTGGACAAACTGAGAGGGTTAATAAAATACTTGAAGATATGATGCGGGCATGTGTTCTGGACTTCTCACAGAAATGGGATGAATGTTTGCCCTTAGCAGAGTTTTCATATAATAATAGCTATCAAGAAAGTATCAAGATGGCACCCTTCGAAGCTTTATATGGACGACGATGTCGTACTCCGCTAAATTGGTCTGAACCTGATGAAAGGTACTTCTTTAAGCCTGATATGGTGAAAGAAACCGAAGAAAAGGTTCAGAAAATAATTCATAATATGAAGAAAGCCCAAGCTCGTCAGAAGAGTTATGCAGACAAACGGCGAATGTCCTTGTATTTTCTTGAAGGGGACTATGTCTACCTGAAGGTTTCACCAATGAAGGGAGTATCGCGTTTCGGGGTTAAAGGGAAGCTTGCACCCAGGTACATTGGTCCTTTCCCTATACTTGAGCAATGTGGACCAGTGGCGTATCGACTTCAGCTCCCCGAAACCTTGTCTGCTGTACATAATATGTTCCATGTGTCACAATTAAAGAAATGTCTTCAGGTTCCCGATCGAACCGTTGATGTGACAGATGTTGTCCTTGAACCAGACTTGACATACTCTGAACATCCCATTCGAGTCTTGGATCAAAAGGACAGGGTTACCCAGAGAAAAACTCTCAAGTTCTATAAGATACAGTGGAACCAACATTCTGAAGATAAGGCTACATGGGAAACTCAAGACTTTTTAGATAAAAATTTCCCGGGCTTTTTAGCCTCATGTAATTTGTAAAGTGTGTTTAGTTGTTGTAATAAAGAGTGACCCTCACACCACCCCTGCCTTGTACCAAAAATAAGGAAATAAAAATGTGACACATTCCTTTTCCATTACTTACCCTAGGACTTTTAATCTCGGGACGAGATTCTTTTATGGGGGAAGGATGTAACACCACTAGTGTTACTGCAACTAAAACTTGAGCATGACATCATAAACATTGGCATTGCATATTTTGACACACCTAGAGTGCATTCACTAGGTAAAAATTTCAAACATGTTGTATTGTTATAGCATTTTGCAAATAGAACCTTGGATGGGGGGCTTAGCCCTAAATAGGGATTTAAGTGGTAAAACATAACCCAAAGTGAGAAAACCTAAAAGCTTTAGGGGAATAGTCATAAAATGATCCCAAGAATGGACTTGAATCACATTTATACCCTGAGATACCAAAAACCCCATTTGAACCCTAGAAAACCCTAAGTCCAAACCCTAGGGGCCTATGTGCAAAAATTGTGCACATTTGGACTAAAGTGTAAAAAACTACTATGTTAAAGCATATTAAGTTACATGGTTCACATTTGGGAAGATTTACAAGCCAAACCCTAAGTTTTGGATTCATTTGCAAAAAGGACCCCAATTGAGATTTCACTCTAAGTCTGAATTTCAGAATTGTGGGCTCAACTTTGGAGCCTTGTAAGTTTCAAATTATAGGGTTTTGCCCTAGGTCACCACATCAAACTTGTAGACCAAACAAAGGAGAACAACTTTGCTTAAGAGTGTAAGCATAGTTGTTAAGAGAAATTGGGAGATAATCATGCCCAAAGTCAGGCTGTCAGGCTGATTAAGTCTGAAAATCAGACTAACAATAGATGCCCTGAACTTCAAGCCCAATTTCAAGCAAGATCCATTGACTTTTGGGGCAACATCATATAGCAATATTGTAGATGGTATATTGCTCTACAATTTTGCTGCAGAGCTTGGTATGAGTTGTCATTGGGAATTGAGAGAAAATTTAGCTCCAAGTTTGACTGTCAGGTTCATCTAACTGAACTTCTCCATGGTACAGTAACCGCTCGGGTTCAGAACGTTTCACCGTCGACGATCGCTCCTCCGCCGTGATTCGTGTCACCGGCGTAAGGATTCGCGCTCGGGGCAGATAGATAACATCACGGGGTGAGTGAATCTTCGCCGCCGGTGAGCTGGACTCCACTCCGATGACTCCCGTGTACCCCTGCTCGGCGGCTAGAGTAGATAAGACTCGCCAGTGAACCGCCGTCGCACGGCCTTGTGCCACGTATCTGAGCACCCCCGTCACATCATCGTGACTCCCTATCGCTGTCTCATCGTCGCCGGTGAAGTTGCCACGACAGAGGACACGAAATCGCAAACAACAATGTTCTTCATATCTCCGGCCACCCACACTGCCCAGCCAAATTAAGCGCCACCGTCGAAGCCTCCTATAAATTGAGCCCGCGGCTAGCTTCGCAACATCATCACCCACCCAGCCACCAAGAATCGCTAGCAATCGTGCACCAGTGAGCTTGAATTTCGGTTTTCCCCCAAATCAAGCTTCCGCCACCCCGAAACCAATCTCACCGCGGCCAGCCCCATTCCGGTCAGTTCATCCTCCCCTCTCCCTCGTTTAAGCTTTCTCTTATGTCTACGATGCTTACCGACCCACGCAATTGTGCTAGGAGCCCTCTGGTCGCCGGGAACGCGACTGTCTAGCTGCACTGCTCACGGTCACCGTGGCCAGAGCAAACCTATTGGCCATAGATGAAATTGGGTTGGGGGAAAGCTTTAGGATGGGTCCTATTTCGTGTCCGCTGCTCGGGAGCGCCGGTCATGGCCTCGTTTGGCCGGTCTGCAAGCTCGCCGGAGCTCAGCTGCGCGCGACGTCGTCGTGGACTTCCCCCTGCGAAGGAATAGAACCCTGAGGGCTTTTTTGCAAACCGTCAGTGACTCAAGAAAACAGTAACTAAACCCACCTTGAGTTAGCCAAAACACCAAGGCCCTTTTCGCAAAATAGCCAGCGCTGCCGCGGACGCGCGCGCGCTTTCCCCTCTGGATTGGGCCGCCTGAGCTAAAACCAGCCCAACACTATTCAATCTTTTTCCTTTTCTTTTTCAGTAGAACTTTAGAAATCTATAGAAAATGGTAGAAAAATCCTAAAATTGTCAAACCAATTTTCTAGACTTCTTATTTTCCATAGTATTTAAAAAAATAGTTTCATGATTTTTAGGTTAAATAAGGAATTTTAAGGCATTTAAAGTAGTTTAAAGCATTAGTTCTGGATTTTTAGAAAACATATGGTAATTCCAAAAATGTCCAAACTTTTTATATGAGTTCTATACATTATTTAGAAGCCTTGGGTAGAATTTGGTTTGATTTGGACCTTGTTTGATAACTAGAACCTAAAACCCCCTGCCCTTTGAACTCCTTTACTGACTCCGGAAACCCTAAGTTCTCGGAGTTCCGTGAAGGAAAATTGTATTCAAGACGTTAGAAAATAAATTCTTTTTATCTTTGCACTCTCATGAGCATTACATGGCATTCATTCTTATATACATGATTATGTTTAGAAAACGAAGAAGAGATCGAAGTGACTGAAAAGAAGGCACCACCACCTTTGGAATCTCAGGCAGGGACTTGTCTCTACTTTGACATCTACAGGCCTGAGCCTGACTCACCTACTAACGAAGGCAAGCCCGGTGCATTTGCCACCTTCCTTGATGTTTTTAAAATCTTTCTCACTTGCTTGCTGCATTAGGTGACAGGAGTTGATTGCTTAAACAATTCCTGCATTACCTTCCTTGAACTTGATTACCCCCCTGAAACCCTGTTTTTACAAAAGGTTTTACTATGCTTAGTATTGCTTTAGCAAAAACAAAAGGTTTTGTTTTACAAAAGATGATTGGCAAAGTGGGAGGGATGTTTTTGAAAATAAAATTTGTTAGTGAATCCATCACGGTCGTGATGGATTCAACATCGGAAAAGATGTACCTCTGCTAGGTACCAAGTTTTTGGGTTTAATAATTAAGCTGAGACCGGGGGGTGACTTGCACGAGAAGAGAGTCTCGGTGTAGTGTCTCCGTCTGAGTCGATTAAGGACCGTGTCGATGTAGGCTTGCTGACCGAGGACCCTTTAACTGGTCACATGCCTCGTCATGGGTAAGCCTTGCCTCGGGCAGACTAAGGCCAGAATAAGATAACACGGAATGGGCGTGGAGCGGTGGCGAGAGTAGCGTGTACCCTCCATGGCAAGAGGCTGGACGGTGGTGTATCTGTGCTCTCGGTTCGTGAACCTGATCTGGTCTTAAGAACCCCGGTGGCGGGTTGACATATGCAAGGGTTAAGTGCTACATATGTCGTGTGATCAGAGATCCTCAGCTGAGTATAATCGATTCGGATCGCCGTACCTTCGCGGTTATGAAGACTTGGTCACTGCCCTATACGTAGAAAACCAGTAAAGATGAAGGACTCGTTAAGAAACTGGCTAGTGTAGGACAAGTGTTTGAACTAGGGTAGAATGAACTCTAGATGCAGGTAAGTTTACCTAACCAGAAAATAAAATTGGATTTTAAGGATCCACTCTTAGTAAGCATTTATGCAAAACAGAGTCTTTGATCTTGAGATACCTTACCTTGACCCTTATAACCAGCATACCCTTGAGAGTCTTTTCTTAGTCAGGTAAGACTTGCTGAGTAATTCCATACTCAGGGTTTATTCCCTCGTTGTTTTTAGGTGAGGAAGCAGCAAATTTTGTTGCTTTTGTACCAAGGTGGTTCCAAATGAAGAAAAATAAGAGTGAAGCTGCGAGAGGACATGGTCCTCCATAAGAAACTTTTATGTAAGAACTTATCGGGAGGAGTTTTTTCCTCCCTTGGTATTGTAATAATACTTCTTAGCACTCGTTTTGTAACTCTGGTCTGTAATAAGTAACTTGATCTTACTTTCTAAATAAATGTAAGTTTATGTAATCGCTTCCGCATTTCTATATCTTCGATGTTCTGTAATATCTGCAAGACGGGTGAAACATTCCTGGAAAGGTAAGAAAGAAGATACCAAACTTGTCAAGTGATTCAGGAACATCTACAGGATTGTCTGATGTCTGTTGGACAAGGAGAACTGTAGGTGGGCCTAATGACTTGGGAGGTTCCATCACACCGCGCGCCCCTCCCCGGCGGCTGTGGCCATGCCCCGCACGCCCGGTGCGGCCGCGCCTGCCCCGGCCGGCCCGTTCTCGTCCTCCCCTGCGCAGCCCCCTCCTCTTCCCCCTCTCTCTTCCATGGATGAGAGGAAGAAGATGAGAGGAAGAAGACGATGGCAGTCTCGTAAATTTAGTCCGCGCGAATTACAATATGGTTTAAAACATTCATAATTTTTGCGTTTTAAACCCGATTCGATCCATTCAAGTTGCGTTAGATTTGTATTAAAATTATCTTAATTTAGAAATATTTATCCCAATTTTTGCACATTTTATTTAATTTAGTTAAACGTTTGTTTAACCAGTGGCTACTGAAAGGGAATTAGGCTTACACATATATTCCTAAATTAATTTTGGTGGTTGAGTTGCCCAACACAAATAATTGGACTAAATAGTTTGCCCAAGTTTATAAGTTCTACAGGTACCAAAGGTTCACATTAAGCCAATAAAAAGATCAAGAGAAGGGTTCAAACAAAGGAGCAAGGGACAACCGAAGTGTGCCCTGGTCTGGCGCACCGGACTGTCCGGTGTGCCACCGGACAGTGTCCGGTGCACCAGGGGACTCCAAGCTGAACTTCGCACCTTCGGGAAAACTCAGAGCCACCACGCTATAATTCACGGGACTGTCCGGTGTACACCGGACATTGTCCGGTGCTCCAAGGAGAAGCGACTCTGAACTCGCTAGCTTCGGGAATTCGCTCCGCTATAATTCACCGGACATGTCCGGTGTGCACCGGACTGTCCGGTGTAACGGCGGAGCAACGGCTACTTCGGCGCCAACGGTCACCTGCAGCGGCATTAAATGCGCGCCAGAGCGCAGAAGGCAGGCACGCGCGAAGTAGCGCACCGGACACTCTACAGTACATGTCCGGTGCGCCACCGGACATCTAGGCGGGCCCAGCAGTCAGAGCTCCAACGGTCGGAACCCAACGGCCTGATGACGTGGCTGGCGCAACGGACACTGTCCGGTGTGCACCGGACTGTCCGGTGCACCATGTGACAAACAGCCTCCACCAAACGGCTAGTCTGGTGGTTGGGGCTATAAATACCCCCAACCACCCCACATTCAAGACATCCAAGTTTTCACACTTCTACACCTTACAAGAGCTCTAGCATTCAATTCTAGACACACCCAAGTGATCAAATCCTCTCCAATTCCACACAAAGCTTTAGTGATTAGTGAGAGAGATTTGTCATGTTCTTTTGAGCTCTTGTGCTTGGATTGCTTCTTTTTTCTCATTTGTCTTGTGATCAAAACTCTATTGTAACCGAGGCAAGAGAAACCAATTGTGTGGCGGTCCTTGCGGGGAAGTTTTGTTCCCGGTTGATTTGAGAAGAGAAGCTCACTCGGTCTGAGGGACCGTTTGAGAGAGGGTAAGGGTTGAAAGAGACCCGGCCTTTGTGGCCTCCTCAACGGGGAGTAGGTTTGCGAGAACCGAACCTCGGTAAAACAAATCCGCATGTCACACTCTTCATTCGCTTGCGATTTGTTTTGCGCCCTCTCTCTCGGACTCATTTCTATTTCTAACGCTAACCCGGCTTGTAGTTGTGATTAAATTTGTAAATTTCAGTTTCGCCCTATTCACCCCCCCCTCTAGGCGACTTTCAATGGTATCAGAGCCCGGTGCTTCATTAGAGCCTAACCGCTCGAAGTGATGTCGGGAGATCATGCCAAGAAGGAGATGGAGACCGGCGACAAGCCCACTACAAGCCACGGGGAAACTTCATCGGAAGAGTCCCGCAACAAGAGGAAGAAGAAGAAGGACTCCTCCAACAAAGGGAAGGGGAAGGAGAAGAAATCCTCTTCCCACAAGTCACATCGGAGAGGCGACAAGCACAAGAGGATGAGGAAAGTGGTCTACTACGAGACTGACTCTTCATCACCATCGACCTCCGACTCCGATGCGCCGTCCGTAACTTTTAAGCGCCAAGAGCGCAAGAAGTATAGTAAGATCCCCCTACGCTACCCCCACATTTCAAAGCATACTCCTTTACTCTCCGTTCCATTAGGCAAACCACCGGTTTTTGATGGTGAAGATTATAATATGTGGAGTGACAAAATGAGGCATCATCTAACCTCACTCCACACAAGCATTTGGAATGTCGTTGAGTTTGGTGTACAGGTGCCATCCGTAGGGGATGAAGACTACGACTCGGACGAGGTGGCCCAAATTCACCACTTTAACTCCCAAGCAACCACTATACTCCTTGCCTCTCTAAGTCGAGAGGAGTATAATAAGGTGCAAGGGTTAAAAAGTGCGAAGGAAATTTGGGACATACTCAACGCGCACGAAGGAGACGAGGTGACAAAGATCACCAAGCGGGAGACGATCGAGGGGGAGCTCGGTCGCTTCATGCTTCACCAAGGGGAAGATCCGCAAGACATGTACAACCGCTTGAAGACCTTGGTGAATCAAGTGCGCAACCTCGGGAGCGAAAAATGGGATGACCATGAGATGGTCAAGGTTATTCTTAGATCCCTCGTTTTCCTTAACCCTACACAAGTTCAATTAATTCGAGGTGATCCTAGATACAAGCTAATGTCTCCCGAGGAGGTTATAGGAAAATTTATGAGCTTTGAGCTAATGATTAAAGGCTCAAAGAAAATCATCGAGCAAGGCACCTCCTCCACGCCCGAGGCACATCCCGTTGCATTCAAGGCGACGGAGGAGAAGAAGGAGGAGTCTACATCAAGTAGACAACCAATCGACGCCTCCAAGCTTGACAATGAGGAGATGGCTTTAATCATCAAAAGCTTTTGCCAAATCCTCAAGCAACAAAAGGGGAAGGACTACAAGTCCGCTCCAAGAAAGTTTGCTACAAATGTGGTAAGCCCGGTCACTTTATTGCTAAATTTCCATTATCAAGTGATAGTGACAGGGACAACGACAAGAATGGGAGAAGGAAGGAGAAGAAGAGGTACTACAAGAAGAAGGGCGGCGATGCCCATGTTTGCCGGGAGTGGGACTCCGACGAGAGCTCCACCGACTCCTCCTCCGACGAGGACGCCGCCAACATCGCCGTCACCAAGAGGCTTCTCTTCCCCAACGTCGGCCACAAATGCCTCATGGCCAAGGACGGCAAAAAGAAGAAGGTTAAATCTAAATCCTCCACTAAATATGAGTCCTCTAGTGATGATAATGCTAGTGATGAGGAGGATAACTTGCGTACCCTTTTTGCCAACCTAAACATGCAACAAAAGGAAAAATTAAATGAATTGATTAGTGCCATCCATGAAAAGGATGATCTCTTGGACTCCCAAGAGGACTTCCTAATCAAGGAAAATAAAAAGCATGTTAAGGTTAAAAATGCTTACGCTCTAGAGGTTGAAAAATGTGAAAAATTATCTAGTGAGCTAAGCACATGCCATGACACTATTGCCAACCTTAGAAATGAAAATGCCAAATTAATTGCTAAGGTTGATTCTCATGTTTGTGATGTTTCAATTCCCAATCTTAGAAATGATAATGATGATTTGCTTGCTAAGATTGAAGAATTAAACATCTCTCTTGCTAGCCTTAGGATTGAGAATGAAAAATTAATTGCTAAGGCTAAAGATTTTGATGTTTGCAATATTACTATTTCTAACCTTAGAAGTGAAAATGATATATTACAGGCTAAGGTTGTAGAATTAAAATCTTGCAAACCCTCTACATCTACCGTTGAGCATGTGTCTATTTGTACTAGATGTAGATATGTTGATATTGATGCTATTCATGATCATATGACTTTAATTAAACAACAAAATGATCATATAGCTAAATTAGATGCTAAAATTGCCGAGCATAACTTAGAAAATGAAAAATTTAAATTTGCTAGAAGTATGCTCTATAGTGGGAGATGCCCTGGCATCAAGGATGACATTGGCTTCCAAAGGGGAGACAATGTCAAACTTAATGCCCCTCCTAAAAGATTATCTAATTTTGTTAAGGGCAAGGCTCCCATGCCTCAGGATAACGAGGGTTACATTTTGTACCCTGTCGGTTATCCCGAGAGCAAGATTAGGAGAATTCATTCTAGGAAGTCTCACTCTGGTCCTAATCATGCTTTATGTATAAGGGTGAGACATCTAGTTCTAGGCAACCAACCTATGCTAAGTTGCCTAAGAAGAGAACTCCTAGTGCATCAAATGACCATGACATTTCATTTAAAACTTTTGATGCATCATATGTTTTAGCTAACAAATCCGGCAAGGTAGTTGCCAAGTTTGTTAGGGGCAAACACAAGGGCTCCAAGACTTGTGTTTGGGTACCCAAAGTTCTTGTGTCTAATGCCAAAGGACCCAAAATCGTTTGGGTACCTAAAGTCAAGAACTAAATTTGTTTTGTAGGTTTATGCATCCGGGGGCTCAAGTTGGATCATCGACAGCGGGTGCACAAACCACATGACAGGGGAGAAGAAAATGTTCTCCTACGAGAAAAACCAAGATCCCCAACAGCTATCACATTCGGGGATGGAAACCAAGGTTTGGTCAAAGGATTGGGTAAAATTGCTATATCTCCTAACCATTCCATTTCCAATGTTTTTCTTGTTGATTCATTAGATTACAATTTGCTTTCCGTATCTCAATTATGTCAAATGGGCTACAACTGTCTATTCACTGATGTAGGTGTCACTGTCTTTAGAAGAAGTGATGATTCAATAGCATTTAAGGGAGTGTTAGAGGGTCAGCTATACTTGGTAGATTTTGATAGAGCTGAACTCGAACTTGCTTAATTGCTAAGACTAACATGGTGTGCTCTGGCACCGCCGACTAGCCCCTGTTGGAATGAAGAATCTTCATAAGCTTCTAAAGGGAGAGCACATGTTAGGATTAACAAATGTTCATTTTGAGAAAGACAGGATTTGTAGCGCATGCCAAGCAGGGAAGCAAGTTGGTGTTCATCATCCACACAAGAACATCATGACGACTGACAGGCCACTAGAGCTCCTACACATGGATTTATTCGGCCCGATCGCTTACATAAGCATCGGCGGGAGTAAGTACTGTCTAGTTATTGTGGATGATTATTCCTCGTTCACTTGGGTGTTCCTTTTTGCAGGAAAAATCACAAACCCAGGAGACTTTAAAGGGATTCTTGAGACGAGCTTAAAATGAGTTCGGCTTGAGTATCAAGAAAATTAGAAGCGACAACGGGACGAGTTCAAGAATTCACAAATTGAAGGCTTTCCTGAGGAGGAGGGCATCAAGCATGAGTTCTCTTCTCCATACACCCCACAACAAAATGGTGTAGTGGAGAGGAAGAATCGAACTCTATTGGACATGGCAAGAACCATGCTTGATGAGTACAAGACACCGGATTGGTTTTGGGCCGAGGCGGTTAACACCGCTTGCTACGCCATCAACCGGTTATATCTACACTGAATCCTCAAGGAGACATCATACGAACTCCTAACCGGTAAAAAGCCCAATATTTCATATTTTAGAGTCTTTGGTAGCAAATGCTTTATTCTATTAAAAGAGGTAGAAAATCTAAATTTGCTCCTAAGACTGTAGAAGAGGTTTTTACTAGGTATGACTCAAACACAAGGCATATAGAGTCTTTAACAAGTCCTCAGGACTAGTTGAAGTTTCTTGTGACGTTGTGTTTGATGAAAACTAACGGCTCTCAAGTGGAGCAAGTTGATCTTGATGAGATAGGTGAAGAAGAGGCTCCGTGCATCGCACTAAGGAACATGTCCGTTGGAGAAGTGTGTCCTAAGGAACCCGAAGAGCCTCCAAATGCACAAGATCAACCATCCTCCTCCACGCAAGCATCTCCACCAACTCAAAATGAGGATGAGGCTCAACTTGATGAAGGAGAAAATCCAAATGATGAGCCACCTCAAAATGACGGCAATGATCAAGGGGGAGATGCAAATGATCAAGACAAGGAGGATGAAGAACCAAGGCCGCCACACCCAAGAGTCCACCAAGCAATCCAACGAGATACCCCGTCGACACCATCCTCGGCGACATTCATAAGGGGGTGTTAAAGCCCTAAATTGTGTATAAGGTAAAAATAATAAAATAAATAAATACATGAATTTACATAAAAGTGTTTTGAAAATCATTTGATTTCCTTCTCTTTGTGCATACTCACCTAAGGGAATTAAAGTAGTCAAATAGCAAATAAATAAATATAGAAATATGCATCTCATGCTGAGGTTTTTGTTTGTGCATTAACTTGAATTTCAACTGCAAAACCAGATTTGATTTGGAACTTAGAAGTGAAATGAGAAATGAAAACAGAAATTAAAAAATAAAGATATAAAGGAAGGAAAATAACAAAATAAATAAAATAAAAGATAAAGCCTTCCTTACTGTGTTCTCTCGAGCTAGGCTATTTAGCCTCCACATAACCCACGTTTCTCCTTCTCTGTTTTTTTTCTTTTTTTTTTGTTGTTATTATTTTAAATCAGTTCGAACGGTTGCATTAGTGTGATACAGAGCATGTTGTCACCGTGAACTCTTCTCCTCTTCTCTTGTACGTGGGATGAATGCTTGATGGCTGACAGCGAGACCCAGAATCCATCGCGCATTTCGCTGGGGTCGGCACAACTGGATCACGGGATCACAACAAAATGCCGATTTACCCCGCCTGAGATTCTCGCCAACGCCCCAGCACATGCGTCCTATGCTTGCTCTGCATCGTGGGCCCGCATTGTCAGCTGTGTCTCCCTCATCTTCAACCAACGCGGCGAGCTCCTATGCAGGAAACGGATTCCGTAACAAACTCAAGAAGGTCCCACGGTTTTCTGCCTGATTTCTGCGCGCGCGTTTCGGAGGTCGGGTCGATGCCTGGCTATAAAGCGCAGGTCGCTGCGAACTCCTGTACCAATCAGTAGCCATGGCGTGCATAGTTGAGGGAGAGAGATGAGATCGTGCGCCTCGGTCAAACACATTGTGTGCTGCATCCCCAACCATCGGGGCATGATCTGGAAGCCTCCCTGTGTTATGGTTGAGCTATGAACTATCCACGGCGGCTTCAAGCGGGATGAGGCCTTGGGGCTAATTGAAATCGCTCTACCAGGATCTAGTAGTCCGCTGGTACACCACGGCACCCTGGACAGAAACTCTTGTACTTCAAACCATGGTGAGGAGCCCCCATTCCTATTCTCCATAGTCTCCGCATGGTTTAGGGATATTTGCTTTCGAAATTTGGTGCATCAGGGCGCCGTCCACATCGCGACGGCGATGTCACAGCCATGGTTGCTGGGAGCGCTTGCCTCCCTGCTTGACCGTCGGGTGGTGGAAGGGGCATTTTGGGTCGCTGATCTGGTGCTGAACGGCTAGGATTAGAACATCATACCCTTTCGTCCCCACTAAATGGCAGTCGTTCATCTTCAAATCCATGATCCAAATCGTGCCACCACCATTTTAATCGCGGCCATCAGTTCCTAATTCGAGGGTCGACGACGAATACCCTACGGCATATACTTGCAGCCAGTGATCTCTAATCCAACGTCTGTGGATTGATCATACCCCTTCGCCGCGATTATTTCTAAAAGAGACCCATTATTTTATTAAAATTAACCCGCCGTCCGGGGCTATAGGAACAGTCTTGTGATTTAGCCCCGAATTTTATAAGAAAACCCTGCGCTCTCTGGTATTAGTGGCCGCGGTCCAAAGGTTAATATAATTGGTAAACTAATAAAGAAAATGATTTTTTTAGTATAAAAATAATTCTAGGATCTTGTTTAATTCATAGAAAATTTATTTTAACTCCTTTTTGATTCATTCAAGTTGTATTAATTTTGTTTTAATATTGTTTATCACCTAGTGACTCTATTTAGACATGAAACATAGATTAAAATTGTTACTTAATTTATTTCGTGCCAAGTACTTAATAACTTCGGAAATTCATAACTCAATAACTGTAACTCCGGTTTGATCCATTCTAGTTGCATTAGTCTCATAATAATATTTATTATCATCTGGTAACTTTGTTTTGTCATGAAATATAGGTTAAAATGTTGCACTTAGTCTATTCTATACTTAACCACATGGATCTTCGGAAAACCATAACTTCACAACCGTAACTCCGATTGTAGTGATTCTCGAGCCCACGATCTCGTAACGACGTGTAGATTATTATTATGCAGTTTATTCTTATGTTTGGTGTGATGTTAATTTTGCATATACCATGCTTGTCTGTATTGCTACGTTTAGCAGTGAGGACACGTGTCATCTGAAAAGCAAAGTTGGTACCTGGAATCTCAAGTGCCAGGCAAGTTGTGCCCTTGATCACTTCTTTTTTACCCAGTCATGTTCTGATTAATCATAATGATCTGCATAGGTTAATTTTGATGGGACCCAATAGGATACCCTAGTTTGTCTATCCTTTATACCTTGTTTACCACTGAACTTTCTGGGTAGTACTTGCTAGTGCTATATTGTGGTTTTGGGTATGGAGATACATTATTCATGATTACACTTTTGTTATCAGTTGTTATTTACTGTTCATGATAAGATCATTATGTTAATTGGAAACATGGAGAGAACCACCCGGGAAAACAGTGCTACCACAAGGGTTTAATGGGACGCCCTTGGCTGGACTAACTAGGAAAGCTAGTGGAGGTCTTCCTTACCCGAAAGGGGCAAGGGCAGTAGGGGAGTGGTCAGTGTAGGGAGGTCCTTGGTTGATTTTGCTGCGATGGCGGTCAGGCAAGAACCTGCACTGGAGCTTCCTATAAACTGTAGCGGGATTTCTGAAGCTAGTGGAACTTTGTAAAGGCCTCGTAGTGTTACCCTGCCTCGCCTCCTCGGTAGAGGTGTATGGGATTGGCCGTCTCTTGGCAGATGGGTAACATGACTTGTGGGTAAAGATGCGCAACCTCTGCAGAGTGTAAAACTAGTATACTAGCCGTGCTCACGGTCATGAGCGGCTCGGACACTCACATGATTAATTTATGGAACTAAATTCAATTTGTCATATGCATTGCATCGCAGGTGATGTTGTTACTTTTGTTCTATTACTTAATTGGGTTTGGTATTTACTTATACTTAGTAATTGCTAATAAAATTTTGACCAACTTTAAAAGCAATGCTCAGCTTCAACCATCCTCTTTGGTAAGCCTTACACTTCACGTGAGCTCCCACCTTTGGCGAGTTCATGCACATTATTCCCCACAACTTGTTGAGCGATGAACGTATGTGAGCTCACTCTTGCTGTCTCACACCCCCCACAGGTCAAGAACAGGTACCACAGGATGAGGCGCTTGGAGGATGCTGCGATGTGTTCGTGAGAGGTCTAGGCCGTCGTCTCCTAGTCAACTTTGGTTTGCTAGACCGTTGTCTCCTTATAATGTAATTATTTATTTTGTACAGAACTCCTATTATATAGTAAAGATGTGACATTCGATCCTGTGCCATGATTCATCATATGTGTGAGACTTGGTCCCAGCACACCTGGTGATTATGTTCGCGCCCGGGTTTTGGACCCCTAAAACCCGGGTGTTACAGGGGGTAACCACTAGATCTCGTGTTGCACATTTTTATGAGCATTACATTTTTGTTTCCTCTATTGAGCCACACAGGGTAGAGGAAACACTCCAAGATTCAGATTGGGTGATGGCGATGCAAGAGGAGCTCAACAACTTCACTAGGAACGAGGTATGGCATTTAGTTCCACGTCCTAATCAAAATGTTGTAGGAACCAAATGGGTCTTCCGCAACAAGCAAGACGAGCATGGTGTGGTGACAAGGAACAAAGCTCGACTTGCGGCCAAGGGATACTCCCAAGTCGAAGGTTTGGATTTCGGTGAAACCTATGCACCCGTAGCTAGGCTTGAGTCCATTCGTATATTATTAGCCTATGCTACTTACCATGGCTTCAAGCTTTATCAAATGGACGTAAAGAGTGCCTTCCTCAATGGACCAATCAAGGAAGAGGTCTATGTTGAGCAACCTCCCGGCTTTGAAGACAGTGAGTACCCTAACCATGTCTATAGGCTCTCTAAGGCGCTTTATGGGCTCAAGCAAGCTCCACGAGCATGGTATGAATGCCTTAGAGATTTCCTTATTGCTAATGGCGTCAAAGTCGGCAAGGCCGATCCTACTTTATTGACTAAAACTCTTGACAATGATTTGTTTGTATGCCAAATCTATGTTGATGATATTATATTTGGGTCTACTAACGAATCTACATGTGAAGAATTTAGTAGGATCATGACACAGAAATTCGAGATGTCGATGATGGGGGAGTTGAAGTATTTTCTAGGATTTCAAGTGAAGCAACTCCAAGAGGGCACCTTCATCAGCCAAACAAAGTACATTCAAGACATTCTAAACAAGTTTGGAATGAAGGATGCCAAGCCCATCAAGACACCCATGGGAACCAATGGGCATCTCGACCTCGACACGGGAGGTAAATCCGTCGATCAAAAGGTATACCGGTCGATGATAGGTTCTTTACTCTATTTATGTGCATCTCGACCGGACATTATGCTTTCCGTATGCATGTGTGCAAGATTCCAAGCCGACCCTAAGGAATCTCACCTTACGGCCGTAAAACGAATCTTGAGATATTTAGCTTATACTCCTAAGTTTGGGCTTTGGTACCCACGGGGATCCACATTTGATTTAATTGGTTATTCGGATGCCGATTGGGCGGGGTGTAAGATTAATAGAAAGAGCACATCAGGGACTTGCCAGTTCTTGGGAAGATCCTTGGTGTCTTGGGCTTCAAAGAAGCAAAATTCCGTAGCTCTTTCTATCGCCGAAGCCGAGTACATTGCCGCAGGCCACTGTTGCGCGCAATTGCTTTGGATGAGGCAAACCCTGCGGGACTATGGTTACAAATTAACCAAAGTTCCTCTTCTATGTGATAATGAGAGTGCAATCCGCATGGCGGATAATCCCGTTGAGCATAGTCGCACTAAACACATAGCCATTCGGTATCATTTTCTTAGGGTTCACCAACAAAAGGGGGATATCGAGATTGCATACATTAATACTA
The DNA here is from genome assembly GCA_029449295.1 of Zea luxurians. Taxonomy (NCBI): domain Eukaryota; kingdom Viridiplantae; phylum Streptophyta; class Magnoliopsida; order Poales; family Poaceae; genus Zea; species Zea luxurians. Next base: position 4,992,898 of record JAOPSE010000119.1, read on the forward strand.
AAGATCAATTAGCTGATATCTTTACCAAGCCATTGGATGAACAAACTTTTACCAAACTTAGGCATGAGTTAAATATTCTTGATTCTAGGAATTTCTTTTGATGTCTTGCATACATAGCCCATAAATATACCTTTGATCATGTCTCTTTTATTTATGCTATGACTAATGTGTTTTCAAGAGCATTTCAAACCAAGTCATAGGTATATTGAAAGGGAATTGGAGTCTTCGGTGAAAACAAAGGCTTCCACTCCACTCCATAACTCATTCTTCGCCGTCGCTCCAAGCAATTCTTCGACTTTGGTATAATCTTCACTCATATGTTTTGTTTGCCAAAGGGGAGAAAAGTTTAGTAAAGGGCTTATATCTCACTCAAAGTATCCGTTTTTGGCGATTCATGCCAAAGGGGGAGAAAGTATGAGCCCAAAGCAAAAGGACCGCACCACCACCCTAATTTTAAAATTAATGATTTTCCATTGATAAATTTCAAATTGGTATCTCTTTGTGTTCTAAAGGGGGAGAAAGTAGCACCTTTCAAAATTGACATCTTAAAACCCTCTTGAACACTAAGAGGAGAATTTATTTGAGGGGGAGTTTTGTTTAGTCAAAGGAAAAGCATTTGAAACAAGGGGAGAAAATTTCAAAACTTGAAAATGCTTCGCAAAATCTTATTCATTTACCTTTGACTATTTTGCAAAAGGACTTTGAAAAGGATTTACAAAAAGAATTTGCAAAAAACAAAACATGTGGTGCAAGCGTGGTCCAAAATGTTAAAAATAAAGAAACAATCCATGCATATCTAGTAAGTAATATTTACTAGCTCAAATTCTAAGTAACCTTTGCACTTACATATTGCAAACTAGTTCAATTATGCACTTCTATATTTGCTTTGGTTTGTGTTGGCATCAATCACCAAAAAGGGGGAGATTGAAAGGGAATTAGGCTTACACCTATATTCCTAAATTAATTTTGGTGGTTGAGTTGCCTAACACAAATAATTGGACTAACTAGTTTGCCCAAGTTTATAAGTTCTACAGGTACCAAAGGTTCACATTAAGCCAATAAAAAGATCAAGAGAAGGGTTCAAACAAAGGAGCAAGGGACAACCGAAGTGTGCCCTGGTCTGGCGCACCGGACTGTCCGGTGTGCCACCGGACAGTGTCTGGTGCACCAGGGGACTCCAAGCTGAACTTCGCACCTTCGGGAAAACTCAGAGCCGCCGCGCTATAATTCACCGGACTGTCCGGTGTACACCGGACATTGTCCGGTGCTCCAAGGAGAAGCGACTCTGAACTCGCCAGCTTCAGGAATTCGCTCCGCTATAATTCACCGGACATGTCCGGTGTGCACCGGACTGTCCGGTGTAACGGCGGAGCAACGGCTACTTCGGCACCAATGGTCACCTGCAGCGGCATTAAATGCGCACCGGACACTCTACAGTACATGTCTGGTGCGCCACCGGACATCCAGGCGGGCCCAGTAGTCAGAGCTCCAACGGTCGGAACCCAACGGCCTGGTAACGTGGCTGGCGCACCGGACACTGTCCGGTGTGCACCGGACTGTCCGGTGCACCATGCGACAGACAGCCTCCACCAAACGGCTAGTTTGGTGGTTGGGTCTATAAATACCCCCAACCACCCCACATTCAAGACATCCAAGTTTTCACACTTCTACACCTTACAAGAGCTCTAGCATTCAATTCTAGACACACCCAAGTGATCAAATCCTCTCCAATTCCACACAAAGCTTTAGTGATTAGTGAGAGAGATTTGCCGTGTTCTTTTGAGCTCTTGCGCTTGGATTGCTTCTTTCTTTCTCATTTGTTCTTGTGATCAAAACTCTATTGTAACCGAGGCAAGAGACACCAATTGTGTGGTGGTCCTTGCGAGGAAGTTTTGTTCCCGGTTGATTTGAGAAGAGAAGCTCACTCGGTCCGAGGGACCGTTTGAGAGAGGGTAAGGGTTGAAAGAGACCCGGCCTTTGTGGCCTCCTCAACGGGGAGTAGGTTTGCGAGAGCCGAACCTCGGTAAAACAAACCCGCGTGTCACACTCTTCATTCGCTTGCGATTTGTTTTGTGCCCTCTCTCTCGGACTCATTTCTATTTCTAACGCTAACCCGGCTTGTAGTTGTGATTAAATTTGTAAATTTCAGTTTCGCCCTATTCACCCCCCCCCTCTAGGCGACTTTCAGCTACTAGAACGACGTTTCAATTTAAAAAAAACCTAATTTAGGAATTCGATTTGCGCATTTATAATTAGTCACCAATATGATTAACCTTAACTGAAATGTTATTTATTAATAATTATTTAGTTTAATCACGTTGTTTATTTATTAGTTTCGCATGTCGGTCCGCGCGTGCCGCGGTGCTGTTTCGCGCACGTCGTCGCGTGTCGTTCGCGAGTGTCGCGCGTGTTGTTCGCACGTGTTGTCGTGTGCCGTTCGCGTGTATCGCGCGCCTTGTCGCGTGCCATTCGCGCGTATCGCGCGTTGTCCACACGCTAAGTCGTTTGTGTCCGCGCGTTGCTCACATTGTGTTTGCACGTCGTGCGTCGCTAATTCGTCTCGCTTAGAATCGCTCATATTCATTAAGTTACTTGCTTAACTGTCAAATATTTAAATAGTAAGTTAGTCAAAACTAAGTAGTAGTATTAATTTACATTTGATTAATATCCATTAATATAGAAATGTCGAATTAAATGTTCTAATTAGTACTTGTTTAACATAAACGCGCTAACCCCTCGACCGTAGCTTCGACTATCGTGGTTCTTTTCCTCGCGTAACCGTAGATGCGCTCTCTATTTTATATTGCTCGCTTTTATAACATTTTATCTTGTATGGTGTAATGTTCTTATGCACATGTATATGTTTGTTTGCTTGTGCCTTTTCGTCTTCGCTTCGCGTTGCGATTAGATCGCGATTCATTTCTGAGCTTCGAGGAATCGACGATCAAGCATGGCGACCAAGTGATCGAACTCTTCAAGTTCTACGAGATCGAAGACCCTGAGCATCTGTTTGGTGAAGGCAAGTGTCCTCTGACCCATTATTTCCTATTTACTTTATAATTCACTATCTCGCATACTGTGAACAACCTAAGGATTGACTAGCTTTCTATTTACCTTGTCCTTGATTACCTTTTGGGTTACTACGGTTAGATTCATGCTATTGCTTTACTTTAATCAATGAACATGATGTGAACACTTATGATACGTTGTTGTCATTATGATTATGATGTTGGACTGGTGATACTTTAGGGGGCTCGAGCGGTTTCTCGAGTGCCTCTCCGTAAGGACCTGTTCGTTGGATGACCGCCCGGAAAAACAGTGCAACCATGAGGGTGGAATGGGATGCCCTTAGCTGAATAATTAGAGGAAATGGGCTGTAGTTCGCTTCGCCGTCGTGCCGTTAATGGGGCTCGGTGTATGCGGCTCGCTCTGCCAAGGTTGGTTCGCCCCTTGGGGAGGAGTGCGGTGCATTTAGGAAACCTAAAGGGCGGCTACAGCCCCAGGGAATCTTTGTAAAGGCTATGTAGTGAGACCCTGCCTATTCACCTTGGTAGTGTTTAAGGGTTTGATCGACCCGAGGCAATAGGGAATCACGACTTGTGGGTAAAGTGCGCAACCTCTGCAGAGTGTTATGAAACTGATATATCAGTCGTGCTCGCGGTTATAAGCAGCCAAGGGAGCTCCATTGATTAGAGATACTTTGATCAGAGATGGTTGGTTTACAGGTGGTGACAAGGATGATGTTTATGTCTATGGTAATGGTAAGTGGTATTCTTTCCATTTGGAAAGGGTACTTTTGGGTTAATAACTTGGGTTAATGCTAAAACCCGACTCCCTACTAGTAATAATAATCTGACCAACTAAAAGCAACTGCTTGACTTACCCCCACATAAAGCTAGTCCACTACAGCCAAACAGGACATTTGCTGAGTACGTTGATGTGTACTCACCCTTGCTTTCACAAAACACCAGGTTGCCTTTGGTGCAATCTATGCTCAGGTAAAGAAGAAGGAGAACGGTATCAAGGCGGATCTTCGGGAGTTCCAGGACTTCGACGAGTTCGAGGATTAGGCTAGCGACCTCCCCCAGTCAGCTGCCTGTGGTGGGTTGTTTACGTTGTCTACGTTTCGATTCTGTGTACTTTGATTTATATTATGTAAATGGCTCTAGTCTGTAATATTATTACTTACTCTTTATTGTAATTCGAAGCATTGTGCTATGATGAGTTATTTATGTAATCGCTGTGTACGTGAATTTCTGATCCTGGCACGTACATGGTTCGCATTCGGTTTACTTTCTAAAACCGGGTGTGACATAAGTGGTATCAAAGCCGTGCTGACTGTAGGACCGCTGACCTAGAGTAGCATTGGCCATTTTAAGGACTTATTGATTATTACTTCATCTCATCCTTGATTCTGCTTTAAAATATTAGTCACCTCGACTAATTCTATGTTGTGCTCCTATATGCCCCCTTGCCAAAAAAGTATTTTATTCTAGTATGGTCTATACTTCTCTCAATCTATTAGATCTGATCTTATCTTGTGCTTGCGACATCTTTGTAGATGCCCCCTGACCATAGCCTTTAGTCTTTTGGGACTCTTTCCTCATCCATTATTAAATTGCTACTATTTGACCATCTTTATTCCATTTTGTTATTGACATGCTCGTATCCTTGCATTTTTAATACCCTTATCCCTTAATCTAAAGCACTTACCCTTGTACCTCTACTACCTATTTAAACATTTCAGTGTCCATGATCTTACTGTTTGAGACCCTTTCCTATTCTATTGATAAGTCGCTATCTTTTTAGCAATTTGTACTTTCTTGGTCTTTGTATGCTCGTACCAATGGAATCTTGCATACTCTTATTTTTATATATGCTTACCTTTATGTCCCAATATCTGTTTGAAATATTTCAGTTAACATGCCCTTGACCACCCTTGTTTCCTAATGATCCATGAGTGATCATTTTTTATTTTGCACACCTGTAGTAATCTCGTTGTTTCCTTGTAACTCCACTCGGTAATGAATCTTTACTTCAACCCTTCTGTTGGAACCTTACCGATCTTACCCTTGATTGTTTTCTCCACTTTGTCATTTCGCGAGTCTTGTCTTAACTATATCCTTTGTTATGCTTTTAAATTATTATCATATGCACCCTTGACACCTCTATATCCTACATTGATGTTTGTCTCATACCTGCCCTTTAAAATCGCCCCTCTTCCGTCTCATACCTTCTTTCTCTTGGTCGTATCCTCTTCTTTGGCTCGCGAGTTTGTAACCTCATCCTTTGTTGTGCTTTTGCTTCTTATTGCCTTTACCCTTCTCATCTCTCAATCTTACCTTGGTGATTACGCTATGTTCGTTATCTAAAACCTCCAATCTCCCACCTTAGTTCAAGTGTGGTCTCTTACTTATCTCACCCGTGGTTATATCCTATACTTTACCTCTTGAAGACTTATCTTATTTCTATTCTTGATTGTACCTAGATTCCTGGTTTTTTATGCACATTTACCTCTTCCTTTATATCCTTGCCTATTATCACCTTTGACCCTTGACCTCTCTCCATATTTACCATGATGTTTACCTATTTCTTAGCCTCACTTATTCCATTTCAATCCGAGAGTGTTATTTTCCCTATCCTGCTCTTGTTCGTTTCCTTTCCCTTTGTCGCTTTGCAAGTCTTGTCTTACCTTAACTTCATCCTTTGTTGAGCTTGTGTTTGATATCATCCTTACCTTTGTAATCTGTATATCTTGCCTTGATACTTATCTTAGGTCTGCTTGTTGAAATCCCCTCTTTTCTATCTTAATTCGAGAGATATGTTTTACTTATCTCACCCTTGACTATATCCTCTTCTTTACCGCGTGAAGGCCTAGACTTAACTCCATTCGTTATTGTATTTGTACCACTTGCTCTTCTATGCCTTTATCTTTTCTCTTACACCCTTGTCCGTTATCGCCTTTGGCCCTTGCGATATTTATGTCTTCTACCTAAATGCTTACCTTAAACTTATCCTTTAAATCCTCCCCTTTCTTTCAACCCAGTTTGAGAGTTGTGAGTTACCTACCTCTCCCTTGATTTCTCTTCACTTCTTTTCGCCTTACAAGTGTTGTCTTAATTCCATCCTTTGCTGTGTTTTGATTTTCTATCACCATCACCTTGTCATCCATCGATCTTGCCTTGATACTCATCTTTATTCATACTCAAAAAAATCTCCGCTCTTCCACCTCAAATTGAGAGTGGCAGTTTACCTATCTGGCCCTTGGACGTACCCTCTTTTTTTCACTTGCACGTCCTGTCTTAACTCCACCCTCTGTGGTATTTATATCCTTGGTTCTTATACCCATTTACCTCCTCTTCTACATCCTTGTCCATTATTACCTTTAAACCCTTGTGATACCTATGCCCTTGCCCACATGCTTATCTTGAACCTACCCTTTAAAACCTGCTCTTTTTCATCGCTGTTTGAGGATAATGCCTCACCTACTTCACCATTGATTGCTTCCCCTTCTTTGATGCCTCACAAGTTTTGTCTAAAATACATCCTTGGTTGTGTTTGTCTGTTATCACCTTAACCCTTGTCATCCCTTGATCTTTACCATGATGCTTATCTTGCACCTGCATTTTAAAGCCTCCTCTCCCATTTCATTTCAAGAGTGATGTCTTGCCTATCCCGCTCTTGTTCATTCCCTTTTTCCTCTGTCGCGTTGCAAGTCTTGTCCTAACTCTATCTTTTGGTGTGTTTTTCCTTTCACCTCCCTTACCTTTGTAATCTCTAGATCTTTCCATGATGTTATCTTATGCCTACCTTTTGAAATATCATCTTTTCCATCTTGATTTGAGAATGGTGTTTTACCTATCATGACCTTGGTTGCATTCTCTCCCTTGTCGGTTACAATCATTGCTTTAGCTCCATCCTTTATTATGCTCATGCCCCTACCCTCCATGTCTTATTATTCCCCTTCCCTTTTGTTGGCCTTAGAGGAAAGACCACCATTTAATTAAAAGGAACGTATAGCAACGAGATGTTTGTTGATGTGTGCTCATGATGTTTGTCCTTCTGCTATGACTGATTTGCTTCTTTGGAATGAGTGTAGATGTGTTGTGGCCCTTGGACCGCAGTGGAATCTGTTTACTAGGTGAGTGCCATAGAGTTAAGTAGTTGGGTTCTCCCCCTGCTCTCTCTAATCCGTCTATACATACCTTTTCTCGTTATTCTTTCCTCTTGCACCTGTCCTTTTGGCAACCTCCAACTCCTCCAAATCAGTCAAGATCAGAGTCGGCAACATCTTCATCAAGTGTGTATCAATGCTCTTGTTAAGGGGGTTAGCCGCTAACCCCAATGAAGACAATGCAATCAACATCAACCAACAAGATCAGAGTGGCGCAGCGAAAGTGTGTGTGGGTCCTAACCCACAGGTCCAAGAGATCCTCAAGAATTGCATCAATCGGTCTCAAGCATCTGATGGTCAAAGCAACCAATCCACAAGTCAAGCCGGCGGAGTCAAAGTTGAGTTAGAAAAAGCTATGAAAGACTAATGAACCAATCTCATTTTCTTGCTAGCCTCTTCTTGAATCTCGAGGACGAGATTCTGTTAAGGGGGTTAGATTTGTAACACCCTGAATTTGGGGGTATAAAATTTCTTTTCTAACATCCACCAAATTCAGGTATTACTCTCTCAGTTCTTCGCTTTCCTTTCTCTTTTCCCTAAAAATGGAGAATTATTTTGTTTTATATTAGCGTAAACCTAGTGGAATGAGCCCTATAGGCACTTTGGTTGTTGCATTCATGCTGTTGCATGGTGTTTCTAAGTGCAAAATGTGTTTGAAACATGTTAACATATCTTATAGAAGCGCACGGTAAATTTTCATATTTTTCGGAATATTTTTCTATTTTCCGGAAACCAAAATCTATTTATTTATGGAACTTAAAATATTTTTAGAAATTCTAATTATGTTTTTTGAGTTCATTAGGTGCCAAAACATTTATAGGAATTTTTCTGGAATTTTTGAAAGTATCTATAATATTTTAAGCACAAAATATGGATTTCTAGGCTTTTTTTCGAATTTTAAAAATAGTAAAATCCGAATTTTAACTGATTTTTCATCTCATCCAAACCCTAGATATATATACATGTCCGGCTTCATCTCGTCGAGCCCGTTCCAGAATACGAAACGTTTTCTCCGAATCCAATCCCTAGCTCCTGGTATTGCTCGCCAAAGTTCGGGGCGGTTCCAACTCCGGCGACAACTCCGGCGATCAATTACTTCCAATCCGTGCATCGTCTGCCGAATCCAAGGGTACCGCTGAGTTCGTCTCGTCGAGGGCTTCGTCGCAGCGCATTCGGTTCGTCTATTGAATCCCCGAATCTCCGACAATCGACGGATTTCCTCTCGGCTCCGGCGAGGGTCTTCTTCCCCGGTGAGAACCTCCATTATTGTACCTAGGGTTTCTTCGTGTTCTTCATTTTCCCATCGCGCAGGGTCTCCCTCACTCTCCCCTCACCTTCCCCAGCGGCGGCACCCTTCCCCCTCCGTTTTCCCTCCCCAGCGGCGCCCCTTTCCCCCTCCCCAGCGGCGGCGGCGGTGGCCGACGGTGGCGTCCGCGTTCCCGTGCTCCCGCGCCCGCGCGCCCCTCCCCGGCGGCTGTGGTCGTGCCCCGCGCGCCCGGTGTGGCCACGCCCGCCCCGGTCGGCCCGGTCTCGTCCTCCCCTGCGCAGCCCCCTCCTCTTCCCCTCCTCTCTCTTCCATAGATTGGAGGAAGAAGATGAGAGGAAGAAGACGATGACAGTCTCGTAAATTTAGTCCGCGCGAATTACAGTATGGTTTAAAACATTTATAATTTTTGCGTTTTAAACCCGATTCGATCCATTCAAGTTGCGTTAGATCCGTATTAAAATTATCTTAATTTAAAAATATTTATCCCAATTTTTGCACATTTTATTTAATTTAGTTAAACGTTTGTTTAACCAGTGGCTACTAGAACGACGTTTCAATTTAAAAAAACCTAATTTAGGAATTTGATTTGCGCATTTATAATTAGTCACCAATATGATTAACCTTAACTGAAATGTTATTTATTAATAATTATTTAGTTTAATCACGTTGTTTATTTATTAGTTTCGCATGTCGGTCCGCGCGTGCCGCGGTGCTGTTTCGCGCACGTCGTCGCGTGTTGTTCGCGAGTGTCGCGCGTGTTGTTCGCACACGTTGTGAACACTTATGATACGATGTTGTCATTATGATTATGATGTTGGATTGGTGATACTTTAGGGGGCTCGAGCGGTTTCTCGAGTGCCTCTCCGTAAGGACCTGTTCGTTGGATGACCGCCCCGAAAAATAGTGCACCCATGAGGGTGGAATGGGATGCCCTTAGCTGAATAATTAGAGGAACTAGGGTGTAGTTCGCTTCGCCGTCGTGCCGTTAATGGGGCTCGGTGTATGCGGCTCACTATGCCAAGGTTGGTTCGCCCCTTGGGAAGGAGTGCGGTGCATTTAGGAAACCTAACGGGCGGCTACAGCCCCAGGGAATCTTTGTAAAGGCTACGTAGACCCTGCCTATTCACCTTGGTAGTGTTTAAGGGTTTGATCGACCCGAGGCAATAGGGAATCACGACTTGTGGGTAAAGTGCGCAACCTCTGCAGAGTGTTATGAAACTGATATATCAGCCGTGCTCACGGTTATAAGCGGCCAAGGGAGCTCCATTGACTAGAGATACTTTGATCAGAGATGGTTGGTTTACAGGTGGTGACAAGGATGATGTTTATGTCTATGGTAATGGTAAGTGGTATTCTTTCCATTTGGAAAGGGTACTTTTGGGTTAATAACTTGGGTTAATGCTAAAACCCGACTCCCTACTAGTAATAATAATCTGACCAACTAAAAGCAACTGCTTGACTTACCCCCACATAAAGCTAGTCCACTACAGCCAAACAGGACATTTGCTGAGTACGTTGATGTGTACTCACCCTTGCTTTCACAAAACACTAGGTTGCCTTTGGTGTAATCTATGCTCAAGTAAAGAAGAAGGAGAACGGTGTCGAGGCGGATCTTCGGGAGTTCCAGGACTTCGACGAGTTCGAGGATTAGGCTAGCGACCTCCCCCAGTCAGCTGCCTATGGTGGGTTGTTTACGTTGTCTACGTTTCGATTCTACGTAATTTGATTTATATTATGTAAATGGCTCTAGTCTGTAATATTATTACTTACTCTTTATTGTAATTCGAAGCATTATGCTATGATGAGTCATTTATGTAATCATTGTGTACGTGAATTTCTGATCCTTGCACGTATATGGTTCGCATTCGGTTTACCTTCTAAAACTAGGTGTGACAACATAGTTCAAATAGTAACCAAGTCCATAAGACATAACATAGTAACCATGCACATGCATAGTCTCAATGTCCACATGAGCGAGCTCCCCCTGAATATGATATTTCCAACTTCTCTGCTCTTCTCTCCCCCTTTGGCATCAATCGCCACAAAGGAGGGGCCTCACTGACCACCAGGTGGAGGATACATGCTATAATAATGAGTGCTGAAGGTGTCAAAGTGAGAGGAGAACTGCCCAAAGTCCTGCTAGAGCTGCTGCTGCCTCTGACTTATATCTTGAATGCTTTCATTGGTAGATAGATTGTCAAACTGACTAGACAGAGCCCCCATATTGTCCTGAAAACTCTGCTGCATGTTGTTGAGTCTGGTCATGATGGGATCAGTGATAGTGTCTTGGATGTGACTACGAAATTCAGAAAGCTCAGAGTTTATCGCATCCAAGTTATCATCAAAGCGAGATTGCATGGCATCCATGCGCTGGTCCATATGAGTCATCATGCCCTGGAAGCGGCCATTCATGTGGGTCTAGAGCCCTTGCTGCATGTTCTAAAAGTAAGGGTCAAAATAGCCTAGATCAGGCTGCAAGTACTGCTGAGGCTGAGGAGGAGGTGGAGGAGGAGGCATCTGCTCTGCATCAGCTTCAGGAGCTTCTCCTACATCATCACCAACTTCTTCCTCATCATCTGGGAAGGGAGTTAGAGGCCTAGTGAGGAACCCAATCTCATTTTTTGAAGGGCATAAAAGGAGTGTGAACTACCTCACAGTGCCCCTCAAATCTGGTCTTAGCTTTGATAAGAGCCATAATGTATGGACCATAGGCTAAATTTTGGTTCTTGTCCATTTTGAGGTCATTTAATTGTCTCATCATGAAGAGCACAACATTCATTACCTCACCATTCATGACATGGTGGATAATGTTCCAGAACTTGTCTCTAATTTTGCTCTTGTCTCCACTCTTGGGAAGAGTTGTGACTCTGGCAATTTTGTTAATCACAGCAGGATGATGCCTCAGTCCTGCTGTCTCACCAAACCTCCTAGGAATTCAAAGCCTTGCTGGTTCATAGAATTGCACAAATTCTTCAAAGTTATCTTCAGTGTACAAATCAATTCCAGCTGAAATTGTACCATAATCCAGACTGTTTACAGTAGCAAATTAAGCAAATGTTGCAGAATACCTCTTGAAACCAGTCATCCATGTGATGGATTCCTCATCAATATCAATCTCAGTAGTGGCTAGGAATTGTTTTACAGCCATCTCACTAAAATCGGTCCTCTGACCCATAAAGTGATAGAGACCACATGCCTCAAATTTTGGAATCAGGTCCTCCATAATTGATTGACCCAACATAAAAGTCCAATCTATCACTTGATGCTTGTGAAAGTTGGTATCCATCAGTGTGCCCCAGAAGACATCAAATTGAAGCTGAGTGTGAAAGAACTGAATATTGGTGTTTGAGGGCAGAGCATACTGATTGATAGTCCTCCTGGAGCAATATTCGGCCATAGAGAATCTCCTCTTTGGATAATTCCATCCTGTGATGTCAATCGGATAGTCAGGATGAGCATGCGGAACATCTTTTGTGTCCATAGAGACGCTACCCCCAGCTGAAGGTTGGGCCTCTAAGTCTGTGGTTGGATTATAGTCTGCATCGTCTGCACGAGGGCGCTTTGATTTGAAACGACCGACAAGCTTCTTCCGAAGACCTCCCAGACCACTGCAATATATGTGAGAAATAACCATAGGTGAATTGTTGATAACGCCACAACATAGTGAAAGCAAGTGGAACTTTTTGTCGGGGGCCGGACTGTCCGCACTAGGGGGCCGGACTGTCCGCGCCAGGGGTCCGAACTGTCCGTGCCAACCTGGCGGACGATCCGCGACCGTCCAGGGGCGATTTTCTAGAACCTTAGTTGCCCCATCCATTCAATCGACGATTCAACAGAAAATAACCATCCAAACTCGTTCAAATTTTTGCATAACATTCACAATGAGTAACACTAGCAATTCCACCAATCATATTTGTGAATCCACTGCTCAATTCTAGATCAGAGAGAAAATCCGAAGAATCCCCAAATTTGAAGAAATTAGATAAAATCCATGAGATTTTGAAATACCGGGATGAAGACATGATTGTTGAACTTCCAACAAGCTTCCGGACAGTCCGTGTGCAAGTTCGCTTCATGGTCCGCTCACAATCGACGAGAGTCTCCTTTAGACGTGTGGAGAGTGTGAGAGGAGAAAGCAACAGATGAAAGTGATCATCTGACTGCCTCTGCCCGACTTAACTGCCTGTCGCGGACGGTCCGCATAGGGACGGCGGATGGTCCACGCCCTGATAATTCAGACTGTTCGTTCTGCTGTGTCGGACTGTCCAGATCCTGATATGGCGGACGGTCCGCGGTCCTTACCCGGACGGTCTGCGGCCTGGTACTCAAATCTCCAAACTTTGTCCACTTTCTGATTTTGAATTCCAAATCTGATTTGATGCTCATATATGGACATTTCGACCAATCCAAGGGTTAGTATGCATGCATATACATATTATGTATTTGAGGAATACACATTTTCATATAAAACTACTTAAATCAAACGAGAACGAAAAATTCATCAAAAATACACAATAAATAGCCTAGAGAGCATATTTAGAAGCGAAATGCATGTGTGTTCAACCTCAAGCCACATTTGAGAGATCTATCACATTCATTTCACTTCTTAATGTGCAAAATCTCGTTTCATCCAATGGCTTTGTAAATATATCGGCCAATTGATCATCCGTGCCAATTGAATATATAGAGATGTCTCCCTTTCCAACATGATCCCTCAAGAAGTGATGCCTTATATCAATATGCTTAGTTCTTGAATGTTAGACTGGATTTGTAGCCAATTTTACCGCACTCTCACTATCACACATGAGAGGCACATTCTTAAAAATGATCCCATAATCCAATAGAGTTTGTTTCATCCATAATAATTGAGCACAACAATTACCGGCCGATATATATTCCGCCTTGACGGTAGAGAGAGCAACGGAATTTTGCTTTTTAGATGACCATGAAACAAGAGATCTTCCAAGAAATTGACAACAACCGGAGGTGCTCTTTCTATCAACTTTGCACCCCGCATAATCCGAATCCGAATATCCAATTAATTCAAATTGAGTATGTTGGGGACTTGCTCTCAAATGCTATGAATTAAGAACAAGGCAACACAAAAATAGGTTAATGGTCAACGCCCTTCGTCCTTCGAAGCATTATTTCCCTAAGGATATAACGATCTTCAGACGAAGGTTATGAAGGACATACCTTCACCATTGCAGTATATGATAATAAAAGGAGAATCATATGGAATATAAGAGATAACATGAACAATTATGTAACATTATCAGCTCATTTCTATTTTATTATCATAGAAAAATAGGAATGATATCAAATTACAAATGTACCTTCGGCTTGATAAAAGGCAAAAGTACAAGTGTGATGCATGAGCAAATGTCAGTCAGCGTGAACAGTACGGGGGTACTGTTCATCTATTTATAGGCATGGAACGCAGCCCATGTGAAATTACATCCATGCCCTTTACATTTGCTAATGTCTATAAGGTAATTCATTGAGGTCTAAATAGCCTTTTCCCTTTTAAGTCGGTTCCCTTCCCTGCTGTCATGCCGAGGCTCCCTTGCGCGTAGCTTCGGCAATCTTCGTATTGTTCGTGCTTCTCCCACTGTTGTTCTGATCCGAGTCCGAAGGTACCTGTTCATGTATTACAACTCCGGAAACATTGTTAAATCATGTTTTTGAGGACCTTCGGAAGACGAAGGCCCCCAACAGTAGCCCCTCGCAAGATTAATTTGTTAGAATAACGAATTCAGATTGCGATATGGACGAAGGCCCTAAGCTGAAGGTCCTAAAAACACCTTCCCTTTGCTAGAATAGCAACAGTCAATGACAGACGGGGCCCTCCAACTTGGAGCGCACTGGGCGTATAAATAAGAACCCACCCCGAGCACATTTGGTACGCTATCTGCCGCCTTCTTTGCTTGCTCAATTTTTTAGCTCTTGCCTACCAATGCTTGCTTGGTTTCTTAGACTTTCTAAGCTTCGGCTTTAAGGACACATTTTCGCCATTTTCGAAGAAAAGATGTCTGGAGACAAAAAAGTTGCTGCTGAGACGAAGCTGAGCGAGGAGGAGAAGCTCCTTGAGGAGAAGACTTCTGGATTTATTGAGTCAATTGCAAAAACAAACACATAAAAGATAACTAAAGAGATATTAGAAGGCTTGTCTGAAGATACTGATGATAGCGACATCTATGATGTGGAGAGTGGGGGCGAAGACTCCGAAGATCGTCCTTGGCGACCAAGTCATGCAGTCTTCGGGAAATCAACTATCAAACAGAGTCATCTTGATAATATGAGAGGAAGGTACTTTCGAGATGTCTATTGTGAGAGCTGACGTAGACTGAGCCGTTCCTGCTCCTGAAGAAGACGAAGTTGTAATCTACCGAAGTTTCTTTAAAGCTGGACTTCAGTTCCCATTAAGCAGATTTGTGGTTGAAGTTTTAAAGATATATCAGATTTTCCTTCACTAGATTACTCCCGAAGCAATTATCAGAATGGGGATCTTCGTCTAGGCTGTGAGGAGTCAAGGTCTAGAGCCAAGCGCAAGATGTTTTTGCAGTATGCACGAGCTTTCGTATGAGACGAAGCCTTGGGGTAAGGAACAATATCATAACAATTTTGGGTGTTACAGCTTTGTTGCTTGATCTGGCGCAAGCTTCCCAGTGCCAACGTTTCGGAAGAGGTGGCCCGGGGCCTGGATGGAAGAATGGTTTTACGTGAAAAATGATTTGAAAGCAAGAGAAGATATTAAAGAAATCATTATGTGACCCATCTGGTCCCGCTTCGGCCTCCGAAAGCCGAAAGTAGAAATTGATGAGGCAGCCGAAGCATGCCGAAGGGCCTTCAGCACAGTTTGTTCTTTTATTGGGACAAGGGACTTAGTCCAAGAACATATAGCCTACAGGATATGGCCACTGATAGACAGCTGGGAAATGCCAAAAGAGACCATCAGTAACCCTAGCGAAGGTGGTTTAGTTCGATTGAAATACACCTTTAGGTTTGGAGACCAGTTTATCGAACCATATGATGACTGGCTGAAGTGTGTTAAAAATACTAGATGAACTACTTGGAGCATACTCCAAGTCTGAAGATAATGCACTATCTGCGGCCTTCGGGAGCCGAAAAAAGAAAAGACTAAATAGGGTTTTTGATGCTATTGGATTTGTGTACCCTGATTATCGCTACCCGCTGCGGGGGCAGAAAAGAAAGGGTGTAACTTCTGGGAAGGCTGCTGTTTCGGCTGCTTCAAGCGAGCCCGCACCGAAGAGGAAAAAGTTGAAGGTCCTTACTCACCGATCGCGCTTCATTGAACCAGCCATAGTGCCTGAATTTAGCGGTGAGACTTCTTCAGCTATTAAAGCCAAAGGACCTGCTCTTACACAGAGGATTGAAGAGACGGCTGCAATGTCGAAGACTAACAAAATTGAAGAACCGAGAATCGAAGGGATAAAAACATTAGAAGTTCTAAGCCCTTCGGCAGGAGTGGAGGTGCCGAAGACACAAAAAGACCTAGCAGCTACCCCTAAGAGAAAAAGGATGGCTAGTGTACTAGATGTGCTGGAGACGATAAAAGCTTCAAGCTCTACTCCAGGGAAAATTGCCAAGGCTTCGAAAACATAAATTGAAACCGAGACAAAGCTGATTGAAGCCGAAGCTACAATGAGCCAGGCCGACGCCGAAGCTGGGCCTTCAGAGCCCGCCAAAGAGAAATCCTTGGAAACTAGAGAAAAGGCAGCAGAAGAAGAAGCTATAGAACAGATTCTGTCTAAAAAAGCTGTCGCTCCTACTCCCGAAGCGCCTTCCGAAGTCCTTGATTATATTATTCGACACGCTTCGGGAAAAAGATTATCTGAAGAAGAAATTTTTTAAGCTAAACACTACGCCCAAGAACTGAAGTACCCGAAAGGGGCCTTAGTGTTTAATGGCATAGATGAAGATGACTTCTTGTATTGCCTCCCAGACAACAAAGAATTATCTGTCTGCCGGAAGATGGCCAGAAGTATGGGGTTCCCGAAGCTTGAAGCTGGCCTCTGCGCCATGACGAAGGACGATCTTGCGGATAGCCTTGCATATAACAGTCTGAAAGTACAAAAATTGTATATTTGGAAGTTTATGAACTTTGAATTATTCTTTTGTTCTTATATTAACCCGTTCATTCTTTTCATATAGGGTTTAATACTTAGCAACGCCTTAAGGGCGCAAAAGAATGCCGAAGACGAGAGTTGCACTATTGCTCTCAATAACCTTCGAACAGAGGTTATCAAGCTGAGGAACGAAGCTTTGGAAAAAGACAAAATTCTACTTACATTGGTGGACAAAGTAAAGGGGGATGAAGCTAACTACAAGGCTCAATCTGAACTCCAAAGGAATGAGATTGAAAACCTCCAAAAACAACTGGCCGAAGCCAAATTGAAATGCGCTATTGCCGAAGCTGACCGAGATGCCAGTGAGTACTGGAAAAATTACTTTGAAAAAAACAGTTGCAGAGCTTCGTTCATCAAAAGAAAGATGTTTCGAAAAATCTGTAGAATGCATCAAAAAGATAAAAACTAGCTTCGCCAATGTGGGCGCGTACTCGAGCGAAGACAACTTCGTAAGAGGCGATCCTGAGGGCGTAATTGAGTGGATCAGCAGCGAAGCCGAAGCTTTTGAAGAAATTTTGAGCGACCGCGGGGACGTCTGTGCGTTCTCTGGTGCGAGGGGAGTTGCGGCTATCTTGGAGAAAGCAGAGTGCGAACATGTTAAAACTTTGGCCCAGAGCGAAGCTACTTTGTCTATTGATGATACGAAGGACCCCTCGGCCGAAGCAAGCTTAATAGGCGGAAAATTTTTCACTGATATCTGGGAAAATGGCGGCCGAGGGATGGCCCATGAAATAATGAAAAAGAGTGAAAAAGACATTCATGACGCTCGAGAAGCAACAAAAGCAGCTGAAAAAGCTGCGGAACTTGAAAGACAGATAGGTATTACTTAATGGCTTTTAACTTTATTGTTTATTTTTGTGATTTCGAACTAACTTATATCTACTACTATAGCTGAACTATCTCCTCCCCCAGAGCCATTCGACCCACTGGCCGACCCAGAGACAAAGAAGGCAATAGAAATTATTAATATGGCCGAAGCTATTGTAGACGAAGTTGTCACCAAATTACTAACCGAAGCTGCAGAAAAAGTCCTGAAGGAAGAAGAATAGCTATTTGTAAAAACATTGCTAGAATATTAATGTAACATTTACTGGACTAGCTTGTAATATTCGGTGCTCATAAGTTTTGAATGTAATATATGAATGATTTTGTAATTCATTTCTTTGCGATGCATGAAACTTTTATGTACATACCGTTTTTGAGCCTTCGGCGAAAAAACACCGTCCCTTCTTTTCATGCTTCGTAAAGAAGAGCTTTTATGCTTCGTAAAAAATCCTTCAATTGTCGCAAAAACATTAATGCTTCGTCATCAATAGATTTTTTCCTCCACATCAAAGCTGATGAAGTTGTATTTCTTCAAAACTTATTTTGTGCCTTAGCACAATTTCACTTTTTCGAAACATTCTCCGAAGGTCAACATTGTATCCCCTTGTGCCATTGATGCAGTATGATGTATGATGTTATGTTATGCGAAATGATGTGATGATGTTATGTTATGCAAAATGATATTTATGCCGAAGACACACACTCACACTCCCATATACACAGTCTCTTTGCCGCTTATTTTTTGGCTTCACCGTTTATTTTTCGGTGTATCAGCGCTGACTTTTCGCTGTAAGTTCTGCATTCCCTTAGGAACGTCTTTTGAACTTCTTCGCCTTCTATTTCGGTGGTATTCGCGTTGAATTTTCACGCTTTGCCTTATATTTCGGCGGTATTTGGCTCTGCATTCCCTTTGGAACGACTTTTGAGCAGAAAACTTACACTGCGCTCCCTTAGGAACGACTTTTTGTATCTTCGGCAAACTTACGCTGCGTTCCTTAGAACGACTTTTTGTAGCTTCGGTTATACTTGTAATGTGATTTTTAGCCCCGTGTTCCCTTAGGAACGACTTTTGTGCTTCAGCGACTTTTTGGACTTCGTGAGTCTGTGGAGAAGATATATTTCACTATGACAAAAATGAAGCCATTACAAGAAATTGAAAATGACAAGAGAACTAGGTTTTCAATAATTGTTCCTTATTAAAAAAGAAAATGACAATGAATGTAAAAACTGTTTCAGGGGTAGGATATCTCTCAATAGATATGCTTCGATTCTAGCACAGTACTGTTGACTGTGCGAGCTTCGGACTCCTCCCTGAAATCTCACTGCTGATGGGTCTGTTGGCTCCCTCCTGGCTGCTGGCTTCGTGAATATACAGGTTGTAGTGGTGGCAGAGGTGGGGGCTGTGGCCAAGATGCCTGTGGCTGACTAGCCGAAGCAACAGAAGCTGCAGGATGGTTACCCACATACTCTGGTATGTAGGGTGAGTGATACGAACAGTATGCATGACCTGCTTCGGCTGGTTCTGCTGAGCTGCGGCTTCTGCTATTTCCTTTTGTTTCTGAATGGTGACATGGCACATCCTTGTAGTATGGCCCTTGTCCTCACCACAGAATAAGCAATAAATTTTTCTAGGCTGATCCCCAAACCTTCCTCCGAAGCCCCTGGCGCCCCTGCCTCTTGGAGCTGGCGGCCGGAAAGAGCTTTGTTGCTGCCCTGAAGCTTGCGAGGAATATTGTGGCCTCTGTTGTTGATTTCCTCTGTCGTCACTCTAGGTGGAGTTAATTGACCTGACATGCCTTGGGTGGATTCTTCCTCCGAAGCCCCTGGTCATCTCAGAGAACCTGTAGGCTTCCTCCCTTCTTTGGCGAAAGTCATTGTCGGCCCGGATGTATTCATCCATCTTTTGAAGCAGCTTCTCCAAAGCCTATGGAAGCTTTCTAGCAAAATACTGGGCAGTAGGTCCTGGACGAAGTCACTTAATCATGGCCTCAATGACAATTTCATTGGGCACTGTAGGCGCTTGTGCTCTCAGGCGCAAGAACCTTCGGACGTATGCTTGGAGATACTCTTCATGGTCTTGCGTGCATTGAAACAAAGCCTGAGCTATGACTGGCTTCGTCTGAAAGCCCTGGAAACTTGTTACCAGCATATCCTTGAGCTTCTGCCATGAAGTAATAGTTCCTGGCCGAAGAGAAGAATACCACGTTTGGGCCACATTCTTAACTGCCATGACAAAGGACTTGGCCATGACAGCTGCATTGCCTCCGTATGAAGATATAGTTGCTTCATAACTCATCAAAAACTGTTCGGATCTGAATGTCCATCGTACATGGGGAGCTGAGGTGTCTTGTATGATGGAGGCCATGGGATAGCCTGCAGTTCTGCTGCCAAGGGAGAAGCATCGTCAAAAGTAAAGGTACCATGATTAAAATCATTATACCATCCATCCTCGTTGAAGAAGCCTTCTTGGTGAAGCTCCCTATGTTGGGGCCTTCGCTCTTGTTCGTCTTGGGCAAGATGACGTACTTCTTCAGTGGCTTCGTCAATCTGCCTTTGAAAATCGGCTAGTCAGGCCATCTTCTCCTTCTTCCTTTGTACTTGTTGATGAAGCATCTCCATGTTTCTGATTTCTTGGTCCAACTCCTCCTCCTGAAGTGTTGGACTAGTGGCCTTCCTCTTCTGGCTTCGGGCCTCTCGAAGAGAAAGGGTCTCCTAGTTTGGATCCAGTGGCTGCAGAGCGGTAGCCCCTGTCGCTGAAGCTTTCTTCGGTGGCATGACGAAGGTCAATGCTTGCCGAAGGTGGTCGAAAAGGATTCACCGGAGGTGGGCGCCAATGTTGGGGACTTGTTCTCAAATGCTATGAATTAATAACAAGGCAACACAAAAATAGGTTAATGGTTAACGCCCTTCATCCTTCAAAGCATTATTTCCCTAAGGATATAACGATCTTCAGACGAAGGTTATGAAGGACATACCTTCACCATTGCAGTATATGATAATAAAAGGAGAATCATATGGAATATAAGAGATAACATGAATAATTATGTAACATTATCAGCTCATTTCTATTTTATTATCATAGAAAAATAGGAATGATATCAAATTACAAATGTACCTTCAGCTTGATAAAAGGCAAAAGTACAAGTGTGATGCATGAGCAAATGTCAGTCAACGTGAATAGTTTGGGGGTACTGTTCATCTATTTATAGGCATGGGACGCAGCCCATGTGAAATTACATCCATGCCCTTTACATTTGCTAATCTCTATAAGGTAATTCATCGAGGTCTCAATAGCCTTTTCCCTTTTAAGTCGGTTCCCTTCCCTGCTGTCATGTCGAAGCTCCCTTGCGCGTAGCTTCGGCAATCTTCGTATTGTTCGTGCTTCTCCCACTGTGGTTCTGATTCGAGTCCGAAGGTACCTGTTCATGTATTACAACTCCGGAAACATTGTTAAATCACATTTTTGAGGACCTTCGGAAGACGAAGGCCCCCAACATAGTATCTTTGGGATACCATAGACCAATATTGGGGTATACTTCAAATATCTTAGAATTCTTTTTGTGGCCTTCAAGTGAATCTCTCTAGGTGAAGCTTGAAATCGAGCACACATACAAACACTAAACATAACAACGGGCCTAGATGTGGTAATATAAAGTAAACTACCAATTATTGAGCAAAAAAGTTTTTGATCAACTATAGTACCTCCCTCATCTAAGTCTAAATGACCATTTGTTGCCATAGGAGTCTTGATAGGCTTTGCATTCTCTAAGCCAAACTTCTTGAGCATATCCTTCAAATATTTTGATTGACTTATAAAGATTCCATCTTTCGATTGTTTGATTTGAAGACCAAGGAAGAAGCTCAATTCTCCTATCATAGACATGTCAAATTCTTTTGACATCATTTTCCAAATTCCTCACAAAGCAATTCATTAGTAGATCCAAAAATAATATCATCAACATAAATTTGACAAACAAATAAATCTTTGCCAATTCTCTTAGTGAATAGGGTAGTATCAACCTTCCCAATTTTAAAGTATTTAGAAAGCAATAAATCCCTAAGCCTTTCATACCAAGCGTGTGGGGCTTGCTTAAGCCCATAGAGAGCTTTAGAAAGCTTGAACACGTGGTTAGGTCTTTTGGGGTCCTCAAAACCGGGAGGTTGTTCAACATACACTAGTTCACTAAACTTACCATTTAGAAAGGCACTCTTTACATCCATTTGGTAGAGCTTGATATTATAAGCACAAGCATAAGCAAGAAGGATCCGGATTGCTTCCAATCTTGCCACGGGAGCAAATGTCTCACCAAAATCCAATCCCTCTATTTGAGTATACCCTTGTGAAACTAATCTTGCCTTGTTCCTTACTACTAATCCATCTTCATTGTGCTTATTGCGAAACACCCATTTTGTACCAATAACATTGTGGTTCTTTGGTCTCTCAACAAGCTCCCAAACTTCATTTCGAGTGAAGTTATTTAATTCTTCATGCATTGCATTCACCAGATCAATATCAAGTAGAGCTTCATCTACACGGTTAGGTTCCATACAAGATACAAAAGAGAAATGTTCACAAAATGAAGCTATCGAGAGCGAGTTTGAACACCCTTACTAATATCACCCACAATTTGATCAACCGGGTGATCCTTCACAATAGAATGATGAATTCTTGATACCGTTTGATAATTGCTAGTTGAAGCATGAGGAGGAACCGAATGACTTGAAGTATCTTGATCATGAGTATCCATAATTTTATCATTTTGTTGGCTTTGGTGATTTTCTTCACTTAGGGTTGAAGAGGATGGAATGACAACCACACTATTTTCATCATCATCTTTGTTTACCTTTATTTCACCAATGGCCATTGTTTCTGTAGCATTTTTCAATTGAGTTCCACCAACATCATCAAGATTATCGCTCTCATCTTGAGACACATTAGTTTCATCAAACTCAACATCATATGCTTCTTCAATAATACCATGAGTCTTGTTGAAAACTCTATAAGCCTTACTATTTGATGAATATCCAAGTAGAAAACCCTCATCACATTTCTTCTCAAATTTAGAGAGTCGGCTTCCCTTTCTCAAAATATAGCATTTGCAACCGAATACTCTAAAATATGAGATATTTGGCTTTCTACCAATGAGCAATTCATAAGGAGTTTTCTTCAAAAGCTTGTGACAATATAGCCTATTTGATGAGTGACATGCAGTGTTTATTGCTTCAGCCCAATAAGAATCTGACACATTATATTCTACTAACATAGACCTAGCCATATCAATGAGAGTCCTATTCTTTCTTTCAACAATACCATTTTGTTCCGGAGTGTATTTGGAAGAAAATTCATGTTTAATACCCTTGTCATCATAATATTCATCAATTCTTGCATTTTTGAATTCCAACCCATTATCACTTCTAACTTTCTTGATATCAAAATCAAATTGGTTTTGAGCTAATATAGCAAATGACTTGAATGTTTCAAACACATTAGATTTATCCCGAACAAAGTAAACCCAAGTGAATCTAGAGTAATCATCCACAATCACAAGGCAATAGAAATTACCGCCGATACTCACAAACGATGTTGGCCCAAATAAATCCATGTGAAGTAATTCCAAAGGCCGATGAGTAGACATTTGACTTTTATTTGGATGAGTATTTGCCACTTGCTTCCCGGCTTGACAAGAGCTACACAATTTGTTCTTCTCAAATTTCACATCTTTCAAGTCACGGACTAAATCATGTTTGGTTAAACAGTTGAGTTGCTTCATTCCAACATGACCAAGTCTTCTATGCCATAACCAACCTAGTGAAGCCTTTGAGAATAAGCAAGTTGTGAGCTTTGCCTCACTATATGAGAAATCAACAAGGTAAAGATTTTCATATCTAAAACCTTTAAACTTAAGATTGCTACCATCAACACTAGAGATAATAACATCATCAACGGTGAAATTGCAACTAAATCCTAAATCACATAATTGAGCTACGGATAGTAAATTAAAATTCAAAGACTCAACCAAAAGCACATTTGATATGGAATGATCATTTGAAATAGCAATTTTACCCAAGCCTTTAACCTTTCCTTTGCGATTATCTCCAAATGTGATACTATCATAATTTGAGCAATCTTCCTCACTCATTTGGGTGAACATTTTCATATCTCCGGTCATGTGTTGAGTGCATCCACTATCCAACACCCAATGATTCCCTCCTGCCTTGTAGTTCACCTACAAAAGGAAATCAATCTCTTTTAGGTACCCAAACTCGCTTGGGTCCTTGGATGTCAGTGACCAAGGTCTTTGGCACCCAAATAGCTTTATTTTTGTTGCCAACAATTGAAGTACCAACAAATTTAGCATGAACACCTTTTGCATTATGAGAAAGAACATAACAATGCTCAAAACAAGTGGAGGATACATTCTTGAGCTTGGGACAATTCTTCTTGATATGTCCCTTCTTGTGACACACTTTGTTACATTCTTTCACAAACAAAGTCTTTTGCTTTATAAAAGCATTCTTTCCTTTCTTGGGAACATATCCAAGACCCTCACGGTAAGTGAGCACCGTTGACTTCCCAATATGAAATCCAATTTAGCCTTTCCACCATATGCCTTCTCTAGATCATGAGTTAGAGCATTCACTCTATCTACTAATACTTCATTCTCAACAATGATTTGTGATTCATCAAGAGCAATATCATCATTCATAAGAGAAATTTTGCATTTATCACAAATAGAGTTAGTAGGTAGTGGTTCACTTGTAGGACTATCAAGTAAGTCACAAGTGACTCCAACATCCTCGGTGACCACCACAACTTCATGCACAATAGATGAGTTTTGAGCTTCCGCAAGCTTCTCACAATTCTCTTTTAGATCATTGTGAGAGGTCTTAAGCTCCTCAAAAGACACTTGGAGGTTTTTATACAATTCCTTCAAGGTCTTAAATTTTTCTTTTTCTTTGTGCATGTAGTCATCGGCCTCACCTAACATTCTAACAAGATCATCATATGAATAGCCATCATCATCAACATCATCATCATCATTTATATCATTTAAATCGGTGATGATTTTTACCTTAGCATCTCCCTTTGCCATGAGACAATGAGGGGATGAGAAAAGTGAAGGAGCTTCCTTGATGGCAATTCCGGCATTAAGCTTGGATGAGGTGTCATCATCATCATCATCTGAGCTATCATCCGAATCCCATTCAACTAGGTAGGCTTTGCCATCTTTCTTCTTGTTGTAGAATTTCCTCTTCTTATCATCTCCATCTTTGCCCTTCTTCTTCTTGTTAGGGAAATTCATGGCGATGTGACCGGGTTCCCCACACTCAAAACATTTTCTATCATTGAAAGCATTTCTTCTTGATGTTTGGCCTCTTCTAGGTTGACCTCTCTTCATCTTCATGAATTTGTTGAATTTCTTTACAAATAGAGCCATATCTCCATCACTCTCACTTTCATTTTCTTCATCATCACTATCTTCTTTTTCAATTGCCTTAGAAGCTTTAGCTTTGAGAGCGATTGATTCATTCTTCACTTTCTTTGCCAAACTTATAGCATCGGCTTGAGATTTCTTGAATATATCTTCAGTAAGAATTTCCCCCAATACTTCGGTTGGAGAAGTTGTAGATAGATCACTTCTTACTAACATGGTCACAATGGTCTCATACTTCTCCGGAAGAGATCTAAGGAACTTATGAGTGAAATCCACATCCGGTACATTAAAACCAAGTCCCTTGAGTTCATTCACTATCTCATTTAACCGGTTGAACATATTGGATACACTTTCATCTTCTTTCATGATGAATTGCTCAAATTTTCCTTTGCACACATATAGCTTGGCACTCTTCACAATTGTAGTTCCTTTATGAATTTCCATTAGCTTGATCCAAATCTCATGAGCGGTTGTGATATTCTTGATACGATTGAACTCATCTATATCAAGAGTGTTGGGGTCGTGCTTCGGTGCGCCGAAGGTCTCACACGAAGAAGCAGCTTCGGCTGGAGTCGTCTCCAAGAGATGGCCGAAGGTTCCTTTTCATGGAGCTTCGGCGTTTTAAACCGACATAGAGATAGAATGACCCTTTTATTCATATAGGTCTGAGTCAATGTTGTAAACATTTGTAAGGGGCATAATTGTAATTTGTCACAGGCTGCGACCTGTGCCTATAAATAGATGAACAGTACCTCTGTACTGTTCACGCGAACCTGTCATTTGCCTTCACGTCACACTTGTACTCCTGCCTTCCTCAAGACTGGAGGTACATCTGTCATTTATATTCATTCGTATTAATGAAAATGAAAATGATTCTATGTTAACATTTGAATGTCCATTTTATACCTCATGATTTATGTAAATGCTTCATCCTACGTTATTATGTCTACGAAGGTGCGTCCTTCGTAACCTTCGTCCGAAGTTCCTTATGTCCCGAAGGGATATAATGAAGTGGAGGACGAAAGACCTTAATATTTAACATTTTCTGTGTTGCCTTGTTCTTAACTCTAAGCATTTGAGAACAAGCCCCCAACATTGGCGCCCACCTCCGGTGAACTCACTTCCACTTTTCTGAGCTGATGGCTTCGTTCAACAACCAAGCTGGAGATGCTTCGGCTTCGAAGCTGGTGCTCCCGATAACAGGCGGTTCTTGCTCAGAGCCGGCTAACAAGAAGCAGAAGAAGGAGGCTCAGAGAAGGGTGCAGCATGTTGGAGTGCAGGGACCTTTCATCAAGTCAAAATGGTCTCATATTCCAATTACCTTCTCTCAGGAAGACCTTCAGCTTAAGGATTATCCTCACAATGATGCTATGGTTATTTCTTGCGTGATCAAAGGATTTCTGGTCCACAATGTCCTAGTTGATACAGGCAGTGCAGCTGACATTATATTTGCTAAAGCCTTCAGACAAATGCAGGAGCCCGAAGACAAGATTCATGATGCTACGCACCCTCTTTGTGGCTTCGGAGGGCGGCAGATTGTGGCACTTGGGAAGATTACCATGCCGGTAACCTTCGGATTTGTCAACAACACAAGGACTGAGCAAATTGTGTTTGATATTGTTGACATGGAGTATCCTTACAATGCTATCATCGGCCGTGGCACTCTTAATGCCTTCGAAGCAATTCTTCACCCAGCTTATCTCTGCATGAAGATACCTTCGGACCAAGGACCTATTGCTATTCATGGAAGTCAGGAAGCTGCTAGAAGGGCCGAAGGAAGCTGGACTGACTCCAAGGCAATCCATAACATAGATGGAGCTGAAGCTTGTGAACAGTATAAATTCAGGAGGGAGAAGGCAGCTTCAGCAGATCAGCCGAAGCCCATGTTATTGTGTGAAGATGTAGCAGAGCAGAAGGTGTTGTTGGGCTCGCAATTATCTGAAGACCAAGAGAAAACCTTGATAAGGTTTTTATTCAGCAACAAAGATGTCTTTGCATGGTCAGCTAATGATCTGTGTGGAGTAAATCGGGATGTTATTGAACATTCGCTTAATGTTGATCCATCCTTCAGACCCCGAAAGCAGAGGCTTCGGAAAATGTCTGATGATAAGGCCGAAGGGGCTCGAAATGAAGTAAAAAGACTCCTCAGTGCAGGAGTTATCAGAGAAGTGAAGTACCCAGAGTGGCTAGCTAACACTGTTATGGTGAAGAAGGCCAATGGCAAGTGGAGAATGTGTATTGATTTCACAGATCTCAACAAGGCTTGTCCGAAGGATGAATTTCCGCTGCCAAGGATAGATTCGTTAGTTGATGCAGCAGCTTCTTCGGAGCTCATGAGTCTCCTGGACTGCTACTCAGGCTATCATCAAATCTGGATGAAGAAGGAAGATGAGCCGAAGACTAGCTTCATAACTCCAAGTGGTACATATTGCTATCTTCGGATGCCTGAGGGGCTCAAGAATGCTGGAGGGAGTTTCAGCAGAATGACTGCGAAGGTTCTCCAATCTCAGATAGGCAGAAATGTGTTGACCTATGTTGATGACATTATCGTAAAGAGCACGAAGCAAGAAAATCATATTGCTGATTTGCAGGAGACCTTCGCCAGCTTCAGACAGGCTGGTCTGAAGCTGAATCCAGAAAAATGTGTCTTCGGAGTGAAGAAGGGCAAATTTCTTGGATGTCTGGTTTCAACGAAGGGAATCGAAGCTAACCCAAATAAAATCGAAGCTATACTTCGAATGGAGCCACCAACCACAAGAAAGGGGGCCCAAAGATTGACAGGAAGGCTGGCATCTCTCAACAGATTTATATCCAGATCAGCAGAAAGAAACTTACCATTCTTCGAGGTGCTGAAGTCAGCTGAAGTCTTTCAATGGGGCCCAAGTCAACAAAAAGCCTTCGAAGAGCTGAAGCAATATTTAATAGATCTCACAACATTAACTCCACCAACGCCAGGGGCTCCTCTGCTGTTGTATGTGGCAGCTTCGCACTCAGCGGTAAGTGCGGCGCTTGTTCAGGAAAAGTTTGATGGACAAGCCAAGAAGCAGGTCCCAGTATATTTTGTGTCTGAGGTCCTCAGTGTCTCAAAGAAAAATTATACAGAGCTGGAGAAGGTGTTGTATGCCGTTTTAATGGCATCCAGGAAGCTTCGGCATTACTTTCAGGCATTCAACATTATTGTTCCTTCTTCGCAGCCGTTGAAGGACATCATGAGGAATAGAGAAGCTACCGGGCGTATTGGAAAATGGGCTGCGGAACTTAATGAATTTTACATTGATTATGTGCATAGATCCTCAATTCAGTCTCAAGCATTGGCAGATTTCATTGCCGACTGGACGCCAGGGGCTCAGGACGAAGAAGCGAATAAAGATGCCGAAGCATGGACAGTGTTTTGTGATGGCTCTTGGGGAACCTTCGGAGCAGGTGCAGCTGCTGTGTTGGTCTCTCCGTCCAAGGTTAAAACTTGCTATGCAGCAAGACTTGACTTCAGCTGCACAAATAATATCGCTGAGTACGAAGCTTTGCTCCTGGGTCTTCGGAAACTAAAGGCAATGGGGATCAGAAGGGCAATTCTTAAAACTGATTCCCAGGTTGTTTCGGGTCATATTGATAAAAGTTGCAAGGCTAAGGACCCGAAGCTTGAAAAATACCTAGACACGGTCCGAAGGATCGAATCTTCCTTCGAAGGATTTTCTGTTAAGAATATCCCTCGAGGACAAAATGAGCATGCTGATTTATTAGCCAAGTCTGCAGCACAGGGGCTGCCGCTACCTTCGGACGTGTTCTTCGAAACAATAAAGGCACCTTCAGTGGAGCTACTTGAAAGAGCAGTCCTTAACATTTCTCCTGTCTACAGTGAAGATTGGAGAACAGAAATAATCTCTTACCTTCAGGGAAACTTTCTATCAGATGACGAAGCTTATAATAAGAGGATAGAGGCAAGAGCTCGTCCCTATGTCATGATAGAAGGGGAGTTATACAAGCATGGAGTTTGTGCCCCGCTGCTCAAGTGCTTGTCTAGGGCCGAAGGTATAGAGTTGATGAAGGAGATACATGCAGGCCTGTGCGGATCCCACATTGGATCCAGGCCGTTACTTGGAAAAGTGTTCCGCCAAGGATTTTATTGGCCGAAGGCAGCTTCGGATGCAGCGGAGTTAGTCCAAAAGTGCGAAGGTTGTCAAAAATGTGCAAGAGATCAAAAACAACCTTCGTCATTAACACAGCTGATACAACCCATCTGGCCATTGCAAAGGTGGGGCCTTGACTTATTGGGTCCATTGCCACCGGCCCAAGGGAACCTAAAATATGTTATAGTAGCTGTGGAGTATTTTTCCAAGTGGATTGAGGCGAAGCCATTAGCCACAATAACTTCGGCCACTGTCCAAAAATTTTTCTGGCAGAGTATTGTCTGTCGCTTCGGAGTGCCGAAGGCTATCACTGTAGATAATGGAACACAGTTCGACTCCGAAGATTTCAGAAATTTCTGTGATCAAATTGGCACGAAGATCCACTTTGCATCAGTAAGGCATCCGGAGTCGAATGGGCTTGTTGAAAGGGCCAACGGCATCATAATGACAGGAATAATGAAGCTAATTTTTAATCAACCAAGGGGAAAATGGCCAGATCAGTTGACCAAAGTGGTATGGAGCCACAATACAACAACATCAAGGTCTACAGGCTTTACCCCATTCAAGTTATTATTTGGTGACGAAGCAATAACTCCAGAAGAAGCTAAAGCTGGATCAATAAGAGTGGTAGCTTCGGCAGAATCAGGTGCCGAAGATACTTGTCTTGTGGAAAAAGATGCCTTAGAAGGGATCAGGCTTCAGGCCGTGGAAAATATCAACAAATACCAGGCTGAAACAATCAAATGGCGAGATAGAAAAGTCCGGCTAAAAAATATTGAGCCAGGACACTTGGTGCTTCGGAGAGTGGCCAACCCGGATACAGTGGGCAAGTTGCAACTGAAATGGGAAGGGCCTTTCTTAGTAGCATCTTCGTCAAGGCCTGGTTCGTACAGACTGAAGGACATGGATGGCAATGAAATTCCAAGATCTTGGAATGCCGATGAGCTTCGGCGGTTCTATGTATAACTTGATGTAATTTTATCTTTTCTTTTCTTTTTTATGGCACCCTTTTCCTTTCTAAAGGGGGAGAAAGGTTTTTAATGGGGCCATCATATGTAATTTTCCTTTTTAGTTTTATAAGAGCAAAATCCCCCAAAAGATGTAAATGTAAAAGCTGAGAGCGCACCATCGAGTGCCGAAACTGAAAAAGAGAAAAAAGCTCCGAAGACGTCCCTAAGGGGATGCAGAGCTTACAGCGAAAAGTCAACGCTGATTCCGCCGAAAGTAAAAGGCGAAGAAGCTCCAAAGACGTTCCCAAGGGAATGCAGAGCTTATACCGTCTAAGTAAAAGACGAAGAAGCTCCAAAGTCGTCCCTAAGGGGATGCAGAGCTTACAGCGAAAAGTCAACGCTGATACTGCCTAAGTAAAAGGCGAAGAGGCTCCAAAGTCGTTCCTAAGGGAATGCAGAGCTAATGTGTGGTTGTTTCTAAGTAATGGCTGGCAATGTGGCTTCGGACGTATGCTTCGGACATTCATTCGTGCATTACATTACATCATAACATTTGCATGCATAAGCATTCATTCATAGCATTTGTGTTCCCAAGTGGCTGCTTCGGCAAAAAGCTTCGGAGAAGAGGTTTTTTATGATTCGTTATGTAAAAGAAAAGCTTCGGAGAAGTGCGTTTTTATGATTTGTTATGCTATGTTGTGTACAAAAGAGAAAAGTTTTGTTGCTCGGCAAAAAGAAGAATTGTTTTTATGCTTCGTTGTGTACGAAAAGAAGGGAAGGTGTTTTTTTCGCCTTCGGCTCAAAATACTGATTTCGTCCACATCAAAGCGCCTCAATCGAAGGGTAAGAACATATTACAAGGTATGTACAAAGTTCCTTGAGAACAGTCTAATTGTATTTACAAGAATTGTTACAAAAATATCCTGAGTTTTTCTACAGTACACTTCTACTGATCTTCATTAAGTTTCAGCTTCGGCGACAGCTTCGGCGACAGCTTCGGCAACAGCTTCGGTGACATAACTTAGGCATCATCTTCACCTTCGTCATCCTACATAAATTAAGAAATTATGAGTAAAAATCAAGAGCAAAGGAAAAGGTAAGTCCGAAGTATCATTTCTTACTGGTTCAAGATGACTTCGTGCTTCGTCTCCAGCTTTCTCCCGCCCGCCTTTTGTCCATATCATTTTTATAAATCTATTGGAGATACTTCGGGCGAGGTCAGGCATATCATCTAGGATTGATGGAGATAAGGTGAAGTTGGGCCTGTTGACAATTTTTCCGTGTTCGCAGCCGGCCTTCAGAAATGCAGCAGCAGTACCCCGAGAAGCTACCCAGGCACAGAAGTCGCCGTGCCCGGCTATAACTTCGTCAAGCTCTTCGATTTCAGCTTCAATATGATCGAAGGCCTGGGGTAAATTTTCCGCCGAAGGGTTAAATTTCCCGCTGCTGGCTCCAACAGAGTAAAATATCTTCTTCAATCGTCCAATGCAACTATTGCCAAAGTTCAAGCATTTGTCTTGAAGGCTTGTTAATGTTTTTTTCAACTCTGAGCTGGTCTGGACTTCGGCTTTAAGCTTCGAATTCAGTTCTAGCTTCTCCTGTTCGAATTGTTTTGATTGATTGATAAGCTTCGAATTCAACTCTGATAATTTAGCCTCAGTCTCAGCCAGTAAGCCTTCGGCCGATTGGAGCTCGAAGTCTTTCTTTTCAATGATAGCAGATTGCTCTTTTATTTTGCTTTCTAAGTTTTCAATTATAGCTTCGTGCTTTTTGTCCTCCAAGTCTTGCTGCATCTTCAGAGCTTTGCTCAGTAGCATGCTCTGTACAGAAACAACTTATGTTAGTAATATTTTCATTGTTAACAGCAATGAAAACCAGAGAAAAGGTTGTTTACCTTGAAGTTAGAATAAAATAAGCTGCCGACGATATGTTGTCGTCGGTAGCGGCTGATGTCTGACTCTAGCTTCGGAAAACCGATACTCTTTGATAGAGTACCGATTACCCTAGCTCCAGTCTGGTCTCGAATGCAGCCTAGCTTTTCATCATCTACACCTCCAAATAGGAGAGCACCTGGCTTGTAGCCGCAAGATTTGGCATACTCTTTAAGTTCTTCTATTTCGTCCTTTGTAAGTTTTTGCCCAATCAAATTCTGAAAGGAGTAGGCTTCGTCGTCCGAAATGTCTTCGGCTATTTCTTTTCCTTTTTCAGGCACTGTGGCCATGGTTTTTTCAGTAGCAACATCAGCTTCTTCCGCAGCCATGTCCTTCAAAATTTTGTTAATATCCTCAATGGTTGTTTCTAAATTAACATCTTCGGCTGTAGCGGCTTCGGTAGCCGCGACCTCCGAAGGTGCGACTTCGACGTTTATGGTGCTTTCGGCAGCTGCTGTTTTCTGAGCTGACGCTCTTGGCGGTGTCTTATCGATAACTTCAGTTACCGCAATGATTCTTTGCCGTTTGGATTTGCTTATCTTCGTCTGATCCGGCTCGTCCACCTTTTGAAAAAGCTTCGTCAGTTGGAGCCCTAATGGACTTAGCTTCGTGGGCATGGGTTCAGTCATTACCTTTAAAATTTCTTCCACGTCGCTGGTAGAAGGCGGTGTGGGGGTCCTCTCTTCTTCGGATATTTTCCGTTTCGGAGTTGATATTTTCCTTTTCTTCGGAATTTTCTTCTCTGCTGCTGGTTGCTCTTCATCCTTGGTCAGAATTTCGGCCACTCTTTTTCTTTTGTGGCCCTCGGCACCCTTGTTCAACTGCTCATAGTCCGGGTACTCGAAGCCCAGGGCATCGAATACTCGGTTCAGCCTTCGCTTCGGTCGGGCGCCGAAGGCTGCTGTCATTAATTGGTCCTCTTTTTTGGAGTAATTCCCCAAGATTTCATTGCACATTGTCTCAACTGTGTCTAACCACTCTTTGCAGGGTTTCTTAAAGTACTTCTTGAATTTAAAATGATAGGGCAGACGGACCAGCTCCCCCTTCTTCTTTTCTCCCTTCAGCTTCGGCATTTCCCACTCTTTTAAAGTAGGGAAAACTCTGAATGCCAAAAATTCCTGAACTAGATCCCTGGTGCCAATATGTTTTGAAATGATTTCAAATTCACCCAGAGCAGCCCAGGTAGGACCCTTTAAATCGCCGATGCGGCAGCGTGGCCTCGTCTCTCCGAAGATTAATTCCAGAGGGCTTTGTACCAATTTTTCTCTGTCTTCGTCAACTTTTACATAAAACCATTCAGATTTCCAGCCTGCTGGCCATTTGCTTCGGTAGCTGATGACAGGACATTTTGTTGTCTTCCGGTAGGCAAAATTATAGCAACCGAAATTATCATGTAGCCCATCTTTTCTGGCCTTTGTTTGGTAGTGTAATTCGTGAACTCGGCAGAAGCTGTCAGCAAACGGTTCCACGGCCTGGCTCCGAAGGGCCCAGATATAAACATTAAGCCTAACGATGGCGTTAGGAGTCAATTGATGAAAGTAGATACCAAACCTCCTCAATATCTCTGCAATAATATTGTGCAGAGGAAATCTCAGCCCAGCCTTTAAAAAGCTTTTGAAGATAACAATCTCATCCTTCCCTGGCTTCGGGGTGGTTTCTTCTCCCCCAAAGCGGAGTAGCTTCTTCTGATCTTCATTGAAATAACCTGCTTTCACCATCTTCGAAAGATCAGCTTTTGAAACAGTTGATTTCCCAAAATCCAGGTGACTGGGCTTGCTGGGCGTAGCAATGTGGTAGTCATCTTCGGAGTCAGTCCCATCAATGTTTTCTTCTTCTTCTTCGACTGTTGTCGGGTTTGCTTCGGCAGCAGGCCTTTCTTCCGCAGTCACTAGACCGGAGCGCTGCATCGCTTCGGAGATGGGCATAGTGTCCGAACCTTCGGCTTCGTCTCCCTCACGTGCAACTTTGGCAGTAGATCGCACTCGTGCCATGTGATTCTGAGTTTGGGGAAGTCAGAAACTTTTTTCTTTTTTCTTTTCTCCGAAGCTCTCCTTTCTGACGAAGCAAGCGTCGAGACGGACCTTCGTTCGGTTTTGAGAGTCAAGCTTCGGCTATGGTGGAAAATTTTGTCAGCAAAACAGTGCAAATAGCAATGAATGCTGTGGTAACTTCACACCTACCCGTTTGTTTATATAGTACTGCAGGTAAGAAGGCGAAGCGGCAAGATTTTTACACCAGACGGGCGGTCACTTGTACTCGCTGTGCAGTGGACCGCAAAGATCAAACAGTAACTCTGCAAGGTGGGCCTGGCACGTGCTCGGAAGCCGGATCGTTTCTCCGCAACGAGCTCAGGGAAGGTGTTTTTTTGGACCTTCGGCTTCCCGAAGCTGAAGAGGTTTTTTTTTCACGGGTCAAGCTCGTTACGAAAAACGATCTAGCACCGCGAAAGGGGCTACTGTTGGGGTCGTGCTTCGGTGCGCCGAAGGTCTCACACGAAGAAGCAGCTTCGGCTGGAGTCGTCTCCAAGAGATGGCCGAAGGTTCCTTTTCATGGAGCTTCGGCGTTTTAAACCGACATAGAGATAGAATGACCCTTTTATTCATATAGGTCTGAGTCAATGTTGTAAACATTTGTAAGGGGCATAATTGTAATTTGTCACAGGCTGCGACCTGTGCCTATAAATAGATGAACAGTACCTCTGTACTGTTCACGCGAACCTGTCATTTGCCTTCACGTCACACTTGTACTCCTGCCTTCCTCAAGACTGGAGGTACATCTGTCATTTATATTCATTCGTATTAATGAAAATGAAAATGATTCTATGTTAACATTTGAATGTCCATTTTATACCTCATGATTTATGTAAATGCTTCATCCTACGTTATTATGTCTACGAAGGTGCGTCCTTCGTAACCTTCGTCCGAAGTTCCTTATGTCCCGAAGGGATATAATGAAGTGGAGGACGAAAGACCTTAATATTTAACATTTTCTGTGTTGCCTTGTTCTTAACTCTAAGCATTTGAGAACAAGCCCCCAACAAAGAGCATCATAGAATACATTCATGGCTTGATCATTTGTAAGAATGTTTTCATTGTCACTAGCCGATGGTTCATCTTCTTTCAACACAACAAACCCATCCTTGAAAATTAGCCAAATTTTTCCACCCATTGCTCTAAGATGCATTGACATTCTTATTTTCCAATAGTCGTAGTTATTCCCATCAAAATGCGGTGGCTTCCCAATATGCACATTGTTGTTACTAGCCATTTTGTCCCACTCTGGGATGATTAGATCCACAAACAATGGATTCCTTGGCTCTGATACCACTTGTAGGATCTAGGACACCGGCTAGAGGGGGGTGATTAGATGGTTTTGACTAAAATAAAAAACACTAGAGAAATTTAATCAATATGACAAGAGGTATAAAATTCTTTAGTCATAACAAGTAAACAATCTATGAGAATCAACTAAGGTGATTGTATACTTGAAGAACAATATGCAAAATACTAATTACTTGCACGGCAATAAGTAATGCAAGAAAATAAAGACACCGGATTTTATCCCGTGGTATCGGTGATTTGACGGTCACCCCTAATCCACGTTGAGGTGGACTTCAAGCTCTCACTTGCTCCTCTATCAAGACATGGCTTGATCTTTGAGCCAAGTGGACAAGAAATCACTCAATACCTCGTTTCCACTAATGTCACCTTTGCCGCTCCGGCGAGGTAGGCGCGAACCTCTCACAATCGACACCGCGGCTCCTCCACAATCTTCTTGGAGAGCTCGACGGAGAAAACACCCGAGTCGTCTAGGAGGCGGCAACCTCCAAGAGTAACAAGCCGATGACGCTTGCTCGGTGTACCACCTAGTGCCTCAAGAATCACCAATGGATGCAAATGCACTAAAAACTCTCAATCTCTCACTAGAATGCAATCTCAAGCAAAGAGTGTGAGAGAATGAGTGGGAGGATCACAAATGAGCTCAATGTGTGCAAGGAATGGCCAAGAGAGCCCTCACACACGAGCTCCCCTTCTATTTATAGCACACCTCTCAAATCTAACTGTTATGTGCAACTTGCACATTTTCTGCGCACACGCGGACGGTCTGCGCCCTAAGGCCGGACGGTCCGCCGTACACATAACGACTATTTTTCCCGTTTGAAATATGTCAGAGCTGTCAGAAAAGTGAGGTCCGGACAGTCCGCCAACCTTGGCTGGACCGTCCGAGACCTGGCAACTTGGAGCACCAGAGCTCTGACCAAGACGAGTTAACACATGCGGACCGTCCGCCCTACAAGGCCGGACGGTCCGTGACCTGGGAGTCAGTACCGTCCGGGCTTATCCTCCGGACAGTCCATAGTACAAATCCCAAAAACCACACAGTCCCTGCCTAAACCAATTTGGCACCTGCGGACGGTCCGTCCTACAAGGCCGAACGGTCTGCACAATAATACAAGGACTGTGCCGAGAGCAACCTTCTTTGGTCTAGACTGCGGACGGTCCAGCCCCAAGGCCCGGACAGTCCGCAGTACAAAAGAACAGGACCAGTCCGAAGTAAACATACTTCGAACCCCACTGGAGGATCGCGGATGGTCCGCCCATATGGCCCAGATGGTCCACACATCCCAAGACTTAGCAATTTTTCAAACAAGCTTTTGAAAAGATTTTTAACTCTTGAAATTGGAAGCATTGTTAGTCCTCATGCAAATGCAACCACTAGATGCTCTATGAGGCACTAAGTTTGACACAGACAAACATCATTGACCCCTCTTAATAGTACGGCCATCTAACCTACTAATCCGGTCAAATAACTTCTCTAAACTCCTGGAGACCGGCAAAAACAAAACCTATGTTATACCTTTGCCTTCACTTGATCTACAACCAATGCTTATTAAATCTCCAAGATTTTCTGTTCTATGTGGTCAAACCCTGCATTCTTATTTCTCCAAGAACCGTTAGTCCAGAAACAGTTGTCATTAATTACCAAAACATCACTAAGGGGCCTAGATGATTCACACCAAGATCGAAGGCCTCAACATAGGGAGCTTCATCAGGAGAGCTCATTCAACAAAGACGGATGGTTCGATGACTTTCATCATGGTAACTTTACTTTGATGATGCTTCTCCTCTGGCAGCAGAACTGCAGGCTACCCCGTGGCCACAATCCTACAAGCCACAGCAGTTGCCCTTGTATGATGGGCACTCGGATCCAAAGCAATTTCTGATGAGTTACGAGGCAACAATATCATTGTATGGGGGCAACGCTGCTGTCATGGCAAAGTGATTCGTCATGGCAGTCAGAAGCGTGGCCTAGACATGGTACTCCTCCCTTTAGCCAGGGACAATCACATCATGGCAGAAGCTCAAGGATATGCTAGTCACTAGCTTCCAAGGTTTTTAGTCGAAGCCAGTCACTGCTCAGGCTTTGTTTCAATGCACGCAAGATCATGAGGAGTACCTTCAGGCATATGTCCGAAGGTTCTTGCGTTTGAGAGCATAAGCGCCTACAGTGCCCAATGAAATTGTCATTGAATCCATGATCAAGGGGCTTTGGCCAAGACCTATAGCTCAATATTTTGCAGAAAGCCCCCACAAACCATGGAGAAGCTCCTTCAGAAAATGGATGAGTACATCTGGGCCGATAATGATTTCCGCCAAAGAAGGGAGGAAGCATACAAGTTTTCTGAAATGACCAGGGGCTTCGGAGGAAGACTTCATCCCAGGCATGTCAGGTCAATCCATAACTCTAATGCCAACGATGAAAGGGCCAATAATGCTCAGAGCAGCCATCATAGCTCACAGTCTTCGAGCATGCAACAGACTTCTTACAAACCACTAGCTCCAAGAGGCAGAGGAGGAAGAAGCTTCAGTGGAGGAAGGTTTGGTAATCAACTCAGGAAGTTGTACTGCCTTTTCTGTGGCGAGGACAAGGGCCACATGACAAGGACATGACAGGTTACAATCCAGAAACAAAAGGAAATTGTTGAAGCCGAGGCGCGGCAGAATCAGCCGAAGCAAGTCCTCCATACTGCTTCGTGCTACTCTCCATACATCCCAGAATATGTAGGCAACCAACAGCCTACGACTTCTGCAGCTTCAGCAAGTCATTCCCAGGCCTCCTGGGCTCAACTACCACCACCCCCACCAATGGCGCCTGTCCCAAACCATGATCAGCAGCCAGAAGGGCACCTTTGGCCTCAACAACAACGCAATCTTCGGGAGCGGTCTGAGGCTCGCACAGTGAAAGAGAAATAGGGTCAAACCTTTTCGTATAAATATTTTGGTGGTTGAATTGCCCAACATAAATATTGGACTAACTAGTTTGCTCTAGATTATATGTTCTACAGGTGCCAAAGGTTCAGCACAAACCAATAAAAAGATTAAAGTTAGGGTTCAAAAGAAAGGAGCAAAAGAAACTGAAGTGACCCTGGTCTGGCGCACCGAACTGTCCGGTGTGCCACCGGACAGTGTCTGGTGCACCATCGGACAGTGTCCAGTGCACCAGGGACCATACAGTCTGAACTCCTCAGCTTCGGGTTTCTCCAGGCGCACTCCGCTATAATTCACCAGACTTTCCAGTGTGCCACCGGACTGTCTGGTGCACCAAGTGGAGCAACGGCTATCAGCACAACGGTCGACTGCATAGTGCCCTGACAGAGCTACAGTTCGCGGCAGAAGTCAGAGTAGGCGCCAGAGGCGCACCGAACAGTGAACAGTGCCTGTCCAGTGTGGCACTAGACTGTCCGGTGCAACAAGAAGTCAGAGCTCCAACGATCGAAACCGTCAGAACCCTAACAGTCGGGTGACGTGGCTGGCGCACCGGACTGTCCGGTGCGCCCATCGACAGCTGCCTGCCCCAACTATTGTTTTGGTGGTTGGGGCTATAAATACCCCCCCCCCCAACCACCTCTATTCAAGGCAATCCAAGCATTCACTACTACTCATTCAATACAAGAGCAATACACAACAATCCAAGACACAAATCAAAGCCTCCAATCAAATCAAAGTCCATAATTCAACTCTAGTTTTTAGGACTTGTGAGAAGATCGACTTGTGTTCTTTTGTTGCTCTTGTTGCTTGGTTGGCTTTCTTCTTTATCTCATTCTTATTCTCAAAGCCTTGTAAGCGAAGCAAGAGACACCAATTGTGTGGTGGTCCTTACGGGGTCTAAGTGACCCGGGAAATCAAGGAAGGAAGCTCACTCGGTCTAGGTGACCGTTTGAGAGAGGGAAAGGGTTGAAAGAGACCCGGTCTTTGTAACCACCTCAACGGGGAGTAGGTTTGCAAGAACCGAACCTCGGTAAAACAAATCGCCGTGTCATCCACTCTATTTCTTTGGTTGATTTATTTTCGCCCTCTCTTTCAGACTCGGTTTATTTTTAACGCTAACCCCGGCTTGTAGTTGTGCTTAAAGTTTGTAAATTTCAGTTTTCGCCTATTCACCCCCCCCCCCCCCCCCTCTAGGCGACTTTCAATTGGTATCGGAGCTCGATACTTCATTAGAGTCTAACAACTCGAAGTGATGTCGGGAGGATCCGCCAAGAGGGAGATGGAAACGGCCACAAGCCACGGGAAGGCTCCATCAAAGGAGTCTGGCGCCAAAGGAAGGGAGGAGTCACCTCCCTGCGTCAAGTCGCATCGGAGTGGCGACAAGAAGAAGAAGATGAAGAAAGTGGTCTACTACGAGACCGACTCTTCGTCGCCCTCCACCTCCGGCTCCGACGCTCCGTCCGTCACTTCTAAGCGCCATGAGCGCAAGAAGTTTAGTAAGATCCCCTTACGCTATCCTCGCATTTCCAAACGCACTCCTTTACATTCCTTCCCATTAGGCAAACCACCGGTTTTTGATGGTGAAGATTATTGCATGTGGAGTGATAAAATGAGGCATCATCTAACTCACTCCACTCTAGTATTTGGGACATTGTTGAGTTTGGAGCGCAGGTACCATCCGTGGGGGATGAAGCATATGATTCGGACGAGGTCGCCCAAATCCGACACTTCGATTCCCAAGCCACTACTATACTCCTCGCCTCTCTATGTCGAGAGAAGTATAATAAGGTGCAAGGGTTGAAAAGTGCCAAGGAGATTTGGGACATGCTCAAGACTGCACACGAGGTAGATGAGGTGACCAAGATCACCAAGCGGGAGACGATCGACAGGGAGCTCAGTCGATTCATCCTCAACCAAGGAGAGGAGCCACAAGCCATGTACAACCGGCTCAAGACCTTGGTGAATCAAGTGCGCAACCTCGGGAGCACAAAATGGGATGACCATGAAATGGTCAAGGTTATTCTAAGATCACTCGTTTTTTGTAATCCTACGCAAGTTCAA
Source organism: Zea luxurians (assembly GCA_029449295.1). NCBI lineage: Eukaryota > Viridiplantae > Streptophyta > Magnoliopsida > Poales > Poaceae > Zea > Zea luxurians. Next base: position 5,033,088 of record JAOPSE010000119.1, read on the forward strand.
TTAATTCATGGTGATCCTAGATATAAGCTAATGTCTCCCGAGGACGTGATAGGAAAGTTTGTGAGCTTTGAGTTGATGATCAAAGGCTCCAAACAAATCGTTGAGCAAGGTGGCACCTCCACACCCGAGGTGCAACCCGTCGCATTCAAAGCGATGGAGGAGAAGAAAGAAGAGTCTACATCAAGTAGGCTCCCCATCGACGCCTCCAAGCTCGACAACGAGGAAATGGCGCTCATCATCAAGAGCTTCCGCCAAATCCTCAAGCAAAGGAGGGGAAAGGATTACAAGCCCCGCTCCAAGAAAGTATGCTACAAGTGTGGTAAGCCCGATCATTTCATTGCTAAAATGTCCATTATCAAGTGATAGTGACAGGGGCGACGACAAGAAGGGAAGAAGGAAGGAGAAGAAAAAGTACTACAAGAAGAAGGGCGGCGATGCCCACGTGTGTCAGGTATGGGACTTCGATGAGAGCTCCACCGACTCCTCCTCCGACGAGGACGCCGCCAATATCACCGTCACCAAAGGCCTCCTCTTCCCCAACGTGGGGCCACAAGTGCCTCATGGCAAAGGACAGCAAGAAGAAGAAGGTAAAATCTAGAGCCTCCACTAAATACACGACATCTAATGATGAAGGTAGCTCTAGTGAGGATGAAGATGATTTGCTTGCTCTTTTTGCCAACCTAAACATGCAACAAAAGGAAAAATTAAATGAATTGATAGGTGATATTCATGAGAAGGATGAACTCTTGGATAGCCAAGAGGAATTCCTTATTAAGGAAAACAAAAGGAATGTTAAGGTGAAAAATGCTTATGCTCAGGAATTAGAGAAATGTGAAAAAATAACTAGTGAGCTTAGCATTTGCCATGACACTATCTCCAACCTTAGAATTGAAAATGCCAAATTAATTGCTAAAGTTGAGAAATTAAATGTTTGTGATGATTCTCTTGTCAACCTTAAAAATGATAATGCTAGTTTGATTGCTAAGATTGACAAATTGAATGAATCTATTTCTAGCCTTAAGATTGAGAATGATAAACTAATTTCTAAGACTAAAGATTTAAATGTTTACAATGTTTCTATTTCCAATCTTAGAAATGAGAATGCCATGTTACATGCTAAGATTGTTGAATTAAATGCTTGCAAACCCTCTACATCCACTGTTGATCATGTTTCTATTTGCATGAGATGTAGAGACATTAATGTTGATGCTATTCATGATCACCTAGCTTTAATTAAACAACAAAAGATCACATAGCACAACTAACTAGTAAAATTAATGAGCATGAGATAGAGAATGAAAATTTTAAATTTGCTAGAAGCATGCTCTATAATGGGAGACGCCCTATTATTAAGGATGGCATTGGCTTCCAACAAGGAGACAATGTCAAGCTTAATGCCCCTAAGAGATTGTCCAATTTTGTCAAGGGCAAGGCAACCATGGCATAGGATAACAAGGGTTACATTTTATATCCTGCTGGTTAACCTGAGCATAAAATTAGGAGAACTCATTCTAGGAAGTCTCATTCTAGTTCTCATCATGCTTTTATATATAAGAATGAGACATCTAGCTCTAGGCATTCTACCCATGTTAAAATGCCTAAAAAGAAATCTCTTGTTGCATCAAATGAGCCCAATGTTTCATTTAAGACTTTTGATGCTTCTTATGTTTAAACTAACAAATCAGGCAAAGTAGTTGCTAAATATGTTGGGGGCAAACACAAGGGCTCAAAGACTTTTGTTTGGGTACCCAAGGTGCTTGTTACTAATGTGAAAGGACCCAAGACCGTTTGGGTACCTAAGAACAAGGCCTAAATTGTTTGTAGGTTTATGCATCCGGGGGCTCAAGTTGGATCATTCATAGCGGATGCACAAACCACATGACAGGGAAGAAAAGGATGTTCTCCTCCTATGAGAAAAACCAAGATCCCCAAAGAGCTATCACATTCGGGGATGAAAATCAAGGTTTGGTCAAAGGACTTGGTAAAATTGCTATATCACCTGACCATTCTATTTCCAATGTTTTTCTTATAGATTCTTTAGATTACAATTTGCTTTCTGTTTCTCAATTATGCAATATGGGCTACAACTGTCTATTTACTGATGTAGGTGTTACTGTCTTTAGAAGAAGTGATGATTCAGTAGCATTTAAGAGAGTATTAGAGGGTCAGCTATACTTAGTTGATTTCAATAGAGCTGAACTCAACACTTGCTTAATTGCTAAGACTAATATGGGTTGGCTCTAGCATCGCCGACTAGCCCATGTTGGGATGAAAAATCTTCACAAGCTTCTAAAGGGATAGCACATTTTAGGACTAACAAATGTTCATTTTGAGAAAGACAGGGTTTGTAGCGCATGCCAAGCAGGAAACCAAGTTGGTGCCCATCATCCACACAAGAACATCATGACGACCGATAGGCCGCTTGAGCTACTCCACATGGATCTATTCGGCCCGATAGTTTACATAAGCATCGGCGGGAGTAAGTATTGTCTTGTAATTGTGGATGACTATTCTCGCTTCACTTGGGTATTCTTTTTGCAGGAAAAATCAGAAACCCAAGAGATCTTAAAGGGATTCTTGAGACGAGCTCAAAATGAGTTCGGATTAAGGATCAAGAAAATAAGAAGCGACAACGGGACAGAGTTCAAGAACTCTCAAATTGAAGGCTTTCTTGAGGAGGAGGGCATCAAGCATGAGTTCTCTTCTCCCTACACACCTCAACAAAATGGTGTAGTGGAGAGAAAGAATAGAACTCTACTTGACATGGCGAGGACCATGCTTGATGAGTACAAGACGCCGGACCGGTTTTGGGCCGAGGCAATTAACACCGCCTGCTACTCCATCAACCGATTGTATCTTCACCGAATCCTCAAGAAGACATCATATGAACTCCTCACCGGTAAAAAGCCCAATGTTTTATATTTTAGAGTCTTTGATAGCAAATGTTTTATTCTTGTTAAAAGAGGTAGAAAATCTAAATTTGGTCCTAAGGCTGTAGAAGGCTTTTTACTAGGATATGATTCAAACACAAGGGCATATAGAGTCTTCAACAAATTCACTGGATTAGTTGAGGTTTCTTGTGACGTTGTGTTTGATGAGACTAATGGCTCCCAAGTGGAGCAAGTTGATCTTGATGAGCTAGATGATGAAGAGGATCTGTGCGTCACACTAAGGAACATGTCCATTGGGGATGTGTGTCCTAAGGAATCCGAAGAGCCTCCATAAGCACAAGATCAACCATCAACCTCAAATCAAACATCTTCACCAACTAAAGATGAGGATCAGGCTCAAGACAATGAAGAAGAAGATCAAGAAAAATGAGCCACCTCAAGAGGAGAGCAATGCTCAAGGGGGAGATGACCATGACAAAGACAAGGAAGATGATCAAGAAGAACAGGGTCAAAGACCGCCACACCCAAGAGTCCACCAAGCGATACAACGAGATCACCCCGTGAACTCCATCCTCGGTGACATACATAAGGGGGTAACAACTCGATCTCGAGTCGCTCATTTTTGTGAACATTACTCTTTTGTGTCTTCTATTGAGCCATACAGGGTGGAAGATGCATTAAGAGATTCGGATTGAGTGTTAGCAATGCAAGAGGAGCTCAACAACTTCACGAGGAATGAGGTATGGCATCTTGTTCCACGTCCTAACCAAAATGTTGTAGGAACCAAGTGGGTATTCCGCAACAAACAAGATGAGCATGGTGTGGTGACAAGGAACAAAGCCCGACTTGTAGCCAAAGGATATTCACAAGTCGAAGGTTTGGATTTCGGTGAAACCTATGCACCCGTAGCTAGGCTTGAGTCAATTTGCATATAACTTGCCTATGCTACTTACCATGGCTTTAAGCTTTATCAAATGGACGTGAAAAGTGCCTTCCTCAATGGACCAATCAAGGAAGAGGTCTATGTTGAGCAACCTCCCGGCTTTGAAGATAGTGAGTACCCTAACCATGTCTATAAACTCTTAAAGGCGCTTTATGGGCTCAAGCAAGCCCCAAGAGCATGGTATGAATGCCTAAGAGATTTCCTTATCACTAATGGTTTCAAAGTCGGCAAAGCTGATCCTACACTCTTTACTAAAACCATTGCAAATGATTTGTTTGTATGCCAAATTTACGTTGATGATATCATATTTGGGTCTACTAACAAATCTACTTGTGAAGAGTTTAGTAGGATAATGATTCAAAAATTCGAGATGTCTATGATGGGGGAGTTGAAGTATTTTCTAGGATTTCAAGTCAAGCAACTCCAAGGGCACCTTCATCAGCCAAACGAAGTACAGTCAAGACATTCTTACCAAGTTTGGGATGAAGGATGCCAAGCCCATCAAGACACCTATGGGAACCAATGGGCATCTCGACCTCGACACGGGAGGTAAATCTGTAGATCAAAAGGTATACCGGTCGATGATAGGATCTTTACTCTATTTATGTGCATCTCGACCGGATATTATGCTTTCCGTATGCATGTGTGCAAGGTTCCAAGTCGATCCTAAGTAAGTTCACCTTAGGGCCGTGAAAAGAATCTTGAGATATTTAGTTCATACACCTAAGTTTGGTCTTTAGTACCCCAAAGGATCGACTTTTGATTTAATAGGATATTCAGATGCTGATTGGGCAGGGTGTAAAATTGATAGAAAGAGCACATCAGGGACTTGTCAGTTTTTTGGGAGATCCCTGGTGTCTTGGGCTTCAAAGAAACAAAACTCAATAGCTCTTTCTGCCGCCAAAGCCGAGTATATTGTCGCAGGTCATTGTTGCGCACAATTGCTTTGGATGAGGCAAACCCTTAGGGACTATGGCTACAAATTTAGCAAAGTCCCTCTCCTATGTGATAATGAGAGTGCAATCCGCATGGCGGATAATCCCGTTGAACACAGCCGCACTAAGCACATAGCCATTCGGTATCACTTTTTGAGGGATCACTAACAAAGGGGGGATATCGAGATTGCTTATGTTAGCACCAAAGAACAATTAGCTGATATCTTCACCAAACCATTAGATGAGAAAACTTTTACCAAACTTAAGAATGAGCTAAACATTCTTGATTCTAGGAACTTTGATTGATACTTTGCACACATAGCTCATTTATGTACCTTTGACCATATCTCTTTTATGTCTACAACTAATGTGTTTTCAAGTATATTCCTATGCTAAGTCGTAGATTGAAAGGAAAATGGAGTCTTCGGTGAAGACAAGGTTTCCACTCCACTCTATCGGTATTATTTACCCTTCGTCGTCACTCTGCACCATTCTCCACCTTGGTATAATCTTCACTCATATTTACTTGTACCATTGGGGAGAAAGTAAACAAGGGCTCACATTTCACTCACAAAGTATCCATTTTTGGCAATTAATGCCAAAGGGGGAGAAATATAGCCCAAAGCAAAAGGACCACCACCACCAATTTCAAAGTTTAAAATGAAGTTTTTCAATTGATATCTTATTTTTGACATATTTCAAATTGGTATGACCACTTTCAAAACTTGGTATTTAAAACCCTCTTGAACACTAAGAGGAGAATTTCATTGAGGGGGAGTTTTTGTTTTAGTCAAAGGAAAAGCATTTGAAACAGGGGGAGAAAATCTCAAATCTTGAAAATGCTTCTCGAAATCTTATTCATGTACCTTTTACTATTTGCAAAGAGACTTTGAAAAGTTTTTACAAAAGAATTTACAAAAACAAAACAAGTGGTCCAAAATATTAAAAGAAAGAAAGCAATCCATGCATATCTAGTGAAAGTATAAATTCGTTTAATTCCAAGCAACCTTTGCACTTACCTTATGTAAACTAGTTCAATTCTGCACTTATATATTTGCTTTGGTTTGTGTTGGCATTGAAAGGGAATTAGGCTTACACCTAGTTCCTAAATAATTTTGGTGGTTGAATTGCCCAACACAAATATTGGACTAACTAGTTTGCTCTAGTACTTAAGTTATACAGGTGCAAAAGGTTCACACTTAGCCAATAAAAAGACCAAGTTTTGGATTCAACAAAGGAGCAACGAGGCAACCGAAGGCACCTCTGGCTGGGGGCACCGGACTGTCCGGTGTGCACCGGACAGTGTCCGGTGCGCCCAGAGGACTCCAACTCAAACTCTTCGCCCTCGGGAATTCTCGGAAGCCGGCGCGCTATAATTCACCGGACTGTCCGGTGTGCACCGGACATGTCCGGTGCTCCAAAGAAGCGCGGTCTCCGGAACTCGCCAGCCTCGGGTTCGCGTGGCAGCCGCTCAGCTAAAATTCACCGGACTGTCCGGTGTGCACCGGACTGTCCGGTGTACCAGCGGGGCAACGGCTCTTTTCGGCGCCAACGGCTCTCTGCGGTGCATTTAATGCGCGCGCAGCGCGCGCAGTCGTCAGGCGTGCCCATACCGGTGCACCGGACATCCAACAGTACATGTCCGGTGTGCACCGGACACCCAGGAGGGCCCAGAAGTCAGAAGCTCCAACGGTCAGAATCCAACGGCAGTGATGACGTGGCAGGGGCACCGGACTGTCCGGTGTGCACCGGACTGTCCGGTGCGCCATCGAACAGAAGCCTCCAGCCAACGGTCAAGTTTGGTGGTTGGGGCTATAAATACCCCAACCACCCCACCATTCATTGCATCCAAGTTTTCCAACTTCCAACCACTTACAAGAGCTAGGCATTCAATTCTAGACACAACAAAAGAGATCAAATCCTCTCCAATTCCACTCAAGCCTTTAGTGACTAACGAGAGAGATTTGCCGTGTTCTTTTGAGCTCTTGCGCTTGGATCGCTTTCTTTCTTTCTCACTTGTTCTTGTGATCAAAACTCAATTGTAACCAAGGCAAGAGGCACCAATTGTGTGGTGGCCCTTGCGGGGAAGTTTTGTTCCCGTTTGATTGAGAAGAAGAAAAGCTCACTCGGTCCGAGGGACCGTTTGAGAGAGGGAAGGGTTGAAAGAGACCCGGCCTTTGTGGCCTCCTCAACGGGGAGTAGGTTTGCGAGAACCGAACCTCGGTAAAACAAATCCACGTGTCACATTCTTCATTTGCTTGCGATTTGTTTTGCACCCTCTCTCGCGGACTCGTTTATATTTCTAACGCTAACCCGGCTTGTAGTTGTGATTATTTTTGAGATTTTCAGTTTCGCCCTATTCACCCCCCCTCTAGGCGACTTTCAGGCATCAATCACCAAAAAGGGGGAGATTGAAAGGGAAATAGGGTCAAACCTTTTCCTATAAATATTTTGGTGGTTGAATTGCCCAACACAAATATTTGACTAACTAGTTTGCTCTAGATTATATGTTCTATAGGTGCCAAAGGTTCAGCACAAACCAATGAAAAGATTAAAGTTAGGGTTCAAAAGAAAGGAGCAAAAGAAACCGAAGTGAACCCTGGTCTGGCGCACCGGACTGTTCGGTGTGCCACCAGACAGTGTCCGGTGCACCAGGGACCATACAGTCTGAACTCCTCAGCTTCGGATTTCTCCAGGCGCACTCCGCTATAATTCACCGGACTGTCCGGTGCACCAAGCGGAGCAACGGCTATCAGCGCAACGGTCGACTGCACAGTGCCCTGACAGAGCTACAGTTCGCGGCAGAAGTCAGAGCAGGCGCCAGAGGCGCACCGAACAGTGAACAGTGCCTGTCCAGTGCGGCACCGGACTGTCCGGTGCGGCATCGGACTGTCCGGTGCACCAAGAAGTCAGAGCTCCAACGGTCAAAACCATCAGAACCCTAACGGTTGGGTGACGTGGCTAGCGCACTGGACACTGTCCGGTGCGCCCATCGACAGCAGCTCTCCCCAATGGCTGTTTTGGTGGTTGGGGCTATAAATACCCCAACCACCTCTATTCAAGGCAATCCAAGCATTCACTTCAACTCTAGTTTTTAGGATTTGTGAGAAGATCGACTTGTGTTCTTTTGTTGCTCTTGTTGCTTGGTTGGCTTTCTTCTTTCTCTCATTCTTATTCTCAAAGCCTTGTAAGCGAAGCAAGAGACACCAATTGTGTGGTGGTCCTTGCGGGGTCTAAGTGACCCGGGAAATCAAGGAAGGAAGCTCACTCGGTCTAGGTGACCGTTTGAGAGAGGGCAAGGATTGAAAGAGACCCGGTCTTTGTGACCACCTCAACGGGGAGTAGGTTTGCAAGAACCGAACCTCGGTAAAACAAATCACCGTGTCATCCGCTCTATTTCTTTGGTTGATTTGTTTTCGCCCTCTCTTTCGGACTCGGTTTATTTCTAACGCTAACCATAGCTTGTGGTTGTGCTTAAAGTTTGTAAATTTCAGTTTTCCACCTATTCACCCCCCCCCCTCTAGGCGACTTTCACACAGTCAATAGCATTGTGCCCGAATCCAGGCACATCTACTGAAGATGACACAGTGTTTTGGCCAAAATAAAGCCCTGATGCCCTCTATATCTATTATTTTTCGCTTTTATATTTTTCTAATGCAAAATACAATACAAGAAGGTTTAACCTTCAATTTGATGTAATAAACATGTGGTTACACCATCGAGTGTGACAAAACCAAGTTTCGAAGCTCCAAAGACGTTCCTAAGGAAGCACAGAGTAAGTTTCGAAGCTCAAAAGTCGTTCCTAAGGGAATGCAGAGCCAAGATACCACCTAAGTAAAAGGTGAAGAAGCTCCAAAGTCATTTCTAAGGGGATGCAGAGCTTGAATGCCACCTAAGTAAAAGGTGAAGAAGCTCAAAAGTCGTTCCTAAGGGGATGTAGAGCTTAGCTCCAAAGTCGTTCCTAAGGGGATGCAGAGCTGAAATATCACCTAATTAAAAGGTGAAGAGACTACAAAGTCATTCCTAAGGGGATGCAGAGTCTGGGCGTGTATTCGTGTGGGTTTTTTAACTTCGGCATAAACATCATTTTGCATCATACCCTCATATCATATCGCATAGCATCGCATCATACATCATTTTGCATCAACAAAAGGCTTTGGAGAAGAAGGGAAATTGCTCCTTCAAAAATACTTTTTGAATCGCAAAAGAATGTGCTATAGCACAACATGTACCTTCGGCAGACATATTGTACTACACAAGGCTAACCTTCGTCAACAGTGGCATAAGGAAAATTCTCTTTGCGAAGCATGAAAAGAAAGGAAGGAGTTTTTTCGCCAAAGGCTCAAAAACGGTACGTACGTAGATTTCATGCATCACAAAGAAATATATTACATTAATGTACATACAAGTACTTGATGTTTGTTTTGTACATATGGTGGCAGCCATATACAAGCATAACATTTTCCAACACATAAGAATTTAGTCTTCCTTTAGTATCTTCTCAGCAGCTTCATCTAATAGTCTGTCGACGACTTCGTCAACGACTTCGTTAGCAATCTTCATAATATCCAAAGCTTCTTTCATAATCGGGTCGGCTTCGGGATTGTACGGCTCCGGTGGTGGTGAAAGCCCAGCTCAATAAAAAATATGTTGATAAACTTCGAAGCTAGAAACGAACAACAAAGCGACATTTCAAATAAAAGTACCTATAATCATAGCACATTCAGCAGCTTCTTCAGCTTGTTTAGCCTTCTCTCAGGCGTCGTGAGATCCTTTCTCATTCTTTTTAATGGCTTCGTCAGCCATCTCACGATCGCCCTTCATCCAGACATCAGAATAAAACCTGCCGCCTAGCAAAGAAGCTACGGCCGAGGGGTCCTTCGTGTCGTCAGCTGAGAAAGTATATTCTAGTTGGGCTACGACCTTAACGTGTTCACAACCGACCTTTTCTAAAATTGCCGCAACCCCTCGTGCACCGGCGAATGCGTAGAAATCCCCGTGATCGCTGAGTATTTCATCGAAAGCTTCAGCTTCTTCACCAATCCATTGGATAACCCCTTTGGGATCGCTGCGAATAAATTTTTGTTCCGAAGAGTAGGCTCCCACTTTTGCAAAACTATCTTTCAGTTTCTTCGCGCATTCCATGGATGTTTCGTAGCATCTCTCCTTGGAATCCCGAAGCTCTTCAACATTCTTTTGCACCCTAGATCTTTCCATTTTGCTTATTTCTTGCTTAGCCTTTGCAACTTCAAAATTTTCATTCATTTCCGCATGTTTTTTCTTCAAATCTTCGACTTCATCTTGAGAAATAAGCTTGGCTTCGCAAGCCTTCAGCTTGTCCACTAAGGAAAACAGCATCTTATCTTTTTCAAAAGCCTCATTCCTTAGTGTGATGACCTCTGATCGAAGATTTACAAGAGCTATCTGCAGCCTTCGTCATCTGCCTCTTTTTAAGCCCTCAAGGCTTTACTTAGAATTAATCCCTAAAAACAAAAAATATATATGTGAGAACATAACGATAACAAGAAAACCTACAAACATAGTTTATCTCACAGCATAAGTATACATACCTTCAAACTATTGTAAGCAAGGCTATCTGCAAGATCATCCTTTGGCATTGCAGATAGACCGAGCTCAAGCTTCGGGAATCCCACGTTCCTCATCATCTCCCGGCATACAGATATCTCCTTATTGTCTGGAAGGCAATACAGAAAATCATCTTCTTCAGTGTCGTTGTATACTAAGGATCCATGTGGATACTTCAGATCTCTAGCGTATTGCCTAGCTTTGGCAATCTGTTCTTCCGACAGTTGTTTCCCCGAACCATGTCGTACGATAAAATCCAGCTCTTCAATAGTTGCTTCGGGAGTAGGAGATTTAAGTTTCTTAGGGGTATTTTCTTTTTCCTCGATTAAAGGAGCAGCCCTCGAAGGATGTACTTCGGCGGGGGCTGAGGATCCAGCCTTAGTAGTAGTATGCACCATACCAGCTTCGTCAGATTTCTTTAAGGCTTCGCCCTCTGTGTCAGGTGCCAAAGCAGGAGTTTGTACCTTCACAGATTCTATGACAGCGTCTAATACGCTAGCCATTCTCCTCCTCCTTGGAGTTGCTGCAGGAATCTTTGATGCCTTCGGCAGCTCCGTCTCTCACAACAGACTCAAAGCTTTCGGTTGTTCCGATGCCGTCTTTAGTTCTAGCTCTTTGGCTGATTCTGTCCTAGCTTCAGCTGTAGTGGAGCGACTTGGCTCAGATATGGAAGAAGACCCCTCAACAAGCCTCGGCACTTCGGCCGTTTCAACGCGCTTGGGGCGGTGTGTTAAAATCTTAACTTTTTTTGGCTTCGGCGAGCTAGAAATCGCCAAAGCAGCAGCATTCCTTTTCGTTCCTTCATTTTGCGAAGGATAACAATAATCTAGGTATACAAACCCAGTGACATCAAAAACTATATTCAGTCTCTTTTTGCCTCGACCCCCGAAGGCCGTTGTCATAGCATCATCTTCAGCCCTTGAATAGGCACCAAGCAACTCATCACTGGTTGCTTCGATGGCGTCTAGCCAGTCATCATTCGGCTCATCAAATTGGTTCATGTACCTAAAGGTGTACTTCAGGTAAACTAAACCACCATGACTGGACCCAGCAGTAGCTTCTTTCAGCATCTCCCAACCACTTGCGAGTGGCCACACTCTATAAGCGATATGCTCCTGCACTAAGTCCCTTGTGCCTATGTAAGTGCATACTGTATTAAGGCCATTTGGCACGCTTGTATGTCATTCCCAAGGGCATTGGATGGCCTCCTAATGCCGAAGCGAGACCAGATAGGGCATTGAATAATCTCCTTAATATCTTCCCTTTCAACTAGGTCATTTTTCACATAGAACCACTCTTGCATCCAAGCCCCTGGCCATCTCTTTCAAAATGTCGGAACTGGGTAGCTCACCTCAGAGCGAGGTACGAAGCTGTAGCAACCAAAATTGTTGTGGTACTGCTCCTTGCCAGTAGCCTTCGTCTCATAGGACAGCTCGTGGATGTTGCAGAAGCACTTTGCATTTGGTTCCAACCCCTGGCTCCTCATGGCCCAAATGAAGATCCCCATCTTGATGATAGCTTCGGGGGTAAGGTGGTGAAGGTAAATTTCAAAAGTCTTCAAAACTTCAACTAGCAATTTGTCCAGAGGGAACCAAAGCCCTGCCTTCATGAAGCTTCTATAAACTACCACCTCATCAGCTTAGGACAGAGGAACATTATTTTCCCCTCCAGCCCTCACAATTGAAATATCACGGAAGTACCTTCCCTTCATTGCATCAATTTGCCCTTATTTGATAGTTGATTTCCCAAATACAACATGGCTTGGCCTCCAGGGCCGATTTTCGGCGTCTTCGCTCTCGCTTTCTACATCAAAACCTCCACTATCACTGGAATCCTCAGATATTTCAGCTAGCGTCTCATGTGCAATCATCTCCACATTAGTTCTTTCCATAGCTTCATAAAATCCGGACAGCGCCGGGTCGACAATCCTCTTTCCGTCAGCCATCAAACCGAAGGACGTTGAAATGCTGAAGTTTAAAATCCAATCAAACCTGACAAAGCAAGAAAGTTTGAAATGACAAGCACAGTGTAAGCAGTTGAAATGGCACGAGAGATGCTTTCAATGCAAGCTCCTATTTATATGCCCAGCGCCCCGCGGTTTGGTCGGACCTGCATGTTAGTGTCATTCGCTATTCTATCGAAGGGAAAGCGTTTTTTTCGGACCTTCGGCTAAAGGCCTTCGTTCACGTTGCAGTATAAATTTTTTACAAAAGAACAAATCAGTACTGCGAGGGGCTACTGTTGGGGGCCTTCTCCTTCCGAAGGTCCTCAAAAACATAATTAACCATCTGTTCTTAGCATAAGCTACTACAGGAAGCCTCATCTTCAGGAAGATAGGCCTCTTTGCTATGATGAAGGACACACAGGATGAAGATAGATCCCAAGAAGATAAGAACAAATGCCGAAGCTATCACTAGACGGGAAAGCTTTGGCTCGCAATAAAGCGGAAGAATGCTGATAATGGCCGAAGGAGGAAAAGACTACTTAGTCCTTTATGATTTCTTTTACTATCATGTGTAAACATTAAAGACATAAATATAATTTTACCCAGGCTGCGTCCCGTACCTATAAATAGATGAACAGTAACACCGTACTGTTCACGCTGATTTGTATTCGCTCTCTCGCATCCTCACCTTCGAGCAAGCCGAAGGTATCAATGTAGTATTAACATTGTTGATATTCATATATGTTTTATGGAATGCAAGAATAAATGAATTATTAAGATATAATTACCATATTTATTCCTTCGCATTCCTATTCTTGCATTAATATAATGAAGGTATGTCTTTCTTGACCTTCGTCTCAGAAGCATTATACTCGTGAGAAAATAATGCTTCGAAGGACAAAGGTCTTTAATGATTATCAATTGTGTTGCCTTGTTCTTGACTCATAGCGTTTGAGAACAAGTGACCAACACATGGTAAGAAGACTGATTGTTCAAAACAGAAAGACAAAACAAACCGCCTGACTCATGACTTTCCAACAAAAGTACCAAACTTAGACAGGACCACTTTATTAGACTCAAACACTAATTTGAGACCTTGTCGACATAGCAGCGACACAGATATGAGGTTCCGGTTCATCGAGGGCACATAGAGTATGTCCTTTAGCACGAGCGTCTTCCCTGAAGTTAACTTCAGATAGACCTGTCCAGTACCTCGAACTGCTGCCAGAACACCATTTCCCATCAAGACTTGTGCGTTGTTGTATCCCTAGAATGAAGAGAACATGGATCGATCAGCACAAATATGAACAGTAACACCTAAATCAATCCACCAGTCATCTGATGGACTTGCCATGACGGCCTGAGGTGCATACCCTGGGGTGGAGTTAACCACCACGTTCCCTTCTTTGCGCTGAGGTGGAGGACCTTTTCCCTTCCTAAGTTTGCACCTCCGAGCAGTATACCTGGATTCACCACAAACAAAGCAGATGAAGTCCTCCTTCTTCATCTTTTTGGACTAAGGTTGGTTCTGATTCTTCTGTGGAGAGTTCTTTTTTTCTTCTGGAATTTTCTATCTCCGCTCTTCTCAACAACGTGAGCCTAGAGTTGCTGGGATGCCTTGTTACTGGCCCTTGCACGCTCTTCCACATTTATCGCAGCTGACAACTCAGTGAGAGTCATTTTCTTATTCATGTGGCACCGTGAAGTCACAAAGTCGCGCCAAGAAGGCGGGAGCTTTGCCAGTATTGCATTCCCCTGAAAACTGTCTGGTAAGACGCAACCATATTGGACCCAGTCCCTAACAAGGAGTTAAATCTCCTGTAACTGCTCCATAACAGACCTTCTCTCAGCCATTTTATAGTTGAGGTAGTTTTCCGTAGTGAATGACTCATTGCCATTGTCAACTTAGTGAATTCGTTCTCAAGTTCAGTCCATAGACCCTTAGCTGAGGTAAAATCAGAGTACACATCAAATAAGTGGTTCGACAAGACGTTTAACACACGAGACAAGCATGCCTCATTGGCTTCGTCCCACTTGGCCTTCTCCGCTAGGGCGGCGGCCTTCGCTGCATCATCAGCATCATCTGATGCAGCCTCGGGAACAGCCGACGTCACTACCCAAAATAGTTTTAGGTCAGTGAGCCACATGCGAGTCTTAATCTGCCAGCGCTTAAAGCTTGCACCGTCGAACGCTTCAGGCTTAATGACATCAGAACTGGAGGCCATTATACGAATTGGTTTTCTGGATTGTTGTAGTTTTAGAGAAATAAGTGACATGCTTCCAAAATATTTAAATAAATTAAATATTCTAATTTCGAATAAGACAAGCATATAACTTAGATAAATGCCATATGTAATTATAACAGCAACGAACAGTAGCATTTCTAGGACATGAAAACATGTAACATAGCTATTCAAGTCCATTTGAATATTAAACATGGCAAGTAGATGAAGAAGACATATTAAACACATAAACATGATTGTTTATATTAAAATATTGCTCTCAAAATAGTGGGTTGCAGCATTAAACAGCCCTCCAACGCTAAGTGGTGATCAGAGATCCTTGACTAACATGACAGTCCTACCTTACCAAATCAGGGTTTTAGAACAAATATAATGAGCCTAGAATTCAAGCATGAATACCAAGAGTAAAGAACTGAGCAGTAAATAAAATAACAGAACTTAACACATGTAATCAGCCTCAACAAAGATAGATATAACTAAGCACAAATATATATATTTAATGCTAAAAATAATAACACACTAAAACACAAACTGTCACGTTGTCTCACTACACCGCTATAATCATCGAGCACATAAATCCGCCCACAAATTGTGCAATCACACCCAACTAAATAATACTAGTAGATTGCACAAAATTACTCAATAAATAAAGAGAGTCAATGGGTAACTCACAGCACATAGATTGTCTACGTGGGAAGATCAGCTCAGCGAACACAAGGTTTTGTCCTAGAAAACCAATTTCGCCGCCCACGTCCGGACCTACACGGCGGAAGGTTGACGGAGATACTAGAGCCGCTGCCAGAGCCGAGGGAGACGTCCATGACACCAGTTCGAGAAGATGAACACCGCGCAGCAGGGAGCTCAAGCACTAGGCCACGGTGGACAGAGACCAGAGAAGAACCGCAGCACCACACAGGTGCACGATACCGGCAACAGAGCACACGTATGCCAAACTCGACGAGCGCAGAGGCAACTCTTCCCTCTTCCACTTGCTCACCAGTGAGACGCACACCAGAGAACGATCGAACCGGTAGAGTTCGTCACCGGGTCAGCAAGCGAGGAGAGAAGAGGAAGAACAGCAGTAAGCCGAGCGAACCAGAGGAAGAGCCAGGGACAACAGCCAGGGGATAGATAGCCCATCTTAAGGAGCCGACCTCGAGGAGGTTGCGTAGGGGCGGCGTGGAAATCGGCCGAGCGCCGAACGAATCGCTGAGCAGTTGAGCGTCGCCGCCCGCGCAGCGGCTGAGTTGCTCGCTCGCCCGTGTCGTCCGCGGCATCAGCCTGCCCTAGGGATGTGCTGGCCGGTGGGCTGCTCGGCCACCAGACCTTGTAGCGGCCCACCCAGCTGGCCTCCCTCCTCTTTTTTTGAATTCAATTGTCATATTTTCATTATTGAAAATAAAGGGAAGACCCCAAAATGAACAGCAGTCCCAACAAAGTATGTTACGCTCATCAAGGACATGTATGAGTATCACAATGTTGTGACTAGCGTCCGAACAACAGATGATGATACAAATGTTTTTTCGATTAACATAGAACTACATCAAGGTTCAGCTTTGAGCCCTTATCTATTTGCCTTAGTGATAGATGAGGTCACAAGGGATATACAAGGAGATATCCCTTGGTGTATGCTTTTCGCTGACGATGTAGTTCTAGTAGATGAAAGCCGGAAAGGAGTAAATAGAAAGCTAGAGTTATGGTGTCAGACTCTAGAGTCAAAAGGATTTAGAATTAGCAGAACCAAAACCGAGTATATAAGATGTGGCTTTGGTACTACAATTAGTGAGGATGGAGATGTAAGTTTGGAAGGCCAAGTAGTACCAAAGAAGGACACCTTTCGTTATTTGGGATCGATGCTACAGAGAGATGGTGATATTGATGAAGATGTTAGCCATAGAATCAAAGCGGGGAGGATGAAATGGAGTCAAGCATCGGGAGTCCTATGCAACAAGAGAGTGCCACAGAAGTTGAAAGACAAGTTATATGGAGTTGTGTTTGGATAGAAGTGCTTGAAAAGAAGTTATCCATGTGCCCAAACCGTGATTAGGCCTTTTTCCTTTTAGTGCTCTCAAAAGCTTTTCCCCTCCCCTTTCTCTCTCTTTCTCCTTTTGGTGACATCTTGTTGGGTTTCAACTCTAACTTATGTTTTGGTCGTCGAAGAGGCTTCGTCAATGGATCAACAATATTTATATCCATGTGTACTTTGCAAATCTTTATATCACCTCTATTAATGATTTTGTAAGTATGTTTTTAGGTTTTTGGTGTGGTATAGGTTCCTTGGCCTATACAATAGCACCATTATTATCATAACAAAGGTCCAAAGAATTTGGAGCGCTCGAAACCATGCCTAGCTCAAAAACGAACTTTATGATCCAAACAACCTCCTTAGCAGCTTCTAACGCCACTATAAACATAGCCTCTATTGTAGAATCAACCACCACATCTTGCCTGGAATTTTTCCAACTTATTGCTCCTCTATTGAGAAAGAACACAAATCTGGATTACGATTGGCCATCATCTCTATTGGTTTGGAAGCTAGCATAGTGTAACCATTTATGATGAGCTAGGAATATATTCTCCATATACTAGGAATATATTCTTAGTTCTTCACAAGTATTTCAGGATTTTTTTTACAGCCACGTAGTGAGCCTCACCATGGTTAATTTAGTATCTACTTGTAACACTTAAAGTATAAGCAACACAAGGACGTGTACATATCATGACATATACGATGGATCCAAGCGAAGAGACATATGAAATCACATTCATCCTTTTCGCTCATTAGGTGTCGAAGCACACTGAGAATCACTTAGGGTAATGTCATATAACATTGGCGAGAAATCTTTCTTGGTATCTTGCGGATTGAACTATTTTAATACATACCTTGTCAATCTAAGTACTTTGGCTTAATTTAGTTAACCTTTTGTATCTGTCATTATAAGTTTTAATGCCCAAAATGTAAGTTGCCACTCCGAGATCTTTCAAAGAGAAACTATTTTTTAATAAAAACTTGACAACTTGTAACATAAAAATATCATCTCTGATCTACAATATGGCATCTACAAATATGGCTAAAAATACATGTGTGCTCCCGCTAACCATCTTGTAAACAAAAGGCTCTTCATTTTTAATGAAGCAAAACCTTATGACTTCTTCATCAAAACAAAGATTCCAACTCCGAAATGATTGCTTCGATCCATAGATAGACTACTGATGTTTGCATAATTTTCCGATATTTTTAAAATCGATAAAACCTTCAGACTATGTCACATACACATCCTCACTTAGGTTTCCCTTCGGGAAAGCCATTTTAACATCCATCTACCAAATCTCATAATAAAAATGGGCAGCAATTGCTACGAGAATCTGAATAGACTTTAACATAACGATCGGCAAAAAGGTTTCATCATCAACAACACCTTAAACTTGTTTAAAACATTTGCCATTAATAATGCCTTATGGTTATGGATGTAAGCATTTCCATCCATCTTTACTTTTTTCTTAAAAAATCATTTGCCAATGGTTTGAACATCATCGGGTGGACCAAAACAGACTACACAAACTACACAATGACGTAAAGTCGAACAGGCAAGCTTTATTGCATAGGCTATAAATATGTGAGGGTGGCTAGTCGTGGGGAGCCTTTTTACACGCTTGGAAACAATTCTCAAAACATTAGAGCTCTTGCTAAGACCCCACTCTCATACACTTCCATTTTGATAGCATTTGGAAGAGCTACAGACTGATTCTAATGGAATTGGAAGATTGATCAAGTGGCACTAGAAGATCATCATGCAAGCTAGCTTTCTCATTACTCTTGGAGGTGGTGGTCACCTATACAACTTGTAGTTGTGAACTCCATTTAGATAGTGTTTAGTACCAGAATATAGTTAGACGGAGCAGCTCTGTTCCATATTCGAAGGATAGAACGGTTTCGTTCTGTGTTTGGTAATCAGAACGAAGCCTCTGTTTCTTGTTTGGTTCCAGAGTGAAGCGGAACAGAGCGGCTCCATTCTTTCAAAGTGAAGCAGAACAAAAGAGAAGACAACTAACAAAAACGAGTTAGAGAGATCAGAGATACAACATATTAGAATATTAGAAGAATATTTCACTTTTAGAGCAGCTCAATTCTATCTGGAATCAAATCAAACATGCTATATGCTGAAACAGAGCGGCTCGGTCTATCTAACTCCACAACCAAACACTACCTACCAAACACAACAAATAAGGTTGTGTTTATGCTCCGACAAAGGTTTGGCTATTGAGCTCATCCCGCCAAAGGAGGCAAAGAGCATCTCCATCTTTTGTGGCATCACATGTACTCAATTCAATTCTTACTTTGAGTAGTTTTGTACTCAATTTGATTCTTACTTTGAGTAGTTTTTTATGAGCAGTATGTTTGAAGAATATTTTATAAACACCGACAAGAAACGCTTCATGCCCCAATTCTGTGCACAATAGCCATACTCACTATACAGGAGGACATGCCACCACATAAAATTTACATTTTCAAGGAAACAAAAACAACTAAGTGCCCCCACAGAACCTGATCTGCTGTGCCCCAGGGGCTTCAATGGTGCCGTAGACGCTGGGACCTCACGCATCCTCTACTTGAGAGTTGAACACAAAGCTTGGAAATGTTGTGGTGATATCCCTGTTGAAAAATTAATCCACGATAAGAACAATGTTTCAATAAAAGATGTTACTCCATCAAACCTACACAGATTCATAATATGAAACTTAAAGCACCATAGTTTTCACCCATTGAGGATCAATTGACTAAAACAGCATATTCCGAGACCATGGACAAATATAGAGAAATACAGGGAGCAGATGGCATACGTTTTGTGTGTTTAACAAATATAGAGTCCACAATACTGAGCTAGTGAGCTTTACATAGGATTATAGGAACGCAAGTATTCAGGAAGAAAACTCAAATTGTTAAGAAAAAGGCAAACTCATCAAAGAGTACTGACCGGAGATATGGGAGGGTCATATTTTTTAACAGAGATGGATGCCTCAAGACAAGGCTGCGCCATTCCTCCTTATCAATTTTGCCGTCGTGCTTTGTATCTGCTTCCTCAAATGTCTAGTAAGATCAAAAAACATATGAGCAACTAAGCATACGTTTAATAGATATTAGTATATTACCCTGCAGAACTACAAGTACTCAGATATACCTTATCAATAATGCCTTCAATAATATCATCTGAAAGATTCATTCCTGATTCAGCAAGTGTTGCGACCACCATTTGCTTGACCTGACAATCAAGAAGGAACAAAATAACATTTTCATTGCTGATGGCTGCATTTACTGTCAATTGGGATATACTATGTCCAAGAAAGTATAAGAACATTCCACAAAAAGGGTTGTGTATGAGGGCCTCAGTTTAGATTCATAGATGTTCAACATCATCAGCTTAGTTCAATTTAACTAGAGAAATAAATTTCCACTGAATAAAAACTTATGCTAAATTAGAACATGACTTGAGAGGGTGAATAATTGCACTCACGTACAAGCTAGTGTAACACATGTAGAAAAAATTGAAGCAACATGGATCATGCAAACGAATCAAATGCAATAACACATAATGGCGCAGAAGAAGTGATTTACTTAAGAATATAAACAAGTGCAAGGTACCTCCTGCTTTTCAATAAAACCTTGTTGCTTGAGATCATACAATTTGAAAGCAACTGCAAGTTAATAGGAAACAAGATCATGGAAGTGAATGATTAGTACGACACGAGCATAATTTCCCAAAATAGGATAAACTGAATTGGTTAACTACATACTCGTTCTAAATAGTTCATCATAGAAAACTTCCCAACCTAAAGATTTTGTATGTGCATGGTAAAGATGCAGGTTGCAGGCCTCGCACTAATATACTCTCTACAAAGCTTATCCCTCCCTACAGAGCCTTAGAAAGTAACAAAATCAAAAGAAACTATTTCTTGTCACAACAAAATGGAGTAAGTGGCAGTCCATTTAACCCATGTACCACAGCAGGAAATGTATATTTCAATTTTTACAATGTTCATTATTTTGTCTTCGAAAGGCCATAACATGCATTGCAGCCCCAGCTGCCTATCATGTCCAGAAGTGTTTTCATGATATGTATTAAGCACTGACTCATCGTCTTATCTTGAATTAGTATTATCACATATTAAACCCATAACTCGATAATCAATCACTTATGTAGCGTAATCAAGAATAAATGCATGAATGAATAAAGTTAAGGAAGAAGGCTTACAATCAATTTTGTCATCGATTGGTGCACTCGGATGGAACACAGAAAGGGCTCGAGCAAATTCCTCAAACTCGAGAATTCCATTGTGTTTCGTGTCAAACAAGTCAAATACCTAAGTCAATGAAATGAAAACAAGATACCTTAGTGTTTATTTGAGGTCACTCCAAAAGAAATAGCGAATTTGTAACAAAAAGACAGTTCACATTGAGCATCCCCCTTCCAATGATTGCAGGTGGGTAACTACTAATCGCACATGCAGAAACATTGAAATGTGTTAACAGCTTAACTCATGCCCACAGAAACATGTGTAAGCATATGATTGAAGCTTAAAAGGCTCAGGGTCTATGATGTCCTATCACTGTTCTAGACAACTTGGCATAATGTGATTAATGTGAATGTTCATAAAACAAATATTGTACTGTTGATCCTTTCATAAAACACAACTAGAAAAATAATGTGACCCAAATAGCAAAAAACACAATATATTTGGCAAGAACAGACTGAATTCCATGAAGTTTTCAGCAGTGAGCTTTGGTTTCATGACAACAAAATTTTCACTGACAAAATATATATAAGGATCCAGTGGCATACCCGGTCAGCAAACATGCTATCCTTTCTGTTGGTCTTAAACAAGGCTAATTGGAATTCTTCCTGCAGATAATACATCAAAGCTCCAAGGAGAGATCAGAGATAATGACTTCATGGAAACAAAGTTGTCATTCACTGCCACTTCACACTAAGAGCTTAGAACCTACAAACCTTGTTAATCAAGCCATCATCAACCACAGCACTGCTAATCTTCTTGAACAGCTCATACAGAGCCTCGATTTCATTCACATTAACTGCAGAATACAGAAAATCCACTGCTGAATAAACGGCAACAGATATGAAAACAAGCATAGCGAGAGTAAAAAGAGCATACAAACAGTTTCTCTAGCCAGGCGTTCGGGGTCCTCGAGGCCCTTTGGCCGATTGGGTATGTCAAGGTCGCAGCACTTGAGCAGGGCAGAGGCGAGCCGTCGAACAAAGTCCACCATTGCACACTCCACGAATATCCAAATCAACACTTCTCCTAGCTGCAAATGACCAAGAAGTGGGTCAGGCCTCAGGGCCTACCACCGCAGCGCACGAGCAATTTCCACGACCGGATGACACCACAACACCCACCCAGTCCCCCCTTCCGATTGGAGCAAAATCCCATAAAAACAGGGAACCAATCACTTCCCCGCTCAGGATGACCGGATCACAGCACAGCTGGAGGCACGCAAATCGTAATCCCGACCGACGCCCCGATACCTCGGACACGGGCACGAAACCAAGCTAGAAACGGATCCCGCAGCCGCCAAAACGCCGTCGCAAGCACGCACCACCGCTGATCCGCATTCTCTCCGCGGCTCCCGGCTTCCACGCGCGAGAGGCACGGCCACGGGATCCCGCCGCATCGGAGTCCCCGGCCTGGGGAGGGGGGCGAGAGGGGATTCGTGCACGAGAAGAGATCGGTAGCAGGCCTCACCTCATCGGGGATCCTCCTGGTGGATGGAGGCGGGCTATTTGCGCGTGGAGGGTCGGAGGGCGGGGACCGGCGGTGAGAGTTTGCGGGGGAGGGGGTGCGTGGCCGGGGGAGGAGGGAGGGAGCGAATCGCCGGAGGAGCACGTGAGGCCTACGTGAGTTACCGTGGGTTGCAACAACTAAAAGACATATAATATCACTCAGGACGTATAATATGACGATAAGTTATATATATAATATGTGTTACCATGTTACGAGAAAATGTTTCGTAATTTATTTATGATCCTAGTTATACATAAATTTTATTATTTTAATCTAGTTGTTTCACTACTATATTGCAACCATCAGTATCATACCGACTTCGATATATGTCACGATTTTTATGGTCTCATTATTGGAGAGCACGCTTGCCTAAAGAAGTTCCCTCGTGTATCATCAGTCATCAGGCACGTACCACCATACATGCTTGCTCAAACAAAAAAGCAATCGTGTGTGTTTGCAAAGAAAATTAAAGGCAGACCAGCATAAAAAGCTACCCGACGGTGGGGAGGATGACGAATTGATCATTGATGTCGTTCCTCCTCTGCGTCACCTCCGGCGTCGAGATGACGCTACAGTCCATGATATAGTAGTCGTCGAACGCGCGCGACATGTCGAGTACCGATGACTCTTGGCTGGGCTGCCAGACTAAGTACACCTCGGGCTCATCAGCAAGGTAGTACACCTGGTCGTTGCACCACCGCTCTACATACAATATGTTCGAGGACACTCACACAACGTTAGCAACGACCGTCGTCCGAGCGCACAAGAATTTATGGTCGGTCAGTAGCGACTTACATAACATGTTAGGCTTCAGATGGACGATGAGCTGGACGGCGTGATGGCGCCGTCGTTTGATGCGGTGCCTAGAACAATCCGAGAGTCGTCGATGTTGGCAACGACTATGAGGTCCCCCTGCTTGACGATGGACAACATAATACAGCCGCTCTGGACCGAGTCCAAACGGCGGCTGCGGCGGAGCTTGTCATACACAGCGGCTCATGCGGCCACGTAGGACTGCTTCCAGAGGTCGAACTAGCAGTCGTCAAGCTTCTTCTCGTCGTCGATGAGCGACGCCAACATGAGCGCCTCCTACTAGTGGTGTTTGTTCGGGTTTTCAGGCAAGAAACATGGATTCATCCTTGAGTTTATGAAAATGACTCATAAGTCAGATCCATGGAAAAATATTATGGAGAATAAATGCCACGCATGCAAAAAAGAAATTTAAGTTGAAGACATTATTCAAACAAAAGAAATTGTATGCAAGGCTCTTCTTTAAATACTACTACTTCCATCTAAAAATATAATTCAAAAATCTCGGTGATACTTATCTACTACTACGTATTGCGTAAGGGTAGTAGGTTAGGCTTGGGGAGAGATGTAGTATATGTTTTTTCTATCATAGATATAGACATAAATACACATGTGGTGTAGCAGTAGCTACTATTCACATTTACCTAAGAGGTCGCGAGTTTGAATCCCCTTAGGATCATTTATGTTTTTTAATTTTAGCTAGACATAGGCTGTACTGGGGAATGGTAGCAGAACACGGATGGCAGACTACTTTTACGGCCTTAATAAGTAGCAGAGTCATGGGATGAAATCCCACCATGAATTTAATCCGATATGTATTAGGTGAATCCATACCTCGTACTTAATCTCATGGTAGGATTAAATTCATCAACTAATCCATATGTCTTTCAAAGCAAATTATTCTTTTGATCCATAGATTTTAATGTAAACTTGTGTAATATCTTTATAGATTTGTTCCATACATAATGAGTTATGGATAGAATGTATGTCTTTCATAGTTTAAAAAATTTATAAACCCTAGGTCATATTTTATCATAGATTTAATCGACTAAAAAAATTTAAGTAGTCTTAGATTATTTTAAGACATGGATTATGACAAAATTTAATATCAATCTATACTAATCCGAATTGGTGTAAACAAACAAAACTCATGGGTTCTTGAACCTGAGGATGTCGTTGGTATGTTCTCCTCGTGAAACCTCGTCCCAGATCCCGGGCACATTCCTGGGCCGATAGGTAGATGGGCTTTTGTGACATGATGGTGGCGACCTCCGTGGCCCGTGGACCAGCGAGAGTGGATCATGGTTTGTCCATTGGCTATCCCGATTTGTACCCGATCAGGTCAGGTCGAAGGTGCTCAGGTGCAGACGTGCAGTGTCAACTGTCAACCGCACGCTAAAAGCAATTTATATATTCAGCTACACTTGGACAAAATCAACATGGACTTGTGAGTATTTGCGTCGTACGGAAGAGAATTTATCTATTTGGGAGTACATTCCATCTTATAAGATACATGTACTCAACATCCTGGTCGTTGGGTAGTGCATGACGACGTTATAAAAAAAAATCCGGCACTCACTCATTCCTAATAGCTAGTCATGTATATATAAAAAAGGCTATCCTTTCAACATCGCTATGTGAGCGATATTTTTTTATCTGATGTAAAGGTCAAGAAGAGAGGCGGGAGGAAATGAAAATGTGTCCCCTTTGGGATATAGTCAAGATAGAGACCGATGTCTGCAAGTTCTTTTTTTTGATGCCACATTGGCACTTGAATTACCACAATACTAAGTGTCCGGTATTGTGACACCCGATTTTACAAGGTAAACTTGGTATGCTGTTGTTCTCTGCCACGCACCGATCGGAGGTTGTACGTGTGGAGGATCGGTGGGCGCGGTTTGAAGGCTGAACGGCGGAGAGGAGCCAGCGATCGTGCGAGGAGGAAAACAAGGTGACGGCTAGGGTTGGACTCCCGGCTCCCTACAGAAGCCGGAAACAATGTGTTTCTGCTTGATCTATAGAGTGGTGCTTACAATTATTTATACTCCCTTCTAGTCCTTATCTAATTAGATAAATCTCCTCTTTTCTCTCTAACAAATCTTATCTTCTAATCCCTATCTTCTCTCTAACAAATCTTATCTTCTAATCCCTATCTTCTCTCTAACAAATCTTATCTTCTAATCCCTATCTGCATGCTTATCTTCTAATCCTTATTTGCATGCTTATGCTGTTGCCCGACGCCTATAGTGGTGGCCAGTCATAACATCTCTCCCTGCCTGCGCAAACAGCTCGTCCTCGAGCTGCACATCCGGGTAGAGAGTCTTGAAGTCGTCCAGGGGCTCCCAGGTGGCGTCGTCCTCCGGAAGGCCTTGCCACTTGACGAGGATGTGCCACGCGCCGCGACGGAGCTGTGTGCGCAGAACCTGCGCAGGGGCTGGCAGCAGTCGCCCGTCCTGAACCGGTGGCAGCAAGGCCGGTGTTGATAGTGGTGAGCCAGCGGAGTTGTACGGCTTTAACAGCCCCACATGGAAGACGTCATGCAAGCGCGCGTCCGCGGGGAGTCGGAGACGATAAGCCACCTGCCCGATGCGCTCGACGATCTGGAACGGCCCCGCGTAGCGTGGGCGCAGCTTGCCCTTGGACGGTGAAGCGAGCGCATGGGTGGGTCGGTGGAGAAGTCGGAGCAGCACCCATGCGCCCTTGTCGAACTCCACCTCGCGATGGTGCTCATCGTAGTGGTGCTTGGCGTACTGCTGGGCCTGAAGAAGACGCTCGTGAACCTCCTCCAGGAACGCGTCGCGGTCCCGCAGCATGGCGTCCACCGCTTCTGTCTGGGCCGCCCCGGCGTGGTGTGGCAGGAGGGGTGGTGGGGGTCGGCCGTACACAACCTCGAATGGCAACGCTCGGAGTGCCGTGTGGTATGAGGTATTGTAGCAGTACTCTGCCCAGGAGAGCCAGTCGACCCACGAGCGAGGCCGATCACCTGTCGCACAGCGCAAATACATCGCGATGACCTTGTTGACGACCTCGGACTGGCCATCCGTCTGGGGATGAAAGGCCATACTGAGCCGCTGCTTGACACCTGCACATTTAAAGAGATCGCGCCAGAGATTACTGGTGAAGACTGGGTCGCGATCGCTGACGATGGAGCTGAGGAAACTGTGTAGGCGCACGATCCCGTCAAAGAAGGCACGGGCGACGGAGGCGGCGGTGTAGGGGTGGCTGAGCGCGATGAAGTGGGCGTACTTCGAGAAGCGGTCCACCACCGTCAGGACGACGGACTTGTCGTGCACCTTCAGCAGCCCCTCGATGAAGTCCATGGAGATATCTGCCCACACCTGCTACGGAACGTCCAAGGGCTGAAGTAGGCCGGCCGGCTGTGTGGTCAGTGTCTTGTTCTGCTGGCACACGTCACAGGAGCGGACGAAGTCGAGCACCAGCTGGCGGTCGCCAGGGATGTAGAAGTCCGCGCGGAGGCGCACAAGGGTTTTCTGGACCCCCTCGTGTCCCGCCGAGTGAGCCAGGGTCACCACCTGGTGGCGCAAGTCGTCGGTGGCAGGCACGTAAATGCGCTTGCCATGGATGAGGAAGCCGTTGTCGGCTGCCCATGGCGCGCCCAGAGATGCAGCCTGCAGCTGCTACATCAGGTCGCGCGTGACCGAGTCAGCCGCAGTGGCGCGGCGAATGTCGGCGTAGAGGTCGAAGGAGGTGAAAGGGAAATGTGCCCTTGGGCCATTTCTAAGTATTTTGGTGATTGAGTGCCAACACAAGTGCTTTTGTGTTAATCTATGCAAAGTGGTGGACAAAGTGAAAATCAAGTCAAAAGGTATGTTTCTAGACTTAGTACATTGTTTTATGGACTAATGTATTGTGTCTAAGTGCTGGAAACAGGAAAGATTGAATTGGAAATGAGATGGCTCTGTTCAGCCAAAGTCAGCCCGGTCTGGGTGCACCGGACTGTCCGGTGGTGCACCGGACAGTGTCCGGTGTGCCAGGCTGACTCTGGTGAACTAGCTACTCTCGGGACTTCGACGGCGGTGTACGGCTATAAATCACCGGACTGTCCGGTGGTGCACCAGACTGTCCGGTGAGCCGTTCACAGGCGAACTCGTCGCTCTCGGGAGTTGATTAACGGCGTACGGCTAAAATTCACCGGACTGTCCGGTGGTGCACCGGACTGTCCGGTGAGCCAACAGTCAGCCGGGGCAACGGTCGGCCGAGGATTCCGCGCGTGACGCGTGGCCGAGCCAACGGTCACATTGGTGCACCGGACTGTCCGGTGTGCACCGGACAGTGTCTGGTGCGCCAACGGCTCTCAGACTCCAACGGTCGGCTTCGCCAAATAAGGAAGGATATCTGCACCGGACAGTGTCCGGTGGTGCACCAGACTGTCCGGTGCGCCAGTCGACAGAAGGCAAGATCTGCCTCCCAGGAATGTTCTCAACGGCTCCTAGCTGCCTTGGGGCTATAAAAGGGACCCCTAGGCGCATGGAGGAACACACCAAGCATACTCAAAGCATTCCTAAGCACCGAGACTTCGATTCCACGCGTTTGTTTCTTCGTGATAGCATCTAGAGCTCTAGTTGAGTTGTGAACTCATTGGGTTGTTGTTGCGAGCTCTTGTTGCGACTTGTGTGCGTGTTGACATTCTGATTTTGTGTCTTGTGTGCGTTGCTCATCCCTCCCTTACTCCGTGCTTCTTTGTGAACTTCAAGTGTAAGGGCGAGAGGCTCCAAGTTGTGGAGATTCCTCGCGAACGGGATTAAGAAAAGCAAAGCAAAACACCGTGGTATTCAAGTGGGTCTTTGGACCGCTTGAGAGGGGTTGATTGCAACCCTCGTCCGTTGGGACGCCACAACGTGGAGTAGGCAAGCGTTGGTCTTGGCCGAACCACGGGATAACCACCGTGCCATCTCTGTAATTGATATCTTTGTGGTTATTGTGTTTTGTTGAGACTCCTCTCTAGCCACTTGGGGATTATTGTGCTAACACTTAACCAAGTTTTTGTGGCTTAAGTTTCAAGTTTTACAGGATCACCTATTCACCCCCTCCCTCTAGGTGCTCTCAATTGGTATCGGAGCCGTTCTCTTCACGAAGGGACTAATCGCCCGAAGAGATGGATCCAAAGGGGAAGGGAATCGTGATCAACGATAAGGAGAAGGAGTCCTTCGTCAATGAGCCTAAGGATGACAAGCCTACCGACTCGGGCTCGAGCCACAGACGCAAAGATGTGAAGAAGAAGAAGACGAGACGCATCAAGGAGATCGTCTACTACGACGACAGCGATGAGTCCACTTCTTCCCAAAAGGACAACAACGACAACGATTACGACAAACGAAAGACGGTTAACTCAAACTTTTCTTTCGATTATTCGCGCATCCCGCATAGCTCAAATTCACATTTGCTCTCCATTCCTCTCGGCAAGCCTCCACACTTTGATAGGGAGGACTACGGATTTTGGAGCCACAATATGCGTAGTCATTTGTTCTCTCTCCATCCAAGCATATGGGAGATTGTTGAGAATGGAATGAAATTTGATAGCTCGGATAGTCCTATATTTATTAATGAACAGATTCATAAAAATGCACAAGCTACTACTGTGTTGTTAGCCTCTTTGTGCAGGGACGAGTACCATAAGGTGAGCGGCTTGGACAATGCCAAGCAGATCTGGGACACCCTCAAGATCTCTCATGAGGGGAACGACGTCACCTTGCTCACCAAAATGGAGTTGGTGGAGGGCGAGCTTGGAAGATTTGCGATGATAAGGGGCGAGGAGCCAACCCAAACATACAACCGGCTCAAGACCCTTATCAACAAAATAAGGAGCTACGGAAGCACGCGATGGACGGACCACGACGTCGTCCGCCTAATGCTAAGGTCCTTTACTGTACTTGATACACATCTGGTGAACAATATCCGTGAAAATCCTAGGTACACCAAGATGTCGCCCGAAGAAGTTCTTGGAAAGTTCGTAAGCGGGCGAATGATGATCAAGGAGGCGAGATACGTGGACGACGCGTTGAATGGTCCAATCAATGAGCCTCAACCCATTGCTCTCAAGGCAACGAGAAGCAAGGAGGCGCTACCTAGCAAAGTGGCGCAAGTTGAGGCGGCAGGGCTCAATGATGAAGAGATGGCCCTCATCATCAAGCGCTTCAAGACGGCGCTTAAGGGTCGCAAGGGACAGCCAAGCAAGACCAAGACAAAGGGGAAGCGCTCATGCTTCAAATGTGGTAAGATTGGTCATTTTATTACTAACTGTCCCGATAATGATAGTGACCAGGAAAAAGGGAACAAGAGGGAGAAAAAGAAGGCATACAAGAAGGCTAAGGGCGAGGCACACCTTGGCAAGGAGTGGGACTCGGATTGTTCGTCATCCGACTACGACAATGAAGGACTCGCCGCCACCACCTTCAACAAGTCATCCCTCTTCCCCAACGAACATCACACATGCCTCATGGCGAAGGAGAAGAAGGTGTGTAATCGGGATACCACTTATGCTTCTTCAAGTGATGATGATTCTAGTGACGACGATGAAATAGACTATTCTAGTTTATTTAAAGGTTTAGATAGAATTAAAATTGGCAAAATTAATGAGTTAATTGATGCCTTGAATGACAAGAATAGGTTACTGGAAAAGCAAGAGGATTTGTTGTATGAAGAACATGATAAATTTGTAGAGGCACAAAAATCTCATGCTTTAGAAGTTAAAAGAAATGAAATGCTTTCTTATGAACTATCTACTTGTCATGAAACCATTGCTACTTTAAAAAGTGTTAATGATGATTTAAATGCTAAACTAGAAGTAGCTAGTAAATCTAACTCTTGTGTAGAACATGTTACAATCTGTAAGAGGTGTAAAGATTTCGATGTTGATGCTTGTAGTGATCACTTAGTTTCAATTTCCAAATTGAATGATGAATTGGCTAGTCTTAATGCCCAACTTAAGACTAGCAAGAATGAATTTGACAAGCTAAAATTTGCAAGGGATGCCTACACGATTGGTAGACACCCCTCAATTAAGGATGGACTTGGCTTCAAGAGGGAAGCCAAGGACTTAACAAGCCATAAGGCTCCTATCTCCGCCAAGGAGAAAGGGAAGGCCCCTATGGCTAGTAGTGCTAAAAAGAACCATGCTTTTATGTACCATGATAGGAGAAATGCTTATAGGAGTTGTAATGCTTATGATGCTTTTAATTCTCATGCCATGTTTGCTTCTAGTTCTTCCTATATGCATGGTAGAGATATGTCTAGGAGAAATGTTGTTCATCATATGCCTAGGAAAAATGTTGTTAATGTTCCTAGGAAAGTTAATGAACCTTCTACAATATATCATGCTTGCAATGCTTCTTTTGCCATTTATAGAAAGAATAAGAAGGTGATTGCTAGGAAGTTAGGGGCAAGATGAAAGGGAGATAAAACTTGCATTTGGGTCCCTAAGACAATTGTGACTAACCTTGTAGGACCCAACAAGAGTTGGGTACCTAAGACCCAAGCCTAAATTTGCCTTGCCGGTTTATGCATCCGGGGGTTCAAGCTAGATTATCAACAGCGGATGCACAAACCATATGACGGGGGAGAAGAAGATGTTCACCTCCTACGTCAAAAACAATGATTCCCAAGATTCAATAATATTCGGTGATGGGAACCAAGGCAAGGTAAAAGGGTTAGGTAAAATTGCTATTTCATCTGAGCACTCTATATCTAATGTGTTTTTAGTTGAGTCTCTTGGATATAATTTGTTATCTGTTAGTCAATTATGCAATATGGGATATAATTGTCTATTCACAAATGTAGATGTGTCTGTCTTTAGAAGGTGTGATGGTTCACTAGCTTTTAAGGGTGTACTAGACGACAAACTTTATTTGGTTGATTTTGCAAAAGAAGAGGCCGGTCTAGATGCATGCTTAATTGCTAAGACTTGCATGGGCTGGCTATGGCATCGCCGCTTAGCACATGTGGGGATGAAGAACCTCCACAAGCTTCTAAAGGGAGAACACGTGATAGGTCTAACTAATGTGCATTTCGAAAAAGATAGACCTTGTGCAGCGTGTCAAGCAGGAAAACAGGTGGGAAGCTCTCATCACACCAAAAATGTGATGACCACATCAAGACCCTTGGAGATGCTTCATATGGACCTCTTCGGACCCGTCGCCTATCTAAGCATAGGAGGAAGTAAGTATGGTCTTGTTATAGTTGATGATTTTTCCCGCTTCACTTGGGTATTCTTTTTGCAGGATAAATCTGAAACCCAAGGGACCCTCAAGCGCTTCCTCAGGAGAGCTCAAAATGAGTTTGAGCTCAAAGTGAAGAAGATAAGGAGCGACAACGGGTCCGAGTTCAAGAACCTTCAAGTGGAGGAGTTCCTTGAGGAGGAGGGGATCAAGCACGAGTTCTCCGCTCCCTACACACCACAACAAAATGGTGTGGTAGAGAGAAAGAACAGGACGCTCATCGATATGGCGAGGACTATGCTTGGAGAGTTCAAGACCCCCGAGCGCTTTTGGTCGGAAGCCGTGAACACGGCTTGCCACGCCATCAACCGGGTCTACCTTCACCGCCTCCTCAAGAAGACTTCGTATGAGCTACTAACTGGTAACAAACCCAATGTGTCTTATTTTCGTGTATTTGGGAGCAAGTGTTATATTCTTGTGAAGAAAGGTAGAACTTCTAAATTTGCTCCCAAAGCTGTAGAAGGGTTTTTATTAGGTTATGATTCAAATACAAAGGCGTATAATGTAACACCCCTGGTGTTACTGTAACTAAAACTAGAGCATGACATCATAAACATTGGCATTGCATATGTTTGACACACCTAGAGTGCATTCACTAGGTAAAAATTTCAAACAAGTGTATTGTTTTTGGTGTTTTGCAAATAGGACCCCTGGATAGGGAACCTGACCCTAAATAAGGCTCAAGGGGCAAAACTTAACCCAAATGAAGAAAACCTAAAGGCTTTAGGGGAATATTCACAAAATGATCCCAAGACTTAAGTAGAATTACACTTAGACCCCTGGGATACCAGAAACCCTAAATGAAACCCTGGAAAACCCTAAAACCAAACCCTAGGGACCTATGTGCAAAATTAGTCCACTTTTGGACTAAAGTGCAAAAACCAAGTTAAATAAGTACCTTAACTCATTTGGGTCACAAATATGTGAATTTGCAAGTTAAATCCTAAGTTTTGGGCTTATTTGCAAAACTCACCCCTTAAGTCCTTAATAGTCTAAGTCTGATTTTCAGTGATATTGGCTCAAATTTGGAGCCTTGTATCTTTCAAATTCTAGGGTTTTTGCCCTAGATCACCACATCAAAATTGTAGCCCAATTATAGGAGAACAACTTTGCTTAAGAGTGCAAGCCATGTTATTGAGAAAAATCTGGAGATAATTAAGGTTGAAGTTGGGCTGTCAGGGTGCCAATGTCTGAATTTTCAGACAGACAGTGTGATCACTGAAACTTTAAGCATGAATTCAAGCTTGAATTATTGAGAATTTGGTCAAGATTGCTATGACAGAATTATAGCTGGATTGTCAGGCTACAACTTTGGTACAGAGGTTTGATGAAGTTCACATGCAAATTTTAGAGAAAATTGAGCCCAAACATTGACTGTCAGGCGCACTGATAGGCAGTTCGCGATGGTACAGTAGACATTGGGGATCAGACCGCCAGCTGGCTCGCTCGTCGTCGGCGATAAGGATGCCGCTGTGGCCCGGATTGGTCGTCGGCGGTCACGGTAAAAGCTCCCGGCGATGTGTCAAAGAGTCACTGAGGTGGCTGGCTCCGGTTAAACGGCGACCACCGCGCTGTCACCGGAATTCGCCGCGTGGTGTGTTCGCCCGCGCGATCCAGGGATCCGCGATCCTCATCCGGCTATGGCTGGAGTCTATAAATTGATGGCGCGGGCAGCTGCGCTACCTCATCGTGAAACCAGAGCCCCCACTCCCACGCTCAATCGTCCTCAAGAGCTCATCAATTTCCAACTTTCCCCAGTTTCGATCTCCGCCGCCGTGAAACGCACCTCGCTGCGGCTAGCTCAGCTCAGGTTAGTTCATACCGATTGCTCTCTCGTTTGAGTGCTCTCGTGTACCTGTGATGCTCACCGGCCAACCCAATTGAACTAAGTCCCCCTTAATCGCCGGGAACGCGATCGACCCTTAGCACCGCCCGCGGTTGTCGTGGCCAGAGCTCATTAGTTAGCCATAGATGAAATTAGGTTAGGGGAAAAGCTCGTGATAGGTCCAATTTGATATCCGCCGCTCGGGAACCCTAGCCGTTGCCCCATTCGGCCGGTCTACGAGCTCGTCGGAGCTCGGCCGCGCGTGAACGCCGTCGAGGTCGAGTCATGTAAAGGAATAGAAGATGGAGGGCCTTTCTGTAATTTGTCAGCAACACATCAGAACAGTAAAGGAACTTGTTTCCTGTTATCCAGAACCCCGAGGACCGCTGTGCAAAATGGCCAGCGCGGGCGCGTGCGCGAGCGCGCTTCTGCGCAAGGTTGGGCCGCTCGGGCCAGTTTGAGCCCAATATTGTTGAAGTATTTTCCTTTTTCTTTTTCAGAATAACTTTAGAAATCCCTGGAAAAATGTAGAAAAATCCTAAAATTATGAGACCAATTTTCCTAGCCTTCTTATTTTCCCTAGAATTTAATAAAAATAGTTTCATGATTTTTAGTGTAAATTAGGAATTTTAAGGTATTTAAAATAGTTTAAGATAGTAGTTCTGGATTTTTAAAAGATAAATGGTAATCCCAAAAATGCTCAAAATTTTTATATGAGCTTCTTATATTATTTGGAAGCCTTGGGTAGAAATTGGGTTGATTTGGACTTTGTTTGATCACCAAACCCCAAAACACCCCCCTGCCCTGTGAACTCCTTTACTGACTCCGGAAACCCTAAGTTCTCGGAGTTCCGTGAAGGAAAATTGTATTCAAGACTTAGATGATAAGTTTATATCATCTTTGCATCCTCATGAGCATTACATGGCATTCATTCTTATACATATTTGTGGTTATGATTAGAACACGAGGAAGAAGTGGAAGCCACTGAAGAGCAAGTACCACCACCTTTGGAAACACAGGCTGAGAACTGTTTCTACTTTGATATTTGTGGATCTGAGCCTGACTCACCCATAAACAAAGGCAAGCCCCGGTGCATTTGCCACCCCCTTGTGTTTTAAAATCTTTCTCACTTGCTTGATGCACTAGGTGATAGGTGTTGATTGCTAAAACAATTCCTGCATTACCTTCCTTGGAATTTGATTACCTTCCTTGAAATCCCTGTTTTACAAAAGATTTTTGATGCTTAGCCTTGCTTTAGAAAAACAAAATGTTTTGTTTTTACAAAAGATGATGTGGCAAAAGTGGGTGGGATGTTTTCGAAAATAAAAACTTGATGGTGAATCCATCACGGCCGTGATGGATTCAACATCGGAAAAGATGTACCTCTGCCAGGTACCAACCTTTGGGGTTAAATGATTAAGCTGAGACCGGGCGGGTGACTTGCACGAGAAAGAGAGTCTCGGTGTAGTGTCTCCGTCTGAGTCGATTAAGGGCTGTCTCGATGTAAGCCTGCTGACCGAGGACCCTTTAACTGGTCACATGTCTCGTCATGGGTAAGCTTTGCCTCGGGTGGACTAAGGCCAGAATAAGATAACACGAAATGGGCGTGGAGCGGTGGCGAGAGTAGCGTGTACCCTCCATGGCAAGAGGCTGGACGGTGGTGTATCTGTGCTCTTAGTTTGCGTGAACCTGATCTGGTCTTAAGAAACTCGGTGGCAGGTTGACATATGCAAGGGTTAAGTGCTACATATGTCGTGTGATCGGAGATCCTCAGCTGAGTATAATCGATTCGGATCGCCGTACCTCCGTAGTTATGGAGACTTGGCCACTGACTTACACGTAGCACTCCACTAAAGATGAAGGGATTGACGAGAAATTGGCTAGTTCAGGTCAAGTGTTTGAACTAGGTTAGAAAGCACTCTAGTTGCAGGTAACTTTACTTAACTTGAAATTAAAACTGGATTTTAAGGATCCACTCATAGTAAGCTTTTCTGCAAAATAGAGTCTTGATTCTTGATAAGCCGTACCTTGACTCCCATCTGACTAGCATACCCTTGAGAGTCTTTTCTTTAGTCAGGTAAGACTTGCTGAGTAATTCCGTACTCAGGGTTTATTCCCCCGTTGTTTTTAGGTGAGGAGACAACAAACTTGTGTTGTTTTTGTACCAAGGTGGTGAAAAGTTAAGATAATCAAGAATGAAGCTGCCGGAGGACCGGGTCCTCCTTAAAAACCTTTATGTAAAGAACTTAATGGGAGGAGTTTTTGCCTCCCAGGTATTGTAATAATACCTTTCAGCACTCTCTGGTCCGTATTAAACGACTTACTCTTACTTTTTAATAAATGTAAGTTTATGTAATCACTTCCGCATTTTCGCATCTCCGATGAACATATTGTCTGTCAGATGGGTGAAACGTTCCTGGAAAGGTAAGGATAAAGATACCGAACTTGTCAAGTGATTCAGGAACATCTACAGGGTTGTCTGATGTCTATTGGACAAGGACAACTGTAGGTGGGCCTAATGACTTGGGAGGTTCCGTCACAGCTGGTATCGGAGCGTAGCCCTTCTTGACAGATATTATGTAGTATCTTCAAAAGGATTTTCTAAGACTTATCTAGAAAAATTTCTTCTCTTCTTACCTAAGCATCTCTGAAGAGTTTATTTCAAAGACCAGATAGGAAGAGTGCAATGTATAGAAGGTTGAATCAACTAAGGTTGATTCTGTAATTATTCATGCATCATGCTAAGAATTGTACTAATAAATTTCCCCCTTAGAAAATGCCACCACGTACAAGGAAAACGACGCGAAAGCATACTGGACCTATCGGTGTACCTCGACACCAACTTGCCCCACGGGAACAAGATAGCAGTAGCGGGAGCAACGACCCAATTGGAGATCTCGAAGCCCGCGTGAATCAACTTCAAACAGAGTTACAACACAGGACCAATTTATGGGTTGCGAATGGTGACCGAATAAATGAATTAAGAAGTTACATCCGCACCCTGCAAGATCAACTCGCTGATCGAGATTTGGCGCTTGATTGGGCGGTACAGTCTCGTTCAGTAGCTTGGGCTAAGGAAGCGAAGGCTCGAGCACGAGTCAAAGAGCTTAGCACTGCTATTGACAACTTGCAGGCATATTGCAATACTTTACATGAGGAAGTTCATGTACTGTATTCGCAATTACACCCACATGTCCCTGCGGATCCTGTCAAGTCAGAAGCCGGACCCTCGCATAATGTGGGAGAAGCGCTTGGTGGTGAGTTAGACCTTTTTAGGCCCCCTCCTTCTATGAGGCTGGTCGACGTATGGTCTCCCATACCTGACGACAAAGCTACCAAGAGCAACCAGAAGCAGGAGTAATAGTATAGCTTGTAGAAATAGAAGTAGTGTGTTGTATAATAGGTTGAACTATTGTATAATGGGTAATGTATCCTGTTGTATAACATCGAGTCTGTATCATTACTTTTTATAGTAATGTAAAATGGAAGGTTTCTCTGGCATATTATGTTTACTTCAAATATTTTTTGCCTCAGATGCCTACCAGGACTCGAGGATAGGATGCAGCAGGAACTTCTAGGGGAAGGGATGTTACCCCAAATCCACCCCCGGTTCCTCCCACATTGGCCGAGGCGATTGCCGCCTTGGTGAACGCAACTGCAGACAATACCCGCTTTCTTAGAGAAATGGCGGGCCAACAATTCCAGCAGCAGGGTGGAAGGGGTTATCAGCAAGGCCCCCGTGAAACCACATATCTGGATTTCTCTGAAACCCGTCCACCACTATTTGTCAAGGCTGAGGACCTGTTGGAAGCTGATGAATGGATACGGGTTATTGAGCAAAAATTTGGTCTTCTCCGCTGTTCAGAGACACAGAAGCCGTTGTTCGCAGCGCAACAACTGCGCGGCCCTGCCAGCACCTGGTGGGGAAATTTTGTGGCTATTCAACCTGCCAACCATCAAGTAACTTGGGAAGAATTTAAAGCGGCCTTCCGTGAGCAGTACATACCCGAAGGTGTTCTGCATATGAAGCAAGAAGAGTTCATAAAGCTGAAACAAGGAGGAGATACTGTCAATCAATATCTCAACAAGTTCAATCACCTGTCGCAGTATGCCATCGATCAGGTGAATACTGATTTAAAGAAGAAGAACTGCTTTATGAGAGGGCTAAATGATCGATTGCAGAGAAAAATGGCCACCTGCATAGATCTCACGTATGGAAAGGCTGTCAGCACAGCCTTATCTGTTGAAGCAAAATATGCAGGTTCCGGGAAGAACAAGGGATTTGGTGGTGAAAAGCCTAATCAGGGCCAGGCAAAGAGGCAACGGTTTGTGATCCGGCCTTCGAGCCAAAATCGCTCTTTTTCTCGACCGCCCTCATTCCCTTTCAAGCAGCCAATCATTATTCGCCCCAACAATGCCCCCACTACCCCAAATCAGCCGGGTGCCCCGAGCACTCGATTCCCTGCTTTGCCCAGCTCCTCAACCGGGTGTTTTAATTGTGGCAAGTCTGGACATTTCATCAAAGACTGCCCATATCCCAAGCAGAATCAATCAAATGCTCAGCAAGGATCTGGGAAATCAGCTCAGCCCAAGGGAAATAATGTGGGGAAGAATGCAAAGAAGACGGGGCGGGTATACTATACTCAAGTGGCCACTACACCGGAAGGTGAACCGGTGATGATGGGTACGTTTCTCGTGGCCAGTCACCCTGCAATTATTCTTTTTGATTTTGGTGCTTCGCATACATTTATTAGCAAGGCATTTGTGGAGCAACATCACATTTCATGCCATGAATCAAAAGAAGGATTTAAAATTCATTCACCTGGGGGACACATTTTTACTAGAGAAGTGGCCTATCAAGTGCCAGTAACAATGGCCGGATGGAACTTTCCTGCTAACATGATTGTTCTGAAAGGCCAGGATATAGATGTGATTTTGGGTATGAATTGGTTAACCCAATACAAGGCAATTCTCAACACTGAACTGAGAACCGTCAGGTTGAGTTATAATCAAGAAGAGATTCTTTTGTCTATCCCCATAACCAATCCAGCCAAAGCTTCTGGTAGAATATATGAAGCCATTGTACCGGAGATCAAGGATATTCCGGTAGTATGTGAGTTTCCAGATGTATTTTCGGAAGATTTGCCTGGACTGCCCCCTGAGAGAGATGTAGAATTTGTAATTGAGCTAAAGCCCGGTACGGCTCCCATTTCCCGAAGATCGTACCGTATGCCCCCTAATGAGTTGGCGGAATTGAAGATTCAATTACAAGATCTACTGAATAAAGGATTTATCCGGCCAAGCTCGTCTCCATGGGGTTGCCCCGCCATTTTTGTTAAGAAGAAGGATCAAACCTTACGAATGTGCGTGGATTATCGACCCCTGAATGAGGTCACCATCAAGAACAAGTACCCTCTTCCAAGGATTGACGTCTTATTTGATCAACTGACAGGAGCGAGGGTATTTTCCAAGATTGATCTCAGGTCGGGCTATCACCAAATTCGTATTCGGCCCGAGGATATACCGAAGACCGCGTTTACTACGCGGTATGGTTTATTTGAATATTTGGTAATGTCCTTCGGGCTAACAAATGCTCCTGCCCATTTCACTTATTTGATGAACTCGGTGTTCATGCCCGAGTTGGACAAGTTCGTGGTGGTCTTCATCGACGATATCTTGATATATTCCAAAAATGAAGAGGAGCATGCTCAACATCTACGGATTGTATTAACACGCCTGAGGGGACACCAGTTGTATGCCAAGTTCAGCAAGTGCGCGTTCTGGCTGGAGGAAATTTAATTTTTGGGGCACATGTTATCTGCCAAGGGAATTGCGGTAGATCCTAGCAAAGTCAAGGATATTCTGGAGTGGAAACCCCCAACCACTGTTCACCAAGTCCGGAGTTTTCTTGGACTAGCTGGATATTATCGCAGATTCATACCAGATTTTTCTAAGCTTGTGAAGCCAATCACAAGTTTATTGAAGAATGACATTAAATTCAATTGGTCTTCTAAGTGTAATGAAGCCTTTGAACAATTAAAGACATTATTGACCACTGCTCCGGTGTTGGCTCAACCAGACATCACCAAGCCTTTTGATGTATATTGTGATGCGTCAGGCAGTGGACTCGGCTGTGTATTAATGCAAGAGGGCCGAGTAATTGCATATGCTTCAAGGCAGTTGCGCCGACATGAGGAGCATTACCCAACTCATGATCTGGAGCTAGCTGCTGTGGTTCATGCCCTGAAAATTTGGCGTCACTATCTGCTGGGAAATATCTGTCATATTTATACAGATCATAAAAGCTTGAAGTATATCTTCACCCAGTCAGAATTAAATATGAGGCAAAGGCGATGGCTTGAGCTTATTAAGGACTATGAACTAGAAATTCATTATCACCCAGGCAAAGCCAATGTTGTGGCAGATGCACTAAGCCGTAAGGTTTTCTGCCACTGTCTTATGGTGAAGGCCTCTGATAACACTTTATGTCAAGAGATGGAGAAGCTAAACCTGGGGATGGTCCAACAAGGGACCCTAAATCAGCTAAAGCTTGAGTCAATCATTTTGCAAAGGATAATTGATGCTCAAAAGGATAATTTGGGTATGAAGCACATACGGGAGAAAATAAGGGCTGGAACAGCCAAATGTTTCAAGGAAGACGATCAAGGTGTGATATGGTTCAATAACCGCATAGTAGTGCCAAAGAGTGAAGAACTCCGCCAGCAAATCTTAGATGAAGCGCATCTTAGTCGCTATTCTATTCATCCGGGAAGCACTAAGATGTATCATGATCTAAAGCAGCACTACTCGTGGACAAAGATGAAAATTGAAATTGCACGCTATATGGCTAAGTGTGACACTTGCAGACGTGTCAAAGCCATACACATGAAAACTGCTGGTCCATTACAATCTTTGCCGATCCCAACATGGAAATGGGAAGATATAAGTATGGACTTTATCGTGGGATTGCCCAGGACTGCAAAGGGGCATGATTCTATCTGGGTTATAATTGATCGGCTTACAAAGATTGCTCACTTTCTGCCGGTCAAGATAGATTCCCCAGTTACTGTCTACGCCCAATTATACATTGCTCGTATTCTTAGTCTGCATGGTGTTCCGAAGACCATTGTGTCGGATCGTGGACCCCAATTTGTAGCCAAGTTTTGGGAAGCACTTCACAAATCCTTGGGTACTAAGTTGCTCCATAGTTCGGCATATCATCCACAAACCAGTGGACAGACTGAGAGAATTAATCAAGTACTCGAAGATATGTTGCGAGCATGTGTCCTGGATTTCTCACCAAAATGGGATGAATGTTTGCCTTTGGCGGAGTTTTCATACAATAATAGTTATCAAGAAAGTATCAAGATGGCACATTTTGAAGCTTTATATGGACGACGGTGTCGAACTCCGCTAAATTGGTCTGAACCTGGAGAAAGGTATTTCTTTAGGCCTGATATAGTGAAGGAGGCCGAGGAAAAGGTTCAGAAAATTATTCATAATCTTAAGAAAGCCCAAGCTCAGCAGAAGGGTTATGCAGACAAACGGTGAATGCCCTTGTATTTTCTTGAAGGGGACTATGTCTACTTGAAGGTTTCACCAATGAAGGGAGTATCGCGTTTCGGGATAAAAGGAAAGCTTGCACCCAGGTACATTGGTCCATTTCCTATACTTCAAAGATATGGGCCAGTGGCGTATCGACTTCAACTTCCCGAAACATTGTCTGCTGTACATAATGTGTTCCATGTGTCACAATTGAAGAAGTGTCTTCGGGTTCCCAATCGAACCATTGAAATAACAGATGTTGTCCTAGAACCAGATTTAACATACTCGGAACATCCTATTCGAGTTCTGGATCAAAAGGACAGGGTTACCCGAAGAAAAACTCTCAAGTTCTATAAGATACAGTGGAACCAACATTCGGAAGAAGAGGCTACATGGGAAACTCGAGACTTTTTAGATAAGAATTTCCCAGGCTTTCTAGCCTCATGTAATTTGTAAAGTATATTTAGTGTTGTAATAAAGAAGTGACCTCCACACCACCCCTGCCTTGTACCAGAAATAAGGGAATAAAGATGTGACACATTTCCTTTTCCATTACTCACCCTAGGACTTTTAATCTCGGGACGAGATTCTTTTATGGGGGGAAGGATGTAACACCCCTGGTGTTACTGTAACTAAAACTTGAGCATGACATCATAAACATTGGCATTGCATATGTTTGACACACCTAGAGTGCATTCACTAGGTAAAAATTTCAAACAAGTGTATTGTTTTTGGTGTTTTGCAAATAGGACCCCTGGATAGGGAACCTGACCCTAAATAAGGATCAAGGGGCAAAACTTAACCCAAATGAAGAAAACCTAAAGGCTATAGGGGAATAATCACAAAATGATCCCAAGACTTAACTAGAATTACACTTAGACCCCTGGGATACCAGAAACCCTAAATGAAACCCTGGAAAACCCTAAAACCAAACCCTAGGGACCTATGTGCAAAATTAGTACACTTTTGGACTAAAGTGCAAAAACCAAGTTAAATAAGTATATTAAGTCATTTGGGTCACAAATATGTGAATTTGCAAGTTAAACCCTAAGTTTTGGGCTTATTTGCAAAACTCACCCCTTAAGTCCTTAATAGTCTAAGTCTGATTTTCAGTGATATTGGCTCAACTTTGGAGCCTTGTATCTTTCTAATTCTAGGGTTTTTGCCCTAGATCACCACATCAAAATTGTAGCCCAATTATAGGAGAACAACTTTGCTTAAGAGTGCAAGCCATGTTATTGAGAAAAATCTGGAGATAATTAAGGTTGAAGTTGGGCTATCAGGGTGCCAATGTCTGAATTTTCAGACAGACAGTGTGATCACTGAAACTTTAAGCATGAATTCAAGCTTGAATTATTGAGAATTTGGTCAAGATTGCTATGACAGAATTGTAGCTGGATTGTCAGGCTACAACTGAAAGGGAAATGTGCTCTTGGGCCATTTCTAAGTGTTTTGGTGATTTAGTGTCCAACACGAGTGCCAAAGTGTAAAGAGGTGGACAAAGTACAAATCAAGGATAAAGGTATGTTTCTCAGACTTAGTACATTGTTTTATGGACTAATGTATTGTGTCTAAGTGCTGGAAACAGGAAAAATCCAATTGGAAATGTCTTGGCTCGAGCAGCCAAGAATCTGCTGAGTCCGGGAGCACCGGACTGTCCGGTGGTGCACCGGACAGTGTCCGGTGCGCCAGGCTGGTTCGAGCGAACTGGCCGCTCTCGGGAATTCACCGGCGACGTACGGCATAATTCACCGGACTATCCGGTGTGCACCGGACTGTCCGGTGAGCCATCGGTCGGCCGGGCCAACGGTCGGCCGCGCAATCTGCGCGGGACACGTGGCCGCGCCAACGGCTAGATTGGGGCACCGGACTGTCCGGTGTGCACCGGACATGTCCGGTGCGCCAACGGCTCTCAGGCTGCCAACGGTCGGCTTCGTTATTTAAGGAAGGAAATCGGGCACCGGACAGTGTCCGGTGTGCACCGGACTGTCCGGTGCGCCAGTCGACAGAAGGCAAGATCTGCCTTCCAAGATTGCTCCCAACGGCTCCTAGCTTCCTTGGGGCTATAAAAGGGACCCCTAGGCGCATGGAGGAATACACCAAGCATCTCCTAATCATTTCTAAGCACCAAGACATCGATTTCGCGCATTCGTTTCATTGTGATAGCATATAGAGCTCTAGTGGAGTTGTGAACTCATTGAGTTGTGTTGCGAGCTCTTGTTGCGATTTGTGTGCGTGTTGACACTCTGATTCTTGTGTCTTGTGTGCGTTGCTAATCCCTCCCTTGCTCCGTGTTCTTTGTGAATTTCAAGTGTAAGGGCGAGAGGCTCCAAGTTGTGGAGATTCCTCGCAAACGGGATTGAGATAAAGCAAGCAAAACACCGTGGTATTCAAGTGGGTCTTTGGACCGCTTGAGAGGGGTTGATTGCAACCCTCGTCCGTTGGGACGCCACAACGTGGAGTAGGCAAGCGTTGGTCTTGGCCGAACCACGGGATAACCACTGTGCCATCTCTGTGATTGATCTTTGTTGGTTATTGTGTTTGGTTGAGGATTCCTCTATAGCCACTTGGCAATTATTGTGCTAACAA
Source organism: Zea luxurians (assembly GCA_029449295.1). Lineage (NCBI taxonomy): Eukaryota > Viridiplantae > Streptophyta > Magnoliopsida > Poales > Poaceae > Zea > Zea luxurians. Next base: position 5,076,434 of record JAOPSE010000119.1, read on the forward strand.
TTAACCAAGTTTTGTGGCTTAAGTTTTGAAGTGTTACAGGATCACCTATTCACCCCCCCTCTAGGTGCTCTCAATTGGTATCAGAGCCGCTCTCTTCAAGAAAGGGACTAACCGCCCGAAGAGATGGATCCTAAGGGCAAGGGGATGGTGATCAACGACAAGGAGAAAGAGTCCTTCGTCAACGAGCCCAATGATGACAGGCCCACCGACTCAGGCTCGGGACACAAAAGAAAAGACGGGAGGAAGAAGAAGACAAGGCGCATCAAGGAAATTGTCTACTACGACAGCGACGAATCTTCCTCCTCCTAAAAGGACAACGACGACTACGACAAACGAAAGACGGTTAACTCAAACTTTTCTTTCGATTATTCGCGCATTTCGCATAGCTCAAATGCCCAATTGCTCCCCATTCCACTTGGCAAGCCCCCTCACTTTGATGGAGTGGACTACGGGTTTTGGAGCCACAAAATGCGTACTCACCTGTTTTCTCTCCATCCAAGCATTTGGGAGATTGTGGAAAGTGGAATGAAATTTGATAGCTCGGATAGCCCTGTGTTTATTAATGAACAGATTCATAAGAATGCACAAGCTACTACTGTGTTGCTAGCCTCTTTGTGCAGGGACGAGTATCACAAGGTGAGCGGCTTGGACAACGCCAAGCAGATCTGGGACACCCTCAAGATCTCTCATGAGGGGAACGACGTCACCTTGCTCACCAAAATGGAGTTGGTGGAGGGCGAGTGTGACGGAACCTCCCAAGTAACCAGGCCCACCTACAGTTGTCCTTGTCTAACAGATATCAGACACCCTGTAGATGTTCCTAAGTTACTTGACAAGCTCGGTATCTTTCCTTACCTCACCAGGAACGTTTCACCCGTCTTGCAGACATTACAGATCATCGGAGATGAAGATATGCGGAAGCGAATTACATAAACTTACATTTATTCAAAAAGCAAGCTTAAGTCGTTTATTTACAGACCAGGCTAAAAACGAGTGCATAGAAGTAATAATTATACAAACCAGGGAGACACAACCTTCTCCCGAAAGACTATAAACAACAGATTCTAGATGGAGGACCGAGTCCTCCCGCCTTTCAGTCTTGTTTTTCCTCGTTGGGAACCACCTTAGCACAGAAGCAGCAAAAGTCTGCTACTTCCCCACCTAAAAACAACAAAGGGATAAACCCTGAGTATGGAATTACTCAGCAAGTCTTACCCGACTAAGGAAAAGACTCTCAAGGGTATGCTGGATAACTAGGAGTCAAGGGGAGGCTTTAGCAAAAATCAACTTATATTTTCGCAGAAGCTGCTTACTAAAGTGAGTCCTTACTTTCAATCTTTTAACGCCATATTAAGTATTAATAGACTCCATTTGCATCTAGTCTAATTTCGCATCACATCAAGACAACATCGTTTTTATCCATCATTTTCACATCCTGACTCTAGGTTGCAGGGAAGTGACCAAGTCTTCATAACCGCGAAGGTACGGCGATCCGAATCGATTGTACTCAGCTGAGGATCTCCAATCACACGACATATGTAGCACTTAACCCTTGCATATGTCAACCCGCCACCGGGGTTCTTAAGACCGGATCAGGTTCACGCAAACCGAGAGCACAGATACACCACCGTCCAGCCTCTTGCCACGGAGGGTACACGCTACTCTCGCCACCGCTCCACTCCCATTTCGTGTTATCTTATTCCGGCCTTAGTCTGCCCGAGGCAAGGCTTACCCATGACGAGGCATGTGACCAGTTAAAGGGTCCTCGATCATCAAGCCTACATCGACAAGGTCCTTAATCGACTCAGACGGAGACACTACACCGAGACTCTCTTCTCGTGCAAGTCACCCGCCCGGTCTCAGCTTACTCATTTCAAACCCAAAGTTTGGTACCTGATAGAGGTACATCTTTTCCGATGTTGAATCCATCACGGCCGTGATGGATCCACCACCAAGTTTTGTTTTTGAAAACATCCCTCCCACTTTGCCAAACATCTTTTGTAAAACAAATCCTTTTGTTTTTCGAAAGCATTACTAAGCATAGTAAAACCTTTTTATAAAAACAGGATTTCAAGGAGGGTAATCAAGATCAAGGAAGGTAATGCAGGAATTGTTTAATCAATCAACTCCTATCACCTAATGCATCAAACAAGTGATAAAGATTTTAAAAACATCAAGGGAGGTGGCAAATGCACCGGGGCTTGCCTTTGTTATCAGAGGTGTCTGGCTCGGATCCACAGATATCAAAATAAAAGCAGTTGTCTGCCTGAGAATCAGAGGTGGGTGGTATCCCCTCTTCAAAAACTTCTTCTTCTTCTTCTTGCTCTAATAAAACCATATACATGCATAAGAATGGATGTCATGGAATGCTCATGAGGATGCAAAGGTAGCATAAACTTATTATTTATGTCTTGAGTACAACTTTCCTTCATGGTACTCCGAGAACCTAGGGTTTCCGGAGTCAGTAAAGGAGTTCATGGAGCAGGGGGGGTGGTTTTGGGTTTTGTGATCAAACAAGGTCCAAATCAAACCAAACTCTACCCATGGCTTCTAAATAATGTGAAAAGCCCACATAAAAAGTTTGGGGAATTTTGGGCTTATTATTTATTCTCTAAAAATCCAGAATCAATAGTTTAGGCTATTTTAAATACCCTAAAATTCCCTGTTCAAACTAAAAATCATAAAACTATTTTTATTAAATACTATGGAAAATAACAAGCCTAGGAAAATTGGTCTCATAATTTTAGGATTTTTCTACTATTTTCTACAGTTTTTCAAAGTCCTGCTGAAAAAGAAAAAGAAAAACTAGGAACAGTACTGGGCCGATTTCAAATCCAGCGGCCCAGGCCCGAGCGGATTCGCGCGCGCGCCCGCGCCCGCGAGGCGACTTTGCGCAGAGGCCCTCGGGTTTTTGGTTAACTGGGAACGAGTTCTTTTACTATTTCACAGAGTCGCTGACAGTTCACGAAAAAGCCCTCGGGGTTCTGTCAATTCACAATTTGAAGTCCTCGACGGCGCTCAAGCGCGGCCGTGCTCCGGCAAGCAAGCAGATCGGCCGATTGGGGCAGTGACCAGCGCTCCCGAGCGACATACACGGAATTAAACCTCTAAGGAGCATTTCCCCTAACCTAATTGCACTAATGGTGGACTAGGGAGCTCCGGCCACGGTGGCCGTAAGCAAAATGGTGACATGATCGTGTTCCCGGCGACCCAGGGCGGTCTAGTTCGATTCAATGCTTCGGTAAGCATCAAGAGGACACAAAGATGTTGAAACAAGAGAACTGAGGGTGAGATCGAACCTGAAACGTGCTGTCCACGGCGAGCTCGATTCACGGCGGCGGAAAATGGATTTGGGGGAAACTCAAAATTCTAGCTCGTCGGTGATCAACTGGAGGCAATACGGGGCGTCGAGGTGCTTGACTACCATACGGACCTAGGGGCACGCTCAATTTATAGTTGCCGGGGGCGGTGGTCCGTGAATTTGGATGGCGCGGTGGCGATCGGAATTGGGGAAGAGGCTTGGCGCGCGGTGAATACGTGTCGACTGCCGTGGCAAGCTCCCCGCCGATGATGGGATGGCATAGAGGAGTCACGGTGACGAGGTGTAAAGACAGAGCCACGCGGCGGACGCCGGTAATGGCTCGACGGCGGTGAAATCCGTATCCCCGATCGGAGAGCAAGGGGGAGGAACGCGCTACAGCTGGCCGGAGTGGCTTACAGCTCACCGGCGGCGAGGACTCTCACCGGCCGTGCTTATCCAAAGGCCATTGAGCACGAATCGTGACGAGCCATGATCGACGGCGGCGGCTACCGGCGCTGAGCTCAGACAGAATCTCCTTCAGTTTAGTCAGGCACTGTACCATGGAATTCCTTCATCAGAGCTTCTGACCGAGCGACTTTAGAGTTAATTTTCTCCCGATTTCATGTGACAAAAGGTCCAAGTCTCTGCACCAAAATTGTAGTGCTACATACCAGCTACAACTCGACTATAGGACTTGATCACATTTGAGCACTGGATCAAGCTTGGATTTGAGCTCAAAGTTGATGTCAGTTCACTGCTAAACAGAATTTTAGTTCAAAACAACCTGACAGTCGAACTTTGATGGGGTTTTTCTCTAATTTTCTCATAACAACTAATCTCACACTCTTTAGCAAAGTTGTTCCCCTATGATTAGGCTTCAACTTTGATGTGGAGACCTAGGGCAAAAACCCTATACTTTGTAAATTACAAAGCCCCAAAGTTGAGCCCATTCACTGCTTTTCAGACTTAGCACAAAACTCAAATGAGGTCCATTTTGCATTTAAGTCCAAAACTTAGGGTTTGGCTTTCAAGTCCACACATTTGTGATCCAATTGACTTGAAACACTTATTTGACTTGGTTTTTGCACTTTAGCCCAAAAGTGGACAAGTTTTGCACTTAGGTCCCTAGGGTTTGGTTTTAGGGTTTCCCAGGGTTCCAATTAGAGTTTCTAGTATTCCAGGGGTATAAATGTGATTCAACTTAGTGTTTGGGGATATTTTATGACTTTTCTCACAAGCCCTAAAGTTTTTCTCAACTTGGGTTAAGTTTTACCCCTCTAACCACTATTTAGGGTTAAGTCCTTAAACCAGGGTCCTATTTGCAAAACAGTAAAACAATACAACTTGTTTGAAATTTTTGCCTAGTGAATGCACTCTAGGTGTGTCAAACATATGCCATGCCCATACTCATGATGCCATGCTCAAGTTTTAGTTATAGTAACACCAGGGGTGTTACAGCGAGCTTGGAAGGTTCGCGATGATAAGGGGCGAGGAGCCAACTCAAACATACAACCGGCTCAAGACCCTTATCAACAAAATAAGGAGCTACGGAAGCACGCGATGGACGGACCACGACGTCGTCCGACTGATGCTAAGGTCCTTTACCGTTCTTGATCCTCATTTGGTGAATAATATTCGTGAGAATCCCAGGTACACCAAAATGTCGCCCGAAGAAGTCCTCGGAAAATTCGTTAGCGGGCTAATGATGATCAAGGAGGCGAGGTACGTGGACGACGCCTTGAATGGTCTGATCAACGAGCCGCAACCCCTTGCTCTCAAGGCAACAAGAAGCAAGGAGGCGCTACCTAGCAAGGTGGCACAGATTGAGGCGGCCGGACTTAATGATGAGGAGATGGCCCTCATCATTAAGCGCTTCAAGACGGCGCTTAAAGGTCGCAAGGGACAGCCAAGCAAGACCAAAGCCAAGGGGAAGCGCTCATGCTTCAAATGCGGTAAGCTTGGTCATTTTATTGCTAACTGTCCCGACAATGATAGTGATCAGGAACAAGGGAACAAGAGGGAGAAAAAGAAGAACTATAAGAAGGCAAAGGGCGAGGCTCATCTTGGCAAGGAGTGGGATTCGGACTGCTCCTCGTCCGACTCCGACAATGAAGGACTCGCCGCCACCGCCTTCAACAAGTCATCCCTCTTCCCAAACGAGCGTCACACTTGCCTCATGGCAAGGGAGAAGAAAGTAAGCACTCATAATACTAGTACTTATGCTTCTTCAAGTGAGGATGAGTCTAGTGATGATGATGAGATAGATTACTCATGCTTATTCAAGGGATTAGATAGAACCAAGGTAGACAAAATTAATGAATTGATTGATGCCTTGAATGATAAGAATATGCTTTTAGAAAAGCAAGAGGATTTGTTGTATGAAGAGCATGATAAATTTGTAGAAGCACAGAAATCTCTTGCTCTAGAAATTAAGAGGAATGAAATGCTCTCTAGTGAATTATCTTCTTGTCATGAAACTATTGCTAAGTTAAAAAGTTTTAATGATGATTTAAATGCTAAACTAGAAGTAGCTAGTAAATCTGATTCTTGTGTAGAAATTGTTGAAACTTGTAATAGGTGTAAAGATTTTGACATTGATGCTTGTAGTGATCATTTAGTCTCAATTTCCAAATTAAATGAGGAATTAGCTAGTCTTAATGCCCAACTTAAGACTAGCAAGAATGAATTTGACAAGCTAAAATTTGCAAGGGATGCCTACACGATTGGTAGACACCCCTCAATTAAGGATGGACTTGGCTACAAGAGAGAAGCCAAGAACTTGACAAGCCATAAGGCTCCCATCTCCGCCAAGGAGAAAGGGAAGGCCCCTATGGCTAGTAGTGTGCAAAAGAACCATGCCTTTATGTACCATGATAGGAGACACTCTAGAAATGCTTATAGGAATTGTAATGCATATAATGCCTTTGATTCTCATGCCATGTTTGCTTCTAGTTCTTCTTATGTGCATGATAGAAATGTTGGTAGGAAAAATGTTGTTCATAATATGCCTAGGAAAAATGTTGTTAATGTTCCTAGGAAAGTAAATGAACCTTCTACAATATATCATGTTTTAAATGCTTCTTTTGCTCTTTGTAGAAAGGATAGGAAGATAGTTGCTAGAAAATTAGGGGCAAGATGCAAGGGAGACAAAACTTGCATTTGGGTGCCTAAGGATATTTGTGCTAACCTTGCAGGACCCAACATGAGTTGGGTACCTAAGACCCAAGCCTAAATTTGCCTTGCAGGTTTATGCATCCGGGGGTTCAAGCTGGATTATTGACAGCGGATGCACAAACCATATGACGGGGGAGAAGAAGATGTTCACCTCCTACGTCAAGAATAAAGATTCCCAAGATTCAATAATATTCGGTGATGGGAATCAAGGCAAGGTAAAAGGGTTAGGTAAAATTGCAATCTCAAATGAGCACTCTATCTCTAATGTGTTTTTAGTAGAGTCTCTTGGATATAATTTGCTATCTGTTAGTCAATTATGCAATATGGGATATAACTGTCTATTTACAAATGTAGATGTGTCTGTCTTTAGAAGATGTGATGGTTCACTAGCTTTTAAGGGTGTACTAGACGGCAAACTTTACTTAGTTGATTTTGCAAAAGAAGAGGCCGGTCTAGATGCATGCTTAATGGCTAAGACTTGCATGGGCTGGTTGTGGCATCGCCGCTTAGCACATGTGGGGATGAAGAACCTCCACAAGCTTCTAAAGGGAGAACACGTGATAGGTCTAACTTTGACTTGATTGGGTACTCAGATTCCGACTATGCTGGATGTAAGGTCGATAGGAAGAGTACATCGGGGACATGCCAATTCTTAGGAAGGTCCCTGGTGTCATGGAACTCTAAGAAACAAACCTCCGTTGCCCTATCCACCGCTGAGGCCGAGTACGTTGCCGCAGGACAGTGTTGTGCGCAACTACTTTGGATGAGGCAAACCCTCAGGGACTTTGGCTACAATCTGAGCAAAGTCCCACTCCTATGTGATAATGAGAGTGCTATCCGAATAGCGGAAAATCCTGTTGAGCACAGCCGCACAAAGCACATTGACATCCGGCATCACTTTTTGAGAGACCACCAGCAAAAGGGAGATATCGAAGTGTTTCATGTTAGCACCGAGAACCAGCTAGCCGATATCTTTACCAAGCCTCTAGATGAGAAGACCTTTTGCAGGCTGCGTAGTGAGCTCAATATCTTAGATTCGCGGAACTTGGATTGAATTGTAGCATATATGTGTTTATGCCTTTGATCTTGTTCATTCTGCATTTTGTTGCTTATTGTGGTGCTCAAGTTGTACAAACACTCCCTGGACCTCACAAGTCCTTTTTGCAAGTGATGCACATATTTAGGGGGAGCTGTGCTACAACTTGACCCTTTGATACTAACCATGTACTTGAGTTTGGTTGTTTTAGTCTCCAAGAAGAATTGAAAGGGAAAAGGTGGACTTGGACCGTGCAAGACTTCCACTGCACTCCGATGAAAAGAGTAACTTTTCCAAGTTCATCTTTATACTCTTATTGCCTTTGTGTTCTTATTTGAAGATTTTGGTGAGGCAATGGGGTTAAAGGGCCAAGATTGATCCCGTTTTGGTGCTTGATGCCAAAGGGGGAGAAAATAAAGGCCAAAGCAATAAATGGATCAGCTACTACTTGAGAAATTTTGAAAATAGTAGATTAGAGTTTTTGGTTTGTCAAAACTCTTTTATTGTCTTTTATGCCAAAAGTTGGCCTCTTGTGGGGAGAAATGTTGATTATGGGAAAAAGGGGGGAGTTTTTGAAATCCTTGATCAAATTTCGTTGGAAAACGTCTCTTTATGTCTCTACAAGTGGTTTTGACTTAGAGATAGGAATTTGAGTTTGATTTGCAAAAACAAACCAAGTGGTGGCATAGAGTGATCCATATATGTCAAATTGAATCAAAACAATTTTGAGTTCTAATTTGAATTGTTTTTGTACTTGTTCTACTTGCTTTATGTTGTGTTGGCATAAATCACCAAAAAGGGGGAGATTGAAAGGGAAATGTGCTCTTGGGCCATTTCTAAGTGTTTTGGTGATTTAGTGTCCAACACGAGTGCCTAAGTGTAAAGAGGTGGACAAAGTACAAATCAAGGATAAAGGTATGTTTCTCAGACTTAGTACATTGTTTTATGGACTAATGTATTGTGTCTAAGTGCTGGAAACAGGAAAAATCCAATTGGAAATGTCTTGGCTCGAGCAGCCAAGAATCTGCTGAGTCCGGGAGCACCGGACTGTCCGGTGGTGCACCAGACAGTGTCCGGTGCGCCAGGCTGGTTCGAGCGAACTGGCCGCTCTCGGGAATTCACCGGCGACGTACGGCTATAATTCACCGGACTGTCCGGTGTGCACCGGACTGTCCGGTGAGCCATCGGTCGGCCGGGCCAACGGTCGGCCGCGCAATCTGCGCTGGACACGTGGCCGAGCCAACGGCTAGATTGGGGCACCAGACATGTCCGGTGCGCCAACGGCTCTCAGGCTGCCAACGGTCGGCTTCGTTATTTAAGGAAGGAAATCGGGCACCGGACAGTGTCCGGTGTGCACCGGACTGTCCGGTGCGCCAGTCGACAGAAGGCAAGATCTGCCTTCCAAGATTGCTCCCAACGGCTCCTAGCTGCCTTGGGGCTATAAAAGGGACCCCTAGGCGCATGGAGGAATACACCAAGCATCTCCTAATCATTTCTAAGCACCAAGACATCGATTTCGCGCATTCGTTTCATTGTGATAGCATATAGAGCTCTAGTGGAGTTGTGAACTCATTGAGTTGTGTTGCGAGCTCTTGTTGCAATTTGTGTGCGTGTTGACACTCTGATTCTTGTGTCTTGTGTGCATTGCTAATCCCTCCCTTGCTCCGTGTTCTTTGTGAATTTCAAGTGTAAGGGCGAGAGGCTCCAAGTTGTGGAGATTCCTCGCAAACGGGATTGAGATAAAGCAAGCAAAACACCGTGGTATTCAAGTGGGTCTTTGGACCGCTTGAGAGGGGTTGATTGCAACCCTCGTCCGTTGGGACGCCACAACGTGGAGTAGGCAAGCGTTGGTCTTGGCCGAACCACGGGATAACCACTGTGCCATCTCTGTGATTGATCTTTGTTGGTTATTATGTTTTGTTGAGGATTCCTCTATAGCCACTTGGCAATTATTGTGCTAACAATTAACCAAGTTTTGTGGCTTAAGTTTTGAAGTGTTACAGGATCACCTATTCACCCCCCTCTAGGTGCTCTCAACAACTTTGGTACAGAGGTTTGATGAAGTTCACATGCAAATTTTAGAGAAAATTGAGCCCAAACATTGACTGTCAGGCGCACTGATAGGCAGTTCACGATGGTACAGTAGACATTGGGGATCAGACCGCCAGCTGGCTCGCTCGTCGTCGGCGATAAGGATGCCGCTGTGGCCCGGATTGGTCGTCGGCGGTCACGGTAAAAGCTCCCGGCGACGTGTCAAAGAGTCACTGAGGTGGCTGGCTCCGGTTAAACGGCGACCACCGCACTGTCACCGGAATTCGCCGCGTGGTGTGTTCGCCAGCGCGATCCAGGGATCCACGATCCTCATCCGGCTATGGCTGGAGTCTATAAATTGATGCCGCGGGTAGCTGCGCTACCTCATCGTGAAACCAGAGCCCCCACTTCCACGCTCAATCGTCCTCCAGAGCTCATCAATTTCCAACTTTCCCCAGTTTCGATCTCCGCAGCCGTGAAACGCACCTCGCTGCGGCTAGCTCAGCTCAGGTTAGTTCATACCGATTGCTCCCTCGTTTGACTGCTCGTGTACCTGTGATGCTCACCGGCCAACCCAATTGAACTAAGTCCCCCTTAATCGCCGGGAACGCGATCAACCCTTAGCACCGCCCGCGGTTGTCGTGGCCAGAGCTCATTAGTTAGCCATAGATGAAATTAGGTTAGGGGAAAAGCTCGTGATAGGTCCAATTTGATATCCGCCGCTCGGGAACCCTAGCCGTTGCCCCATTCGGCCGGTCTACGAGCTCGTCGGAGCTCGGCCGCGCGTGAACGCCGTCGAGGTCAAGTCGTGTAAAGGAATAGAAGATGGAGGGCCTTTCTGTAATTTGTCAGCGACACATCAGAACAGTAAAGGAACTTGTTTCCTGTTATCCAGAACCTCGAGGACCGCTGTGCAAAATGGGCCAGCGCGGGCGCGTGTGCGAGCGCGCTTCTGCGCGAGGTTGGGCCGCTCGGGCCAGTTTGAGCCCAATACTGTTGAAGTATTTTCCTTTTTCTTTTTCAAAATAACTTTAGAAATCCCTGAAAAAATGTAGAAAAATCCTAAAATTATGAGACCAATTTTCCTAGCCTTCTTATTTTCCCTAGAATTTAATAAAAATAGTTTCATGATTTTTAGGGTAAATTAGGAATTTTAAGGTATTTAAAATAGTTTAAGATAGTAGTTCTGGATTTTTAAAAGATAAATGGTAATCCCAAAAATGCTCAAAATTTTTATATGAGCTTCTTATATTATTTAGAAGCCTTGGCTAGAAATTGGGTTGATTTGGACCTTGTTTGATCACCAAACCCCAAAACACCCCCCTGCCTTGTGAACTCCTTTACTGACTCCGGAAACCCTAAGTTCTTGGAGTTCCGTGAAGGAAAATTGTATTCAAGACTTAGATGATAAGTTTATATCATCTTTGCATCCTCATGAGCATTACATGGCATTCATTCTTATACATATTTGTGGTTATGATTAGAACACGAGGAAGAAGTGGAAGCCACTGAAGAGCAAGTACCACCACCTTTGGAAACACAGGCTGAGAACTGTTTCTACTTTGATATTTGTGGATCTGAGCCTGACTCACCCATAAACAAAGGCAAGCCCCGGTGCATTTGCCACCCCCTTGTGTTTTAAAATCTTTCTCACTTGCTTGATGCACTAGGTGATAGGTGTTGATTGCTAAAACAATTCCTGCATTACCTTCCTTGGAATTTGATTACCTTCCTTGAAATCCCTATTTTACAAAAGTTTTTTGATGCTTAGCCTTGCTTTAGAAAAACAAAATGTTTTGTTTTTACAAAAGATGATGTGGCAAAAGTGGGTGGGATGTTTTCGAAAATAAAAACTTGATGGTGAATCCATCATGGCCGTGATGGATTCAACATCGGAAAAGATGTACCTCTGCCAGGTACCAACCTTTGGGGTTAAATGATTAAGCTGAGACCGGGCGGGTGACTTGCACGAGAAAGAGAGTCTCGGTGTAGTGTCTCCGTCTGAGTCGATTAAGGGCCGTCTCGATGTAAGCCTGCTGACCGAGGACCCTTTAACTGGTCACATGCCTCGTCATGGGTAAGCTTTGCCTCGGGTGGACTAAGGCCAGAATAAGATAACACGAAATGGGCGTGGAGCGGTGGCGAGAGTAGCGTGTACCCTCCGTGGCAAGAGACTGGACGGTGGTGTATCTGTGCTCTCGGTTTGCGTGAACCTGATCTGGTCTTAAGAAACTCGGTGGCAGGTTGACATATGCAAGGGTTAAGTGCTACATATGTCGTGTGATCGAAGATCCTCAGCTGAGTATAATCGATTCGGATCACCGTACCTCCGCGGTTATGGAGACTTGGCCACTGACTTACACGTAGCACTCCACTAAAGATGAAGGGATTGACGAGAAATTGGCTAGTTCAGGTCAAGTGTTTGAACTAGGTTAGAAAGCACTCTAGTTGCAGGTAACTTTACTTAACTTGAAATTAAAACTAGATTTTAAGGATCCACTCATAGTAAGCTTTTCTGCAAAATAGAGTCTTGATTCTTGATAAGCCGTACCTTGACTCCCATCTGACTAGCATACCCTTGAGAGTCTTTTCTTTAGTCGGGTAAGACTTGCTGAGTAATTCCGTACTCAGGGTTTATTCCCCGTTGTTTTTAGGTGAGGAGACAACAAACTTGTGTTGTTTTTGTACCAAGGTGGTGAAAAGTGAAGATAATCAAGAATGAAGCTGCCGGAGGACCGGGTCCTCCTTAAAAACCTTTATGTAAAGAACTTAATGGGAGGAGTTTTTGCCTCCCAGGTATTGTAATAATACCTTTCAGCACTCTCTGGTCTGTAGTAAACGACTTACTCTTACTTTTTAATAAATGTAAGTTTATGTAATCACTTCCGCATTTTCGCATCTCCGATGAACATATTGTCTGTCAGACGGGTGAAACGTTCCTGGAAAGGTAAGGATAAAGATACCGAACTTGTCAAGTGATTCAGGAACATCTACAGGGTTGTCTGATGTCTGTTGGACAAGGACAACTGTAGGTGGGCCTAATGACTTGGGAGGTTCCGTCACATATAGGGTCTTCAATAAATCATCGGGTTTGGTTGAAGTCTCTAGCGACGTTGTATTTGATGAGACTAATGGCTCTTCAGGAGAGCAAGTTGTTGATCTTGATGATGTAGATGAAGAAGATGTTCCAACGGCCGCAATGCGCACCATGGCGACTGGAGATGTGAGGCCACTGGAACAAAAGGAGCAAGATCAACCTTCTTCCTCAACAACGGTGCATCCTCCAACCCAAGATGACGAACAGGTACCTCAAGTGGAGGCGTGTGATCAAAGGGGAGCACAGGATGTCCAAGTTGAAGAGGAAGAAGCACAACCGGCACCTCCAACCCAAGTTCGAGCAACGATTCAAAGGGATCATCCCGTCGACCAAATATTGGGTGATATTAGCAAGGGAGTAACTACTCGTTCTAGATTAGTAAATTTTTGTGAGCATTACTCTTTTGTCTCTTCTATTGAGCCTTTCAGGGTAGAAGAGGCCTTGCTAGATCCGGACTGGGTGTTGGCCATGCAGGAGGAGCTAAACAACTTCAAGCGTAATGAAGTTTGGACACTGGTGCCTCGTCCCAAGCAAAACGTTATGGGAACCAAGTGGGTGTTCCGCAACAAATAGGACGAGCACGGGGTGGTGACGAGGAACAAGGCTCGACTTGTGGCAAAAGGTTATGCCCAAGTCGCAGGTTTGGACTTTGAGGAGACTTTTGCTCCTGTGGCTAGGCTAGAATCAATTCGTATTTTGCTAGCATATGCCGCTCACCATTCTTTCAGGTTGTTCCAAATGGATGTGAAGAGCGCTTTCCTCAACAGGCCGATCAAGGAGGAGGTGTACGTGGAGCAACCCCCTGGCTTCGAGGATGAACGGTACCCCGACCACGTGTGTAAGCTCTCTAAGGCGCTCTATGGACTTAAGCAAGCCCCAAGAGCATGGTATGAATGCCTTAGAGACTTTCTAATTGCTAATGCTTTCAAGGTTGGGAAAGCCGATCCAACTCTTTTTACTAAGACTTGCGATGGTGATCTTTTTGTGTGCCAAATTTATGTCGATGACATAATATTTGGTTCTACTAACCAAAAGTCTTGTGAAGAGTTTAGCAGGGTGATGATACAGAAATTCGAGATGTCAATGATGGGCGAGTTGAACTACTTCCTTGGGTTCCAAGTGAAGCAACTCAAGGACGACACTTTCATCTCCCAAACGAAGTACACACAAGACTTGTTAAAGTGGTTTGGGATGAAGGACGCCAAGCCCGCAAAGACTCCGATGGGAACCGACGGACACACCGACCTCAACAAAGGAGGTAACTCCATATATAAAGGCATACCGGTCTATGATAGGGTCTTTACTTTATTTGTGTGCTAGTCGACCGGATATTATGCTTAGCGTATGCATGTGTGCTAGATTTCAATCCGATCCAAGGGAGTGTCACTTAGTGGCCGTGAAGCGAATTCTTAGATATTTAGTCGCTACGCCTTGCTTCGGGATCTGGTATCCAAAGGGGTCTAACTTTGACTTGATTGGATACTCGGACTCCGACTATGCTGGATGTAAGGTCGATAGGAAGAGTACATCGGGGACGTGCCAATTCTTAGGAAGGTCCCTGGTGTCGTGGAACTCTAAGAAACAAACTTCCGTTGCCCTATCCACCGTTGAGGCCGAGTACGTTGCCGCAGGACAGTGTTGCGCGCAACTACTTTGGATGAGGCAAACCCTCCGGGACTTTGGCTACAATCTGAGCAAAGTCCCACTCCTATGTGATAATGAGAGTGCTATCCGAATAGCGGAAAATCCTGTTGAGCACAGCCACACAAAGCACATTGACATCCGACATCACTTTTTGAGAGACCACCAGCAAAAGGGAGATATCGAAGTGTTTCATGTTAGCACCGAGAACCAGCTAGCCGATATCTTTACCAAGCCTTTAGATGAGAAGACCTTCTGCAGGCTGCGTATTGAGCTAAATGTCCTAGATTCGCGGAACTTGGATTGATTCATAGCATACATGTGTTTATGCCTTTGATCATGTTCCTTATGTATTTTGTTGCTTACTTGTGGTGCTCAAGTTGTACAAACACTCCCTGGACCTCAAAAGCCCTTTTGCAAGTGGTGCACATATTTAGGGGGAGATGTGCTACAACTTGACCCTTTGAGACTAACCGTGTGTTTGAGTTTGCTTGTTTTAGTCTCAAAGGAGGTTTGAAAGGGAAAAGGTGGACTTGGACCATGAAAGACTTCCACTGCACTCCGATGAGAGGGTAACTTATTCCAAGTTCATCTCATGTACTCTTATTGCCTTTGTATTCTTATTGAAAATTTGGTGAGGCAATGGGGTTCTAGGGCCAAGATTGATCCCGTTTTGGTGCTTGATGCCAAAGGGGGAGAAAATAAAGGCCAAAGCAATAGATGGATCAGCTACCACTTGAGAAATTTTGAAAATAGTAGATTAGAGCTTTTGGTTTGTCAAAACTCTTTTATTGTCTCTTTTGTCAAAAGTTGGCCTCTTGTGGGGAAAAGTGATGATTATGGGAAAAGGGGGAGTTTTTGAAATCCTTGATCAATTTCTTTTGGAATACCTCTCTTTATGTCTCATGAATTTGACTTAGAGATAGGAAATTGAGTTTGATTTGCAAAAACAAACCAAGTGGTGGCAAAGTATGATCCATATATGCCAAAATTGAATCAAAACAATTTTGAGTGTTCACTTGCATTGATATTGCACTTGTTCTAGTTGCTTTATGTTGTGTTGGCATAAATCACCAAAAAGGGGGAGATTGAAAGGGAAATGTGCCCTTGGGCCATTTCTAAGTATTTTGGTGATTGAGTGCCAACACAAGTGCTTTTGTGTTAATCTATGCAAAGTGGTGGACAAAGTGAAAATCAAGTCAAAAGGTATGTTTCTAGACTTAGTACATTGTTTTATGGACTAATGTATTGTGTCTAAGTGCTGGAAACAGGAAAGATTGAATTGGAAATGAGATGACTCTGTTCAGCCAAAGTCAGCCCGGTTTGGGTGCACCGGACTGTCCGGTGATGCACCGGACAGTGTCCGGCGGTGCACCGGACAGTGTCCGGTGTGCCAGGCTGACTCTGGTGAACTGGCTACTCTCGGGACTTCGATGGCGGTGTATGGCTATAAATCACCGGACTGTCCGGTGGTGCACCGGACTGTCCGGTGAGCCATTCACAGGCGAACTCGTCGCTCTCGGGAGTTGATTAACGGCGTACGACTAAAATTCACCGTACTGTCCGGTGGTGCACCGGACTGTCCGGTGAGCCAACAGTCAGCCGGGGCAACGGTCGGCCAAGGATTCCGCGCGTGACGCGTGGCCGAGCCAACGGTCACATTGGTGCACCGGACTGTCCGGTGTGCACCGGACAGTGTCCGGTGTGCACCGGACAGTGTCCGGTGCGCCAACGACTCTCAGACTCCAATGGTCGGCTTTGCCAAATAAGGAAGGATATCTGCACCGGACAGTGTCCGGTGGTGCACCGGACTGTCCGATGCGCCAGTCGACAGAAGGCAAGATCTGCCTTCCAGGAATGTTCTCAACGGCTCCTAGCTGCCTTGGGGCTATAAAAGGGACCCCTAGGCACATGGAGGAACACACCAAGCATACTCAAAGCATTCCTAAGCACCGAGACTTCGATTCCACGCGTTTGTTTCTTCGTGATAGCATCTAGAGCTCTAGTTGAGTTGTGAACTCATTGGGTTGTTGTTGCGAGCTCTTGTTGCGACTTGTGTGCGTGTTGACATTCTGATTTTGTGTCTTGTGTGCGTTGCTCATCCCTCCCTTACTCCGTGCTTCTTTGTGAACTTCAAGTGTAAGGGCGAGAGGCTCCAAGTTGTGGAGATTCCTCGCGAACGGGATTAAGAAAAGCAAAGCAAAACACCGTGGTATTCAAGTGGGTCTTTGGACCGATTGAGAGGGGTTGATTGCAACCCTCGTCCGTTGGGACGCCACAACGTGGAGTAGGCAAGCGTTGGTCTTGGCCAAACCACGGGACAACCACCGTGCCATCTCTGTGATTGATATCTTTATGGTTATTGTGTTTTGTTGAGACTCCTCTCTAGCCACTTGGGGATTATTGTGCTAACACTTAACCAAGTTTTTGTGGCTTAAGTTTCAAGTTTTACAGGATCACCTATTCACCCCCTCTAGGTGCTCTCAGGAGGGCCCAGAGAGGGCCCAGAGCGCCGCAGTCTCCTCGTCGCGGCGAGACAGCGCGTCAGCCGCCGAGTTGAGCCGCCCGGGGCGGTACTCGACGGTGAAGTCAAACCCGAACAGCTTGCTGAGCCACTAGTGTTGAGGCACGGTGGACAGCCGTTGGTCCAGGAGGAACTTCAGGCTGTAGTGGTCGGTGCGGACGAGGAACCGGTGCCCCCACAAGTACGGGCGCCAGTGCCGGATGGCTTGCACCAGCCCGATGAGCTCACGCTCGTAGGCCACCAGCTTGACATGGCGAGCGATGAAGGGTCGACTGAAGAAGGCCAGGGGTCCGCCCCCTAGTGTAGAACGGCACCAAAGCCAGTGCCGGACGCGTCGTAGTCGACCACAAACTGGCGCGCGAAGTTGGGCATCTGTAGAACCGGCGCTGACGAGAGCGCCCGCTTCAAGGCAGCGAAAGCCTCGTCTGCCTCCGCCGTCCAGACGAATGCCTCCTTCCGCAGGAGACGTCTGAGTGGCACCGCGATGGAGCCGAAGTCACGGATAAACTTCCTGTAGTAGCCGGCGAGGCCCAGGAAGCCACGCACCCCGCGTGGAGAGCGCGGTAGCGGCCATGAGGCGACCGCGGCCACTTTGTCGCTGTCCATGGCGACGCCGTCGGCGGAGATGACGTGGCCGAGGTAGGTGACAGAGGGGGTCCTGAAGGAGCACTTCGATCTCTTCAGAAAGAGGCTGTGGGCTCGTAGGGCGGTGAAGACAAGGCCGACATGCTACAGGTGCTCAGACCACGACGTGCTGTAGATCAGAATGTCGTCAAAGAAAACCAGCACGAACCTACGGAGGAAGGGGTGGAGCACGTCATTCATCAACGCCTGAAATGTCGCAGGGGCGTTGGAGAGCCCAAACGGCATCACCAGGAACTCGAAATGGACATGGTGGGTGCGGAACGCCGTCTTCTCAATGTCGGCCGGGTGCATGCGCACCTGGTGGTACCCCGAGCGGAGGTCGAGCTTGGTGAAGTACTTAGCCCCGTGGAGCTCGTCGACCACCGGGATCGGGAACTTGTCCTTGGACGTACGGTCATTGAGCGTGCGGTAGTCGATGCAGAAGCGCCATGACCCATCTGCCTTCTTGACGAGGAGCACGGGTGCCGAGAACGGAGAAGTACTGGGGCGGATGATGCCCTGCTCCAGCATGGCGGCGCACTGCCGCTCGAGCTCGTCCTTCTGCAACTGAGGGTACCAGTACGGCCGCACTGCCACCGGCACGGTCTCGGGCAGCATGTGTATGCGGTGGTCGTAGGGGCGGGCTGGTGGAAGACCACGTGGTGTGTCGAAGACGGCTTCGTGCTGACATAGGAGCTCGTCCAGCAGCGGGTGGTGCGGGTCCGGAACTACCGCTAGCAGTGACCGTTGCTGAAAGGGTGTGCCCAGGGCGCCCACACACTACCACGTGACGCGGTGGCCCTCGTGCAGGAAGGATACGGTGAGCCCCTCGAAGTCCCAGGTGAGGGGGCCCAGCGTGCCCAGGAAGTCGATGCCGAGGATGAAGTCGAAGCAGCTGAGTGCGAGGCCGACACAGGTGATGGAGAAGGGCGCCCCGAAGATGTCGATGGGCATGTTGCATGCAAGGCCTTCACACGGCACACGCTCACCGTTGGCCACCGTAACGCGAAGCTGGTCGCCCCCCTGAGGAGCGAGTCCAAGGCGTCGCATGGCCACGCCCTAGAGGAACGTGTGGGTGGAGCCAGTGTCCAGGAGGGTGAGGAGGCGCTCGCCCTTGATCGTCACGGACAGGAGCATAGTTTGGTACTTCCTGATGCCTGCCAGAGCGTGTACAGAGACCACAAGAGCGTGAGTGTGAGCGTCCGCTGCGGCAGCGGTTTCTTCGGGCGAGGCCACGGCCGCATCGTCGGCTGCCGCCTCCTCGTCGACGTCGAGGAAATCGTCCACCTCCAGGAAGAACAAGCGGGGGCACAAGTGCCCACGCACGTAATGCTCATCGCAGTTGTAGAAGAGGCCTTGACAACGGCGTTCCTGCATCTCGGCAGGCGAGAGGCGACGGTGTGGCCGCGCGGGTGCCACCGGGGCTGCTGCGCCTGGTGCTGCAGCGCCGGCTGCGGACGGCCCAGGCAGCGCTGGTGCGCCAGCTGGGGCCACGGTCGCCACCTGTTGGCGTGGGGGAAAGGCTGGCCGCGGGGGAGGGCGGGCGCCGTGCTACTGAGGAGGCGCTGCCGCGGCTAGAGCCCGTGTCTCGAAGGCGCGGGCGAGAAACATGGCCGTCTGGAGGTCGGGCGGGGCGCGCATCGCGACGTCGATCCGAATGTGTTCCGGGAGGCCACCGACGAAGAGCTCCGCCTTTTGGCGCGTGGAGAGGTCCCTTGAGTGCGCCAGCACCGTCTGGAAGCAGTCCGCAAACTCCTGGACCATGGAGTGGAAAGGAAGGCGCCCCAACTCGGCCAGCCGCGAGCCGTAGATAGGCGGTCCGAAGCAAAGGCAACAAAGCTCCTTGAAGCGCTCCCAGGACGGCATGCCCTCGTCCAACAGGAGTGCGTAGTACCATGTCTGAGCGGCGCCGGTGAGGTGGTAGGAGGCTATCCACGTCCGCTGCTCCACCAGAGTGCGCTGGCCCCAAAAGAATTGTTCACAGTGTGTGAGCCAATTCAGCGGGTCGACCGAGTCGTCGTATGTCGCGAAGTCGATCTTGTAGGTCCGAGGCTGGAAAGGCGCCGCGCCAAACGTCGCGGGAGCCGTAGCCGAGGGCGCCCCGCCGATCACTGGAGCTGCAGCCGACGCGGAGCAGAAAGTGGAGCCATGGAGAATTGTGCCGTCAACGCCACCATAGAGCGTTCCCGACGCCGGAACGCCCCCATGGCCAAAGCCCGCTGTGATGTGAGGGGTCGAATGGACCGACGGATGCGCCGGCGCAGAGGAGTAGACTGGCTGCGCGACGTCGGTGAGCCACGGCGGAAGCGGGGACGGCGAGTGGGGGAACTGGATCTCCTAGATGGGAACGCCGCCGAGGGACACCGCCGGTGCGGGCGCGGTGGTGTGCGCCGTGCTGTCCTGCGGCATCCCGTAGGGGTAGACGGCGCCCGAGGCGGGTGAAGGCAGCTGCTGCCGCGGGTTGGGCGCCGGCGGTAGCTGCGGCTGCGGGTGAGGCGGTGCCACGCCTGGCTGCGGTCCCAAGAGGAAGGCATGGACGCCGGCCATCATCCTGCCGAGGTCGAGGACGGCCGTGGTGAGCTTCTCGTTGGTCATCACGCCCACGGTGGAGGAAGAAGCCCCGGCGGCCAGCGGCAGCGATCCCGCGGGCAGATATGTTTGCGGAATCGGTGTGGATGGGATCGGCAGGGACATGTTGGGCACGGACACGTTGGAGTCCGGCGGCGACGTGGTTGCAGCGGGCAGCGGCAGCGACATCGGATCGAAGGTGGCTGATACCAGGTTGGTATGCTGTTGTTCTCTGCCACGCACCGATCGGAGGTTGTACGTGTGGAGGATCGGTGGGCGCGGTTTGAAGGCTGAACGGTGGAGAGGAGCCAGCGATCGTGAGAGGAGGAAAACATGGTGGCGGCTAGGGTTGGACTCCCGGCTCCCTACAGGAAGCCGGAAACAATGTGTTTCTGCTTGATCTATAGAGTGGTGCTTACAATTATTTATACTCCCTTCTAGTCCTTATCTAATGAGATAGATGTGGCGGAACCGCCCGAATTATTCCAGCTTAAGTGCCCAAGTCACACCCTTAAAGGCAGCAACACACTTAAATCGGAATAACCCGTCAGTTCCTCGGATCTAGTCCGATAAAGCCACTTATCCAGGATCGAATACCACTAGCTCACTCGAAGGTGAGGCACAGAGAAATACAATAAAGCATAATACCACAAATTTAATAAGTATCAGTAGTAATTACATTATCGGAGTTTCAGAAATAATAACCATAAATTTTTAATGCAGCGGAATAACTAACGGAGAAAACCGAGTAACATGGCGAAGCCTGGCCACGCTACTCCTCTTGGTCCTCTCCTGCGGAAGCAATAACCCACTCGACCGTCTATCCCGGTGGTAGGGATGGAGGCCAAGTCACACCATCAACCAAAACAAGGAGGTACCTACAAAAATTATGCCACAAGCAAGGCTGAGTATACTAATACTCAGCTAGACTTACCCGGTGTGAGGAGTCTACTCCTCTACCTCTAGACATGCAGCTGTTTGGCTGAGGGGTTTGGTTTGCCAAAAGCACTAGCTGAGTCCAAAATCAAGTTTTAGCTTTTCCAATTCTAGTATCATTAATTTAGCTAAGTTTGCTCTTTCTAAGCATACATGGTAACAATCATTATGTCAATCAACATCTTTTGCTAGTATCTCATTTCCACTTATTACTCAATGCAGTACAAGGGGTCAAGCAGTCTCATTAGCTGCGAGAAGCAGACGATTCGAATCGAGTTTTAACCTTGCAAGGTAAACCTAAACACACGGCATGTCAGGGTACTCCGACCCTGCACATGACAACCGTCCCCATCGATTCCCCGTTCGCGTCCAGGCCTCACCGCCTTGGCATACAATGCTCCACTGACCCCGACTGCCGTCGTGCAGTGGCCGCACTTGTACCCACCATATCTAGAATGGGAGACCCAGTTTCAGGTCGCATGAGGGATAAAGTCCGCGCCCGGCTTCACTCAGGTACTAGGTTTACCGGTTACCATATTTCCCGACATGTGTTTAGTACATTCAAACGCTTGACACAGGTATCCGCACGTTAATCCTTATTCCAATTTCGTCTTGTAGACAACGAATCCCCATGGATCCGTGTCCACAGACCATCATCATTCTGTTATCAGAATGGATACAACCAATTCCTGACCTCGCGCGAGTGCTAGAAAAATCACTCGACTTCTACCGAGATCCTGATTTAGCATAGCAGCTACTCGACCTAGCATACTAGTATCCATCTCAAAAGGAATTCTGAGTTCATGCAACTAGGGTTTCAGGCAACTCCTACACTTAAGTGCACGGTACAAGCCTACAAACATTAAGTGTAGTAAAATAGCATATATAACGGTTATGCATAAAACCGGGGCTTGCCTTTAATTTAACACTTAGGTAGTGTTTGCTGGGAGAGGTACTCGCTTGGCGAGCATCCACTGGTTAAGTCCATCCTTCCTTGGGTCGTCCACCGACTGCACCTTTTGGTTGGCACCACATCACTTGCACGATCATCCTCTCTCGGTCCTAAATGAGATGCAGGATGCATATGTATGAATATGATGAAATAGCACAAGATACTCCAAGTACATGACAGCGAACGAACATTAATTAGTAAGACACATAAACATCCATACGTTAACGCTAGCTATCTATATGTCATTGGGCACATCAAGTCAACATTACTGGAAAGACGATGAATATTTCCTATATTTAGCCAACACAAACATGACATCACGAGTACAAGAATTTATCATGTTCACTTTAATCATTCATTGGCAACTTATTATTAAACTAGTTAAGTACAGATAAGTTTTCTATGACTTATATATTTAGATAGACTTAGATAGAAAGGGATATTCATTTAATCGGGGTTTTACAATCATTCACAGTATTCTCATACAAGCACACACCAAAGAGAACACACATGAGGAGATAGTTTAATCATCATTACATGTTACACTACTTTAATGACGTTGGTTACTTAGTAGTATTAGCAGAAAGCCAAGGACAGGACATTATTCATTTTGTTTCCCTAATATATAACTGCACTTGCTAACTGTTGATTAAGCTAAGCTACTTATTAGACCTTAACCAATTTAGTTCACTAACTTAGTGAGATGTGTACTACTTACTTATATATAACCCCAATTATACTAGTCACTTATTATTATTACTCATGTTCACTTAAAACCCAAACAAGCAAGCAATCACTCAAGTCAAACACAATAGAGTAGAGCAATCAATCACTTCTAACACATTTAGGACATCAGCACAGT
Organism: Zea luxurians; assembly: GCA_029449295.1. Lineage (NCBI taxonomy): Eukaryota > Viridiplantae > Streptophyta > Magnoliopsida > Poales > Poaceae > Zea > Zea luxurians. The sequence continues at coordinate 5,099,180 of JAOPSE010000119.1, forward strand.
AGTTTTTGTTTTAATCATAACTCTTCAAATATTAGTTCAAAATTATCAAACTAGGATTTTCTGGAAAGTTTAAAAAGTGTTCTACAACTTTGATATTATGATCTCAAGGTGATTAGACACTTAATAAGGTTAAATAGTGATAAACGACAGCTTTATTCAAATTTGGGCAGATTCAGACTTATGCCTTCAAAAATTCGTAACTAGAGACTCAGACATCCAAATCATTTGATCTTAAACTTTCTAGAAAGATAATTAAATTTTCTACAAATCAATTATAAACAACTCAGGTTGATTTAAAGTGTATCATGGTTAAAAGACACTAGGAAGACTTTGCTGTCCAGATTTGGATAGATTCAGACTTCACACTTCAAACGCCTATAACTTAATATTTAGACCACTAAAAAGGGTGATCCAAGACTTTTTGGAAAGCTTGGAAAAAGCACTACATAACTTTTATAATCACCAAGAAGTGATTCTATGCTGAACTGAATCAAACAATTCAGTTTTCGAAATCTGTTCTGTTAGTGGACAGAATACAACAATCCTCTTATACAATTCATAACTCCCAAACTGTCAGGCCTATGGTTGTGAAATTTTAACACAAGCAAGATAAGAAAAGCATCTACAACTTTCTTATAATGACCATGAACAGATTGTAACATTAGCTTAAGCAAACAATTCACTATCTGAAATCTGTACAGAGATTGGACAGATTCAGTTACTGAATTTGTGAAAAGCACAACTTCTAAACGATCAGACTTATGGCTGTAAAATTTTAACACAAGAAAGTTAATAATGTTATCTACAACTTTCTTATATGGATTTTCTACAGAAAATATAATTTAGTTCATCAAACAAACAGCACGATGAAAACAGTACGTGCAGCCTAAAACAGCAACCAATAAAATTCAGCTCCTATTCACTTCAAAAATTGCCGCGTTCTAGAGACTTCAACCATTTTAACACTTTACCATTTTTTTGGAGTTGAAACAATCAAATTAGGACCAACAAGTAGACTTACTAACTTTTTATCCAAGTTATTTCGTGCGCTAGAATTACCACACAATTAACAAACACATTCACCAAAATAAAACACTTCGGCACACATGTCCGACATCACACAAAATCATGATGAAGCACTATTAATATTTATCTTTAGAACACCATGACATAACCATTAAATGTCTAATTAGTTTTAAGGTATAATTCAAGCATTCTATGAACATGCATGATTTTATTTACTCCTAATTTTTCACTAAGTCTTGCAATTATAAAATAGGTGTTATTTTAGCACCAAATGAAACTATCTAATTTGGGGCTGAAATTTTTATGAGGCATAGGTAATAACAAATCATGACCAATGTATAAATGTCACATGCCCAGGTTTTATATTTTATTTAATACAAAAATAACAATTTGTTAATGCAATAAAGCTTGTGAGAGCAAGTTAATTATAAAATTAATTATTTTCTGTGGATGCATGACCATATTAAGTTTTCTTAGGCTACTATAATATCATGCAAGGACAGTGGAACACCAGTTTCCATTTTTACATCCATATATTATTTATAAACCATTTAAAACTACTTAATATGCATTAAACAAGTTAAATCACTAACTTAATCATACTTGCACCATAATTCATGAAATTTTTACCAGTCGCGAAGCATCACACCAAGAGTCTACTGTAAAAATTTCAACCCACTTGGAGCACTAGAGCTACAGATCCAAAAATAACAATCAAAACAATCATCTTTTTCCTATTTAACATGTTTTAATTAACATACCAATAAAACAGTGAACACCATATGTGTTTTATATTTTTCTTAGCTAGAGTATGACAACATCTAACCAACAAAACAAGTTTTATCATTTTTGGATTTTTATAATTAAAACTATGGAGAGAAGCAAGTTCATTTATTTTGTAAACCAGTTTTTAAATACGAATTTCTACAGAAAAACTTTTCCACTAAACCATACCAACATATAGATCTAATAGTTAGAGCATTTCATAAGGAAGCCAACAAAACAAGTTTCACGATTTTAGGAGCTCTAAAACACAAGATATGAATTTTTGAATACAATACGAAAATCTGTAATTTTCAGCACACTCACATCCGTCCCTAGGCCCACTTGTCATAGTCTCAAGATGGCTTCTTCTACCTCCAGCTTCAACCATCGCACAGGAAACAGAAAATGGAATTCAAAGGTGACGGCTGGGAATCGAGAGCTCGAGTTTGGCCATGGTGCAGCCGAGCGCTTGGGGAGGAGGCGAGCCCTGATGAACGTGGTCGGGCGGGCCCTCAGCCATGGACAGGAGCTGGACGCCGGCTCTAGCAGCCATGTGGAGAAGGAGGCGCCATGGGAGGAGAAAGGGCTGCTGCTCCCGGAATTGTATTGGCGTGGGGATGAGGAGAGGCTGCGAGCAGGAAGCAAGCAAGAGGGGTAATGGCGTGGGGGAGGAAGAGAGCAGGGCAGGTGCTGCTATTTTTAAAGGGGGTGCTCACTGCAGCCATTGGTGGGCGCGGGCGGCATGCTGCAGAGCTCTGCACATGACAGACTGCTGGCTGGTGCAAAAGTGTCGACATTGGACGACCATTTTTGGTGTTTTCCTTTTGGAATCGAACCCGGATCACTGCAGAAGATTTGTTCCTTGATATATACTCTACAAATCGTGTATAGAGATTGAGGTGATTCGGGCACTAGTTAGAGAGTTATAGATCCACGAAAATTGGTTTGTCAGTGGGTTAGAAAACAGTGGAAACTCGCAAAAACTGAATGTCAAAGCATGTCAAACGAAATCGGATGAATGCCATCTTTTAATATGTTGTGCCCCTATTAGTTATTAACAACTTTTATATTTGGAAAAACTTGAGTTGTTCAAAAAAAATTTGGGAACGCGAGACGTCGACCCGAACGACGCTGATTTCAGACTTAGAAGAAATTCGAATCCTGAAATCAGATTTTTATTCTGTCTTGATGGCACTGTTTGAGGTACTTAGAGATTGAATCAAGGCTTGATTTAAATAAAATATTTGTTGTATAACACATGTTCTGCAACTTTTATTAAAGGTCAAACCTCATATCTCGAATATAAATTAAAGTTTCACTTTGGTCAAAGTAGTATAGTTATAAAGCTTCAATTTACATTTTTAAAGCAATCGAAGTATTTTCTTGATATTTTCTTGGCATTTTCTCTACATGAACCCTTAATAACTTTTGTTGTAGAGTTGATATAGAGTTGTTTGAGCAAGATGACAAGGTTTTGTTGAATTTTAAAATTCGCATTGTTCAGACGAGCAGTTTCAAGCAAGTATATGATTTATGTTTTCATGTGAGCATTTGGTTCAAACTTTGAGAGATCTTTAGAATACACTTGATAGATAGAGATGAATGATGATATAGAGATAACAAGTTGATTTGTATAAGAATTAATTAGAGATTGGCACAACAGAGATTCCGCTGGAGAATGCGGATTCGGACTGCGTATTTGGACGTAGACCGATTATCGAGAAAGCGGATTCGGACATAGATCAGATAACATCACAACTGTCGAGAGTCCGAATATATGAGTCTGGACGGGAGTTGCGAGACGAGATTGACTTTCAAATTTGCATTTGCTTCAAGAAACAAAAGTTTTAGCAGGCTCCAAATTCGGTTGTTCTTGAGATCGAATTATCCCAAACTCGATGAAACATTCATGAGTAACTTGATGAATGGAGATAGATGTGATCGAGAAATAGAAATTTTCACTGAGCATCCAAGATTAGGATAAATCTCCCGATATAATGCAAAATAGACACCTGGGGTGTCACAGCCTTCCCCCCTTAAAAGAATCTCGTCCCGAGATTCGAATGAGGATCTTCAAGGGTGGAGAAGCATGTAACTCCCAAGCTGAAGATAGATGCAAATTCATGAGATGTCATCTGACAAGATACTGACGATAGATTTGGACGTAATACCGTGACATATTGAGACAAAATGCCACGACCACTTTGAGAGAATGTCCACAAAAGATAGCACATCAGTATAGTCTCGTAATGGATCACTACTATTAACCGTGATACCAGCGCGTGCCGAGCAGCTCAACCATGTGTGCACCATAGTAGGCTCTTGGTTTCATCGCGGCACCATCGGTCGTTAGTCATAATACCATTACCAAACATAACCCATGAGAAATCCACATAGCACAGATAGATGGAGCCCATGAGAGTATGGCTTAGAAAATAAGAATGTGACCGGAGTTGAAGCAGAGATTGTTGGCAAAAGAGCATCACATGAGAACTTTCTTCAACTGAGAGAATTATTTTATGATTAATACGGAGATTATCAGGCCAGAGATTTATACGAGAGTGGATATGAGGGGAACCAACCATGAGATCAAGATTGGCAACTTGCTGAGACATGAGAGAACTAAAGTCAACAGCATAATCCATTGAACCAAATGGATACACTGCTTAGAGATAGAATCGATAAAACAGCGTCATGATCCTCAAAGAAGAGTATGAGAACGATCATAATGAGATATTAGACTGATCCATATTTAATACTTGAGAGTGGGTTATAGAAGATAACAAGATGACGGGGTAGATCTCGATTAATGATCCAGAGATTCGGATGATAAAGTCACAACATGATTCAGAAAGGAAAAGATTACTAGATCCAGGTGAAAAGAGAGGTCATCAACGCGGATGGCTTCTAGGTTGAGCATAGGAGAATTTAATGAGAATTTTGGACAAGGCTTCCAAGAAGAATTTGGGACTGGATATTGTTTTGCGCAACAAACACCAACCAAAGTTTTTTTTAACATAAACAAGTTCACAAGGAAGCTTTAGGTTGAACTAGCGGTCCAGCTATGGGGTTCTATAAGCTGTGCAGGTGTAAATTCAAGGGTAAACACACGAGGGCAAAAAAAACACCACACCATCATGTGATTAGATTTTTTTAAGGGTTTCACTTGCTAAACTCAAGGTTGTTTGGAGGGGGTCTTTTTATGAACAGATCAAGCAAATTTTTTTTTTTGCAAAAAGGGTTGAACAATTACAATACCACCTAGATAGCAAGACAAGATAAACACATAGCATGACCTAACAAGACTTACCAATCTGACACGAGGTAAGGCATTTCTAACATAGCAGTACATCACATTATTCACAAGTTCTTATTATTGGAATAAGGTGAGAGAAGCATGTTGATGCACAAAAGACAATTATAATGCGACAATCATGATGCATGCTCATTCTAGTCGACTTCTCAGACCTAACTAATTTTTCGGGTGCTTCTACAGCATCCCTATTAATAGTATTAGTAGCCTTTATGGCTTATATAATATAGCCACCTAGCTACCCATCTATTTCCTAAGGCTTCACGTCCTAGGTCTATCCTTATCGTCCTGATATCTATCCAACTTTGGTTTCTAAGCAAGTTTTACTTTAGAAAAGGTTGGTAATCATGACTTATCGACTTCTCTGTACTGGTATTCGCTCCGATACCAGCTGTGGCGGAACCGCCCGAATTATTCCAGCTTAAGTGCCCAAGTCACACCCTTAAAGGCAGCAACACACTTAAATCGGAATAACCCGTCAGTTCCTCGGATCTAGTCCGATAAAGCCACTTATCCAGGATCGAATACCACTAGCTCACTCGAAGGTGAGGCACAGAGAAATACAATAAAGCATAATACCACAAATTTAATAAGTATCAGTAGTAATTACATTATCGGAGTTTCAGAAATAATAACCATAAATTTTTAATGCAGCGGAATAACTAACGGAGAAAACCGAGTAACATGGCGAAGCCTGGCCACGCTACTCCTCTTGGTCCTCTCCTGCGGAAGCAATAACCCACTCGACCGTCTATCCCGGTGGTAGGGATGGAGGCCAAGTCACACCATCAACCAAAACAAGGAGGTACCTACAAAAATTATGCCACAAGCAAGGCTGAGTATACTAATACTCAGCTAGACTTACCCGGTGTGAGGAGTCTACTCCTCTACCTCTAGACATGCAGCTGTTTGGCTGAGGGGTTTGGTTTGCCAAAAGCACTAGCTGAGTCCAAAATCAAGTTTTAGCTTTTCCAATTCTAGTATCATTAATTTAGCTAAGTTTGCTCTTTCTAAGCATACATGGTAACAATCATTATGTCAATCAACATCTTTTGCTAGTATCTCATTTCCACTTATTACTCAATGCAGTACAAGGGGTCAAGCAGTCTCATTAGCTGCGAGAAGCAGACGATTCGAATCGAGTTTTAACCTTGCAAGGTAAACCTAAACACACGGCATGTCAGGGTACTCCGACCCTGCACATGACAACCGTCCCCATCGATTCCCCGTTCGCGTCCAGGCCTCACCGCCTTGGCATACAATGCTCCACTGACCCCGACTGCCGTCGTGCAGTGGCCGCACTTGTACCCACCATATCTAGAATGGGAGACCCAGTTTCAGGTCGCATGAGGGATAAAGTCCGCGCCCGGCTTCACTCAGGTACTAGGTTTACCGGTTACCATATTTCCCGACATGTGTTTAGTACATTCAAACGCTTGACACAGGTATCCGCACGTTAATCCTTATTCCAATTTCGTCTTGTAGACAACGAATCCCCATGGATCCGTGTCCACAGACCATCATCATTCTGTTATCAGAATGGATACAACCAATTCCTGACCTCGCGCGAGTGCTAGAAAAATCACTCGACTTCTACCGAGATCCTGATTTAGCATAGCAGCTACTCGACCTAGCATACTAGTATCCATCTCAAAAGGAATTCTGAGTTCATGCAACTAGGGTTTCAGGCAACTCCTACACTTAAGTGCACGGTACAAGCCTACAAACATTAAGTGTAGTAAAATAGCATATATAACGGTTATGCATAAAACCGGGGCTTGCCTTTAATTTAACACTTAGGTAGTGTTTGCTGGGAGAGGTACTCGCTTGGCGAGCATCCACTGGTTAAGTCCATCCTTCCTTGGGTCGTCCACCGACTGCACCTTTTGGTTGGCACCACATCACTTGCACGATCATCCTCTCTCGGTCCTAAATGAGATGCAGGATGCATATGTATGAATATGATGAAATAGCACAAGATACTCCAAGTACATGACAGCGAACGAACATTAATTAGTAAGACACATAAACATCCATACGTTAACGCTAGCTATCTATATGTCATTGGGCACATCAAGTCAACATTACTGGAAAGACGATGAATATTTCCTATATTTAGCCAACACAAACATGACATCACGAGTACAAGAATTTATCATGTTCACTTTAATCATTCATTGGCAACTTATTATTAAACTAGTTAAGTACAGATAAGTTTTCTATGACTTATATATTTAGATAGACTTAGATAGAAAGGGATATTCATTTAATCGGGGTTTTACAATCATTCACAGTATTCTCATACAAGCACACACCAAAGAGAACACACATGAGGAGATAGTTTAATCATCATTACATGTTACACTACTTTAATGACGTTGGTTACTTAGTAGTATTAGCAGAAAGCCAAGGACAGGACATTATTCATTTTGTTTCCCTAATATATAACTGCACTTGCTAACTGTTGATTAAGCTAAGCTACTTGTCGGCGTTCCGAGACCGGGGGGTCCCCGAGCCGACGAGTGAGAGTGCCGCGTGCCCCAGCCCAGATGGGTCGAGCGCGTGGGCGAGCGCGAAGGGGGGAACAGAGAGAGAGGTCGGTGGCCGGAGCCGGGTCGTGAGGGAGTCGGAGAATTCCCGCGGCCTTCGTGTTCGTCCCGCGCCCAGGTCGGGTGCGCTTGCAGTAGGGGGTTACAAGCGTCCGCGCGAGGTGAGGGGAAGCGAGCGGCCCCGAGAGAGCGCCTGCCCCTGCCCTTCGTCCCCGCGAGGCCAACCTTCTCTAAGAAGGCCCTGGTCCTTCCTTTTATAGTCGTAAGGAGAGGATCCAGGTGTACAAGATGGGGGTGTAGCAAGGTGCTACGTGTCTAGCGAGGGAGAGCTAGCGCCCTATGTACATGCCAAGGTGGCAGCCGGAGAGATCTTGGCACCCTGTTGGTGTGGCGTCGTGGCTGTTGGAGGAGTAACGGAGCCGGACGGGGAGACAGCTGTCGGAGTGGCTGGGCCCTTGCTGACGTCCTCCTGCTTTCGTAAGGGAGCTGAGAGTCGCCGTCGTCATGGTCTAGCGGGGCGCCATCATTTGCCTATCTGGCGTGGCTGGCCAGATGGGACGCCGGTCTTGTTCTCTGCGACCCAAGTCGGCTCAGGGCAGGGTGATGGTGACGCTTCCTGTTGACGTGGCGGTCTCGTGTCCTAGGTCGGGCGTCGTGGAGGCTCCTCCGAAGCCGAGGTCGAGTCCGTCCTGCAAGACAGAGGCAGAGTCCGAGCCCTGGGTCGGGCGAGGCGGAGATCGTTCGGCAGAGGCCGAGGCGGAGTCCGAGCCCTGGGTCGGGCGAGGCGGAGTTCGTCGTCTTCCGGGGCCTTAGCCCGAGTCCGAGCCCTGGGGTCGGGCGGAGCGGAGTTCGCCGTCTTCCGGGGCCTTAGCCCGAGTCCGAGCCCTTGGGCGGAGCGGAGTTCGCCGTCTTCCGGGGCCTTAGCCCGAGTCCGAGCCCTTGGGCGGAGCGGAGTTCGCCGTCTTTCGGGGCCTTAGCCCGAGTCCGAGCCCTTGGGCGGAGCCTCCTATGGCACCTCTGGCGAAGTCTGGTCGCCCGTCGGTCTTACCTTTTGCGTTAAACGCCCCAGTGACTGGGTCGGTTGGCGTGGTGATTTAGTCAGGGTTTCTTCTTATCGAAGGCGGGGCCTAGGGCGAGCCGGAGATGCGTCTGCCGTGAAAGAGGAGGCCTCAGGCGAGACGGAGTCATCTTAGGGTCGGCTGCCCTCGCCCGAGGCTAGGCTCGGGCGTGGCGTGGTCAAGTCACTCGTATGGACTGATCCCTGACTTAATCAAACCCATCAGGCCTCTGCAGCTTTATGCTGATGGGGGTTACCAGCTGAGAATTAGGCGTCTTGAGGGTACCCCTAATTATGGTCCCCGACAGTAGCCCCCGAGCCTCGAAGAGAGTGTTAACACTCGCTTGGAGGCTTGCGTCGCACTTTTTTGCAAGGGGACCAGCCTTTCTCGGTGGTACTTTGTTCCGGTGGGTGCGCGCGAGCGCACCCGCCGGGTGTAGCCCCCGAGGCCTCGGAGGAGTGGTTTCACTCCTTCGAGGTCTTAATGCCTTGCGTAATGCCTCGGCTGGACTAGCGGTTCCCTCATGCGAGCAGGGCGTAACCCAGGTGCACTGTCGGGGCCCAAGTTCTCGGGCTGGTATGTTGACGCTGTCAACGGTTCGGCCGGAGCCTGGTTTGCGAGAGCAGCCCCCGAGCCTTCGCACGGAGCGAGAGGACGATCAGGGACAGACTCGACTTTTTATATACGCCCCTACGTCGCCTTTCCGCAAGGAGGAGGGGGGGAGTGCGCCATGTTACCCTCGATGGGCACCGAACATGGTGTCTCCGGTGAGCTGCAATCGGGTAATCCGAGTGGACGTCCGTGCCCCGTTCGTTGGGGGTCGGCTAGGGGCCCGGAGGCACGCCCAAAAGTACCTGCGGGTGATCTGCCGGACCCGGTCCCCTAGCGACGGGGTCCGAGGGCTCGTTGCCTCCCTCCGATGGGATTCCGTTACAGAGTCGTTCCCGCTGGTCTCGGAAATGTCCTAGGGTACCTCGGGAGCGCAGCCCGAGCCTTGGTTATGTATCGAACGTACCCCTGGTCATCCCTCGCTCGGCGTCTGAGGCGACTGTGAACCCTTCGACAGGCCAGCCTTCGAACCCCTGATCAGTAGGGGGCACGGAGCCCTAGTAGCCTGAGGCGGTCACAGAACCTTTCGGGAGGCCGACCTTCGAACCCCTGACCAGTAGTGGGTGTCGGGCCCACGCGATCTGAGGCGGCTGTTGAACCCCTCGGGGGGCCAGCCTTCGAACCCCTGATCAGTAGGGAGGCTCGGAGCCTAGTTCCTTCACGGGGAAGGATCCCTTTGGGGTTATCCCCCTTCTCGGTCCCTGTTGCAAGAGATAGAGAAAGAAGGAAAAGGGAAAAAGGATTCGAAATTGAACGTCGGGGCGTACCTTTTTCGGCGTGGTCGTTTTGGCGAAGGCGAAACGTCACCAGCCGCTCCCGCCCGTAGCGCTGTCCGCCGAGCCGCGGAGTTAATGCGCCGGGGTGAGTAGTTGGCGAGGTTGCCGTTGCGCGTGCGCGAGCCGTTCGAGGTACGGGTCACGGGCGCGTCGTCTTCACGCCGTGAGAGGTGGCTCTCTTGCTGCCTCCGGATGGGACATGAGCTTGGCAGATGGCGTGACCGCTGCTCTCGCGCGCCTGCCACCGTCATCACTGCCGGCCCATTTTTGACCGCTTTTGACCGCTGCGCCAGGCTGGCGCTGCCGGGTCGCGGGCTGGGTCGCCTCGAATTGCGGTATCGGTTCCGCAATCGAGGAGGTGCGGTGGTGGAGCGAGTGGCATAGCGGTTCGCATGCAGCGCCCGGCGCGCCAGTTGCACGACGCGTGGGCTTGAGCCGTCGCGCTGGCCTGTCAGGAGTCGGAGAGGCGCGTCCACTTGGCGCGGTTGCATGCCGCCTGCATGGCCGCCTGCCCCTTTCGCCCGCTGGTCCGGACGAAAGTGGGGGGTTACTTGTAACCGCTGGGTGGTTGCGTGCGTCGTGCGCGGCGGTTCGGCTTCTTCTGCCTAGAGCCGGTCTGCATGACAGGCGGGCCCCAGCCCCCGCGCCGCAGGGAAGGGCTTTGGAGGCGTGTTGGAGAAGACTCAGTCCGTGACGGTTGAGGGCGCAAGCAGGGGGAGTTGCCTTTAAAAGGAGGGCGACCCCCTTCGTGAGGTAACCATGTCTCTTTCCTCCCCAATGCATTGCGTCCCCCCATCTTCCGAGCCCCCGGATGGGGGGAAACCGCCGTCTTTTCGCTCCATCGCTGGAGGGACGCAACTCCGTGGGAGTTGGTACCTTTCAGCCATCGTTCGGCTTCAAGGATTTTCATCATGCAGCCCGGCTGCACCCCTCCACCGGCGGTCACCCAAGAGGGCGACCTCCGGCTTGATGGTGGGGGAAAGCGAGCCGGGCTGCGGTCTCTGCCCCTCCCTCAGCCTCAAGGATTTTCATCACCAGGCCAAGAGGGAGGACGAGGCGAGCCAGGGAGCTGTCTCCGTGTGGGTCGGTTGCCCTCTTCTTCCCCGTGTGCCTGGGGGGAGAACGGCATCCTCCAGCTTCACGGAGACTTCCTCCAGCCATGTCGGAAGTGGCGGGTCCCGAGGCGTCGGCGGACGGAAGTGGCTTCTCTACTGATGAGATTGCCAACTCCGTCAGTAGCCCTGGGTCTCCGTCCCCCGGCCTGAATGGCTGGCTCTCGTCCTCGGGGGGTGAGAGTCCTTCCGCTGCCCCGCAGGCCCACCCCTATCGAGTGGGGTTGTTCGTACCTGCGGGGTGGGGGAACCGGAGTTCCGTTTGTAATGGCACTTCGAGTGCCGGGTTTTTGTTCGTTTCGGCTTTCGGGGCCTGAACATGTATGTAACTCCGGCACAGAGCCGTGTTTTTTCCTCATTTCTGAGCGCTAAGGCTTGTCCGCTGATTGTTTGAACCGCTTCACCAAGCGTGAGTTGCCCCGTGTCAAGGTGACGAGTGAGGTATCCGTATCCCGGAGGAGTAGGAATCCCTCGGCTCGGTCGGACCTATTGTCCGAGGCTCCTCTGGCTTAGTTAAAGAGACCCCTCGGCCGCTCTTCGACGAGCCGAGGCCAGGGGTAGCGATATCAGCATGAGCAGAGGCGTTGTTGGCTCGGAAATGAAACCTGGTTGGCCGGAGCCTAGCCGGGTTGTCCGTTGGCAGGATCGACGTCGGAGCTGATCAGCCGAGGCTTCGGACCGAGCTGGCGCCCTCGGAAGGTGGTCGGCCGAGGCCCCGGAGGTGGCCGGCCGAGCCGTCCGCTCGGGCCGGGTTCTCGGAGAAGTCCCTGGCAGAGATCGCTCGAGCGTGGTGATGACGTCGCCCTTCGGAGCGGAGGCCCTCGGACCGCGTCGCCGTCCGAGGCTAGGTCGGGCCTTGCCGAAGGTGCTGTTGATGCCGAGGATGTCTTCGCCCTCTTCCAGCGTCAAGATCTGAGCCTGCAGGGTCAAATCGCCTTGTAGCGTGGGCCTTGCGCGGCCGTTGAGGCCAGAACACATACCCTTGTTGCGTTATAAAGCTGCGTCTCTTTTCCTCTCGTTTCGAGTATCTGGACTTTTTGTCGGTAGCAGGGATGTTAGTGCGAGCAAGAGTTGCTTCTCGCGGAAGGTGATGAGTGAGGTATCCGTATCCCGGAGGCGTGGGAGTCCCTCGGCTCGGTCGGCCTTGCCGCTTACGCGTACTTTTACCCGCCCATGAAGCCCTGTCACCGACTCGGTCGAGAAGGCTCGAAGAATCGCTTCGACAGAAGAGCTCCCGTACGTAAAGACTCGTTCGATCCGCGGATTCGCCTTATCCGAGCGCGAGTTACTTATCGCAGAAGGTGATGAGTGAGGTATCCGTATCCCGGAGGCGTAGGAGTCCCTCGGCTCGGTCAACCTTGACTGCTTACGTGTACTCCGTCGTTTCCAGGACCCACTTTTCGAAGTAATCAAAAAGCACGAAAGATGTTCTGGTAAAAGAGATTTTTTGTTCGAGGAAAATTTTGACGCAGAGGGGGTTTCCCCCCTTTTAGCCCCCGAGGGAGGGTCGGGCTCTGCCGAGGCGAGGCTGACCCTTCCTTGTTGACTAAACTTTGCGTGGGTGCGAGGTATATAAACAACTTGGAAACATCTTAAGGGTAGAAGCGACGTAGTTGTTGGATGTTCCAAGCGTTGCCGTAGACCTCGCCTTGACTGTTGGCCAGCTTGTACGTTCCGGGCTTCAGTACTTTGGCGATGATGAACGGCCCCTCCTAGGGGGGCGTGAGCCTGTGCCTCCCTCGGGCGTCTTGCCGCAGCCGAAGCACCAGATCGCCCACCTGGAGATCTCGGGGTCGGACCCCTCGGGCGTGGTAGCGTCGCCGGGACTGCTGATACCGCGCCGAGTGTAGTAAGGCCCTTTCCCTAGCCTCGTCCAGCTGGTCCAGCGAGTCTTCTCGGCTAGCTTGGTTGCTTTCTTCGTTGTAGGCCCTCGTCCTCGGGGAGCCGTATTCCAGGTCCGTGGGCAGGATGGCCTCGGCCCCGTAGACCAGGAAGAACGGCGTGAAACCCGTGGCTCGGCTTGGCGTCGTCCTCAGGCTCCAGACCACCGAGGGGAGTTCCTTCATCCATCGCTTGCCGAACTTGTTGAGACTGTTGTAAATCCGAGGCTTGAGCCCTTGTAGGATCATGCCGTTGGCACGTTCCACTTGCCCATTCGTCATGGGGTGAGCTACGGCGGCCCAGTCTACCCGGATGTTGTGATCATTGCAAAAATCCAAGAATTTTTTGCCGGTGAACTGGGTGCCATTGTCGGTGATGATGGAGTTCGGGACCCTGAAGCGATGGATGATATTGGTGAAGAACGCCACCGCCTGCTCGGACCTGATGCTGTTCAGGGGTCGGACCTCGATCCACTTGGAGAATTTGTCGATGGCGACCAGCAGGTGCGTGTAGCCCCCGGGCGCCTTCTGCAGAGGGCCGACGAGGTCCAGACCCCACACAGCGAAACAGGTGACGTTTCTGGCAGGGGCAGCTGGCGACGCTTCGCCTCCGCCAAAAAGGGGGGAAACCCCCTTGTTAGCCCCCGAGGGAGGGTCGGGCTCTGCCGGGGCGAGGCCGACCCTTCCTTGATAATTGATTCTTATGTGTGAGTGGGGAAAGGGCACAGCCCCGGGCGTCGTTCGCGCAGAGGCCGTTTGGCGAGTCAGGCTCCTGCCCAGATATGCGGCGAGTGCTTGGTGACATCCCTCGGCATGGCGGGCATGCCCGAGGGACCCCGCGCAAAAATGTCGACGTTTGCGCGAGGGAAGTCGACGAGCACTGCTTCTTATTTGGGGCCGAGCCCAGAACTGATCCGGACATGCTTGGAGGCGTCGCCACTGGGGTCGAGAGGGACGGCCTTAACCGTCTCCGCTGGCTCGAAGTTGCCGGCATGCCGCTTCACATCCGGCACCTCTCGGGAGAGGCTTTCCAGGCCGGCTATGAGGGCCTCGGACTCGGCGAGGGCCTCGGCGTACTCCACGCACTCCACGTCGCATTCGAATGCGTGTTTGTACGTGGGGCCGACGGTGATGACCCCGTTGGGGCCCGGCATCTTGAGCTTCAGGTAGGTGTAGTTGGGGATGGCCATGAACTTCGCGTAGCATGGCCTTCCCAACACTGCGTGGTAGGTTCCTCGGAACCCGACCACCTCGAACGTCAAAGTCTCCCTTCGGAAGTTGGAGGGTGTTCCGAAGCAGACAGGGAGGTCGAGCTGTCCGAGGGGCTGGACGCGCTTCCCGGGAATGATCCCGTGGAAGGGCGCAGCGCCTGCTCGGACGGACGACAAGTCGACGCGCAGGAGCCTGAGGGTCTCGGCGTAGATGATGTTGAGGCAGCTGCCTCCATCCATCAGGACCTTGGTGAGCCTGACGTCGCCGATGACGGGGTCGACGACGAGCGGGTACTTCCCCGGGCTCGGCACGTGGTCGGGGTGGTTGTCCCGGTCGAAGGTGATGGGCTTGTCGGACCAGTCTAGGTAGACTGGCGCCGCCACCTTCACCGAGCAGACCTCCCGACGCTCTTGCTTACGATGCCGAGCCGAGGCGTTTGCCGCATGCCCTCCGTAGATCATGAAGCAATCGCGGACCTCCGGGAACTCTCCTGCTTGGCGATCCTCCCTTTTGTCGTCGTCGTGAGCCCTGCCACCCTCTGCGGGTGGCCCGGCCCTGTGGAAGTGGCGCCGAAGCATAACGCACTCTTCGAGGGTGTGCTTGACGGGCCCCTGATGGTAGGGGCACGTCTCCTTGAGTGCCTTGTCGAAGAGGTTAGCACCTCCGGGGGGCTTCCGAGGGTTCTTGTGCTCGGCGGCGGCGACAAGGTCTGCATCGGGAACGTCGCGTTTCGCTTGCGACTTCCTCCTGCCTTTCTTCTTGGCGCCGCGCGGAGTAGACACCTCGGGAGCATCTTCCGACGGGCGGCCCTGAGGCTGCTTGTCCTTTCGGAAGATGGCCTCTACCGCCTCCTGGCCGGAGGCGAACTTGGTGGCGATGTCCATCAGCTCGCTCGCCCTGGTGGGGGTCTTGCGACCCAGCTTGCTCACCAGGTCGCGGCAGGTGGTGCCGGCGAGGAACGCGCCGATGACATCGGAGTCGGTGATGTTGGGCAGCTCGGTGCGCTGCTTCGAGAACCGCCGGATGTAGTCTCGGAGAGACTCTCCCGGCAGTTGCCGACAGCTTCGGAGGTCCCAGGAATTCCCGGGGCGCACGTACGTGCCCTGGAAGTTCCCGGCGAAAGCCTGGACCAAATCTTCCCAGTTGGAAATCTGCCCCGGAGGCAGGTGCTCCAACCAGGCACGAGCGGTGTCGGAGAGAAACAGGGGGAGGTTGCGGATGATGAGGTTGTCATCGTCCGTCCCACCCAGTTGACAGGCCAGGCGGTAGTCCGCAAGCCACAATTCCGGTCTCGTCTCCCCCGAGTACTTCGTGATAGTAGTCGGGGGTCGGAATCGGGGCGGAAACGGCGCCCGCCGAATGGCTCGGCTAAAGACCTGCGGACCGGGTGGTTCGGGCGAGGGACTCCGATCCTCCCCGCTGTCGTAGCGTCCCCCACGCTTGGGGTGGTAGCCTCGGCGCACCCTTTCGTCGAGGCGTGCCCGACGGTCACGATGAGGGTGCTCGTCGCCGGGGTGGCCCGGGGCCGCAGGCGCGGTGTTGCGCGTGCGCCCGGTGAAGACCGAGGCTTCCCGCGTGAGTCGGGAAGTCGCGGCACGAGGTTCCGAGGGGTATCCCTGCCTTCGGGAGGCAGAGCTCTCGGCCCGCCGGGCCGCAGCGCCTTCCAGGAGATGCTTGAGTTCTCCCTGGATTCGCCGACCCTCGGTGGTTGATGACTCCGGCATCGCGCGGAGGAGCATCGCTGCAGCGGCCAGGTCCTGACCGGTTCCGCCGGATGCGGGAGGCGGTCTGTCCCTGGCATCGTTGGCGATGCGGTGCTGGAGACCTTGGGGCAGGTGACGTATTCCTCCGGCCGGGGGCTGGCTCGCCCATACCTGCCCGATGTTCTGGCGGATTGCCTCGAGCGCTCCTGCTCCCTCATCGAGCCCGGCCTGCGCCCCGCGGACTTGCTCGAGATGTGGGTCGTGACCCCCCGTCGGAACGGGGACCACAGCTAGCTCCCGCGGGATGTCGGCGCGAGGCGCTGGCCTAGGGGGATCACCATCCTCCGGCATGCCGAGACAGCCGCCTCCGGAGGGATCCCCTAACTCGATGTGGAAACATTCGCGACTCGGGCCGCAGTCCTTGTCGCCAAGGCTGCGGCTGCCGTCGGAACAGTCGGAGAGGCAGTAGTCACATGCGGTCATGAAGTCCCGCATGGCACTAGGGTTGCCAGATCCGGAGAAATCCCAGCAGATGCTGGGGTCGTCATCTTCCTCGGACCCAGAGGGTCCGTAGGTCGAGACACCCGTCAATCGGTCCCAAGGCGACCGCACACGAAACCCCAGAGAGGTTGCACTCGCCTCAATGTGAGCGCCCGCCAAAGCGAGATCGCCAGGCGGGCTGAGGCCGAGTCGAAATGACGAAAGACGGGTAGCAGTCGGTACCTTTTTGTCGACGAGGGGCGATGAAGTCAAGTCGGGGGCT
The DNA here is from genome assembly GCA_029449295.1 of Zea luxurians. Taxonomy (NCBI): domain Eukaryota; kingdom Viridiplantae; phylum Streptophyta; class Magnoliopsida; order Poales; family Poaceae; genus Zea; species Zea luxurians. Next base: position 5,115,946 of record JAOPSE010000119.1, read on the forward strand.
GACCGCGCCGTCGTCTTGGGTACGAGGGCGACGTCCTGCAGGCCCTCCGTGAGCGTGCTGGCGTCGTCCACTTGCTCGGGGTCGACGTGTTGCGGGGGATGGCGCTCGCGTTTGCCTCGAACGCGAGGGCGACGCTTGGCGTGTCCTCCGTCGAGGCGCCGGGGATGTCGATTTGCTCGACAGCCGTCGGAGCGCGGCCTCCCGCTCGGCCCTGGTTGCCCCGCCTCCTCCTCCTCCGATGGCGAGGGAGAGGATGGGGCGAGCTCGAAAGTTGTCCTTCCCCCACGCGGGAAAGACGTCGTCGATTCCGCCGCCGGCGGGCGGGCTGTCCGCCACCATTGTCGCTGCCGCGCGGCGGTGGAAGGAGTACCATGTCGTAGTTGCCATCGAGAGACATGAACTCGAGGTTCCCGAAACGGAGCACCGTCCCAGGTTGAAGAGGTTGTTGGAGACTGCCCATCTGGAGCTTGACGGGAAATCGAACGTCAACACGCAGCATGCCCCTACCTGGCGCGCCAACTGTCGGCGTTCCAAGACCGGGGGGTCCCCGAGCCGACGAGTGAGAGTGCCGCGTGCCCCAGCCCAGATGGGTCGAGCGCGTGGGCGAGCGCGAAGGGGGGAACAGAGAGAGAGGTCGGTGGCCGGAGCCGGGTCGTGAGGGAGTCGGAGAATTCCCGTGGCCTTCGTGTTCGTCCCGCGCCCAGGTCGGGTGCGCTTGCAGTAGGGGGTTACAAGCGTCCGCGCGAGGTGAGGGGAAGCGAGCGGCCCCGAGAGAGCGCCTGCCCCTGCCCTTCGTCCCCGCGAGGCCAACCTTCTCTAAGAAGGCCCTGGTCCTTCCTTTTATAGTCGTAAGGAGAGGATCCAGGTGTACAAGATGGGGGTGTAGCAAGGTGCTACGTGTCTAGCGAGGGAGAGCTAGCGCCCTATGTACATGCCAAGGTGGCAGCCGGAGAGATCTTGGCACCCTGTTGGTGTGGCGTCGTGGCTGTTGGAGGAGTAACGGAGCCGGACGGGGAGACAGCTGTCGGAGTGGCTGGGCCCTTGCTGACGTCCTCCTGCTTTCGTAAGGGAGCTGAGAGTCGCCGTCGTCATGGTCTAGCGGGGCGCCATCATTTGCCTATCTGGCGTGGCTGGCCAGATGGGACGCCGGTCTTGTTCTCTGCGACCCAAGTCGGCTCAGGGCAGGGTGATGGTGACGCTTCCTGTTGACGTGGCGGTCTCGTGTCCTAGGTCGGGCGTCGTGGAGGCTCCTCCGAAGCCGAGGTCGAGTCCGTCCTGCAAGACAGAGGCAGAGTCCGAGCCCTGGGTCGGGCGAGGCGGAGATCGTTCGGCAGAGGCCGAGGCGGAGTCCGAGCCCTGGGTCGGGCGAGGCGGAGTTCGTCGTCTTCCGGGGCCTTAGCCCGAGTCCGAGCCCTGGGGTCGGGCGGAGCGGAGTTCGCCGTCTTCCGGGGCCTTAGCCCGAGTCCGAGCCCTTGGGCGGAGCGGAGTTCGCCGTCTTCCGGGGCCTTAGCCCGAGTCCGAGCCCTTGGGCGGAGCGGAGTTCGCCGTCTTCCGGGGCCTTAGCCCGAGTCCGAGCCCTTGGGCGGAGCCTCCTATGGCACCTCTGGCGAAGTCTGGTCGCCCGTCGGTCTTACCTTTTGCGTTAAACGCCCCGGTGACTGGGTCGGTTGGCGCGGTGATTTAGTCAGGGTTTCTTCTTATCGAAGGCGGGGCCTAGGGCGAGCCGGAGATGCGTCTGCCGTGAAAGAGGAGGCCTCAGGCGAGACGGAGTCATCTTAGGGTCGGCTGCCCTCGCCCGAGGCTAGGCTCGGGCGTGGCGTGGTCAAGTCACTCGTATGGACTGATCCCTGACTTAATCAAACCCATCAGGCCTCTGCAGCTTTATGCTGATGGGGGTTACCAGCTGAGAATTAGGCGTCTTGAGGGTACCCCTAATTATGGTCCCCGACACTACTTATTAGACCTTAACCAATTTAGTTCACTAACTTAGTGAGATGTGTACTACTTACTTATATATAACCCCAATTATACTAGTCACTTATTATTATTACTCATGTTCACTTAAAACCCAAACAAGCAAGCAATCACTCAAGTCAAACACAATAGAGTAGAGCAATCAATCACTTCTAACACATTTAGGACAGCAGCACAGTAGTTTTTGTTTTAATCATAACTCTTCAAATATTAGTTCAAAATTATCAAACTAGGATTTTCTGGAAAGTTTAAAAAGTGTTCTACAACTTTGATATTATGATCTCAAGGTGATTAGACACTTAATAAGGTTAAATAGTGATAAACGACAGCTTTATTCAAATTTGGGCAGATTCAGACTTATGCCTTCAAAAATTCGTAACTAGAGACTCAGACATCCAAATCATTTGATCTTAAACTTTCTAGAAAGATAATTAAATTTTCTACAAATCAATTATAAACAACTCAGGTTGATTTAAAGTGTATCATGGTTAAAAGACACTAGGAAGACTTTGCTGTCCAGATTTGGATAGATTCAGACTTCACACTTCAAACGCCTATAACTTAATATTTAGACCACTAAAAAGGGTGATCCAAGACTTTTTGGAAAGCTTGGAAAAAGCACTACATAACTTTTATAATCACCAAGAAGTGATTCTATGCTGAACTGAATCAAACAATTCAGTTTTCGAAATCTGTTCTGTTAGTGGACAGAATACAACAATCCTCTTATACAATTCATAACTCCCAAACTGTCAGGCCTATGGTTGTGAAATTTTAACACAAGCAAGATAAGAAAAGCATCTACAACTTTCTTATAATGACCATGAACAGATTGTAACATTAGCTTAAGCAAACAATTCACTATCTGAAATCTGTACAGAGATTGGACAGATTCAGTTACTGAATTTGTGAAAAGCACAACTTCTAAACGATCAGACTTATGGCTGTAAAATTTTAACACAAGAAAGTTAATAATGTTATCTACAACTTTCTTATATGGATTTTCTACAGAAAATATAATTTAGTTCATCAAACAAACAGCACGAAGAAAACAGTACGTGCAGCCTAAAACAGCAACCAATAAAATTCAGCTCCTATTCACTTCAAAAATTGCCGCGTTCTAGAGACTTCAACCATTTTAACACTTTACCATTTTTTTGGAGTTGAAACAATCAAATTAGGACCAACAAGTAGACTTACTAACTTTTTATCCAAGTTATTTCGTGCGCTAGAATTACCACACAATTAACAAACACATTCACCAAAATAAAACACTTCGGCACACATGTCCGACATCACACAAAATCATGATGAAGCACTATTAATATTTATCTTTAGAACACCATGACATAACCATTAAATGTCTAATTAGTTTTAAGGTATAATTCAAGCATTCTATGAACATGCATGATTTTATTTACTCCTAATTTTTCACTAAGTCTTGCAATTATAAAATAGGTGTTATTTTAGCACCAAATGAAACTATCTAATTTGGGGCTGAAATTTTTATGAGGCATAGGTAATAACAAATCATGACCAATGTATAAATGTCACATGCCCAGGTTTTATATTTTATTTAATACAAAAATAACAATTTGTTAATGCAATAAAGCTTGTGAGAGCAAGTTAATTATAAAATTAATTATTTTCTGTGGATGCATGACCATATTAAGTTTTCTTAGGCTACTATAATATCATGCAAGGACAGTGGAACACCAGTTTCCATTTCTACATCCATATATTATTTATAAACCATTTAAAACTACTTAATATGCATTAAACAAGTTAAATCACTAACTTAATCATACTTGCACCATAATTCATGAAATATTTACCAGTCGCGAAGCATCACACCAAGAGTCTACTGTAAAAATTTCAACCCACTTGGAGCACTAGAGCTACAGATCCAAAAATAACAATCAAAACAATCATCTTTTTCCTATTTAACATGTTTTAATTAACATACCAATAAAACAGTGAACACCATATGTGTTTTATATTTTTCTTAGCTAGAGTATGACAACATCTAACCAACAAAACAACTTTTATCATTTTTGGATTTTTATAATTAAAACTATGGAGAGAAGCAAGTTCATTTATTTTGTAAACCAGTTTTTAAATACGAATTTCTACAGAAAAACTTTTCCACTAAACCATACCAACATATAGATCTAATAGTTAGAGCATTTCATAAGGAAGCCAACAAAACAAGTTTCACGATTTTAGGAGCTCTAAAACACAAGATATGAATTTTTGAATACAATACAAAAATCTGTAATTTTCAGCACACTCACATCCGTCCCTAGGCCCACTTGTCATAGTCTCAAGATGGCTTCTTCTACCTCCAGCTTCAACCATCGCACAGGAAACAGAAAATGGAATTCAAAGGTGACGGCTGGGAATCGAGAGCTCGAGTTTGGCCATGGTGCAGCCGAGCGCTTGGGGAGGAGGCGAGCCCTGATGAACGTGGTCGGGCGGGCCCTCAGCCATGGACAGGAGCTGGACGCCGGCTCTAGCAGCCATGTGGAGAAGGAGGCGCCATGGGAGGAGAAAGGGCTGCTGCTCCCGGAATTGTATTGGCGTGGGGATGAGGAGAGGCTGCGAGCAGGAAGCAAGCAAGAGGGGTAATGGCGTGGGGGAGGAAGAGAGCAGGGCAGGTGCTGCTATTTTTAAAGGGGGTGCTCACTGCAGCCATTGGTGGGCGCGGGCGGCATGCTGCAGAGCTCTGCACATGACAGACTGCTGGCTGGTGCAAAAGTGTCGACATTGGACGGCCATTTTTGGTGTTTTCCTTTTGGAATCGAACCCGGATCACTGCAGAAGATTTGTTCCTTGATATATACTCTACAAATCGTGTATAAAGATTGAGGTGATTCGGGCACTAGTTAGAGAGTTATAGATCCACGAAAATTGGTTTGTCAGTGGGTTAGAAAACAGTGGAAACTCGCAAAAACTGAATGTCAAAGCATGTCAAACGAAATCGGATGAATGCCATCTTTTAATATGTTGTGCCCCTATTAGTTATTAACAACTTTTATATTTGGAAAAACTTGAGTTGTTCAACAAAAATTTGGGAACGCGAGACGTCGACCCGAACGACGCTGATTTCAGACTTAGAAGAAATTCGAATCCTGAAATCAGATTTTTATTCTGTCTTGATGGCACTGTTTGAGGTACTTAGAGATTGAATCAAGGCTTGATTTAAATAAAATATTTGTTGTATAACACATGTTCTGCAACTTTTATTAAAGGTCAAACCTCATATCTCGAATATAAATTAAAGTTTCACTTTGGTCAAAGTAGTATAGTTATAAAGCTTCAATTTACATTTTTAAAGCAATCGAAGTATTTTCTTGATATTTTCTTGGCATTTTCTCTACATGAACCCTTAATAACTTTTGTTGTAGAGTTGATATAGAGTTGTTTGAGCAAGATGACAAGGTTTTGTTGAATTTTAAAATTCGCATTGTTCAGACGAGCAGTTTCAAGCAAGTATATGATTTATGTTTTCATGTAAGCATTTGGTTCAAACTTTGAGAGATCTTTAGAATACACTTGATAGATAGAGATGAATGATGATATAGAGATAACAAGTTGATTTGTATAAGAATTAATTAGAGATTGGCACAACAGAGATTCCGCTGGAGAATGCGGATTCGGACTGCGTATTTGGACGTAGACCGATTATCGAGAAAGCGGATTCGGACATAGATCAGATAACATCACAACTGTCGAGAGTCCGAATATATGAGTCTGGACGGGAGTTGCGAGACGAGATTGACTTTCAAATTTGCATTTGCTTCAAGAAACAAAAGTTTTAGCAGGCTCCAAATTCGGTTGTTCTTGAGATCGAATTATCCCAAACTCGATGAAACATTCATGAGTAACTTGATGAATGGAGATAGATGTGATCGAGAAATAGAAATTTTCACTGAGCATCCAAGATTAGGATAAATCTCCCGATATAATGCAAAATAGACACCTGGGGTGTCACAATAGATCTCCTCTTTTCTCTCTAACAAATCTTATCTTATAATCCCTATCTTCTCTCTAACAAATCTTATCTTCTAATCCCTATCTTCTCTCTAACAAATCTTATCTTCTAATCCTTATCTGCATGCTTATCTTCTAATCCTTATTTGCATGCTTATGCTGTTGCCCGGCGCCTATAGTGGCGGCCGGTCATAACAAAACTGAATAGAAACTATATACGTGTCAGAATAAGAAATTCACGTACACAGCGATTACATAGTTGGACATCATCACACATTGCTTAAAATAATAGTAGAAATCGTACTTTATTACATCAAGATGTTCAAGACATCCACAGAGTCATTAATTTAATTCATAATCAAAATCAAAGTGCGGATACGAAACATAGTACGATAAGATCTTCATAGGCAGCTGACTGGGGGTTTAGCACTAAACTAATCTAGAACTCATCAAAGTCCTGAAACTCCTAGAAAGTCTTCCATGTTGCCTTCATCTTCTCCTGAGCATTGATTGCAGTGGGAACAACCTGGGTTTTGGGGTTTTTTAAGCAAGGGCGAGTACACATCAACGTACTCAGCAAATGTCATGTTTGGCTAAAGTGGACTAGTTGTATGTGGGGTTAAGCTTAAAGCAGTTGCTTTTAGTTGGTCATGTATTTATTACTAGTAGAGAGCTGAGTTTTAGCAATAGTCTCAAGTTAATAACCCAGATAGTACTCCTTCCAAGAGGAAATATCAAAATCCATAGTTATAATCATCACCATTAAACATCATCATAAAGGTATCCAGAGTACTCTAACCAAAGGAGCTCCCAAGGTTGCTCATAACCGTGAGCACGACTGATATACTAGTTTCTAACACTGTGCAGAGGTTGCACACTTTACCCACGAGTCGTGATCCCTTCTCAGCCTAGCTTGTACAGACCTAATCTTCACTACCGAGGTGAATGACCAGGGATTCACTATGTAGCCTTTACAAAGATTTCCTAGAGGTCATAGTCACATGTTATGTTTCTCTAGTTTGATAAACACAATACTTATCCCTACAGGAAGGGTGACTAACAAAAGCAACACGAAAGAACCTCGACATCCAGCCTCGGCAGAGCAAGTACTGTGCCTGAACCCCATTGACGGCACGACGGCGAAGCTGACTATACCTTGAGTTCCTCTAATTAATCGGTTAAGGGCAACCCATTCTGCCCTCATGGTTCTACTGTTTCTTCGGGTGGTCATCCAACGAACAGATCCTTACGGAAAGGTACTCGGAAAATAGCCCGAGTCCCCTAAATTATCACAAGTTCATCATCATATCCAAAATAACATCATCGTATCATAAATGTTCTCTTCATGTTCATTGATTAAAGTAAAGAAATAGCATGATCCTAATCACAGTAACCAATACCCAAAGGATAACCAAGGACAGGAAAAACAGAACACTACCCAAAGGATAACCAATATGCGGGACAATGAATTATAAAGTAAATAGGATATAATGGGTTAGAGGACACTTGCCTTCACCAGGTTATTGCTCAGGAAAGTCTTCTGCAACACACTCGAAAACCACAGACTGCTCATTGTCTACGCAAAGCAATCATTCATTCAACACACTTGGGTAATGACAAAAGAACAATACACCAATCATATGCAACAGAGTAAGCATAGGTTCAGTGAAAAAGTATAAACACATAAGTAAACTCTAGGTTCCAGGGTAGATTAATATACCTAGTGGTCTGTTGTTCTCCAACTACTGCCTATCTCAGTAGCTTAATTACCTAACTATATCTATCTTAGTGAACTGCTTATTTAGACAAGGTTATTCCAGGGATGGGACTATACAATAATTGGAATTAAATCTACAAAAGTCAAGCACTTGACATTCATTAGGGTTTCACTTATATTTTACTTTTAATACAAGTTCTATAACCTTAAATTAACCTAGAGACTAATCATAAAATTAGGGCATAAAAACAGTGAATGAACATAATTTAAACGGACAGAGAATTGTAACACCCAAAATCCTATTTAGGGTTGTATAAAAAATTTCACTAAAAAGGTTTTGAATTAGGACATCTTTTAATAAGGACTCCCTTACCTTGAGAACACATCTCCTAAAAGAAATATGCTATCAAATAAAAAAATTAATTAAAAGGGTCTATATGTGAATTTAATTATCCCCTTGCATGTATCTAAAATATCTCTCTAAAGGATTCTATCCACTGAGAATTATACCTTTAAAATGCCTATTTTTTATGTATGAGTGGCATACTTGAAATCCTCGGCTTAAATAGGATAATAATTAATAGGTCAATAATATTTCTTGTAATGCTAGGTAATTTTTGTTGGTTGCATATTGTTGGGGACTTGTTCTCAAATGCTATGAGTTAAGAACAAGGCAACACAAAATGTTAATGGTTAAAGACCTTCGTCCTTCAAAGCATTATCTCCCTTAGGATATAATGATCTTCAGACGAAGGTTATGAAGGACATACCTTCATCATCTCAGTATATAATAATGAAAGTAGAAGCATATGAAACATGGAAAATAGCATGAATAATCATATGACATCATTAGGATATTTTTATAATATCATCGTGAATAAACATGAATAATATCGAATTACATTTATACCTTCGGCTTGACAGAAGGTGAAAATCCAGGTGTGACGTGCGAGTGAATACAAGTCAGTGTGTACAGTACTAGGGTACTGTTCATCTATTTATAGGCACGGGACGTAACCCGGACAAAATTACATTTGTGTCCTTGATAACTAATCATAACCAAAACACAAATTATCAAGGACTAAACAGTCTTTTACTCTTTAAGTCGGTGCTGCCCTTCGTCTCAAGGCACTGTCATGCCGAAGCTCCCTGGATTGTAGCTTCGGCTTGTACCTTCGTGCTATCTCAGTTCGCATAACACACTGTCGAAGGTGTTTTTGCTTGGAGGACCTTCGGCAAAGAAGAAGGCCCCCAACAATAGCCCCTTCGCGGTGCTAGATCATTTTTCGTAACGAGCTCGATCCACAAAAAAATCTCAGAGGCTTCAGAATGCCGAAGGTCCGAAAAACACCTTCCCTGAGCTCGTTGCCGAGAAACGATTAAAATATTCCAAGCGTTGGGTGGTCCACCGCTCAGCAGATACGAGCGATCTGGCAATTCACCTTCTAGGCGTCGAGTGGTCCACCATTCAGCGGGTGTGGGCAATTTGGCGGTTCACCTTCCCACCTACAGCACTATATAAACAGACGGGTTGGTGTAGAGTTACCACAACATCCATTCCATTTGCACTGTTGTGCTGTTAAAAAATTTAACCATAGCTGAAGCTTTTTTCACTGCGCTCTCAAGCGAACACCATCATTTAGAGTTAACTTCGTCAAAAAAGAGAGCTTCGTCAACTGCAAAACATCAACTTCGTCAAAACCGCAAAAAATCCATCAGATGGCCAGATTGCGTTCGACTGCAAGGGTGACTCGTGAAGGATAGGAGACCGAGGCCACCGAGACAGCTCCAATTTCCAAAGTCATGAGACAGTCAGGTCTAGTTGTGACAGAGGAAACTACCGACGAAGGTGCCCCTGTTGCCGAAGCTGGACAGACCATTGCTGAAGAAGAAGATGTTGAAGAGGACGAAGAAGATTTTAGTATTTTGATCCCATCAAAACCGAGCCATCTAGATTTTGAAAAGTCTACTGTGTCTGAAGCTGACATGCCAATGATGATGAAGCTTGGCTACTTTGGCAAAGCTGAAAGGAAACTTGTTCGATTTGCTAGAGAAGAAACCACCCCAGCGCCGAAGGATGATGAAGTGGTGGTCCACAAGAGTTTTTTCAGAGCCGGACTCCGACTTCCTCTGAATGAGATGATTGGGGAAATATTGAAAATTTTTGAAATATATCTTCATCAGCTGACCCCTAACGCCATTGTTAGGCTTAGTGTCTTCATCTAGGCACTCCAAAGCCAAGGGATGAGCCCAGATGCCGAAGCATTCTGCCGAGTGCATGAGTTGCATTACCAAACGAAGGCTAGGGAAGACGGTCTGCATGAAAATTTTGGTTGCTACAATTTTGCATATCGTAAAGATATGAAGGCTCCAGTTCTTAGCTATCGCACCAAATGGCCAACCGGCTGGAAAAGTGAATGGTTTTATATCAAGGCCGATGAGAAGAAGAGGGGGAAAACTGATGACGATGGTCATGTGCCCGCTGACTTTAAGCTTCGGAATGACCAGACCCCTGTGCAACATGCAGATAGTGTCAGCATGCCAGTTGGCCAAGGTAGAATTCAGGGTAGTGGCTGAACAGATCAGCACCAGGGACTTGGTGCAGGAATACATAGCCAACCGGACGTACCCAACGTCGAGTGATTGGGTGATGCCGAAGATGAAGGGAACAAAGAAATAATATGAACTTGTTCAATTACCTTATCGATTCAGATTTGAAAAACAGTTCAAGCAACCTTGCCAAGAATGGCTGGAAATGACTGAAACTATGTGTAATGAGATTTTGGGGAACTACACCAAAAAAGAAGACAAATTAATGACAGTAGCCTTCGGCACCTGGCCAAAACGAAGGTTAAACCGAGTAATGGACGCTTTAAAATTTGAATACCCTGATTACGAGCAACTCAACGAGGGTGCCAAAGGGACAAAAAGGAAAAGGATTGTTAGTGTTTTGAGCAGACAAGCTGCCAGAATGGTGAAAGAAGATGAGAAAATTTTAAAGAAGAGAAAATCCAGTCCCAAGCCAAAGGTGGCAGCTTTGAAGAAAATAAAGGTTGCAACTCCAGAGTCAAAGGTGACTAAGGTGGAAGAGGAAACTCCTTCAACACCTCCTGCTGCCGAAGTAGAAGAGATTTTAAAGGTAATGACTGAATCTTTACCTATCAAGCTGCTAAGTCCTCTGGGACCGGAACTGACGAAGCTTTTACAGAAGAAGGATGAGCCATCAACTACAAAAAGGTGGATGGGCAGAAAAAGCGAAGGATCGGCACCGTAATGGAAACCATTGAACGAACACCACCATCGGCCCCGGCCAGTGCCGAAGCAAACATTTTTGTCGAAGCTGCAGCTGCCATCGAAGCTGCCAACTTGAAGGCCACCCTATCTGGAATTGATACATTGATATTGGGTATGCCTACAGAAGAAATAGCTGCGACTGCAGAACAGGTCATGGCCCCAGTGCCTGACAAAGGGAAGAAAATTGCCGATGCTGCTTCGGAAGAAAAATATTTCGACCTTCGGAACCTGGTCGGACAAGAACTATCTGAGGCCGAAAAGAAGGAGCTACAGGAATATGGCATTTCCTATGGCTACCAGCCAGGAGCCATGCTCTTTGGTGGGATCGATGAAGAGGCCTTGGGATGCGTTCGCGACCGCACCGAGGCGAAGGTATCGACAATCTATCGAAGAGTGTCGGTTTTCTGAAGCTCAAAGCCGATATTAGCAGCAACCAACGACAACATATCGTCGGTAGTTTGTTTTATTACAACTTTAAGGTAAAATTCTTGTGTTGAAGCAAAATTTTACATTTTATTTTTGCGACAAAGCAAGTTTGCTGATGAAGGTCTATTTGTACAAAGTATGCTGCTGAGCAAAGCACTGCAAATGCAACAAGACCTTGAGGATAAAAAGAACGAAATTATAGTCGAGGGTTTAGAGAACAAGATTAAAGAATACGAAGCTTCTCTTGAAAATAAAGATTTCCTACTCCAAGCAATGGAAGGTTCTCTTGCAGAAGCGCAAACCAAAAATGCTAGATTAAACAGGGAGCTTCTCCAAAAATCAGAGAGCTTCGAACAAGAAAGAAAAAACTTGCAGACAAAATACGAAGCTGAAGTTGTCGAAAATACGAAGCTGAAGCAATCTTTGAAAGAGCTTCGGAACATATGTGTCGGTGTTTCGGACCCGGGGGACCCTCAACCGGACCGACTAGTGAATTTTGTGCCGCGTGCCCCTGTCCAGATGGGTTGATGCAAGATGGAACACAAGAGGGGGAATGAGGCTTGTATTATCTTGCACCGAGTGTGCTTGCAGTAGGGGTTACAAGCTGAGCGAGAGAGGGAACGAGCTCTAGGCCTCCTGAGGGAGTCTAGCGTTGCGGAGCGGAGCTCGACGTTTGGGTGAGTCCGTCCCCGTTGCCCTTGCTGTTCGTGTTTTTCCCCTTTCTCCCCTCCCTCGCCCCTCTCGCCCCCCAGGAAGGCCCTAGACATCTCCTTTTATAGATACAAGGAGACGGTCCAGCTGTACAATGGGGGGTGTAGCAATGTGCTAACGTGTCTGGCGAAGAGGTGCTTGAGCCCTGTATGAAGCGCAGCTGGCGGTGCGGCATGGATCCTGCTGACGTTTCCTTGCTTCCATAGGGAGCTGAGAACCATTGACGTCACAGACGCACGCGGGGAACCATCATTACTTGTGGCCGGAGTGATCTAGATGTGACTCCGGTCTTGTTCTTTCGTAGCCTGGGGCGGCTAGCTAGAGGTAGGGTAATGATGTATCCCCTAAAGCGTAGTCGATTCTGAGGCCGAGGTCGGGCGAGGTGGAGTCCTTCTCCCGAGGCCGAAGTCGAGGTCGAGGTTGGGGTTGGGCGAGGCAGAGGCCTTCTCCCGAGGCCGAAGCTGAGGCCAATGCCTGGGGTCGGGCGAGGCGGAGGCCTTCTCCCGAGGCCGAAGCTGAGGCCGAGGCCTGGGGTCGGGCGAGGCAGAGCTCCCTGTTGCGCCTGAGACCGAACTCGGGAAAGGCCGTGACTGCTATTAGTCTTTCCCTGGTGGTTGGCACAGTAGCTGGAGCGGGGCGAACAGTGCTGTTTCCTGTTAGAACGATCAGTAAAGGGGCGAAGTGACTGCGGTCACTTCGACCTTGTCGACTGCGACGCACGTGTCAGGATAAGGTGTCAGGCGATCCCCGCATTAAATGCGCATGCGATACGGTCGGTTGGTAAGGCGATCTGGCCGAGGTCGGTGCACGACAAAGTTTGCCTGAGCTTGGCTCTGGGCGAGCCGAGGGTGCACCCACTGCGTGTAGAGGCCCTCGGGCGAGGCGTGAATCCGCCCGGGACTACAGTTCCCGCCCGAGGCTAGGCTCGGGTGAGGCGAGATCGCGTCCCTTGGCAGACGAGGTCTTGGCTTGAACCGTGCTTATCAGTCTTCGTGGTTTGTTCTGAAGATGTTTTCCAGCTGTGTTAAGGATTGTTGGGGGTACCCCTAATTACGGTACCCGACAGTAGCCCCCGAGCCTCGAAGGGAGTGTAGGCACTCGCTTGGAGGTTCTGCCGGATTTTTTTGCAAGGGGACCAGCCTCTCTCGGTTATATTTTGTTCCGATGGATGCGCGCGAGCGCACCCGTCGGGTGTAGCCCTCGAGGCCTCGGAGGAGTGGTTTGACTCCTCTAAGGTCTTAATTCTCGTTTGTGATGCCTCGGTCGGCCTTGTTGTTCCCACATGCGGCCTGGCCGCAGCCCGGGTGCACGGTTAGGCTCCGAGTCTTCAAGTTGGTTTGTCGACGTGGTCAACAATCAGGCCGTAGCCCGGTGCGAGAGCAGCCCCTGAGCCTCTGCACGGAGCGAGAGGATGATCAAGGACCGTCTCGAATTTTATTGTACGCCCCTTCGTCGCCTTTCCGCAAGGAGGAAGGGGGAAGCGCCATGTTACCCTCGGAGGGCACCGAACACGGTGTTTCCAGTGAGTTGCTAACGGGTAATCCGAGTGGACGCCCGAGCCCCGTTCGATAAGGGTCGGCTAGTGGCCCAGAGGCGCGCTCCAAAAGTACCTGCAGGTGATTTGCTGGACCCAGACCCATTTGATAGGGTCCGAGGGCTCGGTGCCTCCCTCCGGTGGGATTCCATTACAAATTGTTCCCACTGGTCTCGGAAATGTCCTAGGGTACCTCGGGAGCGCAGCCCAAGCCTCGGCCATGTAACGGACGTACCCAGGGTCATACCTGACTCTGCGTGCTCTAGAGCGGCTATCGAACCCTTCCGAGGGGCCAGCCTTCGAACCCCTGATCAGTAGAGGGCTCGGAGCCCGAGTGCTCTAAGGCGGCTGTCGAACCCTTCCGAGGGGCTAGCCTTCGAACCCCTGATCAGTAGGAGGGCTCGGGGCGCGTTTCCTTCGCTGAGAAGGATCCTTTTCCGAAATATCCCCTTTCCCGATCCCTGTGGCAAGAGAGAGAAAGAGGGGAAGGAAAAAGATATGAATTTAAATAATGCGGCGCACCTTTTTTGACGCGGTCATCATGACGGAGGTGAAATGGCGCCCGCTTCGCCTGCCAGAGATGTCGCTTGCCCTGCCACGGAGTTAATGCGATGGGACAGGCGATTCATGGGGCATCCATTGCGTGTGCGTGAGTTGTTCGAGGAACGAAACACGGGTGCGTCGTCTTTATGCCATGGGAAAGGGCTCCCCTGCCGCTTCAGGAGAGGATACGAGCATGTAGGTGATTGGACCGTTGCTTCCGCGTGTCTGTTGCTGCAATTGCTGCCGGTCCACCTTCGGTCATATCAACTGTCGCGCCTATCCCCGCGGCTGGCTGACCTATGATCGTCACACTTAATGGGCACTGTTGGGTCACGCGCGGGGCTGCCTCGAGTCACTACACGGGTTCTGTAGTCCCGAGAAGATGCGACATTGGCGCGAATGGAGGTGCGATTTCTTTGCACGCGGTAACCGGCGTGTCGGTCACATGACATGTGGGCCCGGGCCTCCATGCTGGACCGCCAGTTGCGACGAAGCTGGAAGGGCGTACAACCATGGTGCGGTTGCACGCTTCTGGCGTGGCGGCCCACCCTTTCGACCACTGGACTTGGCGAGAATGAGGGAGTGCTTACCCGCGGGGCGGTTGCATGCCTCGTGTGCAGCGGTTCGCCATCTTCGCGTTGCGGGTCAGTTTGTATGACATGTGGGACCTAGCCCCCGTGTCGTAGGGCGAGAATCCTGGAGCACGTCAGGGGAGACTTTGCCCATGACGTTTTGGGGCATAAGTGGGGAGATCTGCCTATAAAAAGGGACCGATCTCCCGGGCACTAACCATGCCTTGCTCCTCTCGTCTTCTTCGCGCCCCTCCGCCTTCCGGGCCTCCAGATGAGGTGTGCCGGTGTTTTCTGGCGACCTCACCGCCGGAGAGCTTGCGCCCGTGGCAATGCTGGTGGTCTTGCCTTCTTCTTGCTGTTGTTGGGGGAGCACGACCTCATGGGGGTTGGCGCTCGTTAGTCATCGCTCGGCTTCAAGGATTTTCATCACGCAGCCCGGCTGCAGTCCCCCACCAATGGTCATTTAGGAGGATGACCACCAGCTTCGTGGCGGGGAAGGGCGAGCCGGGCTGTGGCCGCTCCCTTGCCCTCAGCTTCAAGGATGTTCATCATCCGTGCTGGGGGCAAGGGCAAGCCGAGCTGGGGCCCTGGCTTCCGCATGGGCTGGCGACCCGCTTCTTCCTTCAGCATTCATGGGAGAAGGGTGTTCACCAGCCTGGCAGAGGAGGCGAACTGCCACCTGCTGCCCGGTCAGGGTGCGGCAGTCCATCCACCGCACGGGCGACGGTCGCACCGTGCGTAGGTCCCCCATGTCCTCAGCTCGTCCTGCGCCGCCGGCCACACCAGGGGGAGCGTACAAGACGTCGTACGCCGCGGGGGCGATGTCCGCGTCCTTGGATGGTCCTGTCGTCACTCCCGTGGCGACGACGGGAGCGAGGACCTCCTTGTGCGTGCTAGGGTGGCCGCCATAGGTGAGGCTTCCCACCACCGAGGTGGTTGCCTCTGCCGACGAGACCGTCAGTGCTACCTGCGGGCGGACCTCTGGCTTTTTGGCTTTAATGGCTTGTCCTCGCCCCTCGTGTGGGGACGGGGACGAGGGCCTTTTCACAGTAGCATTTGCCCTGAGGCAATCGCTGCTGCTGTCTAGCCGCCCGAGGCGAAGGTCGTTGTCGCTGCTGGTGCAGTGGTCGTCGGCGAGCCGCTTGGAACTCGTTATCTTGTAGCCCCTCCGGTGTGGAGGTAGTTCATTCCTGCGAGAATGGAGCTGGGTCCCATTTGTAAGGGAATGTAAGAGCAAAATGTAATTGCTCTAAGTACTGAGATATCTGCTGTAGGTCGGGAAAGCTGCCGAGGGTGCTACCGACATCTACGTAGCATAGTTATCCCAAGTATGTGTGTTTGTTTTCTATGGCTGCCGAGGCCTGAATATTTGAGTATTTGTGTGTAAAGCCATGTTTCTTTCCTCTTATTTCGAGCATTAAGACTTGTTCGTCGGTAGCAGAATCACTCATCTGAGCGTGAGTTACCTTTCGCGAAAGGTGACGAGTAAGGTATCCGTATCCCGGAGGCGTAGGAGTCCTTTGGCTCAGTCGGCCTTGCCGTTCAAGGTCTCCCTTGTCGTTTTTAGGATTCCGCCATCGATGCAGTCGAAAGGCACGAAAGTCATTTTGGTAGAAAAACTTTTTCGAGGAAAGTTTTTGGCGCAGAGGGGGCTCCCCCCTTCTAGATCCCGAGGCGACCGCTCGGGCCGGGACCCTTGCGGAGGTGTAAGGAAAATGGACCCCGGGCCTTTTGGCTAATTGAGTTTTGGTGTTTGATGAACAACACAATCCGTGAACTAATGAGTTTTCTAGTGTTTGTGTTTATAGTTCACAGGATGCGAAGAGAATTGGACCAAGGCAATGAGGATGCAACACCTCAAAAGAAGACATAAAAAGATGCATAGGAGTCCAAGACTCAAGAACAAAGAAGCCCGAAGAAATCAGCGAAGAAATCCAAGACGAGGGCTGTCAGCCAGCGCCTGGTGGCGCACCGGACATCGGTGTCCGGTGTGCACCGGACTGTCCGGTGAGGCACTGGACAGTCTGCGCAGAGAGGCCACGGACAGGCGCTCTCTGGCTGTAGCACCGGACTGTCCGGTGTGCACCGGACTGTCCGGTGTGCCAACGGGCAGAAGGCAACGGTCGGATCCAACGGTCGACTGCTACAGGCGCGCAACGGTCGGCTGACGTGGCATGCACCGGACATCTACTGTGCAGTGTCCGGTGTGCACCGGACTGTCCGGTGCACCCGACGACAGAAAGCTGCTGCTTTCTGTCCAACGGCTAGTTGGGGGCTTGGAGGCTATAAATACCACCCCAACCGGCCATTCTCAAGTGTGAGAGCCCAAGCAACATACCAAGGCATATTGTAGACATTTCCAAGTGCTCAAACACCCAAGTGCTTAATAGAATCACTCGGTGATTAGTGTAGGTGCTTTGCGAAGTGCTTAGGTTAGTTAGACCGCATTAGCGCTTGCTCTAGGTGAATCCTAGTTAGTTGAGTGAGTTTTGTAAAACCACACAACCCCTCGGCTCTTGCGTGAGTCGTTGTAATTGTACCGAGTGGGGCGAGAGTCTTGCGAGACCGTGACAACCGCGTTTGTGTCACGGCCGCCACCGTGTACCGGAGGGAACGAGGCCTGCGGCGTTTCGGCCGGAAGCTCGATAGTGGAGACGGCGGGGAGCGTCCGAGAGGAGCCGGAAGCGGAGCACCACTTGCGCGTGGAGAAGGCCCGCGGCTCTCTACAGAGTTACTCGACCGTGGTGCTTGGCCCTCGCGTGGGCTTCCCTTTGCGTAGGGGCACCAACGAGGATTAGTCGGGACCTTGCGTGGTTCCGGATACCTCGGTAAAAATACCGGCGTCATCCACGAGAGTTTGCTTCTCTACTTAGCTCTTTACATTCCGCATTTATATTAAGCATTTAAGTTTCAATCTTGTAGTCATACTTATTTAGTATAGATTGAAACTTAGCCTTTTGCGGTAGAGATAGCAACACTTAGACAAAACCTAGTTTGCACATTCTAGTTTTGATTATTTGCATAGGTTTTGCTCTAGGGATTTAATTGTGGCCTAGTTTAGTAAAAAGTTTTAGAAGTCCTAATTCACCCCCCTCTTAGGCGTCACCCGTTTCCTACAAGTGGTATCAGAGCCCGGTTTGGCTCATTTGAAACGCTTTAGCTTCACCGCTAAAAGAGCCGACGCTTTTTTGAGGAAAGGATGGATACCCATAGGCCACCACACTTCGACGGCACTAACTTCCCATATTATAGTGCTAGAATGGCTTGTTACCTAGAGGCCGTTGATCTAGGTGTTCGGAGAGTCACTCGTGACGGGATGAAACCCCTCAAGAATCCCGAGAAACCCACCACGAGTGAGGAAAAAGAAATTCATTTGAATGCTAGAGCCAAAAATTGCTTGTATGAATCTCTTAGCATGGATATTTTTAATCAAGTATTTACCTTGAAAACTGCTAATGAGATTTGGCTAAAATTGCATGAGCTCCATGACGGCACATCCAATGTCCGTGAGCAAAAACATTGCCTAGTCTTAAATGAGTATAATTCTTTTGCCATGAAAGATGATGAGCTTGTTAGAGACATGTATTCTCGTTTGAATCTAATTATCAATGAGCTCAATTCTATTGGCATTAATAAGCTAGGTGATGTGGACATTGTGAGGAAGATTATCTCCCTGCTACCACAACAAAGATATGGGAGCATCATCACCATCCTTCACAACATGGAGGACTTGAGCAACATGACCCCGACCATTGTGATTGGGAAAATCGCGGCCTTTGAGATGTCGCGAAAAATGAGTCGGGGAGAGGAGCCAACTTCCTCAAGGCCATATGCTTTTGCATGTGATGAAAGGAAGGGCAAAAAGAAGGCTCCCACTCCAAGTTTCTCAAGTGAAGAAGAGGAAGAAGAAGAAAGTGATGATGATGAAGATAATCAACCATGCACATCATCCTCCGAGGACGAAGAAACAATCCGACGCGTCGGAAAGGTAATGAGGATGATCCGCAAGATTAATCTAATGGGTGTGCCCCTGCAGGTCGAGGATCTTCTCTTTAACATTGACAGGAAAAAGCAAAGGAAGAGAGGATGCTTCGCATGTGGGGAGAAGGGCCACTTCAGGGACAACTGTCCAAATATGGCCAAACCCAAAAA
Source organism: Zea luxurians (assembly GCA_029449295.1). Lineage (NCBI taxonomy): Eukaryota > Viridiplantae > Streptophyta > Magnoliopsida > Poales > Poaceae > Zea > Zea luxurians. The sequence goes on from JAOPSE010000119.1 coordinate 5,134,862, forward strand.
GGAGAGGAGCAAAGGCAAGGCGCTCACAAGTGTTAGAACTTGGGATGATTCTTCAAGTGAAGATGAACCTCCAAGGACGCGCAGCCACCGGTCCTCGTCACGATCATCACGGTCATCACACAAATGCCTTATGGCAAGAGGTAACAAAAGCATTCCATCCTCTAGTGATGAAAGTAGTAGTGATGATGAAGGTGAGGGAAAGGCCTCTCTAGAAGAGCTTGCGGAAGCCGTAAACTTTTTCCAGGATGTTTGCACTAAGCAAAAAGCTCAACTTAAAACCTTGAAAAATAAGTTGGTTAGCTCTCAAAATGATTACAAAGGTTTGCTAGAAAAATTTGAAACTTTTGCAAACCTAAATAGTGAGCTATCAACTAAAATTGAGCTATTAGAATCTAGTGCTCCATCCACTGCTACCAATGATAGCCTTATTAAAAAGAATGAAAAACTTAAGGCTAAGTTAGCTAGCTCCCAAGAAGCTATTGAAAATTTGCTAGAGAAAATGGAAATTCTTAGCATACACAATAATGAGCTAACTACTAAGCTAGAAAACATTGGTAGCACCCCAGCAGCATCTTTAGTTGAAATACCTGAAATAATTAAGAAAGATGCTTCTACTTCCTGCTTTGATTTAATTGATGACTCTAACCCCTGCAACCAAGTCGTTGTTGAGAATATTGTTGTAGAGACATGTTCGGATGAGGTTGCAAAGGAAAATGAACAATTAAAGCAAGAAGTGGCTCGCCTTGGCAAGGCTTTGTATGACAAGAAAGGCAAAGCCAAACAAATCCGACCTCCACAGGATAACACCACTGCGGGAGTGAACAAGCCTGTAGAGGGAGAAATTGTGATTTGTAGGCTATGCCACATGGAAGGCCACAAGTCTTTCCAATGCAAGGCGATGACCAGGGATAAACAAAGGCAAAAGCTCAAGCAAAAGCCATCAAGCAAAATCTCCAACACCTACATCAAAAAGGTGAACAAAAAGGATGCTACACCATATTTGATCAAGAAGAAAAAGAATGGAAAGGTGATAGCAATCAAGGCCAACAAGCAAGCCAACAAAGGAAAAGGGGCCAAACGCATCTGGGTGCCAAAGGAGATAATTTCAACCATGAAAAGCACCAAGAAGGTTTGGATCCCGAAAGGGAAGTGAGTGGACCGAAGGTCTTCGGGAAATTTGGAGACTTGGCAAAGTTGGGATGTATATCATGGGGTACATCATATTGGATCAAGTTTATTGCCAAGTGGGTTAGTAAAAACTTTGGACCCAAATTTCCCACCCATGACTAAGGTAACTAGTTCTCTTGTATTTCTCGTTTTTAGATATGCGTATCTATTTTTCTTGTATCTAGTTTACCTTTCTTGCCTAGTATTACATGTGTTATGTACTTTTGTTTAAAATCATGCATACTAGGTAAATCACATGGTAGGATTGCTTGCTTTCAATTCATATACTTAAGCAAACCTACATGGTTTAAAACGTTTATTTAAGCACGGCACATAGCTTCTATATCACTCCATAGTAAATGATGCATAAATTGAAAATTTTGATTTCTACAAAGTGTATCATTTAACTTATATGTGCCATAGTTTGGATTATGGATAATTTGCCCCTCTTGATATCAAATCAAAGTGCATGTCTCCTACAAGTATTCAAAACTTGTATGCACACCTTTAGGGGGAGGTTACTCTATAATCTAACACTTTGAGACTAACACCTTTTCAAGTCTATTTCATATGATAGTCTCATTGTAAGGAAAATGAAGTCCCCGAAGAAAGACAACAATCTTCCACTGCAAAATCTCCAAGAACTCTTATGTCTCTCAAGCTCACCTTTGACTTTCAATTAGTATCTTTTGAGATTACATTCAGTATCATTTACATGTCTTCTCCAATATTTGATTAGACTATATTTCATATCATATGCTTCCATGTTGCAAAAATGCATAAGTAGTTAACTCATATTCTGTTACCTATGCATAAGGGAAGTTAGTCTTTTCAAATTATGCCTTGCACCTCTATTTTTCACATGCTTTTTCCTAAGTTGAAGATCTCTGACAGGGGGAGTATTTCTTCATCTCTAAAGGGGGAGAAAAACTCTTTCTAAAAAGAGAATACTCATTTAGGGGGAGTAATCTTTTGAGGACTCTTTCAAGTGGTATCATTCATATTGTTTAATTTAATATCCTTCAATTGTGGTATCATTTGATAGATCTCTTGATGAGGGCAAGCTTTTATTTACTTCCTACATGCTTTTAATGTCTTCCTTTTCGGTGGTTGATGCCAAAGGGGGAGAAGTTTAGGGACCAAAGCAATGAAAACTATATCAAACACCAAACACCACCAATTTAAAATTTTATATCTACAAATGGCTTTTTAAGTGGTTTTGGTTATTTGGTCCAAAAATAGGAAGTAAGTGAATTATGGAGTTAGGGGGAGGCTTAAGTCCATAATATCACATTGTGGGGACAATCATGCATCTTAGCAAGTAGATTGCATATTTTTACTCAAATTCTTGTATTATTTGCTTGCTTTGGTTGTGTTGTCATCAATCACCAAAAAGGGGGAGATTGTAAGGAAAATGGACCCCGGGCCTTTTGGCTAATTGAGTTTTGGTGTTTGATGAACAACACAATCCGTGAACTAATGAGTTTTCTAGTGTTTGTGTTTATAGTTCACAGGATGCGAAGAGAATTGGACCAAGGCAATGAGGATGCAACACCTCAAAAGAAGACATAAAAAGATGCATAGGAGTCCAAGACTCAAGAACAAAGAAGCCCGAAGAAATCAGCGAAGAAATCCAAGACGAGGGCTGTCAGCCAGCGCCTGGTGGCGCACCGGACATCGGTGTCCGGTGTGCACCGGACTGTCCGGTGAGGCACTGGACAGTCTGCGCAGAGAGGCCACAGACAGGCGCTCTCTGGCTGTAGCACCGGACTGTCCGGTGTGCACCGGACTGTCCGGTGTGCCAACGGGCAGAAGGCAACGGTCGGATCCAACGGTCGACTGCTACAGGCGCGCAACGGTCGGCTGACGTGGCGTGCACCGGACATCTACTGTGCAGTGTCCGGTGTGCACCGGACTGTCCGGTGCACCCGACGATAGAAAGCTGCTGCTTTCTATCCAACGGCTAGTTGGGGGCTTGGAGGCTATAAATACCACCCCAACCGGCCATTCTCAAGTGTGAGAGCCCAAGCAACATACCAAGGCATATTGTAGACATTTCCAAGTGCTCAAACACCCAAGTGCTTAATAGAATCACTCGGTGATTAGCGTAGGTGCTTTGCGAAGTGCTTAGGTTAGTTAGACCGCATTAGCGCTTGCTCTAGGTGAATCCTAGTTAGTTGAGTGAGTTTTGTAAAACCACACAACCCCTCGGCTCTTGCGTGAGTCGTTGTAATTGTACCGAGTGGGGCGAGAGTCTTGCGAGACCGTGACAACCGCGTTTGTGTCACGGCCGCCACCGTGTACCGGAGGGAACGAGGCCCGCGGCGTTTCGGCCGGAAGCTCGATAGTGGAGACGGCGGGGAGCGTCCGAGAGGAGCCGGAAGCGGAGCACCACTTGCGCGTGGAGAAGGCCCGCGGCTCTCTACGGAGTTACTCGACCGTGGTGCTTGGCCCTCGCGTGGGCTTCCCTTTGCGTAGGGGCACCAACGAGGATTAGTCGGGACCTTGCGTGGTTCCGGATACCTCGGTAAAAATACCGGCGTCATCCTCGAGAGTTTGCTTCTCTACTTAGCTCTTTACATTTTGCATTTATATTAAGCATTTAAGTTTCAATCTTGTAGTCATACTTATTTAGTATAGATTGAAACTTAGCCTTTTGCGGTAGAGATAGCAACACTTAGACAAAACCTAGTTTGCACATTCTAGTTTTGATTATTTGCATAGGTTTTGCTCTAGGGATTTAATTGTGGCCTAGTTTAGTAAAAAGTTTTAGAAGTCCTAATTCACCCCCCCTCTTAGGCGTCACCCGTTTCCTACAGGAGGGTCTGGCCGTGGCCGTCGGGTCTGCTTGGTTCGCCAAGCTAAGGCCTCGCAGCAGTGTGTTTGGGCCGAAGGTTGTTTCGCCCGCTTTGCGACTTTGGTTTAGCTTCGTCCTTCTCCTCGTGTTTGAAGAACGTTGTCCGACTGTCTGCAGGGTTCGAGACGGCTCTTAACGAGTTCGCTAAGAACTGCAAGGCGCTTGCCCAGACGGCTGAGTAGAAGAAGGCCGACCGCGTGGCCATGTCCGAGGCTATCTCGGCCTTTTGCCGGGCCTTTGTCCTCGACGACGTCCCCTCAGGAAGCTCCCCCTAGAGTCACCTGCGGGCCTTGGGCGGCCATGTGCGCAGCAGACTCCACGGGGCGCTGCACCACGGCGTTAGGCGGGCCTTCGCCGTCCTCGCCTCCCACTACGACGTGGATCTGGAGCGGGTCAGCGAGGGGTACTGCTTACTGACGAGGAGGAGGCTGCCTTAGCTGAGGTTCAGAGGCTTGACGCAGCTGTCGAGGGCCCAAGCGCGGTGCTGGATTCCTCCTTCGAGGTGGAGGTCCTTCCGCCCGTGGCGCCGTCTGAGGCCAGGCCAGATCCTGCCGAGGGTGGAAACGACGCCGAGGATGCTGCTCCTCCCCCTGCCGATGTCTGAGCCTGCAGGAACAATTTGCTCTAAGTATGTGTATGTTTCTCGCGGCCGCTGAGGCCTAAACATTTTCAATGTCGGAGTTTAAGGCTGCATTTCCTTTCCTCTCATTTTGAGCATTAGAACTTGTTCGGTAGCAGAGTCACTTATCCGAGCGTGAGCTACCCTTCATGGAAGGTGACGAGTGAGGTATCCATATCCCAGAGGCGTAGGAGTCCCTCGGCTCGGTCGGCCATGCCGTTCAAGGTCTCTCTCGCTCGTTTTAAGGATTCTGTTATCGATATAGTCGAAATGGTACGAAAGTCACTTTCTACCCGAGCGTTAGGACTTGTTCGGTAGCAGAATCACTTATCCGAGCGTGAGCCGCCTTTTTTGGAAGGTGACGAGTGAGGTATCCGTATCCCGGAGGCGTAGGAGTCCCTCGGCTCGGTCAGCCTTGCTGTTCAAGGTCTCAGTCGCTCGTTTTTGGGACTCCGCTATTGACATAGTCGAAATGCACGAAAGACGCTTTGGTAGAGAACTTTTCCGAGGAAAATTTTGACGCAGAGGGGGTTCCCCCCTTATAGACCCCGAGGGAGGGTCGGTTTTTGCTGAGGCAAGGCCGATCCTTCCTTGACAGCTAGACCTTATATTTGTACATGTAAAGGGACCAAGGTACACAAACGACTTGAAACATTCTAAGGGTAAAAGCGACATAGCTGTTCGATGTTCCAAGCGTTGCTGTAGACCTCGCCTTGATCGTTGGCCAGCTTGTAAGTCCCGAGCTTCAAAATTTTGGCGATGATGAATGGCCCTTCCTAGGGAGGGGTAAGCTTGTGGCGCCCTCGGGCGTCTTGTCGTAGCCGAAGCACCAGATCTCCCACCTGGAAACCTCGGGGCTGAATCCTTCGGGCGTGGTAGCGTCGCAGGGACTGCTGATACCGTGCTGAGTGTAGCAAGGCTACGTCCCGAGCCTCTTCCAGCTGGTCCAGTGAATCTTCTCGGCTGGCCTGGTTGCCTCGGTTGTCGTAAGCCTTCGTCCTCGGGGAACCGTATTCCAAGTCCGTGGGTAAGATGGCCTCGACCCCATAGACTAGGAAAAACGGCGAGAAACTCGTGGCTCGGCTTGGCATCGTCCTCAGACTCCAAACCACTAAGGGCAGCTCTTTTATCCACCGCTTGCCAAACTTGTTGAGGTCGTTGTAGATCCTCGGCTTTAGTCCCTGCAAAATCATGCCATTGGCGCGCTCCACTTGCCCATTTGTCATTGGGTGAGCTACAGCGGCCCAGTCCACACAGATGTGGTGGTCTTCGCAGAAGTCTAGGAACTTTTTCCCAGTGAACTGCGTGCTGTTGTCAGTGATGATAGAGTTTGGGATCCCAAAGCGGTGGATGATATTTGTGAAGAGCGCGACCGCCTGCTCGGACCTGATGCTGGTTAAGGGTCAGACCTCGATCCACTTGGAGAATTTGTCGATGGCAACCAGCAGGTGCGTGAAGCCCCCGGGTGCCTTCTGCAAGGGACTGACGAGGTCCAGACCCCACACAGCGAAAGGCCAAGTGATAGGTATTGTTTGTAGAGCCTGAGCAGGCAGGTGCGTCTGTCTTGCATAGAATTGACACCCTCGGCAGGAGCGTACAATCCTAGTGGCGTCGGCCACTGTGGTTGGCCAGTAGAAACCTTGTCGGAAAGCGTTTCCCACAAGGGTCCGAGGCACCGCATGGTGACCGCAAGCCCCTGAATGTATTTCTTGCAACAACTCTTGTCCTTGGGCGACGGTTATGCATCGTTGGAGAATGCCCGAGGTGCTGCGGTGATACAGCTCCTTTTCATCACCCAGCAAAATGAACGACTTGGCGCGCCGAGCCAGTCGCCGAGCTTCGGTCTTGTCGAGGGGCAGCTCTCCTCGGAGGAGATATTCTAGGTACGGGGTCTACCAGTTCAGGTTTGGCGTAACCCCATCCTACTCTCCCTCAACGCGTAGGGCCTCACCCTCGGCGGCCGAGGGTACCTCGGGCTAGGCCGAGGTCTCCTCGGGATCAGGCGCGTCGTCGATTTTGACGGATGGCTGATATATATCCCTAGAGAAGACATTCGAGGGAACCGTTGTTCGCCCCGAGGCTATTTTCGCCAGCTCATCCACGGTCTCGTTGTACCGTCGAGCAACATGGTTGAGTTCTAGCCCGTAGAACTTATCTTCCAAGCGCCAAACTTCGTCGCAGTAGGCCTCCATTTTCCGATCATGGTAGTGAGAGTTCTTCATGACTTGGTCAATAACGAGCTGCGAGTCACCACAAGCATCGAGGCGCCGAACCCCTAGCTCAATGGCGATGCGCAACCCATTAACCAAGGCCTCGTATTCGGCCACGTTGTTTGACGCCGGAAAATGGAGGCGCAGTACGTAACACACATGTTCTCCGAGGGGTGAGATGAAGAGCAAGCCCGTGCCTGCTCTGGTTTTCATCAGCGACCCATCGAAGTACATGGTCCAAAGTTCGGCCTGGATTGGGGCCGTTGGCAACTGGGTGTCAGTCCATTCAGCCAGGAAGTCGGCCAAGATTTGGGATTTTATGGCCTTCCGAGGGGCAAATGAAAGTGTTTCGCCCATGAGTTCCACTGCCCATTTTGCTATCCTACCCGAGGCCTCTCGGCACTGGATGATCTCTCCCAGGGGGAAAGATGACACCACAGTAACCAGATGAGACTCGAAGTAGTGTCACAGCTTCCGCCGTGTCAGAATCACTAAGTACAGCAGCTTTTGGATTTGCGGGTAGCGGATTTTGGTCTCGGATAGCACTTCGCTGATAAAGTAGACTGGCCTCTGGATGAGCAGTGCATGCCCTTCTTCTCGTCTCTCGACTACGACCGCAGCGCTGACGACCTGAGTGGTTGCAGCGACGTAAATCAAGAGGGCTTCTTCCGCAGCGGGGGGCACCAAGATGGGTGCATTAGTAAGGAGTGCCTTTAAGTTTCTGAGAGCTTCCTTGGCCTTGGGAGTCCAAGTGAAGCGCTCGGCCTTCCTTAAGAGGCGATACAAGGGCAATCCTTTCTCGCCAAGGCGCGAGATGAAGTGGCTTAGAGCCGCAAGGCATCCCATGACCCTTTGTACTCCTTTCAAATCTTTGATGGGCCCCATGTTGGTGATGGCCGTGATTTTCTCCGGGTTGGCCTTGATGCCTCGTTCGGAGACGATGAACCCTAGGAGCATGCCTCGGGGGACTCCGAAGACACACTTCTCAGGATTGAGTTTTACGCTCTTCGCTTTGAGGCATCTGAATGTTACCTCAAGGTCAGAGAGGAGGTCGGAGGCTTTCCTTGTTTTGACAACAATGTCGTCAACGTAAGCCTCGACCGTCCTGCTGATGTGCTCTCCGAACACATGGTTCATGCACCTCTGGTACGTTGAACCTGCATTCCTCAAGCCGAATGGCATAGTAGTATAACAATACATGCCAAAAGGTGTGATAAAAGAAGTCGCGAGCTGGTCAGACTCTTTCATCTTGATTTGGTGATAACCTAAATAGGCGTCGAGGAAAGACAGGGTTTCACACCCAGCAATGGAGTCCACAATTTGATCGATGCGGGGCAGAGGGTAGGGAACCTTCGGACATGCTTTGTTTAACCCAGTGTAGTCTACGCACATCCTCCATTTCCCACCTTTTTTCTTTACAAGCACAGGGTTAGCTAACCATTCGGGATGGAATACCTCTTTGATGAATCCTGTAGCCATTAGCTTATGGTCCTCCTCGCTTATGGCTCTGCGCTTTTCTTCATCAAAACGGCGCAGGTGCTGTTTCACGGGTCGGGCTCCAGCTCGGATGTCCAGTGAGTGCTCGGCGACATCCCTTGGTATGCCCGGCATGTCCGCGGGACTCCACGCAAAAACTTCGGCGTTTGCGTGGAGAAAGTCGACGAGCACTGCTTCCTATTTGGGGTCGAGCTCAGAGCCGATCCTGACTTTCTTGCTGGCATCGTTGCTAGGGTCGAGAGAGACAGATTTGACTGCTTTGGCTGGCTCAAAGTTGCCGGCGTGCTGCTTCGCATCGGGCGCCTCTTTGGAGAGGCAATCCAGGTCGACGATGAGGGCTTCGGACTCGGCGAGGGCTTCGGCATACTCCACACCTTCCACGTCGCACTCGTAAGCATGGCGATACGTGGGTCCGACGGTGATGACTCCCTTGGGGCCAGGCATCTTGAGCTTGAGGTAAGTGTAGTTGGGGATGGCCATGAACTTGGCGTAGCACGGTCTTCCCAACACCGCGTGATAGGTCCCTCGGAACCCGACTACCCCAATGGTGAGGGTTTCCTTTTGGAAGTTGGAGGGAGTTTCGAATCAGACGGGCAAGTCAATCTGTCCGTGGGGCAGGATACGCCTTCCGGGTGTAATCCCGTGGAAGGGTGCTGCACCAGCCCGGATCTCGGACCGATCAACCCCCAAGAGCTCTAGGGTCTCGGCGTAGATGATGTTGAGGCTGCTGCCTCCGTCCATGAGGACCTTGGAGAGCCTAACTTTGCCGATGATTGGGTCGACGACGAGTGGGTACCTTCCTAGGCTCAGCACGTAGTCGGGGTGGTCGCCTTGGTCGAAGGTGATGGGCTTGTTAGACCAGTCTAGGTAGACTGGCGTTGCTACCTTCTCCGAGCAGACCTCCCGGTGCTCCTACTTGCGGTGTCGAGCCGAGGCGTTCGCCACCTGTTCGCTGTAGATCGTGAAGCAATTGTGGACCTCCGGGAACTCCTCTTCTTTGTCACCTCCCTTCTTGTTGTTGCCTAGGACCTTGCCATCCTCTGCCGAGGGTCCAGCCTTATTGAAGTAACGCCGGAGCATGTCGCACTCTTCAAGGGTGTGCTTGATGGGACCCCTGTGATAGGGGCACGACTCCTTGAGCATCTTGTCAAACACGTTGGCCCCTCCCGGAGGCTTCCGAGGATTCCTGTGCTCGACAGCGGCGACGAGGTCCGCGTCGACGGCGTTGCGCTTTGCTTGGGCCTTCTTCCTGGTCTTCTTCTTCGTGCCACGCTGGCCAAACGCCTCAGGGTCGTCTTCCTCCTGCCTTCCCTGAGGCTGCTTGTCCTTCCGGAAGATGGCTTCGACCGCCTCCTAGCCAGAGGCAAACTTGGTGGCTATGTCCATCAATTCACTTGCCTTGGTGGGTGTCTTGCGCCCCAGTTTGCTCACCAGGTCCCGGCAAGTGGTGCCGGCGAGGAATGCCCCGATGACATCCGAGTCAGTGATGTTAGGCAACTCGGTGCACTGCTTTGAAAACCATCGGATGTACTCTCGCAGGGATTCCCCTGGCTACTGGCGGCAGCTTCGGAGATCCCATGAGTTCCCAGGGCGCACGTAAGTGCCTTGGAAATTTCCAGCGAAGGCCTTGACTAGGTCGTCCCAGCCAAAGATCTGCGCAGGGGCAGATGCTCCAGCCAGGCCCGGGCAGCGTCAGAGAGAAAAAGGGGGAGGTTGCGGATGATGAGGTTGTCGTCGTCCACCCCTCCCAACTGACACACCAGCCGGTAATCCGCGAGCCATAACTCTGGCCTCGTCTCCCCCGAGTACTTGGTGATGGTAGTCGGCGCCCGGAACCGGGCCGGGAATGGCACCCGTCGTATGGCTCGGCTAAAGACCCGTGGGCCAAGTGGTTCGGGTGAGGGGCTTTGATCCTCCTCACTGTCGTAGCGTCCCCCGCGCCTGGGGTGGTAGCCTCGGCGCACCTTTTCCTCGAGGCGGGCTCGATGGTCGCGGCGGCACTGATCGTCACTGAGGCGATCCCTGGCTGTAGGTGTCTCACCTCCTGTAGGCTCGGTGTGGACCGAGGCCTCGCGCGTGTGTCGGGAGGATGCTACGTGATGCACCGAGGGGCACCCTCGCCTTCGGGAGGCGGAGCTCTCGGCTCGTCGGGCTGCGGCGTTTTCCAGGAGGTTCTTGAGTTCACCCTGGATACGTCGCCCTTCGGTGGTGGATGGCTCCAGCATTGTTCGAAGCAACATTGCCATTGCAGCCAGGTCCTAGCCAGCCCCGTTGATGGCCAGGGGCAGCATTGCCCTGGCATCGTCAATAATGCGGCGCTGGACGTTCTAGGCCTGATGACGTGCTCCTCCGGCGAGCGCCTGGCCTGTCCATTCTTGCTTGAGGTTTTGCCGGAGCTGCACAAGTCGCCCCGCTTCTTCGTCGAGCTTGGCCTGCATCTCACGGAGTTGCTCGAGCTGTGAGCCCTAACCCCCCGTGGGGACCTAGGCCACAGCTAGCTCCCGCGGGATCTCAACGCGAGACACAGGTGCAAGGGCGCCGTCACTTCCTGGCATACCAAGGTGGTTTTCTCCATCGTGATCCTCCTGATCGATGTGGAAGCACTCGCGAGTTGGGTCGCAACCCTCGTCGTCAAGGCTGTGACCATCATTAGAGCAGCCGGAGAGGTAGTGGTCACATGCGGACATGAAGTCATGCATGGCACTGGGATCACGGAGTCCGGAGAAATCCCAACTGACATCGGGGTCGTCCTCTTCCTCGAAACCCGTGGGTCCAGAGGTTGAGACGACCGTCAGTCGGTCCCAAGTTGACCACATATGGTACCCCGGAAGGTCAGGATATGCCCTCGCGAAAGCGTTCACCGAAGTGGGGTCACTTGGCGGGTCGAAGCTAAATCTAAAGGGAATAGGGTGGAAAATGGATGGTACCTCTTGGTTGATGGACGGTGGTGAAGTCGCATCGGGGATGGAAGGCACCATTATCTCAGGTACAAGGCTAACGCCCAACAAGTCCTTCGTGGGGGTGCTGGCGTCATCAGTCTGTCCGGGGTTGGCATTTTGCTGGGAGGCGACATCCGTCGTTGTCTCAGGTGCGAGGATAACATCCGACATGTCCCTCACAGGGGTGTCGGCGTCGTCGACTCGCTCTGGTCCGACAGCCGTTGAGGTGCTGCCCCCTGCCTGGCCATGTTTGCCCCGTCTCCGTCTCCTCCGGTGAGGAGGGTGGCGGGGTTGACCTGAGTGTTCTTCCGCCACGGGGAGATGCCGTCGCCGAGTTCGCCTCCGCCGGGCGAGCCATCGACCGTCGTTGTTGTCGTGCTGTGGAGGGAGTAGTACCATGTCGTAGCTGCCGTCGCGGGACATGAACTCGAGACTTCTAAAGTGAAGCACCGTCCTGGGCTGAAGAGGCTGCTAAAGATTGTCCATCTGGAACTCAACAGGAAAGTATTGTCAGCATGCAGCGAGCCCCTACCTGGCGCGCCAACTGTCGGTGTTTCGGACCCGGGGGACCCTCAACCGGACCGACTAGTGAATTTTGTGCCATGTGCCCCTGTCCAGATGGGTTGATGCAAGATGGAACACAAGAGGGGGGAATGAGGCTTGTATTATCTTGCACCAGGGGTGCTTGCAGTAGGGGTTACAAGCTGAGCGAGGGAGGGAACGGGCTCTAGGCCTCCTGAGGGAGTCTAGCATTGCGGAGCGGAGCTCGACGTTTGGGTGAGTCTGTCCCCGTTGCCCTTGCTATTCGTGTTTTTCCCCTTTATCCCCTCCCTCGCCCCTCATGCCCCCCCAGGAAGGCCCTGGACATCCCCTTTTATAGATACAAGGAGACGGTCCAGCTATACAATGGGGGTTGTAGCAATGTGCTAACGTGTCTGGCGAAGAGGTGCTTGAGCCCTGTATGAAGCGCAGCTGGCGGTGCGGCATGGATCCTGCTGACGTTTCCTTGCTTCCGTAGGGAGCTGAGAACCATTGACGTCACGGACGCACGAGGGGAACCATCATTACTTGGGGCCAGAGTGATCTAGATGTGACTTCGGTCTTGTTCTTTCGTAGCCTGGGGCGACTAGCTAGAGGTAGGGTAATGATGTATCCCCTGTAGCGTAGTTGATTCTGAGGCCGAGGTCGGGTGAGGCGGAGTCCTTCTCCCGAGGCCGAAGTCGAGGCCGAGGTTGGGGTCGGGCGAGGCGGAGGCCTTCTCCCGAGGCCAAAGCTGAGGCCGAGGCCTGGGGTCGGGCGAGGCGGAGGCCTTCTCCCAAGGCCGAAGCTGAGGCTGAGGCCTGGGGTCGAGCGAGGCGGAGCTCCCTGTTGCGCCCGAGACCGAACTCGGGAAAGGCTATGACTGTTGTTAGTCTTTCCCTGGTGGTTGGCATAGTAGCCGGAGCGGGGCGAACAGTGTTGTTTCCTGTCAGAACGATCAGTAAAGGGGCGAAGTGACTGCGGTCACTTCGACCTTGCCGACTGCAGCGCGCGTGTCAGGATAAGGTGTCAGGCGATCCCCGTATTAAATGCGCATGCGATTCGGTCGGTTGGTAAGGCAATCTGGCCGAGGTCGCTGCACGACAAAGTTTGCCTGAGCTTGGCTCCGAGCGAGCCGAGGGTGCGCCCACTGCCTGTAGAGGCCCTCGGGCGAGGCGTGAATCCGCCCGGGACTACAGTTCCCACCCGAGGCCAGGCTCGGGTGAGGCGAGATCGTGTCCCTTGGCAGACGAGGTCTTGGCTTGAACCATGCTTATCAGTCTTCGCGGTTTGTTCTAAAGATGTTTTCCAGTCGTGTTAAGGAGTGTTGGGGGTACCCCTAATTACGGTACCCGACAATATGTATGGGTTTTGGCAGCCGCTGCGTACAGTGATTGAAGAAGGTTTTCAACTTAGTTGGAGCCAGCACTGAAAAGTTTACCCCTTCGGCCGAAAACATATCAAGCACCTTCGAACACATTGAAGGCAAAGTCGAGGCACTTGACGAAGTAATAGCGGGGCACGGTGACTTCTGTGCCCTGCTAGCTTCTCGTGTCACAGCTGCAGCATTTCTGAAAGCTAGCTATACGCACGGGAAGATTGTCAATAGACCAACTTTCAGCCTATCTTCAACGGATTTGGTTGACATTCCCAACGAGGCACGAAGCATAGGGAGTAGATTTATAACTCAAATTTGGGCGAAGTGTGGTCAAGATTTGGCTGGTGACGAGGCCCGAAGCTTGCTTAAACCGGTATGAAACTTATACCTGTTGCTTACCTTTTCTTGTGATTACTTTTTACCTTATATGACTTTGTCATCTGTAGGATGATTATGCCGAAGATTAATAATCCGAAGCAGATTCCGAAGGGCCACCGAAGCTGTTTTTTAGGCCTACCTGCATAGATCTTTAGAGGCATTTGTATTATCTCTGTAAAAGACAGTGTAATCGAGAATTGAACATTACTCTGTATATTTGTCCATACCTTGTAATATATTTTTTCCTTTTCTTCCATGTGTAAATTGCTTTGTTGTGGACGAAACTTGTATCTTTTGAGCCGAAGGCGAAAAACACCTCCCCTTCTTTTCGTACACAACGAAGCATATCTTCGCTTCTTCATGCTCATCGAAGCATTGCTATCAAAGCTGAAGTATCTGTTTGTGCTTTATGTTATAATGATGATGATCCTATGAATGTCTACATGAATGTATATGAATGCAATGAATAATGTAATGTAACGTGCAAATGAATGTTCCAAACACACACACGAAGCTACACCCAGACTCTGCATCCCCTTAGGAACGACTTTTGAGCTTCTTCACCTTCTATTTTGGTGGCATTTAAGTTCTGCATCCCCTTAGAAACGACTTTAGAACTTCTTCACCTTCTATTTTGGTGGTATTTGGCTCTGTATTCCCTTTGGAACGACTTTTGAGCAGAAAACTTACGCTGCGCTCTCTTATGAACGACTTTTTTGCAGCTTCATCATGCTTTTGGCTCTGCATTCCCTTAGGAACGACTTTTGAGCAGAAAACTTACGCTGCGCTCCCTTAGGAATGACTTTTTTTGCAGCTTCATCATGCTTTGCATCCCCTTGGGGACATCTTTTGAGCTTCTCCCTGTTTTTCTTTTTGCACTCGATGGTGCATGCTCAGATTTTACATATTACATATTTTGGGGGATTCTACCCTCGTAGGGCTAAATAAGTGAAAAATTACAAACTATGGCCCCATTAAAAACCTTTCTCCCCTCTTGAAAGGAAAAGGGTGCCATAGAAAAAATGAAAAAAGATTACATCATATTACACATAGTATCGTCGAAGCTCATCCGCATTCCAAGATCTGGGTATGTCGTTGCCGTTCATATCCTTCTATCTATAAGAACCGGGCTTTGACGAAGATACTACCAGAAAAGGACCTTCACAATTCAGTTGCAACTTGCCCACTGTGTCTGGGTTGGCCACTCTCCAAAGCACCAGATGCCCTGGCTTGATATTTTTCAATCAAACTTTTCTGTCACGCCATTTTATTGTTTCGGCCTGATATTTATTGATGTGCTCTATAGCCTGAATTCTGGTCCCTTCTATGGTATCTTTTGTTACTTGATAATCAGCTTCGTCTTCTGCCGAAGCTATTGTTCTTATTGACCCTGTTTTTGCTTCTTCTGGAGTTATTGCTTCGTCACCAAATAGGAGCTTGAAGGGTGTAAATCCTATTAACCTTGACGCAGTTGTGTTGTGGCTCCACACCACATTAATCAGCTCGTCGGGCCACTTTCCTCTGGGCTGGTTGAAGATTAGCTTCATTATTCCTGTCATTATAATACCATTTGCTCTTTCTACCAACCCATTTGACTCTAGATGCCTAACTGATGCAAAATGGATCTTCGTACCGATTTGGTCACAAAAATCTTTGAATGCTTCGGCATCAAATTGTGTACCATTGTCCACGGTTATTGCCTTCGGCACACCGAAGCGACAAACAATATTTTGCCAGAAGAATTTTTGGACCGTGATCGAAGTTATTGTAGCTAAGGGCTTCGCCTCAATCCATTTGGAAAAATATTCTACTGCCACTACAACATACTTCAAGTTGCCATGTGCTGGTGGGAGTGGACCCAACAAATCTAAGCCCCATCTTTGCAATGGCCAGGTTGGCTGTATTAGCTGAGTTAGTGATGAAGGTTGCTTCTGGTCTCTTGCACATTTTTGACAATTTTCGCACTTTTGAACCAGATCTGCTGCATCCGAAGCTGCCTTCGGCCAATAAAATCCTTGCCTAAAAACTTTTCCCAGCAAAGGCCTGGACCCAATGTGAGATCCACACAGACCTACGTGTATTTCCTTCATTAGTTCTATACCTTCGGTTCTGGATAAACACTTAAGAAGTGGAGAGCACACTCCATGTTTGTATAACTCCCCTTCTATCATGACATATGGTCTTGTCCTTGCTTCCATTCTTTTATTATAAACTTCGTCATCCGAAAGACAATTACCTTGGAGGAAATATATGATTTCAGTCCTCCAATCTTCACTATGTACGGGTGATATTGTGAGCACTGCTCTTTCCATAAGTTCAACCGAAGGTGCTTTTATTGTCTCAAAGAATACTTCTGAAGGTAAGGGGAGCCCATGTGCTACTGACTTGGCTAGTAGATCTGCATGCTCATTTTCCCCTCTTGGAATATTTTTTACAGAAAAGCCTTCAAAAGAGGCCTCCAACCTTCGGACTGTGTCCAAATATTTTTCAAGCTTCGGATCCCTTGCCTTGCTGCTTTTGTCTACATGGCTAGAGATGACTTGGGAATCAGTTTTAAGGATCGCCCTTCTGATTCCCATTGCCTTGAGTTTCTGAAGCCCCAACAGAAGGGCTTCGTATTCAGCAATGTTATTTGTACAACTAAAATCTAGTCTTGTTGTATAGCATGTTCTGACTTTAGAGGGTGCTACTAGGACAGCAGCGGCTCCTGCACCGAAGGTTCCCCAAGAACCATCACAGAAGACTGTCCAGGCTTCGACGTCCTTTGTTACTTCTTCCTGAGCCCCTGGCGTCTAATCAGCGATGAAATCTGCTAACGCGTGGGACTGAATTGAGGACCTGTGTACATAATCAATAGAAAATTAATTGAGCTCGGCAGACCATTTTTTAATCCTCCCAGTAGCTTCTCTATTCCTCATTATGTCTTTCAAAGGTTGCAACGAAGGAACAATTATATGATATGCTTGAAAGTAATGTCGAAGCTTCCTGGACGCCATCAACACAGCATATAGCACCTTCTCCAGTTTTGTATAATTTTTCTTTGATAAGCTTAGAACTTCGGAGACAAAATATACTGGTGCTTGTTTTTGACCTAGCCATCTTGCTTCTCCTACTGCAGAGTGAGAGGCTGCTACATATAAGAGCAATGGAGCCCCTGGCGAAGGTGGAGTTAGAGTTGTCAAGTCGATCAAGTATTGCTTTATTAACTCTTCGAATGCCCTTTGCTGAGCCGAACCCCACTGTAAGACTTCGGCTGACTTCAGTATTTCAAAGAATGGTAGATTCCTTTCTGATGATCTGGATATAAATCTATTTAACGATGCCAGCCTTCCTGCCAACCGTTGGGCCCCCTTCTTTGTATTTGGCGGCTCCATCCGAAGGATAGCTTCGATCTTATTTGGGTTAGCTTCGATTCCCTTCGTTGATACTAGACAACCAAGGAACTTGCCCTTCTTTACTCCAAAAACACACTTCTCTGGATTTAATTTCAGACCAGCTTGCCTGAAATTGGCAAATGTCTCTTGTAGGTCAGCAATATGATTCTCTTGCTTCGTGCTCTTTACTATGATGTCATCAACATAAGTCAGCACATTCCTGCCTATTTATGAGTGAAGGACCTTGGCTGTCATTCTGCTGAAGCTTCCTCTAGCATTCTTGAGCCCCTCAGGCATCCGAAGGTAGCAATAAGTGCCACTAGGAGTTATGAAGCTAGTCTTTGGCTCATCTTCCTTCTTCATCCAAATTTGATGGTAGCCTGAGTAGCAGTCGAGTAGACTCATGAGCTCCGAAGAAGCTGTTGCATCTACAAGGGAATCTATTCTTGGTAATGGGAACTCGTCCTTTGGGCATGTTTTGTTGAGATCTGTGAAATCAATACACATTCTCCATTTGCCATTAGCCTTCTTCACCATAACAGTGTTAGCTAGCCATTCTGGATATGTTACTTCTCTGATAACACCAGCACTGAGAAGTCTCTTTACTTCGTTCCGAGCACCTTCAGCTTTATCATCAGACATCTTCTGAAGTCTTTGCTTCCTTGGCCTGAAAGATGGATCCACATTAAGTGAATGTTCGATGACATCTCTGTTGACACCACAAAGATCATTGGTTGTCCAAGCAAAGACATCTTTGTTGTTGAACAAAAACCTTATCAAAGTTTTTTCTTGCTCATCAGATAGCTGAGATCCTAGCAGTACCCTTTGATCTGCTATATCTTCACATAGAAGCATAGGCTTCAGCTGATCTGCCGAAGCAACCTTCTCTCTTTTGTGCTTATATTGTTGACAAGCTTCGGCTCCATCTATGTTGTGGATTGCCTTTGAATCTGTCCAACTCCCTTCGACCCTTCTGGCAGCTTCTTGACGTCCATGGATGGCAATGGGCCCTTGTTCCGAAGGTATCTTCATGCATAAGTATGATGGATGAAGTATTGCTTCGAAGGCATTAAGTGTTCCTCGACCAATGATTGCATTGTACGGGTATTCCATGTCGACAATGTAAAAACAACTTGCTCAATTCTTGTGTTGTGGACATAATCGAAGGTAACTGACATTGTGATTTTGCCAAGTGCCACAATATGACGTCCTCCGAAGCCACAAAGAGGGTGTGTAGCATCATGAATCTTATCCTCTGGTTCTTGCATCTGCCTGAAGGCCTTTGCAAATATAATGTCTGCTGCACTTCCTGTGTCAACCAGAACATTGTGGACCAGAAATCCCTTGATGACACAAGATATGACCATAGCATCATTGTGAGGATAGTCTTTTAGCTGAAGATCCTCCTGGGAGAAGGTGATTGGGATGTGGGACCACTTGGACCTGACGAAGGGTCCTTGCACCCTAACGTGCTGCACTCTTCTCTGTGCTTCCTTCTTCTGCTTCTTGTTGGCTGGCTCTAAACTTGAACCGCTCGTGATTGGGAACACCAGCTTCATAGCCGAAGGTGCTACAACTTGATTGTTGAACGAAGCCATCAGCTCAACAATGGAAGTGAGTTCACCGGAGGTGGGCGCTAATGTTGGGGACTTGTTCTCAAATGCTATGAGTTAAGAACAAGGCAACACAAAATGTTAATGGTTAAAGACCTTCGTCCTTCGAAGCATTATCTCCCTTAGGATATAATGATCTTCAGATGAAGGTTATGAAGGACATACCTTCATCATCTCAGAATATAATAATGAAAGTAGAAGCATATGAAACATGGAAAATAGCATGAATAATCATATGACATCATTAGGATATTTTTATAATATCATCGTGAATAAACATGAACAATATCGAATTACATTTATACCTTCGGCTTGACAGAAGGTGAAAATCCAGGTGTGACGTGCGAGTGAATACAAGTCAGCGTGTACAGTACTAGGGTACTGTTCATCTATTTATAGGCACGGGACGCAGCCCGGACAAAATTACATTTGTGTCCTTGATAACTAATCATAACTAATACACAAATTATTAAGGACTAAATGGTCTTTTACTTTTTAAGTCGGTGCTGCCCTTCGTCTCAAGGCCCTGTCATGCCGAAGCTCCCTGGATTGTAGCTTCGGCTTGTACCTTCGTGCTATCTCAATTCGCATAACACACTACCGAAGGTGTTTTTGCTTGGAGGACCTTCAGCAAAGAAGAAGGCCCCCAACACATATTGTTTGCAAATTTGAGATTTAATCTGAACTTAAAGTTTGAACTTAGGCACAAAAAGGAACAGAAGAAAAAAACAAGGGCGAAATCTATCCGCGGGCCCAATCTTCTAAGCCGACCCACAACTGTTCAACTCCCTCTCCTGAGCACGACCGTGTGGGCTGCCTGGTCAGCCCACCCGCACCTCAGGTCCCCAACGAATGGTAGCGCCAGGTCACTGCTTGGTGGGGCCACCATGTCAGGCTCATCTCCCACGCGAGCTCCACAACATAACGCAACCGGATTCGTCACTCGCATGTGCGCCGATCTCGCAACAACCCGTGTGCCGACACTCCTACTCTTGTCCCATGGCCTCGGCCATATATACCATGGTCGCTTCCTCCCCAGCAACATCTCCCATGGCTGCGTGGGTGCCATTCATCCCACGGGCGGGGACTCCCTGCCTGGGCTGCTCGGCCAGCCCTCCCTGTTCCCCATGGCGGGCTCCCTCCAGCGATCGGGCTCTTCCATTGCGCCCCTGCGCCCGCCCTCTGCTCGACCGCACCAAGGCTCTGCGCCATCCCCTCCACTCGACGCCCCTCCTCCTGTAGCTCACCGCACTGAGCACCGTCCCCTGCACATGCGCGCTCTCGTTGCTCCCTCTCCGCGCCGCCGCCAACGAACATGAGTGCGTCACGGCAGTGGGGTTGGGAGAATTGCCGGCCCGTTTGGATGCTCAGCGGAGCGTCACTGGATTGGAATGACCGCTAGTGCCATCGTGATTCCTCATCGGGAGTTGGGGGTCGTCGTGGGTCGCATCTCCTCGTGGGCAAATATTGTTGCAGCATAAACCTCAGTAAAAAGTCCTCATCTAAGCTCGCCTCGTCCTCCTCGTCGTGTAGCACCAATCAATTTCAGATTTGGGGACGCTTGGGCGATGAATCATGCGTGCGCTGGTGAGCTACAACCGTGGCCCTGTACAGCGCCGCCGTCCGGTGTGGTAGGTGAGGGAAGAGCGTCGTAGCTAAAAGGGAAATGAGCTTAAAACATTCCCTATAATCAATTTTGGTGTTTGACGTCCATCACAAATCATGTGGACTAACTAGTTGGCCTAGATGTCATTTATCTCAGGTGCATAAGGTTCAACATAAATCAAGAAAGAAATTAAGTTGGGGACTCAACAAGTTTGGAGCAAAGAAATGGAATAGTGCTGCCAGTGACGCACTGGACAGTGTCCGGTGTGGACCGGACACTGTCCGGTGCCCCAGGCCGAGCACCACTCAAACAGGCCACTCTCGGGGTTTTCCATGGAACGCTCCGCTATAATTCACCGGACTATCCGGTGTGCACCAGACATGTCCGGTGTGCACCGGACATGTCCGGTGAGCCAACGGAGCAACGGTAACTTGGCGCTCAACGGTCGACTGCATATACAGTAAAAGCGCACAGTGCAGAAGTCAGATGTTAGACTGCGAAGTCAGAACGCATCGGATATGTCTGGTGTGCCACCGGACTGTCTGGTGCAGCTACAGGACAAAGGGCTTCAACGGTCAAACGCTCCAAACCCCAACGGCGTGCTGACGTGGCACGCACCGGACAGTGAACATTGCCCTGTCCAGTGCACCACTGGACTGTACGGTGCGGCATCGCCAGCAACGACTAGAATAGTGGTTGGGGCTATAAATACCCCCAACCACCTCCATTTAAGTCATCCAAGTTTTCTGAAGTTCACATTCAATACAAGAGCAATAGCATTCACTCCAAGACACATTCCAAAGATCAAATCCCCTCCAAGCCTCAAAATCAACTCAATTGTTTAGTGACTTGAGGAGGGTGTTTTGTGTTCTTTTGTTGCTCTTGTTGCTTGGATTGCTTTCTCTGTTCTATTCTCATTCTTCTAAGTTCTTTGTAAAGCTAGCAAGAGACACCTAAGTGTGTGGTGATCCTTGCGGGGTCTAAGTGACCCATGTGATTAAGGAGAAGCCTCGACTGGTCTGTGTGACTGAGAGAGGGAAAGGGTTTGAATAGACCCGGATTTTGTGGCCTCCTCAATGGGGACTAGGTTCTTTGGAACCGAACCTCGGTAAAACAAATCATGGTGTTCACTTGCATTGATCTTCACTTGATTTGTTTTCCCTCTTTCCTCTTAAGTTTCCTCACTAATATCGATTTGAGTTTGCTCCCAAAGTTATACACATCAATTTGAGCAACTCATAGCAAGGGAAACAATCTTAGCACCTCTACCCCAAGTGTTTTCCACTCTCGACGCGTTTCCTCTACAGTTACATTCGACAGCTATCGTGTGGGGCCATACCACAGTCGCCCCCACACACTAGCCAGCCAGTTGTAGTTAGGTCCACGGACACAATAGCATCTCCAACAGCGTGATCTATAAAAATGCCCTATAATTTTAAAACGAGTATATTTTATAGTATTTAGGGTACCAACAAAATATTCTGCTGCATCAGTAAAGCCTCAAATCTTAGAGCATCGCCAATAGTGACTTATCTCAATGTCCTAAATTAAATTATAGGGCTTAAGCTATAAAAAACCGCTCAAACAATGTCTTATTTTACAAAACATTGTCAAAACTAAAAAATATAGGTCACCCTTGAAGTGCCACAAATATAATGCACCTAAGGAGTGCCCCATATCTAGATCTAAATGAACGGACGCTTCATAAAACTTTCCTTTCCAAACGAGCAGAGTAAATTAACAGATTTGGTTAATCATTTGATTTGGAGCTTTACTGTTGGAGCTTAGTTTTTTGTTAGTGTCCTAAATTCTATAATATATATATTTAATTTTTAGGACACTTTTATAGGGCACATTGTTGGAGATGAGCATCTTGAAAGGGAAATAGGGTTAACCTTTTCCCACAATTAATTTTGGTGGTTGAATGCCCAACACAAATATATGGACTAACTAGTTTGCTCTAAAATACATGTTCTACAGTGTCTGGTGCAAAAGAAGCAAGTGTGCTCTGGTCTAGCGCACCGGACAGTGTCCCGTGCACCAGGCCCGTACTGGGTTGAACCAGCCACTCTCAGTTTTCGGCAAGCGCACTCTGCTATAATTCACCGGACTGTCTAGTGTGCCAGCGGAGCAATGGCTAACTCACGCAACGGTCGACAGCAAAAGCCGTTGACAGAGGAACAGTGCGCGTAGAGTCAGAGCCGCAGAGTCAGAGGCGCACCGTATAGTGTCCGGTGTGGCACCGGACTGTCTGGTGCCGCAAGAGGACAAAGCCTCCAACAGTCAACTGGGATCCAGACCCTAACGGTTGGGTGACGTGGCAGCGCACCAGACAGTGAACAGGACCTGTCCGGTGGCGCACCAGACTGTCCGGTGCGCCCATTGCCAGCAGCCTTCCCCAACGGCTTCTTGGTGGTTAAGGGCTATAAATACCCCCCAACCACCACAACTCCAAGATCCAAGTTTTCTGAAGTTCTCATTCAATACAAGAGCTAGTGCATTCAATCCTAGACACAATTCAAAAGATCAAAGCCTCTCCAAGTCCCGAATTCATTCCAACCACCTAGTGACTTGAGAGAGTGTGTGTGTGTGTTCGTATTCATTTGAGCTCTTAATGCTTGGATCGTTTTCTTCCTTCCTCATTCTTGTTCCAAAGAGACTTGTAATCAAAGCAAGAGACACCTAAGTGTGTGGTGATCCTTGTGGGGTCTAAGTGACCCGTTTGATTAAGGAGAAAGCTCACTCAGTCTAAGTGACCGTTTGAGAGAGGGAAAGGGTTGAAAGAGACCCGGTCTTTGTGACCACTTCAATGGGGACTAGGTTCTTTAGAACCAAACCTCGGTAAAACAAATCACCGTGTTCATTTGCTTAATTTCCATTTGATTTGTTTTCCCCCTCTCTCCCATACTTGATTTAAGTTCTAACGCTAACCTCGGCTTGTAGTGTGTGTCTAAAGTTGTAAATTTCATATTATGCATATTCACCCTCCCTCTAGGCGACTTTCAATTGGTATCAGATCCTGGTGCTTCATTAGAGTCTAACAACTCAAAGTGATGTCGGCAGATCACGCCAAGAGGGAGATCGTGACTAGCTGAAAGGGAAATAGGGTCAAACCTTTTCCATATGAATTTTGGTGGTTGAATTGCCCAACACAAATTATTGGACTAACTAGTTTGCTCTAGATTATGAGTTCTACAGGTGCCAAAGGTTCAACACAAACCAATACAAAGTCAAAGAAAGGGTTCAAATAAAAAGAGCAAAAGACAACCGAAGGCTGCCCTGGTCTGGCGCACCGGATTGTCCAGTGCACCAGGGTGGATCAACTCGAACTTGCTAGCTTCAAGAATTTGGGGAGCCACTCCGCTATAATTCACCGGACTATCCGGTGTGACACCGGACTGTCCGGTGTGCCAGCGGAGCAATGGCTATCTGCGCCAACGGTCGTCTGCAAAAGGTACAAAAGGCTACAGCGAACGTGAACAGTGCGCGCCTGCGCGCGCAGAAGTCAGAGCAGCGCCAGAAGGCGCACCAGACAGTGAACAGTGGCTGTCCGGTGCACCACCGGACTGTCCGGTGGCCCCACATGTCAGAGCTCCAACGGTCGAACCCTAACGGTTGGGTGACATGGCTGGCGCACCGGACAGTGTCCGATGCCGCACCAGACTGTCCGGTGCGCCATACGACAGCAGCCATCCCCAACAGCCATTTTGGTGGGTGGGGGCTATAAATACCCCCAACCACCAACACTTCAAGGCATCCAAGTTTTCAGCCAACACATTCAATACAAGAGCTCTAGCATTCAATTCAAGACACAAACAAGAGATCAAATTCTCTCACAAGTCCAAAGATCATTCCAATCAAATAGTGACTAGTGAGAGAGCTTTGCCGTGTTCATTTGAGCTCTTGCGCTTGGATCGCTTTTCTTCTTCTTTCTTTCTTGATCCCAACTCAATGGTAATCAAGGCAAGAGACACCAATTGTGTGGTGGTCCTTGTGGAGACTTAGTGTCCCGATTGATTGAGAAGAGAAGCTCACTCGGTCTAGGTGACCGTTTGAGAGAGGGAAAGGGTTGAAAGAGACCCGATCTTTGTGACCACCTCAACGGGGAGTAGGTTTGCAAGAACCGAACCTCGGTAAAACAAATCACTGTGTCACATTCTTTTTTTGCTTGTGATTTGTTTTCGCCCTCTCTTTTGGACTCGTTTATATTTCCAACGCTAACCCTGACTTGTAGTGTGTGCTTAAGTTTATAATTTTCAGATTCCACCTATTCACCCCCCCCTCTAGACGACTTTTAATTGGTATCAGAGCCTAGTACTTCATTAGAGCCTAACCGCTCGAAGTGATGTCGGGAGAGCACACCAAGAAGGAGATGGTGACCGGCGAGAAGCCCGCCACAAGCCACGGGAAGGCTCCATTGGGAGAGTCCCTCAACAAGAAGAAGGAGGAATCACCTTCTCACAAGTCGCATCGGAGTGGCGACAAGAAAAAGAAGATGAAGAAAGTGGTCTACTACGAGACCGATTCTTCGTTGCCATCCACCTCCGGCTCCGACGCGCCGTCCGTAACTTCTAAGCGCCATGAGCGCAAGAAGTTTAGTAAGATCCCCCTTCGCTATCCTCACATTTCCAAACGTACTCCTTTACTTTCCGTCCCATTAGGCAAACCACCTATGTTTGATGGTGAAGATTATAATATATGGAGTGATAAAATGAAACACCATCTAACCTCACTCCACACTAGCATTTGGGATGTTGTTAAGATTGGAGTACAGGTACCATCGTCGGGGGATGAAGATTATGATTCGGACGAGGTTGCCCAAATCCGGCACTTCAACTCCCAAGCCACCACTATACTCCTCGCATCTCTAAGTCGAGAGGAGTATAACAAGGTGCAAGGGTTGAAGAGCGCCAAGGAAATTTGGGACGTGCTCAAGACCGCGCACGAGGGAGATGAGGTGACCAAGATCACCAAGAGGTAAACGATCGAGGGGGAGCTCGGTCGTTTTATGCTCAACCAAGGAGAAGACCCGCAAGCCATGTACAACCGACTAAAGACCTTGGTAAATCAAGTGCGCAACCTCGGGAGCACCAAATGGGATGACCATGAAATGGTCAAGGTTATTCTTAGATCACTCGTATTTATTAATCCCACTCAAGTTCAATTAATTCGTGGTGATCCAAGATATAAACTAATGTCTCCCGAGGAAGTGATAGGAAAATTTGTGAGCTTTGAATTGATGATCAAAGGCTCCAAGAAAATCATCGAGCAAGGCACCAACTCAACATCCGAGGTGCAACCCGTCGCATTCAAGGCGACAGAAGAAGAAAAGAAAGACTCTACACCTAGTAGGGTCCCCATCGACGCCTCCAAGCTCAACAATGAGGAAATGGCGCTCATCATCAAGAGCTTCCGCCAAATCCTCAAACAAAGGACGGGGAAGGATTACAAGCCCCGCTCCAAGAAGGTTTTCTACAAATGTGGTAAGCCCGGTCATTTTATCGCTAAATATCCTTTGTCTAGTGATAGTGATAGGGATAACGACAAGAGGGGGAAGAAGAAGGAGAAGAAGAGATATTACAAGAAGAAGGGCGGTGATGCCCATGTTTGCCAGGAGTGGGACTCCGAGCTCTGCCTCCTCCTCCGACGAGGACGCCGCAAACATCACCGTCAACAAAGGTCTTCTCTTCCCCAATGTCGGCCACAAGTGCCTCATGGCAAAGGACGGCAAGAAGAATAAGGTAAAATCAAGATCCTCCACTAAGTATGCAACTTCTAGTGATGAGGATAATTCTAGTGATGATGAGGATAACTTGCTTACTCTTTTTGCCAATCTTAACATGCAACAAAAAGAGAAATTGAATAAATTGATTAGTGCTATTCATGAAAAGGATGAACTCTTGGATAGCCAAGAGGACTTCCTAATTAAGGAAAACAAAAAGCATGTTAAGACTAAAAATGCTTATGCTCAGGAGGTAGAGAAAAATGAAAAATTAACTAGTGAGCTTAGCACTTGCCATGACACTATTTCTAGCCTTAGAAATGATAATGCTAGTTTAATTGCTAAGATTGACATGTTGAATGAATCTCTTGCTAGCCTTAAGTTTGAGAATGATAAATTAATTGCTAAGGCTAAGGAATTAGATGTTTGCAATGTTTCTATTTCCAATCTTAGAGATGAGAATGCTATTTTACATGCTAAGATTGTTAAATTAAATGATTGCAAACCCTCTACATCTACAGTTGATCATGTTTCTATTTGCACTAGATGTAGAGATGTTAATATTGATGCTATTCATGATCACCTTGCTATGATTAAACAACAAAATGATCATATAGCTAAATTAGATGCTAAAATTGCCGAGCATGAACTAGAAAATGAGAAATTTAAATTTGCTCGTAGCATGCTTTATAGTGGGAGACACCCTGGCATTAAGGATGGCATTGGCTTCCAACAGGGAGACAATGTCAAGCTTAATGCTCCTCCTAAAAGATTGTCTAATTTTGTTAAGGGCAAGGCTCCCATGCCTCAGGATAAAGAGGGCTATATTTTATATCCTGCTGGTTATCCTGAGGATAAGATTAGAAGAATTCATGCTAAGAAGACTCATTCTGTTTCTCACCATGCTTTTATTTATAAGAATGAGGCCTCTAGCTCTAGGCGTTCTACACGTGTTAAAATGCCTAAGAAGAAAACTCCTACTGCATCAAATGATCATAACATTTCATTTAAGACTTTTGATGCTTCATATGTGCTTACTAACAAATCAGGCAAAGTAGTTGCCAAATATGTTGGGGGCAAACACAAGGGCTCCAAGACATGTGTTTGGGTACCCAAGGTGCTTGTTTCTAATGTAAAAGGACCCAAGACCATTTGGGTACCTAAGAACAAGGCCTAATTTTGTTTTGTAGGTTTATGCATCCGGGGGCTCAAGTTGGATCATCGATAGCGGGTGCACAAACCACATGACCGGGGAGAAAAAGATGTTCTCCTCCTATGAAAAAAACCAAGATCCCCAAAGAGCTATCACATTCGGGGATGGAAATCAAGGTTTGGTCAAATGATTGGGTAAAATTGCTATATCACCTGACCATTCTATTTCCAATGTTTTTCTTGTAGATTCTTTAGACTATAACTTGCTTTTAGTTTCTCAATTATGTAAAATGGGTTACAATTGTCTTTTTACGGATGTAGGTGTTACTGTCTTTAGAAGAAGTGATGATTCAATAGCTTTTAAGGGAGTGTTAGAGGGTCAGCTATACTTAGTTGATTTCAATAGAGCTGAACTTGACACTTGCTTAATTGCTAAGACTAACATGGGTTGGCTCTGGCATCGCCGACTGGCCCACGTTGGGATGAAGAATCTTCATAAGCTTCTAAAGGGTGAGCACATTTTGGGACTAACAAATGTTTATTTTGAGAAAGACAGGATTTGTAGCGCATGTCAAGCAGAGAAGCAAGTTGGTGTTCATCATCCACACAAGAACATCATGACGACTGACAGGCCACTTGAGCTACTCCACATGGACCTATTCGGCCCGATAGCTTACATAAGCATCGGTGGGAGTAAGTACTGTCTAGTTATTGTGGATGATTATTATCGCTTCACTTGGGTATTCTTTTTGCAGGAAAAATCTCAAACCCAAGAGACTTTGAAAGGATTCTTAAGACGGGTTCAAAATGAGTTCGGCTTGAGGATCAAGAAAATAAGAAGCGACAACGGGACGGAGTTCAAGAACTCTCAAATTGAAGGCTTCCTTGAGGAGGAGGGCATCAAGCATGAGTTCTCTTCTCCCTACACGCCACAACAAAATGGTGTAGTGGAGAGGAAGAATAGAACACTATTAGACATGGCAAGGACCATGCTTGATGAGTATAAGACTTCGATCGGTTTTGGGCCGAGGTGGTCAACACCGCTTGCTACGCCATCAACCGGTTATATCTTCACCGAATCCTCAAGAAGACATCATATGAACTCCTTACCGGTAAAAAGCCCAATGTTTCATATTTTAGAGTCTTTGGTAGCAAATGCTTTATTCTTGTTAAAAGAGGTAGAAAGTCTAAATTTGCTCCTAAGGCTGTAGAAGGCTTTTTACTCGGTTATGATTCAAACACAAGGGCATATAGAGTCTTTAACAAGTCCACTGGACTAGTTGAAGTTTCTTGTGACATTGTGTTTGATGAGACTAATGGCTCTCAAGTAGAGCAAGTTGATCTTGATGAGCTAGATGATGAAGAGGCTCCGTGCGTCGCACTAAGGAACATGTCCATTCGGGATGTGTGTCCTAAGGAATCCGAAGAGCCTCCACAAGCACAAGATCAACCATCATCCTCCATACAAGCATCTCCACCAACCCAAGATGAGGATCAAGCTCAAGATGATGAAAATGAAGATCAAGAAGATGAGCCACCTCAAGAGGAGGACATTGATCAAGGAGGAGATGCCAATGATCAAGACAAGGAAGATGATGAGGGTCCAAGGCCGCCACACCCAAGAGTCCACCAAGCGATTCAAAGAGATCACCCTATGAACACCATCCTCGGCAATATTCATAAGGGTGTAACAACTCGATCTCGAGTCGCTCATTTTTGTGAACATTACTCTTTTGTTTCCTCTATTGAGCCACACAGGGTAGAGGATGCACTTCAAGATTCGAATTGGGTGCTGGCGATGCAAGAGGAGCTCAACAACTTCACGAGGAATGAGGTATGGCATTTGGTTCCACGTCCTAACCAAAATGTTTTAGGAACCAAGTGGGTCTTCCGCAACAAACAAGATGAGCATGGTGTGGTGACAAGGAACAAAGCCCGACTTGTGGCCAAGGGGTATTCACAAGTTGAAGGTTTGGATTTTGGTGAAACCTATGCACCCATAGCTAGGCTTGAGTCAATTCGTATATTACTTGCCTATGCTACTTACCATGGCTTTAAGCTTTACCAAATGGACGTGAAGAGTGCCTTCCTCAATGAACCAATCAAGGAAGAGGTCTATGTTGAGCAACCTCCTAGCTTTAAAGATAGTGAGTATCCTAACCATGTTTATAAACTCTCTAAGGCGCTTTATGGGCTCAAGCAAGCCCCAAGAGCATGGTATGAATGCCTAAGTGTGGGGGATAGATATCCCCCGGGTCCACTGAAAGAGTAAAGGACCTCACGAAAGGCCCGAGGGCCCAACAAATCGTAAGGCTATTCTTTCGTGGGCCTGGGGGGAAACAACCAGCAAGGCAGAGCGACGTAAGGCCGGATTGGTGCAAACCCGGACGGCCCATAGCGTCGAGCGAGTGGCTGCAACAGAGATCCAACTTTCCCGCGCGGGAGCCTCCATGCAACGAAGCCATGTGAGGATAAGTCGGCGAGGGTTACGTAGGGATAATCACAAGATGTTCACTATCTTTTAGCTACTCGTTACTATCTTATCCACGTGTATTGCCCCACGGTCGAGTATATAAGGCCTAGGGGGCACCCCTTCAGAACGACCGACCCATTACTTAGCCATCCACATCAACTCTCTGTATTCTTAATCCAGAGAGCTCTCCTGTAATCATTCCCACCAAGCATACTCATCAGGACATAGGGTGTTACGCATCACTAAGCGGCCCGAACCTGTAAACCTTGTCTTCCGTCTCTCGTGCGATCGGCACGAACCATTTTGCTACAGTTGTCGACACCTTCCTACTCCTAAAACACCTCGAGGGGCAACCCCAGGTGTGCGGTCGGACCCAAAACACCGACAGCTGGCGCGCCAGGTAGGGGGTGTGTCGACAATCCAAGCTAGCTCAATGGCCATCTCCTTCTACAGCAAGATCACCCTACGCCCTGGATCAATGTTCTGCTTCGGAACGATCTCATTCGTAGCGGACGAAGAAGGAATTCTGCACCGTATCGCGGATCCGCCGGAAAAGGAACCTTCCCCAACAAACTCCGAAAATACCGGAGAAGTGCAACCTCCGGCTCTCCGAAAGAAGATCACCACGACGACAGCACCGTTCTACCCCGACATTTTCTTCATCGGAAGAGCGGAATCGCCCGCCATCTCCGACGACGAGCCGACCGTACCCGGAGAAGAACCGCCTCAACGAGAGTCCCGACGACGGAGGAACCGGCGCAGGAACGTTCGACGACATCACGCCGCCGGAGAGCGGAATCCAGAACAACCTGTCTCGCGAGACGAAGTCTCGGAGGTAGGAGAAACCCCGGAAGAACGTGTCTTCAGAGAGCGAAGGAACTCCCGACGACGTGATCGCCGACGAGCTCAGGAACAGGCTGAGTAGGATGCAAGGCAACGTCGAGAGAATCCATTCTTCGGGCGCAACCTGAACCCCGACTTCGCCCGAGCCATGAACACGCCGAGCGAGGTCGGAGGGGTACTAGCTCGGATAGCTGAAGGACTACCTCGGACTCCTGACGCCGATGGCTACCGGCGACTACTCACCCAGGCGGCCAACCATCTTCTACCGCTTGCTCACCCGCAGAACGATCTACGACACGCCATCAACAGTCGCCGAGACGCGCGGAGCTCCATCAACGCTTCGTGAGAACGGCGGCATGAGAACGAGATTCGCCGTCGAGAGGAGTATGACAGGGATCATGGCACCCCGACTCAGAGCCAAGCTACCAGGACTGAGTCGGCAACGGCTTCAACTGGTGGAACCACCCGGGGACGGTCGAGGAATCACAATCACAACTCCCCTCCCCGGGACAGACATCGACCCCGACGACAGGAGGACACGTGCGGAGTGTCCGCCCTTACTCCGCGCCTTAGGGCCATCTAATGGCCTCCCAACTTCAAGGTATCCAATGTTGACAAATATGAACCTAAGCAGGATCCGTGGGGTTGGCTAGCCGTCTACACCACCGCTGCTCGAGCTGCCGGGGCGTCCGAAGACGTGATGACCGCGTACTTACCCATTGTCCTCGGGCAAGACGCGCTGCAATGGCTGCGACATCTACCCCGACACTGTATCGATGTCTGGGGAGACTTCAGTCGACGCTTCACCGCCAACTTCCAGTCCCTCTCCGACAAGCCGGCGCAACCGTGGGACCTCAAATCCATCAAGCGCCGGGGGGACGAGACTCTCCGATCGTACCTCAAGAGGTTTCAAACCATGAGGAATCGTATCCCCGATGTCACGGAGGCGTCCGTGATCGAGGACTTCTACCGAGGATCCAATGATTCGGCTTTCGTCCGAGCCATACTACAGAAGGCGCCGACTACTTCCGAGGAGCTGTTCCGGGAAGCCGACCTCTACATCACCGCCGACGAGCGAGCCCAGGACCTCATCGGAGGAGCAAAGCCCGCACCGGTAGCACCACGACGCGACACGAACCAGCAACCTGACAAGCGGTGGGAGAAGAGGCCACGCGAAGAAGTGCACGCTGCCGGACCACCTGCCTCTCGCGCTCGAGGAGGACCTCGTGGAGGCGAACGTACGCTGGACGACATCCTCGACGCCCAGTGCCCGTACCACAAGGACATGCGCCATACTCTTCGCAACTGCCGAGACTTCAAGCACTCCGTCGGACATGGCCGACCCTTCCAACCTCTACCTCCTCCTCCGCCGAGGGGAGGACCAGATGAACCACGACAACCCCATCGGCAGGAGGAGGGAGGAGGAGGAGGAGCTTTTCCACGCGTTGACAGGGAGGTCAACGTCATCTTTGGCGGACACGGATCGCAGGAGAGCAGAAGACAGCAAAAGCTCAACGATCGCCAGATACTGGTGGCGACCACCGGCCCTCCCGCCCCATACCGGTGGTCGGAGCACCCGATCACCTTCACTCGGGCAGATCAATGGCTCAACTTCGACCATCCGGGCAAATACCCGCTTCTCGTCGACCCGGTGATCCGAGAAAGCCGGGTGAAGAAGGTGCTAGTGGACGGGGGGAGCAGCATCAACGTCACCTTCCCCCGGACACTACAAGGCTTGGGAGTTCACCTCAAAGAGCTCCACGAGTCGGACACTCCTTTCTTCGGCATCGTGTCGACGGAAGGGGAATACCCGCTGGGCCACATCTACATGCCAGTCACCTTCGGAACTCCGGAGAACTACAGAACCGAGTTCCTGAGGTTTGAAGTGGCGAACTTCGACTGCGGGTACAACGCCATCATCGGGAGGCCTGGATTGGCCAAGTTCATGGCCATTCCGCATTACACGTACATGATACTGAAGATGCCAGGGCCGCAAGGGATCATAACTGTGCGCGCCGACTTCCAAGGCGCCGCAGAATGTTTCCGAGTGGCTATTCAAGCAGCCCTCACCGCCAAACCATCGACAGCTCCCTCCGCAATGGCGAACTCTAAGCCTGAGGAGGACCTCACAGTACCGGCAAGTGAAGCTCAGACCACGACCTCTATGCGGCCGACTGAAGAAACCAAGAGAATCAACCTGGGGTTCGCTGATGAGCGCAAGACGGCCATCATCAGCTCCAGTTTGGATGACAAATAGGAAAGCGCGCTCGTCCGGTTTCTGCAAGATAACCGAGACGTATTCGCATGGCAACCTGCGGATATGCCGGGAGTCCCAAGAGAACTGGCCAAGCACAAACTGAAGGTTTTTCCCCAGGCGAGGCCGATTCGACAAAAGTTACGTCGTTTCACGCCTGATAAGAGGGAAGCCATTCGCGCCGAGTTAGCTCGTTTGGTCGCGGCTGGATTCATTAGAGAAGTATTACACCCCGAGTGGTTAGCCAATCCTGTTCTTGTACTCAAAAAGAATAAAGTGGACTGGCGCATGTGTGTTGATTATACAGATCTCAACAAACACTGTCCGAAGGATCCTTTCGGGCTCCCGAGGATAGATCAGGTGGTGGACTCCACCGCTGGATGTTCTATGCTGTCTTTCTTGGATTGCTATTCCGGGTACCATCAGATCAGTCTGGCAAAGGAAGACGAAGAAAAAACGGCATTCATTACCCCGTTTGGTGCTTTCTGTTATACCTCCATGCCGTTTGGCCTCAAAAACGCTGGAGCGACTTACCAGAGAGCTATTCAAACATGCTTAGCCGATCACTGGGGCAAGCGTGTGGAGGCTTATGTGGATGATGTGGTGATCAAAACACAGGACTCAAAAGACTTCATCGAAGATTTGCAACTGGTTTTCAACAGCCTGAGGCGGTATAGATGGAAGCTTAATCCCGAGAAATGTGTTTTCGGAGTACCAGCCGGAAAGTTGCTCGGGTTTATTGTCAGTCACCGGGGAATTGAAGCTAATCCAGACAAGATTGAAGCTATCATGAAGATGGAAGCACCTCGATCGCAAAAGAAGGTTCAACGGCTTACTGGATGCATGGCGGCTCTAAGCAGATTCATATCCAGGCTGGGAGAAAAAGGTCTGCCATTTTACAAGTTACTCAAAAAGGTGGATAAATTCCAGTGGACTTCAGAAGCGCAAGAAGCTCTAGATGCTCTGAAAAAATTCTTGACAACACCACCAGTACTGAAACCACCTCGGCGAGCTACGTCAACTCAACCAGCCGAAGATTTGCTGCTGTATATCTCTTGCACGACTCACGTGGTAAGCACCGCGTTAGTAGTCGAGCGAGTAGAAGAAGGGCATGCCTATCCAATACAACATCCTGTCTACTTCATTAGTGAAGTCCTCGGCCCCTCAAAGAGAAAGTACCCTCAAGTTCAGAAGCTATTGTATGCAGTACTTCTAACTGCCCGCAAGCTGCGTCACTACTTTGACGACCACAAAGTCATAGTAGTCACAAGTTTTCCAATAGAGGATATTCTTCACAACAAGGAAGCCATCGGTCGAATAGCCAAGTGGGCTTGAGAGCTGGGATCTCATGACATCGAGTTCCGACCTCGCACCGCCATCAAAACTCAAGCACTGGTTGATTTCGTATCGGAGTGGACTGAACAACAAGTGCCAGATAACCCGGAGACTGCAGAAGTATGGCGAATGTATTTTGATGGCTCACTAAAGCTGCAGGGAGCAGGAGCGGGGATTCTCTTCACTGCGCCTGGAGGCGAACACCTCAAGTACGCCCTCCAGTTGCTATTCCCAGCCTCCAACAATGCAGCCGAGTATGAAGCTTTGATCCATGGATTGAACATTGCCATATCATTGGGCGTCAAGAGATTAATGGTATACGGGGATTCTCTGGTAGTCATCAGCCAGATAAATAAGGAGTGGGATTGCTCAAACGATTCGATGGGAAGATACTGCACTGCCGTCCGAAAGCTGGAGGATAAATTCGAGGGTCTAGAATTTCATCATGTGGAAAGAGATCGGAACACGGCAGCCGATGTACTATCCAAGCTAGGGTCCAGTAGAACTTAGGTCCCACCCGGGGTTTTCGTGCAAGAAATTCTGCAGCCGAGTATCTCAATGGATCAAATAGAAGAGTGCAACATCATAGATCAACCTGAGTCAGATCCTGATGACTGGAGAAGGCCAATCATTAAATACATAAAGAATGAAGAAGAACCAGACGACAAGAATTCGGCAGAACGCATTGCAAGACAGTCGGCTCACTATACACTTATTGGAGAGACATTATACAGAAGGGGTGCATCGGGTGTCTTCATGAAATGCATCCTCCCATCTACTGGAAGGCAACTCCTGGAAGAGGTCCACGCTGGACAATGTGGAATACATGCAGCCTCCAGAACACTGGTCGGGAAGGTCTTCAGGTCAGGATTCTATTGGCCAACAGCAAAGAACGATGCAGCCGAGTTAGTTCAAAGGTGCGAGGCCTGCCAGTACTTGTCAAAGCAACAACACATGCCAGCACAGCAACTGCAAACCATACCAGTAACTTGGCCTTTCGCATGCTGGGGACTGGATATGATTGGACCTTTCAAGAAAGCTCAAGGGGGATACACTCATGTATTGGTAGCAATTGACAAGTTCACTAAATGGATAGAATTCAAGCCCATTGCCTCCTTAACCTCTGCTAAGGCCGTGGAATTCATACAAGACATAATATTCAGATTCGGGATACCAAACAGCATCATAACTGATTTAGGATCCAACTTCACGAGTTCAGAATTCTTTGACTTCTGCGAGCAAAAGAGCATTCAGATCAAGTATGCATCTGTAGCCCATCCAAGAGCCAACGGGCAAGTTGAGCGAGCCAACGGGATGATATTGGATGCACTCAGGAAAAAGATTTTTGATAAGAACGAAAAATTCGCAGGAAAGTGGATAAGGGAATTACCCTATGTTGTTTGGAGCCTAAGAACCCAACCTAGCCGAGCTTTGCATGGAAACACTCCTTTCTTCATGGTCTATGGGTCGGAGGCAGTGCTGCCTGCTGATCTCAAGTTTGGGGCGCCAAGGCTGATCTTTGAAAGTATAGCAGAAGCTGAGACCACCAGACTGGAGGACATAGACGTACTCGAGGAAGAACGGTTAAACGCAGTAATCCAATCAGCAAGATACCAGCAGACTCTAAGGCGCTATCACGACAAGGCCGTGCGGCAACGATTCTTCTCAGTAGGGGAGCTCGTCCTTCGCCGAATTCTAATGGGAGAAGGACGACACAAGTTATCACCCTTATGGGAAGGACCCTTCATAGTAGCAGAAGTCACTCGGCCCGGATCATATCGCCTCACTCAGATGGACGGCACAGAAGTTGGGAACTCCTGGAACATAGAACACCTGAGAAAGTTTTATCCTTAGCCGTACCTCAAAACTGCTGGGATAACGGTGATGTACTCTGTAAAGTGGAAATATGTCATCAATAAAGAAAAGGTCTCAAGGATACTCAATTTATTTACGATTGACTTGCATTCTTACTTAACTCGGGGTGACCACTATGCCCTGCTAACGGAGCAATCGATTTAAGTCGGCAACGACTTAAGGCGGCGCAACATGCTCACACTTACTTAACTCGGGGTGACCACTATGCCCTGCTAACGGAGCAATCGGCTTAAGTCGGCAACGACTTAAGGCGGTGCAACATGCTCACGCTTACTTAACTCGGGGTGACCACTATGCCCTGCTAACGGAGCAATCGATTTAAGTCGGCAACGACTTAAGGCGGTGCAACATGCTCACGCTTACTTAACTCGGGGTGACCACTATGCCCCGCTAACGGAGCAATCAACTTAAGTTGGCGGCAACTTAAGACCAATGCAACATGCTCGCGCCTATATAATTCAGGGGATGATTTCCTTATCCCACAAACAAAATTCATAGTCATCATGCGTCATTACTACCAAACTCATTAACTAAAAAATTCTGATACAATGAGAGAGTAACTATGTCATTCAAATAAACCGGTGACCTCTAACAAATATTCCATCATGCAAGCTGCGCGCTTGGAGCACGCGAAATGTTTTCTCTATTTTGCAATGTCTTTTCCAGGAGCAACTGACGAAGAAGGACGACTCGAGGAGTCAGGGGCAGCATTCACGTCAGCCCTTATATCTTCGAGAACAACCACGCCGGGTCTCCTCATCAAAATTCGTCCCGCCCGAATAGCCTTGTCCAGGGCTTTGTCGCGTTGGGCCTTGAGAGTAACAGAAGTTTCTTCAGCAGTTTTAACAGCCAGTCGAGCATTCTCTAACTCCTGGGCAATGGATTTTTTGGAAGCCCGGAGCCCTTTGATAGTAGCATCCTTCGCTGATATCAACTGTTTAAGCCGGTTTACCTCCTCCATGGATTCTTGCAGCTTATGACGATGAAGGTCTAATTCTTCCATGGTGAAGCGATGACTTCTTTCCAAAATAGTCAGCGAATTGCTAGAATCTCGATACAACCTATCAAGATTGTCACGAGAAGCAGCAAGGACGTGTTTTTCTTCCTGCAAGCACAAGTCAGTTCCTTCAAAAACCAGGCAAGTAATAGGAGCGCAGTAAGGCAAAGCACAGTTTCGTATATCACCTTTTCAGAGTCAAGCTGAGCATGCAGGGAAGAACTCAACGCATTGGCATCGTCTAAGGCGGCAGAGACCTGACTCAGCTCAATCTGACTTTGAGAGTACTTTTCCTCAAGATCAGTGCATCGCTGAGACAGTTCAGACTGATCTTGAGAATGTTTTTCCTCAAGAATTGCAATCTGTCGAGTCATTCCTAGCAAGAAGTAACCAAACAAAACGAGGTCAGAAGGTAAAACAGTCCACAACAAACATGAAGGAAGGAAAAAGGGCACTAACCAGCGTTAGTTGCCTCCAACTCGGATACATGACGATGAAGTGACACTGGATTCCAACACGAAAGAGACGAAGCCACTTCTGGAACAGGAGCACCCTGCAATCTCAGCTGGCTGGTCATCCCATCCACCAAAACCTGATGAGAAGAACAGATGAGCATAATGGCAAAAGTTCATGCAATGTAAAAATCAAGCCAAAAAAAAACAGCACAGTACCTGGAGATTGGAAAAGAATGAAGGGATCCCCAGATCAGGAGAAATCAGCTGATAACCAGGCGCAAGGTCACCACCCGAAGCAGTTTGCAACGGAACGGTGGGAATCAGTTCAGCGCCTCCAACAGAGCTGGACACCCGATCAGCAGGGACGCTGCCCTCTAAAGCGACACCCCGGTCCAAAGTTTGGGCTACCACCATGCAGCCAGAGTGTGGAGGTGACCCTGCGTGAACATCCATGGAAGTGCTGGAAGGAGACCCTGTTTGGGCACCCTCGAGGACTGGGTCATAGTTGGCACTGCCCACTTGAGCTGGATTATCCCTGGCAACACCCTCGGGGGCTGGGCATGTGTCAGCACCATTCTTGAGGTCCAAACTCTCCGCAGTAACCACCTCTAAGGTTGACGGGCCTTCGGCTACTTCCATGGGATCAGGACAGTCCAAGTTAGCATCTCGACCCTCGAGATCGCGCTCTAAGGTCGACGAGGCACGGGATGACCTCAACCCAGCATCAGGCACGGCACCGCAAGCTTCCGTCGCATCATCATCCACTGGCCCTGATAACAAGTCCTCTGGAATCATATCCTCAAGAGTTTGATCAAAGTCGGCCAGGGATATTTCTTGCAGACCGACGAGGGCAGATAAAGCAGGAGAAGGAACTCCACTACTTTCCCCACTGGCGAGGAATTGCCGACTGTTCTTCCGAGTCAGAGGGACCTCATTCTCTTCTTCTCTGTCGTCTTCATCAGCAACACAGGCAACACCCCCATTGGGATCAACGACGGATGGAGTACACCCATTGGGATCAGCAACAGACATACCACACCCATTGGGATCAGCATCAGTAAATTCAGGTACAGGAACCTCCTCAGCAGCAGGAAC
This sequence comes from Zea luxurians, assembly GCA_029449295.1. Taxonomy (NCBI): domain Eukaryota; kingdom Viridiplantae; phylum Streptophyta; class Magnoliopsida; order Poales; family Poaceae; genus Zea; species Zea luxurians. The sequence continues at coordinate 5,173,220 of JAOPSE010000119.1, forward strand.
CGAGGGACCAGCACCCTGATCCAAACTAGATACTCGTCGAATACGTCTCTTTTTCTTTTTCTGTTCATCAACAGAAAAATCAGTTTGATTGGTTCGGCAAGGACGCCTCGAGCGAGCACGGACAGGTCTCTGAACATCCAAGGTTATACCGACCTCTGGGAGAGGCGCCACTTCCAATGTCTCAGCAGGAGTAGCGTCAGAAGAATCTTCAGCCAACATATCAAGCATAGCATTCATTTCTGCGTCATTAGGATCCAAAGGCACCTCGAAATGGACTTGTCGTTCATCATCAGGAATTTTCCCAAGTGAGGCAACCAAAGCATTGACTTCTTCATCAGAGGGCCGCGTTCTGAGGCCCAAATTGCCATCAGTCGCAGGTGGGTTTGACACGAAAAGAGTGAAGGCTTTGGCAGGAGGCAGATTCCAGGCCGAGTACGCCACCGGAGCACCAACATTGGATACTTTGCCTCTGAGAATCATCTCCAGTCGGCTCACCAAATCTGCAGAAGGGATTCTTCTATTGGTAACTCGAGTTGAGTCGGCTAGCCCTTGATACAGATAAGCCGGGTGGACCCTATCTTTCAGTGGCTGAATGTTTTTGAAAACGAAGTCAGCAACTACAGCTTCAGCAGTTAAACCTCTCTCTTTCAATAGTCCAACTTCAGCTAGCAGCACACTGGCTTCGGCTACCTCCTCGTCTGTGGGCGACTCGGTCCATCTTGGGGTGCGAACATCTGGCTGTCTTCCCGACCGGGGGGGGAGAGAATTTCCATAGTTATCAACTATAAACCACTCCAGACGCCATCCCTTAATGCTGTCTTTAAGGGGAATCTCAAGATATTCAGTTTTCCGTCCCCGGCGCATCTCCAAACTGGCACCTCCAACCAACTGATGTTGTCCCCCGGCCATCCCAGGGCGACAATGATACAGGTGTTTCCACAAGCCAAAATGCGGCAGCACGCCAAGAAAGGCTTCACATAAGTGGACGAAGATGGAAATTTGCAGAATTGAGTTAGGGTTCAGATGGGTTAGGTTGATGTGGTAGAAATCAAGGAGACCACGGAAAAAGGGAGAAATAGGAAGGCCAAGGCCGCGGAGAAGAAAAGGAGCGTAAACTACGGACTCGTGGGTATCCTCTGTCGGGACCGTAGTCCCGTGGCAAATCCGCCAAGAACAGAGTTCCCGTGGAGGAAGAACCCCGATGGATACGAGGTGGAGGAGTTCGGCTTCAGAGATGATAGACATGTGGTTACCTGCAAAAGGCAACTGGCTGTTGGGATCGATCGGAGGAATCACCACAGCGGACGAGCTTGCGATTTTCCTCTTGGGAGCCATCTCGATTCTACCGGTGAGCAGATTGGAGGCGAGCGCAGAGAGGATTCGGAAGCGGGAATGCAAGAACTAGGGCGCGGAAAGCAAAGGCGGCTAAAAGTGCAGCTCTTATGGTATACTCTCGGATCAGATACCGATTCAAAAAGTGCCCAGTCATCACCCGGCAGTTATTTCCAAAATCCCAGCATGCCACGTGGTCATTCGGCAGTTATTTCCAAAAAACTGGTGGGCCATCTCATCACTCGGGTGATTATCCTCAAAATAACTCAGCATTGCCTCTAAAATGCCGACGTCACGACTCAGTCACTCGGCGTTGCCTCTAAAACGCCGATCTCGAGCTCAATCGCTCGGCATTACTTCTAAAATGCCGACGACGACCTTTAATCACTCGGCGTTGCCTCTAAAACGCTGATCTCGAGCTCAATCGCTCGGCATTACTTCTAAAATGCCGACGGCGACCTTTAATCACTCGGTGTTGCCTCTAAAACGCTGATCTCGAGCTCAATCGTTCGGCATTATTTCTAAAATGCCGACGGCGACCTTTAATCACTCGGCGTTGTTTCTAAAACGATGATCTCGAGCTCAATCGCTCGGCATTACTTCTAAAATGCCGACAACGACCTTTAATCACTCGGCGTTGCCTCTAAAACGCTGATTTCGAGTTCAATCGCTCGGCGTTACTTCTAAAATGCCGACGGCGACCTTTAATCACTCGGCGTTGCCTCTAAAACACCGGTCTCATGTTCAATCGCACGGCATTACTTCTAAAATGCCGGCGTCGACCTTCAATCGCTCGGCATTGCCTCTAAGATGCTGGTATAGTGCTCAGTCGCTCGGCGTTACTTCTAAAAACGTCGATACAGACTGCGATGTTGCTCGGCGGCTACGTTTGGGAGCATCCGTATGATGATCAAACTGTTCGTCTATTGTCTCAAAAGAATCAGATTTATAATCAAACAAAACGAGTCATCAAGAGGAAACCAAAGTCATTCTTCATTAAGGGAAGTGGCAATACTTACAAATCAACTCATTATGAGTTGATACTTCCCTATTGCTACTACTATACTACATTCTACTACTACACTACATTTCTACCACTACTATACTACATTCTACTACTAACTACTACTAAATTATTTCACTATACTATTTCTAATCTATACTAATATCTAAAAAGACCAGTGGCATTTAGCCACTGGCCCTGCCCCTGCCGCCGCTGCCGCCCTTGGTGCTGCCGCCGCCGCCGCCCTTGGTGCTGCCCCTGCTGCCGCCGCCCTTGGTGCTGCCCCTGCTGCTGCCGCCCTTGGTGCTGCCCTTGCTGCTGCCGTTGCCGCCGCCCCTGCCACTGCCGCTGCCGTCGTCGTCGCCACCGTCGTCGTCGTCGTCGTCGTCGTCCTCGTCCTCGCCGCCGTCGTCCGAGTCCTCCTCATCCGAGGAGTACTCCGACTCATCCGAGCCCTCGAGCCCGGAGCGCTCGACGGCCCGGATGTATGTCCAGACCTCCGCGGCTATCCCCTGGGAGTCGTCCGAGTCATCGGACGACGCCGGGGGAGAGACGGGAGCCGGAGACCCCTCGGACTCGGAGGAGAACTCCTCCTCCGAGTATTCCGAGTCGCCGAAGTCCTCCGATGGAGGAGTCGGCTCGCGCTTGCGCTTGTTGTTTTTGCCCATGGCGGAAGCGAGCGGGAAAGAAGAAAAGGAAGCAGTAAGGAATGGCGAAGAAATGTGAAGAAACCAGAGGGGCAACAGCGTTATTTATAGAAGAGAAAGACAACCGCTCACCTCCAACCGCGGTCACTGAACAGTCGCAAAGCATTCAATATGCACTTCCACCCGTCCGAAGACACGTCAGGCGGCTGACGCCGTTTCACGCAGCACTACACCCATTGGGACTCCAGTCATCAGCGCAAAGGGTATGATTACACTCGCCGTCCCATCACATTACAACTCAGAAGCAGCCGGCTAAAACACTCAGCGTACCAAGCCGTCCCTTGCCCACACCCATTGGGGGGGGGGACGCCGAGGAATTGTCAGTATATTTTTCAAAATGGTCACATCTGTGCAGAGCATGCAGTGAATGCTTCGAGACAAAATTGAGATATCAGCAAGAGTTAGAGAGAAGCCAAATATAGCCAGCAGAGTGCAAAAATATGGTCGACAGACACGACTTGAAGACTAGACAGAGAACGTCCATCAAATGTCCAATCAGTTGCAGAGCAAATAAACTACGCTACCTGGCAAGATATGGAAGGATTGCAAACTCGGCTGCAAAAGACAAAATACATGCTGACCTCTGAAGCATAATATTGATGACATAGCACGGATGACATCATGCCAACTCTTTTATAAATAGAAAGAGTAATCTTCAGCAAAAGAACATAAAAAGAAGACCTTCAAGCGAATTATTCTCAAGAAATCCACTTGAAGGTCGGGGGCTACACCCATTGGGTGCACCTTCGGTGCACCCCATGGATTATTATTCTAAGCCGGGATCATGCTGATTTCTAAGAGCAGGGGACAAGATCAAAAAGCCAATCTTCAACCGAAGTGAAGGAACACAAATGGAAATAATCTCCACTGAAGACCTTCGAGTAGATTATTTTCTAAAATCTACTCGAAGCTCGGGGGCTACACCGATTGGGTGCACCTCCGGTGCACCCAATGAAGTTCAGAATCCTACAAATAGGAATGCCGATCTCTAAGGCATAGGCACGAAACTAGGTTTTGGTCAACAAGTGATCGAAGCAGGAGAGAACAACAAGAAGCCATCTTTCTTCAAATCACCTGCAAACTGGACCTGAGATCTTCGGGTTGATTACCTCTAAATTAACCCAAAGATCGGGGGCTTGTGGGGGATAGATATCCCCCGGGTCCACTGAAAGAGTAAAGGACCTCACGAAAGGCCCGAGGGCCCAACAAATCGTAAGGCTATTCTTTCGTGGGCCTGGGGGGAAACAACCAGCAAGGCAGAGCGACGTAAGGCCGGATTGGTGCAAACCCGGACGGCCCATAGCGTCGAGCGAGTGGCTGCAACAGAGATCCAACTTTCCTGCGCGGGAGCCTCCATGCAACGAAGCCATGCGAGGATAAGTCGGCGAGGGTTACGTAGGGATAATCACAAGATGTTCACTATCTTTTAGCTACTCGTTACTATCTTATCCACGTGTATTGCCCCACGGTCGAGTATATAAGGCCTAGGGGGCACCCCTTCAGAACGACCGACCCATTACTTAGCCATCCACATCAACTCTCTGTATTCTTAATCCAGAGAGCTCTCCTGTAATCATTCCCACCAAGCATACTCATCAGGACGTAGGGTGTTACGCATCACTAAGCGGCCCGAACCTGTAAACCTTGTCTTCCGTCTCTCGTGCGATCGGCACGAACCATTTTGCTACAGTTGTCGACACCTTCCTACTCCTAAAACACCTCGAGGGGCAACCCCAGGTGTGCGGTCGGACCCAAAACACCGACACTAAGAGATTTCCTTATCACTAATGGCTTCAAAGTCGATAAAGCCGATCCTACTCTCTTTACTAAAACAATTGAAAATGATTTGTTTGTATGCCAAATTTATGTTGATGATATCATATTTGGGTCTACTAACAAATCTATTTGTGAAGAGTTTAGTAGGATCATGATTCAAAAATTCGAGATGTCTATGATGGGGGAGTTGAAGTATTTCTTAGGATTTCAAGTCAAGCAACTCCAAGAGGGCACCTTCATCAGCCAAACAAAGTACATTCAAGATATACTCACCAAGTTTGGAATGAAGGATACCAAACCCATCAAGACACCCATGGGAACCAATGGGCATCTCGACCTCGACACGGGAGGTAAATCCGTAGATCAAAAGGTATACCGGTCGATGATAGGATCCTTACTTTATTTATGTGCATCTCGACCAGACATTATGCTTTCTGTATGCATGTGTGCAAGGTTCCAAGCCGATCCTAAGGAAGTTCATCTTAGGGCCGTGAAGCGAATCTTGAGATATTTAGTTCATACACCTAAGTTTGGTCTTTGGTACCATAAGGGATCCTCTTTTGATTTATTAGGATATTCCGATGCTGATTGGGCAGGGTGTAAAATTGATAGGAAGAGCACATCAGGGACTTGTCAGTTTCTGGGGAGATCCCTGGTGTCTTGGGCTTCAAAGAAACAAAACTCAGTAGCTCTTTCTACCGCTGAAGCCGAGTACATTACTGCAGGACATTGTTGCGCAATTGCTTTGGATGAGGCAAACCCTTAGGGACTATGGCTACAAATTTAGCAAAGTCCCTCTCCTATGTGATAATGAGAGTGCAATCCGCATGGCGGATAATCCCGTTGAGCACAGCCGCACTAAGCACATAGCCATTCGGTATCACTTTTTGAGAGATCACCAACAAAAGGGGGATATCGAGATAGCCTATATTAACACCAAAGATCAATTGGCCGATATCTTTACCAAGCCACTAGACGAGAAAACCTTTACCAAACTTAGGAATGAGCTAAATATTCTTGATTCTCGGAATTTTGATTGATTCTTTGCACACATAGCTCATTTATATACCTTTGATCATATCTCTTTTATGTCTATGACTAATGTGTTTTCAAGTGTATTCTTATGCTTAGCCATAGAATTGAAAGGGAAATGGAGTATTCGGCAAAGAAGGCGCTTCCACTCAACTCCATTGGTATTTGCCGGTATTCCGCATAGTTCTCCACTTTGGTATAATCTTCACTCATATTATTTTGTTTGCCATTGGGGAGAAAGCAAAAGGGCTTATATTTCACTCACAATTATCCGTTTTGGCGATTCATGCTAAAGGGGGAGAAAGTATGAGCCCAAAGCAAAAGGACCACACCACCACCAAATTTTTTAAAAAAATAATAAAGCTTTCAAATTGATATCTTAATGTGTTTTCAAAAGGGGAGAAAGTATCTTCAAAAATTTGTAAAACCCTCTTGAACACTAAGAGGAGAATTTCATTAAGGGGGAGTTTTGTTTAAGTCAAAGGAAAAGCATTTGAAACAGGGGGAGAAAACTTCAAAATCTTGAAAATGCTTCTTCCAATCTTATTCATATACCTTTGACTATTTGCAAAAGATTTTTGAAAAGAATTTTACAAAGAATTTGCAAAACAAAACTTGTGGTGCAAGCGTGGTCCAAAAATTCTTAAACAAGAAGAAAACCATCCATGCATATCTAGTAGAAATAATTATTGGTTTCATTCCAAGCAACCTTTGCACTTACCTTATGCAAACTAGTTCAATTCTGCACCTTTATATTTGCTTTGGTTTGTGTTGGCATCAATCACCAAAAATGGGGAGATTGAAAGGGAAATAGGGTCAAATCTTTTCCATATGAATTTTGGTGGTTGAATTGCCCAACACAAATTATTGGACTAACTAGTTTGCTCTAGATTATGAGTTCTACAGGTGCCAAAGGTTCAACACAAACTAATACAAAGTCAAAGAAAGGGTTCAAATAAAAAGAGCAAAAGACAACCGAAGGCTGCCCTGGTCTGGCGGACCGGACTATCCAATGCACCACCGGACAGTGTCCGGTGCACCAGGGTGGATCAACTCGAACTTGCTAGCTTCGGGAATTCGGGGAGCCACTCCGCTATAATTCACCGGACTATCCGGTGTAACACCGGACTGTCCGGTGTGCCAGCGGAGCAACAACTATCTGTGTCAATGGTCATCTGCAAAAGGCACAAAAGGCTACAGTGAACGTGAACAGTGCGCGCCTGCGTGCGCAAAAGTCAGAGCAGCACCAGAAGGCGCACCGGACAGTAAACAGTGTTGTCCGGTGCACCACCGGACTGTCCGGTGGCCCCACTATCAGAGCTCCAACGGTCGAACCCTAACGGTTGGGTGACATGGATGGCGCACCGGACTGTCCGGTGCGCCATATGACAACAGCCATCCCCAACGGCCATTTTGGTGGGTGGGGGCTATAAATACCCCCCAACCACCAACACTTCAAGGCATCCAAGTTTTCAGCCAACACATTCAATACAAGAGCTCTAGCATTCAATTCAAGACACAAAAAAGAGATCAAATTCTCTCCCAAGTCCAAAGATCATTCGAACAAATAGTGACTAGTGAGAGAGCTTTGTCGTGTTCATTTAAGCTCTTGTGCTTGGATCGCTTTTCTTCTTCTTTCTTTCTTGATCCCAACTCAATTGTAATCAAGGCAAGAGACACCAATTGTGTGGTGGTCCTTGTGGGGACTTAGTGTCCCGATTGATTGAGAAGAGAAGCTCACTCGGTCTAGGTGACCGTTTGAGAGAGGGAAAGGGTTGAAAGAGACCCGGTCTTTGTGACCACCTCAACGAGGAGTAGGTTTGCAAGAACCGAACCTCGGTAAAACAAATCACCGCGTCACACTCTTTATTTGCTTGTGATTTGTTTTTGCCCTCTCTTTCGGACTCGTTTATATTCTAACGCTAACCCCGGCTTGTAGTGTGTGCTTAAGTTTATAATTTTCAGATTCCGCCTATTCACCCCCCCTCTTGGCGACTTTCACTAGCGACAAGCCCGCAAGCTCGGGGAGAACCCTTGTGATACCCTGGCCTCTGGGATGGTGATTTCCTGGCCCAAGGCTTAATAGAATTAATAGTGTAATCATACCAACAAGATGCATCTTCTTTTTCGAAAGCCTATCTCGAAAGAACCTCCACGTTAAGCGTGCTTGTCTTGGAGCAATTTGGGATGGGTGATCGATCAGGAAGTTTTCTCGGGTACGCATGAGTGAGGACAAAGTGCGCACAAAAGACTTGTGTTGGTCTGTGGGGACAATATATGATCCTAGAGAGCTGTCAGGAGTAAGTACCGCCGGTCCAGGGATTGGACGGGGTGTTACAAGTGGTATCAGAGCCGACCCTCGAGGTTTCACGGGCCTATGTGGGATAGGGGGTTCGGGTATATGGCGCATGGCGCATGTGGGCTCAGAGTGGTCACATGGCATGGCATATGACGACACTAGACACACAGACGTGGCTAAGAGGGGAGGTTCCTAGATTGGGGTTGACCGATAAGGACGTCGGTCTTCTAAGGGGGTGGATTATGATATCCTGGCCCCTGGGATGGTGATTTCCTGGCCTAAGGCTTAATAGAATTAATAGTGTAATCATACCAACAAGATGCATCTTCTTTTTTGGAAGCCTATCTCGAAAGAACCTTCACATTAAGCGTGCTTGGCTTGGAGCAATTTGGGATGGGTGACCGACCGGGAAATTTTCTCAGGTGCGCATGAGTGAGGACAAAGTGCGCACAAAAGACTTGTGTTGGTCTGTGGGCACGATATATGATCCTAGAGAGCTGTCAGGAGTAAGTACCGCTCGTCCAGGGATTGGACAGGGTGTTACAACCCTCTCATGGGAGTTCGGCCACAAGCATAAGGAGGAATCCTCTTCCTCCAACAAGACGCATCAGAAGGGTGATAAGAAGAAGATGAAGAAGGTGGTCTACTACGAGACCGACTCTTCGTCACCCTCCACGTCATCAAGCTCCGACTCGTCCATCGCTTCTAAGCGCTATGAGCGCAAGAAGTATAGTAAGACGCCCCTACGCTGTCCTCGTATTTCTAAGCGCGCTCCATTACTTTCCGTTCCCTTAGGCAAACCACCATATTTCGATGGCGAAGATTATTATATGTGGAGTGATAAAATGAGGCAACACCTAACCTCACTCCACGAAAGCATATGGGACATAGTTGAATTTGGAGCGCAGGTACCACAGGTGGGGGATAAGGACTACGACTCGGACGAGGCCGCCCAAATTAGGCACTTTAACTCCCAAGCCACGTCTATACTCCTCGCCTCCTTTTGTCGAGAGGAGTATAACAAGGTACAAGGGTTAAAGGGCGCCAAAGAAATTTGGGACGTGCTCAAGACCGCGCACGAAGGGGACGAGGTGACCAAGATCACCAAGCGGGAGACGATCGAGGGGGAGCTCGGTCGTTTCTTCCTCAACAAAGGAGAAGAGCCGCAAGCCATGTACAACCGGCTCAAGACGATGGTCAACCAAGTGCGCAACCTCGGGAGCACCAAATGGGATGACCATGAAATGGTCAATGTTATTCTAAGATCCCTTGTAATCCTACTCAAGTACAATTAATACGTGGGGAACCTAGATACAAGCAAATGTCTTCCGAGGAAGTTATTGGCAAGTTTGTGAGCTTTGAACTTATGATCAAAGACTCCAAACACATTGTCAACTTGGAGCAAGGCACCACCTCCACACCCGAGGTGCAACCCGTCGCATTCAAGGCGACAGAAGAAGAGAAGAGGGAGCCTACATCAAGTAGGCTTCCAATCGACGACTCCAAGCTCGACAACAAGGAGATGACGCTCATCATCAAGAGCTTTCGCCAAATCCTCAAGCATAGGAGGGGGAAGGACTACAAACCCCGCTCCAAAAGGGTGTGCTACAAGTGTGGTAAGCCCGATCATTTCATTACTAAAATGTCCAATGTCTAGTGAAAGTGATAGGGACGACGACAAGAAAGGGAAGAAGAAGGAAAAGAAGATGTACTACAAGAAGAAGGGCGGCGATGCCCACGTGTGTTTGGAATGGGACTCTGACGAGAGCTCCACCGACTCCTCCGATGAGAACGCCACAAACATCATCGTCAACAAAGGCCTCCTCTTCCCCAACGTTGGCCACAAATGTTTCATGGCCAAGGACGGCAAGAAAAAGAAGGTACAATCTAGAGCCACCCCCAAATATACAACATCTAGTGATGAGGGTAGCTCTAGTGAAGATGAAGATGATTTACTTACTCTTATTGTCAACCTCAGCATGGAACAAAAAGAAAAATTAAATGAATTAATAGAAGCTATTCATGAGAAGGATGAACTCTTGGATAGTCAAGAGGACTCCTTATTAAAGAAAATAAAAAACATGTTAAATTGAAGAATGCTTATGCTCAGGAAGTAGAAAAATGTGAAAACTTAACTAAGGAGCTTAGGATTTGTCATGATTCTATTTCTAGCCTTAGGAATGAAAATGCTAGCTTAATTTCTAAGGTTAAAGAATTAAATGTTTGCAATGATTCTATTATCTGTCTTAGAGTTGAGAATGATAGATTAAATGCTAAAATAGAGGAATTAAATGTTTGCAAACCATCTACATCCACTGTTGATCATGTTTCTATTTGCACTAGATGTAGAGATGTTAATATAGAAGCTATTAATGATCACCTTGCCATGATTAAACAACAAAATGATCATATAGCTAAATTAACTACTAAAATTAATGAGCATGAACTATAAAATGAAAAGTTTAAATTTGCTAGAAGCATGCTCTATAATGGGAGACGCCCTGGCATTAAGGATGGCATTGGTTTCCAACAGGGGAGCAATGTCAAGCTTAATGCCCCTAAAAGATTATCTAATTTTGTTAAGGGCAAGGCTCTCATGGTTCAGGATAATGAAGGCTACATTTTATATCCTGCTAATTATCCTAAGCACAAAATTAGGAAGATTCATGCTAGGAAACTGTTGGGGACTTGTTCTCAAATGCTATGAGTTAAGTACAAGGCAACACAAAAATGTTAATGGTTAAAGTCCTTCGTCCTTCAAAGCATTATCTCCCTTAGGATATAATGATCTTCAGACGAAGGTTATGAAGGACGTACCTTCATTATCGCAGCATATATTAATGGAAGTAAACGCATATAAAACATAAGAAATAACATGAATAATCATATAACACCATTAATATATCTTTATTATATTATCATGAATGAACATGAACAAAATTGAATTACATTACCTTCGGGTTGACAGAAGACAAAAGTCCAAGCGTGACGCACTAGTGAATACAAATCAGCGTGAACAGTATGGGGGTACTATTCATTTATTTATAGGCACGGGACATAGCCCGATCAAAATTACATTTATGTCCTTCATGACTAGTTACAATCATGACACAAATTATGATGGACTGATCGGTCTTTTCCTCTTTAAGTCGGTGCAGCCCTTCATCTCAAGGCATGTCAATATGCCGAAGCTCCCTGGATCGTAGCTTCGGCGTGTACCTTCGCGCTGTGTTTGCTTATATGCCGATCCTTCGAAGGTGTTTCTGCTTAGAGGACCTTCAGCGAAGAAGCAGGCCCCCAACAGTAGCCCCTTCGTGGTGGTAGATCGTTTTTCGTAACGAGCTTGATCTGTGAAAAATCTCGAAGGCTTCGGAATGCCAAAGGTCCAAAAAACACCTTCCCTGAGCTCATTGCCGAGAAACGATTAAAATATTTCGAATGCGAGGTGGCCCACCTCGCAGCGGGTACGAACGATCTGGTGATTCACTTTCCAAGCGCCGAGTGGTCCACCGTTCAGCGGGTGCGGGTGACTGTTCAGCGGGTGCGGGCGACTTGTCGATTCACCTTCCCATCTGTAGCACTATATAAACAGACAGGTAGGTGTGTAGTTACCACAGCATTCATTGCCATTGCACTGTTGTGCTGTTGAAAAATTTAAACATAGCCAAAGCTTTTTTCACTGCATTCTCGAGCGAACCATCATTTTGAATTAGCTTCGGCAAAAGCGAGAGCTTCATCAAAAACTTTCAAAAACACCAGCTTCGTAAAAACCACAAAAAATCCATCAGATGGCTAGAGTACGCTCAACTGCAAAGATGACTCGTGAAGAAGAGGAGACTGAGGCCACCGAGACAGCTCCGATTTCCAAAGTCATGAGACAATCGGGCTTAGTTGTGACAGAGGGAACCGTTGACGAAGGTACTTCTGGTGCCGAAGCTGAGCAGGCTGATATTGAAGAAGAAGAAAATGCTGATGAAGAAGAAGAAGATTATAGCATTTTGATTCCATCAAAACCCAGCCACCTGGATTTTGAGAAATCTACTATGTCTGAAGCCGATGTGCCCATGATGATGAAACTGGGCTACTTCGGAGAAGCTGAAAAGAAGCTTATTCGCTTTGCCGGGGAAGAAACCACTCCGACGCCGAAAGATGATGAAGTAGTAGTTTTCAAAAGCTTTTTCAGAGCAGGATTACGGTTTCCGCTGAACAAGATGATTGGAGAAGTTTTGGATAATTATGAAATTTATCTTCATCAGCTGACCCCTAATGCTATCGTTAGGCTTAGCATCTTCATCTGGGCCCTTCGAAGCCAAGGGATGGACCCAAATGCCGAAGCATTTTGCCGAGTGCATGAGTTGCACTATCAAACGAAGGCCAAAGCTGATGGGCTGCACAAAAATTTTGGCTGCTATAATTTCGCGTATCGCAAGGATACAAAGGCTCCGGTCCTCAGCTATCGCACCAAGTGGCCAACCGGCAGGAAGAGTGAGTGGTTTTATATCAAGGCCGATGAGAAGAGGGAGAAACTGAAGACGATGGTCATGAGCCTGCTGGCTTTAAGCTTTGGGATGACTAGACCCTTGTGCAACATGAAGCCAGGGTCAGCATGTCAGCTGGACGTAGCAAAATTCAGAGTGGTGGCTAAATAAATCAGCACCAGGGATTTAGTGCAAGAATACCTGGCCAACAGGATATCTCCGACGTTAAGTGACTAGAGCATGCCGAAGCTAAAGGGAACAAAGAAGAAGAATGAACTTGTTCGATTGCCGTATTGCTTTAAGTTTGAGAAACAGTTCAAAGAGCCTTGTCAAGAATGGCTGGAGATGATTGAGACTATGTGCAATGAAATTTTGGGCAATTATACCAAAAAAGAAGATCAGTTAATGACTGCAGCCTTCGGCACCCAACCAAAACGAAGGTTGAATCGGGTGATGGACGCTTTAAATTTTGAATACCCTGATTACGAGCGGCTCAACAAAGGTGCCGAAGGGGCAAAAAGGAAGAGAGTTGTCAGTATTTTTCACAGATGTCACACCCAGTTTTAGAAGGCAAACCAAATGCGAACCATGTACGTGCCAGGATCAGCAATTCACGTACACAGCAGTTACATAACTGGACATCATCACACAGTGCTCAAATATTAATATAAAAGCGGAATAATAGTCGATTACATCACATGTCTGAGACACCCACATAGTCTTTAACAATAATCAAAGCGCGAAAATGAAACGTAGATACACGCGGCCTTCACAGGCAGCCGACTGGGGGTTGCCGCTAACCCATGCCTAAAACTCGTCGTAATATTGGAACTCCTGGAAGTCTTCCTCCATGGCTTCATCTTCTCCTGAGCAGTGGTTGCAACACGGACAACCTGAGGGAAGGGGGGTTTGGTGTGTAGAGCAAGGGTGAGTACACATCAACATACTCAGCAAATGTCCTGTTTGGCTGTAGTGGACTAGCTTTATGTGGGGGTAAGTCAAGCAGTTGCTTTTAGTTGGTTAGATTATTATTACTAGTAGAGAGAGCCAGGTTTTAGTATTAACCCAAGTTGTTAACCCAAAAGTACCCTTTCCAAATGGAAAGAATACCACTTACCATTACCATAGTCAATACCCAAACCACCATTCTCATCGCCACCTGTAATCTGAACATCTCTGATCAAGTATCACTAATTAATGGTGCTCCCTTGGCCGCTCATAATCGCGAGCACGACTGATATATCAGTTTTCATAACACTCTGCAGACATTGCGCACTTTACCCACAAGTCGTGATTCCCCTTTCTACCCGGAGATCATGACTCTCCATTGATCACTACCAAGGTGACCTAGCAGGGTATCACTACATAGCCTTTACAAAGATTCCCTAGGGCTGTAGCCATCCGTTAGGTTTCCTAAATGCACCGCACTCCTCCCCAAGGGGCGAACCAACCTTGGCAGAGCGAGCCGCATACACCGAGCCCCATTAATGGCACGGCAGTGAAGCGAACTACACCCCAGTTCCTCTAATTATTCAGCTAAGGGTGTCCCATTCCACCCTCATGGTTGCACTGTTTTCCCGGGCGGTCATCCAACGAATAGGTCCTTATAGAGAGGCACTCGAGAAACCACTTGAGTCCCCTTAAATGTCACAAGTATATCATCATAAATAAGAAGGAAAACAGGGTATCATAGATAAATCTCATCATGTTCATTGATAAATGTGAAGCACTAGCATGAAGCTAAACTAGAATAATCCAACCGAAAAGGTAAGCAAGGACATGGATAACAAAAGCTAGTCAATCCTTAGGTATAAACTGTGTAAATGTGGAAAGTGAATTAAGGAATGTATAGGACATAAGTGGGTCAAGGGACACTTGCCTCCACCAACCAGCTGCTGCTCAGGGTCTTCTCCTGTGAGTTCTTCGGACTCCTCAACCAGACCGTTATCTATGCGAGCGCAAACATACATCCATCTCTTTGAATTAGGAAATAAACAGTACACCATACAAGAGAGCAGATAAACTGAATATGCATTAGATATGATATACAATTTGCATTTGCAATTGTTAGAAAGAGAAAAGAAAGGTCTCGCAGTGGCTATAGTCGAAGCGTATTACGTGTAGATGTGCAATTAATTATTACATTGTCTAACTCTACCTAGCCATACTAACCGGTATTAATCACATGCACTAATAGGTTTACAACTATTTCTAATTGGTCGACATTAAACAAAGTCGATGATTAACTACGTGAGATAACTAACGTGATCAATTTTTAAGTAGAGTTCAATTTCATTAAAATAAATAACATGATCAACGCGTATAAAGTACATGGGGGGTAGATGGGCTCGTCTAGGGGTAGACGGGCACGTCACACGTGGCAGAGCACTATGCGTCGCGCCGAGAGCACGGCGAATCGCGCCAAGACACCGGGCGCACCACACGAGCATGCGCGCGCGCAAGGCCGCGCTGACGCGCCGGGGCCGAGCCGCGCGCACGCCGGGCTGCGCGCCGTGAGCAAGACAGCGGGGCCGTGTCTGACCGAGCTGGACCGCACGAGCAGCGGGGCCGCTCTGGGGGCCAGCTGCTCCGCGCCGGGCGGGACGCCACGGACGGGCTGCGCCACGCCGGGGGCCGCGCCGCCGCGCATGGGGAGGGGCGGGCGAGCCGGGGAGACCACCGCGGGCAGGGGCGGGCGAGCCGGGGAGACCACCGCGGGCAGGGCGAGCCGGCCGGGGAGGTCACCGTGGGCAGAGGCGGGCCGACCGGGGCCACCGCACTGGGTTGGGGCGGGCGCACCGGGGCAGGGGCGGGACACCGGGGCGGGGGAGTGCGCCGGGGCGGGGGCGGGGATGAGGCCGGGGCAGGGGTGGGGGACGAGGCCGGGGCGGGCGCGAGCTCCACGGCCCCGTCAAAGCCACGCCAAGGCCGGCCGCGCCGAGCCAGACGGGGTGAGCCACGCCGGGACGGGCGCGAGGGGGAGGGAGCCGCGCCGGGACGGCCGCGCCAGGCCGAACGGCGCCGTGGCCGGGGAGGAAGGGAAGAAGAGGGGGGCAAGGGAAAGAGGAGGGAGAGGGGCTTACCGCGCGGGGGCGAGGGCAGCACCGGGGTGGAAGTTCCGAGCGACGGGCAGACGAAGGAGGGAGACGAGCTGCGCGAGGGAGAGGAAGACGTGCGTGAGGGGTAGAGGAGAGAGAGAGGGAGGCGGTTTGAGGAGGGGGTGGGGCTGATGGGTGGGCCCCACCAGGGGGTGGTGGCGGCGGTTCCAACCGTCTGCGCGCTACGCGCGGGAGGGACGAGGGGGGCGCCAACTGGGCCGCGCGCCGGCTGTGCCGCACGGGGGGCGGGGCAGGCCGCGCCAGGGGGAGGCCGGCTGGGCCGTGGGGGCCGCGGGGAGCTGGCTAGGCCATGCCAGGGAGCCGGCCCGAGAGAGAGGGGTTTTTTTCTATTTTTCTATTTTCCTATTTAGCTATAAACTTCAATCCAAAAATACTTTTCATAACCCACTCAACCACAAGCAAGAAAATCATGATCCGGCATGATGCAACAACTGAGGAAAATATTTCTAGGGTTCACTCACACAAGGTCTCGAGCTAAATCTCGCTAGAATCTTTGAAAAAGGACAAGGCATAGCGAGAAGAAAAAGAAAGAGGAAAGGTGACGCCCGAATTTGGCGAGTGATGGAGAAAGAAAAATTAACTCTCAACTTCGGGGCGTTACAGCAGACAAGCTGCTAGGATGCTAAAAGAGGACGAGAAATCTTTGAATAAATTAAAATCCAGTCCTGAGCCGAAAGCGACAACGTCGAAAAAGAGAAAAGCTTCAACTCCAGAGCCGAAGGTGACTGAGGTGGAAGAGGAAACTCCTTCAACTCCTTCTGCTGCCGAAGTAGAAGAAATTTTAAAGGTAATGACTGAATCCTTACCTATCAAGCTGTTAAGTCCTCCGGGACCGTATCTGACGAAGCTTTTACAGAAGAAGGACGATCCTTCGGCAACGAAAAAGGCGGTTGGGCCTAAGAAGCAAAGAATTATTACTGTTATGCAAGCCATTGAGGAAACACCACCGTCGGCCTCAGCATCAAAGATGACACCAGCTGCCGAAGCAGATACTTCTGCCGAAGCTACCAATCTGGAGAGTACGATATCTGCTATTGATAAAGTGCTCTTGGATATGGCCGCAGAGGAGACTGCTGCGGCTACAGAAGAAGTCATGGCCGCAGTGCCTGAGAAAGGGAAAGGAATTGCCGAAGACACTTCGGAAGAAAAAGGCTTCAGCTTTCAGAATCTAGTTGGTCAAGAATTATCCAAGGCCGAGAAGGAGGAGGTGCAGGAGTATGCTACATCCTATGGCTACCAGCCAGGAGCTGTGCTCTTTGGTGGAATTAATGAAGAAGCCTTAGGATGTATTCGAGACCGCACCGGGGCGAAGATTATTAGCACTCTGTCGAAGAGTGTTGGTTTTCCGAAGCTTGAAGCTGACATTAGCAGCTCCTGACGACAACATATCATCGGCAGCTTATTCTATTCCAACTTTAAGGTAAAGCCCTTCATCTTTTTAATTTTTGTGATGAAGCAAAAAAATTCTGATGCAGACTATTTTGTACAGAGTATGCTACTAAACAATGCGCTGAGGATGCAGCAAGATCTTGAGGATAAAAAGAATGAGATTATAATCGAGGGCCTAGAAAAGAAAATCAAAGATCATGAAGCTTCTCTAGAGAAAAAGGACTTCCTTCTTCAGACAATGGAGGGTTCATTGGAAGAAGCCCAAACCGAAGTTACTAGATTAAATGATGAACTCCTCCGTAAATCAGAAAGCTTCGAACAAGAAAGGAAGAATTTTGATGCGAAGCTTGAAGCCGAAGTCAAGAAAAGCTCAAATCTACAAAAATCCTTAAAAGAACTTCAGAATATTTGCTTGAACTTCGGCAACCGCTGCGTGCAACGACTAAGACAGGTCTTCAACTCAGTGGGAGCCAGCTCTGAAAAATTTGAACCTTCGGTTGAAGACTTGCCAAGCACCTTCGAGCATATTGAAAGCGAAGTTGAGGCGCTTGACGAAGTAATAGCTGGGCATGGCAACTTCTGTGCCCTGCTTGCTTCTCGCGGCACAGCTGTAGCTTTTATGAAGGCTGGTTGCACGCATGGAAAGATAGTAAACAGACCGAACTTCAGTCTATCTCCAGCGGACCTAGTTGATATCCCTAGCCTAGCCCGAAGTATTGGGAATAGATTTATAACACAAATTTGGACGAAGGGTGGGCGGGACTTAGCTAGCACTACAGGAAACGCATAAAATTTCATGGGCCTAGATATTTTCGTCGGCCGACCCACGAAAATAAGGAAGGTATTTTCGTCGGCCTCGTTACCGACGAAAATACAGAGTATTTTCGTGGGCCAGGGGCTATGTTCGTCGGCAGGCCGACGAAAATACTGAATATATGTTCGTCGGCCTCGTAACCGACGAAAATAGGTGTTATTTACGTGGGCCGAAGCCGTGCCGACGAAAATACGTCAACTATTTTCATCGGCCCCACGAGGCCGACGAAAATACGACCACTATTTTCGTCGGCTCCAATACGGCCGACGAAAATAAAAGACCTAAATCTCCCCCGCGCGCCCGCACCTTCTCTCTCGCTCTCGCTCGTTTCTCTCGCTCGCTCGTTTTTCTGTTCGCCGCGCCGCCGCACGCCTCGCCGCCACCGCACGCCGCGCCGCCACCGCACGCCGCGCCGCCGCACGCCGTGCGCACGGACGCCGCACGCCGCGCCGTGCCCCGTCCCCGCGCCGCCACCGCACGCTCGCCGCCACCGCACGCCGCGCCGCCGCACGCCGCACGCACGGACGCCGCATGCCGCGCCGTGCCCCTTCCCCGCGCCGCCCGTTCGCCGTGGCTTGTCCCCGCGCCGCCCCTTCGCTGTGCCCCGTCCCCGCACTCCCCTCGCTGTGGCCGCCTCGTCGCCGTGCCCCGTCCCCGCGCCGCCCCTCGCCTCGCCCGACCCTCTCCGTGCCCGCGTCCTCGCCGTGCCCCATCGCCGTGCCCGCCTCCTCGCCGTGCCCCATCAGCGTGCCCGGCCCTCGCCGTGCCCGCCTACTCGTCGTGCCCCATCGCCGTGACCCATCGCCGCCTCCTCGCCGTGCCTCCTCGCCGTGACCCATCGTCGTGCCGCCCCTCGCCGCGCCGCCCATCGCCGAGTAACAAGGTACTTACTTAGTCGTTTTTTATTTTCATTAATTGTTATCTTGTTATCTTGTCATCTTGTGATTATGATTTGAGTTAAATTGTCGAGTTTAACTGTTGATTGCTTTAATTCAAATTCATATTTGTCTCCGAGATATTTTTTTAATGTTTAGAGTTTAGTTTTAATCGTTAACCGTAGCGAACCGTATGCGTCACCCGTTCGGGAACGACGAACGTCACATTGGCTTGTGAGGTTCGCCGTTCCGGAATTGTCCACGTATTTTGGACAGCCTGAGAGTGTAAGCCGATGCTTGTGATTTGTGACATGTGCCTTACGATTGACGCGGAATTTCAGTTTTGTAACCCAGTTGTTCTCCAACACACCATGTTCAGGCGTGTGCTTGGAGAGCAGCGGGGTTATGCTGCCGAAATTTCGCGGCAATCGTAGGATACACGTCATAAATCACAAGCATCGGCCTACACTCTTGGGTGGGTTTAGGGCCTTTACCTAATAGGGAGTTCACCTAAATAAGCCACGGACGATCGTTGATGTTCTTTGACTTTTGTTTAGCCTTTGAAATGGACGGTGATCGGAGGGTGATGTATGACGGGTGGAGAAAGGATGGGGCACATTCGAATGAATGGATGGGTGTAACAAAGGATTTTCTTGAGCACACTTTCAAAGATGCAACTGGTCGTCTAGTGAAGTGTCCTTGCAATCGCTGCGAGAACAAGTGGCCTCAGAAGAAGGAAGAAATGGAGAAACACCTTTGCAAAAGTGGGTTTATGCCGAACTACCTTGTATGGTACCGGCATGGAGAGTCTATTAGACACGTTGACGCGGATGTGGAGCTTGATGACGATCATGATAGGATGGACGATATGTTGCATGATCTTGGTAGGGAGGTTGAAATGAACGCTGAGGAGCCGGGGCAGCTTCCACGCGATGCTCAAGAATTCTTCCGGCTACTCGCCGCAGGAGAAGAGAGACTGCACGAGCACACTCAGATGTCAGTTCTTGGGACTCTCACAAGACTAATGGCGATAAAGTCGAAGCACAACATTTCAAACAGTGCTTACAACGACATCGTCCAACTTATGGGCGAGGTTCTACCGGAGAATCATAAGTTGCCAAAAAATATGTACTTCGCAAAGAAGATGTTGGCTGGTCTTGGGATGACATATGAGAAGATCGACGTGTGTCCCAACAGTTGCATGCTATTCTTTGAGGAGGATGACAAGCTGGACCGTTGTAAGCATTGTGAAGCTTCTAGATATGTCGAGGTGACAAATGATGAGGGTGAATTGGTAGTTACGAAGGTCGCAGCTAAGCAACTTCGTCGGTTGCCCATCATTCCTCGGCTTTCAAGGTTGTTCCTCAACAAGGAAATAGCTCTGCATATGACATGGCCAAATAATGGTGTACGTCTCGTCACTGATCCAGACATAATGGTCCATCCGTCGGACGGTGATGCGTGGAAGGCAATTGACGAGTTTGATCCCGAATTTGCAAACGACCCTAGGAGTGTACGGCTTGGTCTATCGACGGACGGATTCACACCTTTCAATACCAGTGCAAGCCCTTACTCGTGTTGGCCTGTCTTCATTATGCCATATAATCTTCCTCCTGAGTTGGTCAATAAAGAAGAGTTCATGTTCCTTGCACTAGTCATCCCAGGCCCCGAGCATCCAGGGCCAAAGCTGAATATGTTTGTTCGCCCTTTACTTGAAGAGCTGAAACAATTGTGGAGAGGTGTGAAGGCTTACGACAGCCATACTGAAAAGGAGTTTACCATGCGCGCTGCTTATTTGTGGTCAGTGCATGATCTGCTGGCGTATGGAGATTGGTCTGGATGGTGTGTTCATGGTCGGTTGTGCTGTCCCATATGTATGAATGATACGGATGCATTCAGATTGAAGCATGGTGGGAAAGTGTCATTCTTTGATGCTCATCGACGTTGGACTCCATTCAAGCATGATTTCAGGAATTCGCTTACTGCATTCAGAAGTGGAGCCAAAATCAGAAATGGGCCACCAAAGAGGCAAACTGCACCGCAGATAATGGCATGGCATGCTTGTCTGAAGCAAGGAGAAAATGATAGGTTTCAAGGCTACGGGGAGGACCACAACTGGACCCATATTTCATCAATATGGGAGCTTCCGTATGCAAAAGCCTTGATCATGCCGCACAACATAGACTTGATGCACCAAGAGCGTAATGTTGCTGAAAGCATCATAAGCACATGTTTCGATGTGACTGATAAAACGAAAGACAATATGAAGGCAAGAAAAGACATGGCTGAAATTTGTAAGAGACCGATGCTCGAGTTGAAAGTAAGCGATAAAGGGCATGAGAGTAGGCCGCGAGCTGATTACTGCCTCAAGCCAGATGAAAGGAAAGAAATATTTAAGTGGTTGAAGAATCTGAAATTTCCAGATCGATATGCGGCAAATCTGAAACGGGCAGTCAATCTGAAGACCGGTAAATTGATCGGTTTGAAAAGCCATGACTACCATATTATTATGGAGAGGCTGATGCCCGTGATGTTTCGAGGCTATTTTAAGGATGAGCTTTGGAGCATATTTGCAGAGTTGAGTTACTTCTATAGGGAAGTATGTGCAAAGACGGTATCGAAGAGGTTGATGCAGAAATTTGAGAAAGAAATTCCAATTCTTATTTGTAAATTTGAAAAGGTTTTCCCGCCAGGATTCTTCAATGTGATGCAACATCTAATTGTGCATTTGCCTTGGGAAGCTTTGGTAGGCGGACCAGTGCAATTCAGGTGGATGTATCCTATAGAAAGGGCATTGAAAAAGCTCAGGGCGTCTGTTCGCAACAAGGCTAGAGTCGAAGGGTGTATTGCGGAGGCTTTTGCCCTTAAGGAGATATCTCATTTCTCAACCAGGTATTTCGCTCGAGCCAACAATGTGTTTGCGCCTTCAGTGCGACTTCATGTCGAAAATGAATCACCCCAAAGCACCCTTCAAATTTTTGCGAATCCGGGTAAAGCAGTTGGAAAAGGGAGTGTACGTCACATTGAAGCATCAGATTTGAACACGCTAATGCTATATATGTATAGCAATATTGACAGCACACAGGAGGCGTTCGAGTAAGTTTTCCTCATAGTTACGTCCATTTTCTCATCTCATAATTTCTATAGTGTGTAATCTCCATGTTTGTAATATGTCCAGCATGTTTGATGAAGAATGTTGGAAATCTACTAGTAAACCTACGGCCATCCAATTAGAAAATCTTCGACGTGATGGGTTGAAAGGTGGACCAAACTTCGTGCAGTGGTTTCGTAATTATGTTAGTAATTGTCGTTCTCTCATTGTCCATACTTAATCTTTGAATTTTGGACTTGGAAGATATAATGCATATACTAATTACTTGTATAGGTTTCCAAAAACTCTGTGCACCCGGACTTGCAGCAAATGGCACATACCTCTGTGTCCGTCCGAAACTATACTCGCTATGATGTAAATGGATATCGCTTCCGAACCGCGAAATTGGAGAAGAGTCGACCATTGGCAGCCACCACCAATAGTGGTGTGTTGGCAAGTTCATATGTTGACGATGACAAAGTAGTGGACTATTACGGTGTTCTTCAAAACATTGTAGAGTTGATTTTCGATGGCCCCAAAGAACTTAAAGTCGTGTTTTTCGAGTGCGACTGGTTTGATGCTCATAGTGGGACTCGTGTCGACAAGTATGGTAATGTCGAGGTGAAGCATAGCTCTAGGATTCCGAGCAGTATGAGCGATGTTGTCCTTGCAAATCAGGCAAAACAGGTGTACTACCTGCCATATCCTCACCCAAGCCTTAGGGCTTGGTGGGTTGCAATCAAAGTCAACCCACAAGTCGTCGCTCCAGAGAGTGCTGACTACATGAGTACGAGCAGGGACAACGATGATGCTGTTTTTCAACCAGAAGCGACGTCGAATCAAGACATAGCTCACCGATTCCATGTGACCAATGGAGAAGGACTCGAAAATCTCTGTTGCAATTCAAGCGACTTAATTGAAGAACCTAGGTCAAAGCGCAAACGACCTGTCGTCGTTAGAAGATCAGTAAGGATCCAACGAAATCAAGAGCGTATGAATAAACAACGAGCCGAAGAAGCATCATCGGATGCAGATGACTTTTGATTAGTATGTTTCTTTTAGTTAATCAATTAAGCTATGTATTCCAATTTCCACATTATTAATTTTCATATTATTTGTTTCATATACTGTGGTTTGACATTAATTTATCTACAGTTGAACATGTTCAAGCATAGGAGATCGAGGAGGAGTGGGGGCAGCGCGGCCAGCGAGGACAGCTCGGGCAGTGGGCTTTTTCAGGGCACCTCACAGAGCCGACAGAGGCAGCAGCAACTTCTCGACTGTCTAGACGAAGTGCAGGGTGAGGAGGGTGAGCAGGAGACTCCTCAGCAGGATGCTCATGTGCAGGATGAGGAGGGTGAGCAGGATGAGGAGGGTGAGCAGGATGAGGAGGTTGACCCAATGGGGGCAGGCAGCGCGGGCGACGCGTCAGATGGTTCTACGTCCTTCAGGTATTATTATGCATATTAGTTTAACTAGTCACAATGCCAGTACAATGGGCGGGACACGTTGTCGTACACCCACCTTCCCCTGGACCAGTTGCACTCCTCGTTGCTGGCGTCCCCCTCTTCGGTTGTCCCTCTTATCGCCGGTTCTTGCAGCCCGGATTCCAGCTTCACCTGCACTTCTTGGCGTCCATGCTCGACTGCCACTTGCACTTGCTCTTCCTGGCCTCTGTCGAGGAGGAACACGATGGAGCTGGCTAGGATGAAGAAAGCCACCAAGGAGGTCACGATGCTCCTAACTCCAACCGGAGAGTGGAGCACCGTCATCTTGCCACCACCTGCTGCTATCGCCTTGTGACTGGACTCTGTCTTCATCCTCTCTTCAGGCGCCATTGTGCTTATTGGCTCTCCTCTTTTATGGCCACCTATCGAGTCTGTAGTACACTGGCAGGGCTACTAGCAACACTCCTGCTTGCACATGGCTATATGGCCCAGCTCTAGAAAAAGTAGTGATACTGAAGCAACCAACCTTGAACACTGACCCTTGCGCTAACCACAAAAAGTAGGGCAGCGTCGGAGTATTCGGAATGTCGTTGTATCCCTTGTACGGAAACCAGAAACAGAAAGTTTTTTTTGTGTGTGTATACAGTATACGTCGGTGCTACAGTTACTGTCTGAATTTGCAAAATCATCTATAGATGTGAGTATCATGAGTTCTCCAGATATTATCTACCTGTCACTAGTATTTTCCTTTTCAAAAAAAAGGGACAAAAATGTTAGAATATCCATAATGTAGAAGTGCTTGTTTCTGTCACCGACGGCTGTGCCAATCCACCCACACCAACCATTATAGATAGGACTGTAGCATGCCAATAAACAATGGGTGTGTCACCTCCAAAAGACCACTGAGTGCATCTCAAGCAACGAGAAAAGGTGATGTGCTGATGGCCAGCACCCTCGCCTAGCACATGAATGATGATTAGCCTAAAGCTATTAAGCTCCTGAATGCAAAGAGCACTAATGTTCGAATTCGAATAAGCCATAATCATCTATTCTGGTTATGCTCTAGTAAACCAATATGTGTGCCATCTTTGTTTCCCTGAAAAATAAAACTTCGAGCTTTCCAGAATTCTTAAGAAGGGATTATCGCTGTGGATATGAATCCAACACAGTACATTAGTTAAATCACTGCCAGATAGCTCACATAAGCAGGTTGGTTTTTCAGGGACCCTGGATAGGTGTTGGTATGCAAGATTAAAAGCAGACCTTCCTGTAAGGATGAAGACATCAGTGTCATTAATCTCAAAAGCACCATACATTCCATCAGGAAGGACCCAGCAATTTGTCTGTCCATACATTGTCTCGGGTCTTAGTGTAGCAGCTGCCAAGTATACCTTCCTCCCTTCCAATGACTTCAGCTTGGGAGGAAAAGGTGATATCACCTCCATTTTAATCAAGACGTATTCTTGTGGCTGCACACCTTCACCTGTTGCCCTATCATGATCAGCACAAGGTTGGCCATCCAACGGAGAGTAGATTGTGTACCTCATGTCTTTAACAACTTTGCCCAATTTCTTCAGCTTCCTCATCTGCCACTTAACAAAAGCATCATAGTATGGATTCATGTCAGTAGTTATGAATGACCTCCTCCAGTCACAACCCAAGCCAAAGAGAAGATATAACAGTAGCATGAAACACACAGAAATAAACCTTTGTTTATAACCAGGTATACCATCACAGTTTGATTGTAGTTCAACTGAATCCATGTTTTAACTTTTAAGTGTAAAGAAGAGAAGAACTAACAGATGTATGAAACATACAGATGCAAGCATTTATCTTTTAAAGAAATAAACCATCACAGTTTAATGTTAAATGAACTGAACTGATATCTGAAGTGTAAAGAAATGGAGAAGCTAACAGACACATGAGAAAAACAGTAATGCACATTTACTTCTGATCAAAGTATAACATCAGGAACTGCCCCCCCCCAACAAACACACACACACACACAACCCCTGTTCAAAGTATATCATCCACGTGGCAAGAGATCTTCAATATTTTTGTCCAAGTTTTATAGGACAGAGGTGACGCCTTAATTATATATATAAATATTAAAAATTAGACTAAATATTATTTATATATATAGCTTAATAGTAGTAGAGATTGATATTAGTTTCTAATCATTTCATCATATTGAATTTACTTGTATACTTAGGTATAAGAAGAGCAATGCGCTTGGTCCGAGACCTGCCGAGCGGAGGCTCATCCGGCCGCATGGAGAATGGTGGGGCTTATTTCTGTTGTGTTAATTTTTTAATGTGAATGTGATTGCACTAGTTTACTTGTTTTATTAATTTTTGTAGGTCATGGGAAGACTTGACTTGGGACGGTACAGGCAGACGTCCCAAGGTGAACGCGGTGTTGGGTAGCCTCTGTCGCTTCTACTACCCTGGCATGGTGGAGCTGAATGGCGAGAGGTTCGCGGCTATGCAGTGGGCTGACTGGGGTCTAAAGGACTATGTCGAGCCAGGGGAGTCAGGGGAAAGCAGTAGCGGAGGGGGAAGTTCAGAAAAAAACGAAGGACTTGTCAGGTGGCTGTGTGGGACGAGTTCTGGGTGAGTTTACTTTCGTATATAAGCAATTCATTGAATTATTGCTTATCCTAATCTTACTTTAACTTAAATTGTACATTGATATGTAGGGGAGGTTCCAATTGCCGGATGACATCGAGGAGGATCAGGCTCAGTGGACACGTGTGAAGAGGCACTTTCGGAAGTGCGCTGATAAGATAATCAAGGATGCCATGTACAATGCTCGCATCGCGGCCGTCAACTACTACTACAAGAAGATAAAGGGTCAGAAAATGAGCAAAGCATTAGGGGCCAATGAGATCTACCTCACAGAGGAGCAGTACCTGGAGAGCGTTGTGGATTGGCTGTCGAAGGACATGGAAGCCTGGAGGTGGTTGGCTAAGAGATGGGCGTCGCCTGAGTGGATTGCAGAGTCCAACAAGCACCGTGCCAACCGTGGCACTGAAGGACCGGGGCACAGGTACGGCGCCGATGGACACCTTGGTACCGCACGCCGCATGGTAAGTATATAAATCAAACTTGTATGTTACATCTATGAAAATTATATGGTTTAACTCTTCTTTTTCATGCAGGAAGCTGAAAGTGGAGTTGCTCCAAGTTTTATGGAGGTTTACGTCCGTGGTCACCGTGGCCCTGATCCGGCGAACCCTGATGTGCTATGCAGCGAGGCGGCAAGGGAGAAAATGGTAAACAAGTTTGTATTTACGAATTAAATTGCATGTTTTGTGTTTAACTCCAACTCCAACTTTCTTTGCAGAATGCATATGGGGAGGAAATGACTCAACGCCATGGGCCTGACTTCGACTGGATGCATTCAGACTTAGATGCCTCGGCGTTGTACCACAGTGGTGGGGGTAGAAAGCATGGCAGGTGAGGTGTTTGTGTTTGATTCGACGATTTCATTAACAAGAATGTGTCCACTTAATGGCTCAACTATGTGTATCATGCAGGTTTGCCTTTGGCACCGGCGTTGTGGAATATAACAGGACAATAGGTCAAGGGAAGGCATCGTCTTCGGGAGGGAGTTCTCGCTCCTCCAGGTCTGCTCGAGAGGCTCAGCTGGAGGAGGAGACTCGGGCAGCACAGGAGCAGGCTCGAGCAGCACAGGAGCAGGCTCGAGCAGCGCAGGAGCAGGTTGGACAGCTGACGCAATATATGGCTTCTTATTTTCAGGTAATCCGTCTATCTCATCACGTGTCGTCGTTGAATTCAAAGTATAATGTTGTGATTCTAACGTTGCATCCATTTGCAGGAAATGACTACTCGACTCGGCCCTGATATGAACTTGCCCGCTTTTCGCCCTCCCCAGGTAACACTATCTGAACACTTCAATTCCATAGCAACTCTTTTTTTATTATCAAAAATGGCTCACAGGCACAAGGATGGGGACAGTGGCCAGGACAAGCTCCAGCGTCGCAGCCACAGTGGACCGGTGTTGGGTGGACGCAGGCACCTCCAGGCACTTGGACGCCTCCACCCCAAGGATCGCAGCCAGTCCCGGGATGGGTGCCACCGGTCTCCCAGCCACCGGCGGGCTCTCAGCCATTTCAAGCGTGGATGGCACCGCCACCGACGGGGTGGGTGCCACCACCTATGGGGTGGCCAGCACAACAGTACCCGTGGATGCATGCACAACCTCCTACTCACCATGGATCACAGGTGACGTTCCATGTTTAGTTTTATGCAAATATTGACCAAACACAGCAATGTATATGTATACAGCCTTATTTGAATGATTGATGAATTGCAGGGTTTAGCGTCACATGCTCATGGATCGGAGGGTGGTGTTGGAGGGAGTGGCCACCATCCTGGTGGCGGAGGAGGGAGTGGCCAAAACTCCCATAGCCCGCCGGAGTGATCAGTGAGGAGAGAGTAGTGAGTAGTTATTAGCTTATGGACTTATGGATAGACTTATGGACTAGAGTTTTGTGAATTGTGTATTTGAATGGACAATGGACTTTTGGACTTATGGAAACTCTAGACTTATTTGAATGGACTATTTATGTATATGTGAATGTGTTTTGTGAATTATGTATTAGGCTTGTGAATCTGTATATGTGAATTGTGATATTGTGTATATTGCTGTGAATTATTAATAGGTGCAGAAAAATCTGTTTGGGGGGGGGGACCATCAATTTTCGTCGGCCTCGGTGGTGGCCGACGAAAATATGTTCCCAGGCTATTTTCGTCGGCCACCACCTAGGCCGACGAAAATACGCCAGGATATTTTCGTCAGCCACCACCTAGGCCGACGAAAATATCCTGGCGTATTTTCGTCGGCCACCACCGGCCGACGAAAATAAATTGTCGACTCACTATTTTCGTCGGTCTTGAGAAAACCGACGAAAATAGGTTATTTTCGTCGGTACCGACGAAAATAGGCGTCTATTTTCGTCGAACTTATTTTCGGCGGCTATTTTCGTCGGCCTGCCGACGAAAATACTATATTTTCGTCGGTTTAGGTTTATTTTCGTGGGTTTTTGGCCCACGAAAATTTAGGCGTTTCCTGTAGTGTAGTGACGAGGCATGAAGTCATCTTAAGCCGGTATGATACTTATACCTGTTGCTTGCTCTCTTGTAATTACTTTTTACCTTATACTGTGTTGTCGTGTACAAGATGACGATGCCGAAGGTCAATACACCGAAGCTCTTCTCGAAGATTACTAAAGCTGCTGAACAAGGCTTAGAAATATTTGAAGTATCTTTGTAAAAGATATTGTAATTTAGGAATCAAACATCACTCTGTAAATTTGTCCATACCTTGTAATATATTTTTACCTTTCCATCCGTGTGTGAATTGCTTTGATGTGGACGAAACTTGTATCTTTTGAGCCGAAGGCGAAAAAAACCTTCCCTTCTTTTCGTACACAATGAAGCGTATCTTTGCTTCTTTATGCTCATCGAAGCATTGTCATCAAAGACGAAGTATCTGTTTATACTTTATGTTATGATGATGATGATCCTACGAATGTCTACATGAATGTGTATGAATGCAATGAATGATGTAATGTAATGTGCAAATGAATGTCCAAACACACGCACACGAAGCCACACCCGGACTCTGCATCCCCTTAGGAACGTCTTTTGAGTCTTAAGCTCTGCATCCCCTTAGGAACGTCCTTTGAGCTTCTTCACCTTCTATTTCGGTGGTATAAGTTCTGCATCCCCTTAGAAATGTCTTTTGAACTTCTTCGCCTTATATTTCGGTGGTATAAGTTCTGCATCCCCTTAGGAACGACTTTTGAACTTCTTCGCCTTATATTTCAGCGGTATTTGGCTCTGCATTCCCTTAGGAATGACTTTTGAGCAGAAAACTTACGTTGCGCTCCCTTAGGAACGACTTTTTGTAACTTTGTCATGCTCTGCATCCCCTTGGGGACGTCTTTTGAGCTTCTCCTTGTTTTTCTTTTTGCACTCGATGGTGCACGCTCAGATTTACATATTACATCTTTTGGGGGATTTGGCCCTCATGGGGCTAAATAAGAATGAAAAATTACAAGCTATGGTCCCATTAAAAACCTTTCTCCCCTCTTGAAAGGAAAAGGGTACCATAGAAAAAAATGAAAAAAGACTACATCAATATTACACATAGTATCGCCGAAGCTCATCCGCATTCCAAGATCTGGGTATGTCGTTGCCGTCCATATCCTTCAATCTGTAAGAACCGGGCCTTGACGAAGATACCACCAGAAAAGGTCCTTCCCACTTCAGCTGCAATTTGCCTACTATGTCTGGATTGGCTACTCTCCGAAGCACCAAATGCCCTGGCTTGATATTTTTCAATCGAAGTTTTCTGTCACGCCATTTTATTGTTTCGGCTTGATATTTATTGATGTTCTCTACAGCCTGAAGTCTGGTCCCCTTTATAGTATCTTTTGCTACGTGATAATCAGCTTCGTCTTCTGCCGAAGCTACTGTTCTTATTGATCCTGCTTTAGCTTCTTCTAGAGTTATAGCTTCGTCACCAAATAATAGTTTGAAAGGTGTAAATCCTGTTGACCTTGACGTGGTTGTATTGTGGCTCCACACCACTTTAATCAACTCATCTGGCCACTTTCCTCTGGGCTGATTAAAGATTAGCTTCATTATTCCTGTCATTATAATGCCATTTGCTCTTTCTACCAGCCCGTTTGACTCCGGATGCCTAACTGATGCAAAATGGATCTTCGTACCTATCTGGTCACAGAACTCTTTGAATGTTTCAGCATCAAACCGTGTTCCAATGTCCATGGTTATTGCCTTCGGCACACCGAAACGACAAACAATATTCTGCTAGAAGAATTTTTGGACTGTGGCCAAAGTTATTGTAGCCAAAGGCTTTGCTTCAATCCACTTAGAAAAATATTCTACTACCACCACAACATACTTCAAATTACCTTGTGCCGGTGGAAGTGGACCTAACAAATCCAGGCCCCATCTTTGCAATGGCCAAGTAGGCTATATCAGCTGCGTGAGGGACAAAGGTTGCTTCTGGTCTCTTGCACATTTTTGACAATTCTCGCACTTTTGAACCAGCTCTGCTGCATCCGAAGCTACCTTCGGCTAATAAAATCCTTGTCTAAAAACTTTTCCCAGCAAGGGCCTAGACCCAATATGTGATCCACACAAACCTGCATGTATCTCCTTCATTAATTCTATACCTTCGGTTCTGGATAAACACTTGAGGAGTGGAGAACAGACTCCATGTTTGTATAATTCCCCTTCTATTATCACATATGGTCTTGTCCTTGCTTCCATTCTCTTATTATAATCTTCGTCATCCAAAAGACAATTACCTTGGAGGAAAGATATAATTTCCGTCCTCCAATCTTTACTATGCACAGGGGATATTGCAAGCACTGCTCTCTCCATAAGTTCAACCAAAGGTGCTTTTATTGTCTCAAAAAATACTTTCGAAGGTAGAGGGAGCCCCTTGTGCCGCCGATTTGGCTAAAAATCTGCATGCTCATTTTCTCCTCTTGGAATGTTCTTGACAGAAAAGCCTTCGAAAGAAGCTTCCAGCCTTCAAACTGTATACAGATATTTTTCAAGCTTCGAGTCTCTTGCCTTGCTACTTTTGTCTACGTGGCTAGAAATGACTTGAGAGTCAGTTTTAAGGATTGCCCTTCTTATTCACATTGCCTTTAACTTCTGAAGCCCCAACAGAAGGGCTTCATATTCAGCAATGTTATTTGTACAACTAAAATCCAGCTTTGCTGCATAGCATGTTCTAACTTTGGAAGGCGCTACTAGAACAGTAGCCGCTCCTGCGCCGAAGGTTCCCCAAGAACCATCACAGAAGACCGTCTAGGCTTCGACATCTTTTGTGCATCTTCTCGTTGAGCCCCTAGCGTCCAATCAGCAACGAAGTCTACTAAAGCCTGAGACTGAAATGAGGATGTATGAACATAATCAATAGAAAATTCATTGAGCTTGGCAGCCTATTTTCCAATCCTCCCAGTAGCTTCTCTATTTCTCATTATGTCCTTCAGAGGGTGTGACGAATGAACAATTATATGATATGCTTGGAAGTAGTGCCAAAGCTTCCTAGAGGCCATCAACACAGCATATAGCACCTTCTTCAATTATGTATAGTTTTTCTTTGATAAACTTAGGACTTCGGAGACGAAGTATACTGGGGCCTGCTTCTTGATTTGGCCATCTTGCTTCTCCTGTACAAGCGCCGCACTAACTGCAGAGTGAGAAGCTACTACATATAGGAGTAATGGAGCCCCTGGCGAAGGTGGAGTTAGAGTTGTTAGATCTATCAAATATTGCTTTAATTCTTCAAAAGCCTTTTGCTGAGCCGGACCCCACTGAAAAACTTTGGTTGACTTTAGAATTTCAAAGAATGGTAAATTCCTCTCTACTGATCTTGATATGAACCTATTTAATGACGCAAGCCTTCCTGCCAATCGTTGAGCCCCTTTTTTGAATTTGGTGGCTCCATCCGAAGGATATCTTCAATCTTGCTCGGGTTGGCTTCAATTCCCTTCGTTGATACCAAACAACCAAGGAACTTGCCCTTCTTCACTCCAAAAACACACTTTTCTGGATTTAATTTTAGGCTAGCTTGCCTGAAATTGGCAAATGTCTCTTGCAAATCAGCAATGTGATTTTCTTGCTTTGTTGTCACACCCGGTTTTAGAAGGCAAATCGAATGCGAACCATGTACGTGCCAGGATCAGCAATTCACGTACACAGCAGTTACATAACTGGACATCATCCCACAGTGCTCAAATAATAACATAAAAGGGGAATAATAGTCGATTACATCATATGCCTGAGACATCCACATAGTCTTTAACAATAATCAAAGTGCAAAAAAACGAAACATAGATACACGCGGCCTTCACAGGCAGCCGACTGGGGGTTGCCGCTAACCCATGCCTAAAACTTGTCATAATCTTGGAACTCCTAGAAATCTTCCTCCACGGCTTCATCTTCTCCTGAGCAGTGGTTGCAACATGGACAACCTGGGGAAGGGGGGTTTGGTGTGTAGAGCAAGGGTGAGTACACATCAACATACTCAGCAAGTGTCCTGTTTGGCTGTAGTGGACTAGCTTTATGTGGGGGTAAGTCAAGCAGTTGCTTTTAGTTGGTCAGATTATTATTACTAGTAGAGAGAGCCAAGTTTTAGTATTAACCCAAGTTGTTAACCCAAAAGTACCCTTTCCAAACGGAAAGAATACCACTTACCATTACCATAGTCAATACCAAAACCACCATTCTCATCACCACCTGTAATCCGAACATCTCTGATCAAGTATCACTAATCAATGGAGCTCCCTTGGCTGCTCATAACCGCGAGCATGGCTGATATATCAGTTTTCAAACACTCTGCAGAGGTTGCGCACTTTACCCACAAGCCGTGACTCCCTTTCTGCCCGGAGATCATGACTCTCCATTGATCACTACCAAGGTGACCTAGCAGGGTATCACTATGTAGCCTTTACAAAGATTCCCCAGGGTTGTAGACGCCCGTTAGGTTTCCTAAATGCACCGCACTCCTCCCCAAGAGGCGAACCAACCTTGGCAGAGCGAGCCGCATACACTGAGCCCCATTAACGGCACAACGGCTAAGTGAACTACACCCTGGTTCCTCTAATTATTCAGCTAAGGGCGTCCCATTCCACCCTCATGGTTGCACTGTTTTCCCGGGCGGTCATCCAACGAACAGGTCCTTACGGAGAGGCACTCGAGAAACCACTCGAGTCCCCTTGATTGCCACAAGTACATCATCATAAATAAGAAGGAAAACAGCGTATCATAGATAAATCTCATCATGTTCATTGATTAATGTTAAGCACTAGCATAAAGCTAATCCATAATAATCCAACCCAAATAGGTAAGCAAAGACATGGATAACAAAAGCTAGTCAATCCTTAGGTATAAACTGTGTAAATGCGGAAAGTGAATTAAGGAATGTATCGGACATAAGTGGGTCAAGGGACACTTGCCTCCAACCAGCTGCTGCTCAGGGGCTTCTCCTGCGAGTTCTTCGGACTCCTTAACCAGACCGTTATCTATGCAAGTGCAAACATACATCCATCCATTTGAATTAGGAAATAAACAGTACACCATACAAGAGAGCAGATAAGTCAAATATGCATAAAATATGACATACGATTTTGCATTCGCAATTGCTAGAAAGAGAAGAAGGAAGGTCTCGCAGTGGTTAAAGCTATAATCGAAGCTGTCGGGGACCATAATTAGGGGTACCCTCAAGGCTCCTAATTCTCAGCTGGTAACCCCCATCAGCACAAAGCTGCAAAGGCCTGATGGGTGCGATTAAGTCAGGGATCGGTCCATACGAGGGACTCGATCACGCCTCGCCCGAGCCTAGCCTCGGACAAGGGCAGCCGACCCCGAAGGATCTCCGTCTCGCCCGAGGCCCCCCTTCAGTGGCGAACATATTCCCGGCTCGCCCGAGGCCCTGCCTTCGCTAAGAAGAAACCCTAACCAAATCGCCGCACCGACCGACCAAGTCGCAGGAGCATTTAAGGCAAAGGTGGCCTGACACCTTTATCCTGACGCGCGCCCCCCAGCCGGCAGAGCCAAAGTGACCGCCGTCACTTTGCCGCTCCATTGACCGGCCTGACAGAAGGACAGCGCTGCCTACGCCCCTCCGACTGCGGTGCCACTTGACAGAGTGAGACTGACAGGCAGTCAGGCCCTGCCGAAGGTACCATAGGAAGCTCCGCTCCGCCCGACCCAGGGCTCGGACTCGAGCTAAGTCCCGGAAGACGACGAACTCCGCCCGACCCAGGGCTCGGACTCGGGCTAAGTCCCGGAAGACGACGAACTCCGCCCGACCCAGGGCTCGGACTCGGGCTAAGTCCCGGAAGACGGCGAACTCTGCCCGACCCAGGGCTCGGACTCGGGCTAAGTCCCGGAAGACGGCGAACTCCGCTCCGCCCGACCCAGGGCTCGGACTCGGGCTAAGTCCCGGAAGACGGCGAACTCCGCTCCGCCCGACCTAGGGCTCGGACTCGGGCTAAGTCCCGGAAGACGACGAACTCCGCCCGACCCAGGGCTCAGACTCGGGCTAAGTCCCAGAAGACGGCGAACTCCGCCCGACCCAGGGCTCGGACTCGGGCTAAGTCCTAGAAGACGACGATCTCCGCCTCGCCCGACCCCAGGGCTCGGACTACGCCCTGGCCTCAGCCGACGGTCTCCGCCTCGCCCGACCTAGGGGCTCGGACTTGACCTCGGCCACGGAAGACAGACTCGACCTCGGCTTCGGAGGAGCTTCCACATCGCCCAACCTAGGGTGCAGACCAGCCACGTCGACAGGAGGCGCCATCATCACCCTACCCCGAGCTGACTCGGGCCGCAGGGAACAAGACCGACGTCCCATATGGCTCGCTCCGCCAGATAGGCAATGATGGCGCCCCGCATACTCGGTGACGACGGCGGCTCTCAGCCCCCTTACGGAAGCAAGAGGACGTCAGCAAGGACTCAACCGCTCCGACAGCTGTCCCTCCGCCAGGCTCCATCGCTCCTCCGACGGCCACGACATCACACCAGCTGGGTGCCAAGATCTCTCTGGCTACCACAACGGCATGTACTTAGGGCGCTAGCTCTCCTCCGCTAGACACGTAGCACTCTGCTACACCCCCCATTGTACACCTAGATCCTCTCCTTGCGCCTATAAAAGGGAGGACGAGGGCCCTCTTAGAGAGGGTTGGCCGCGCGGGGACGAGGACGAGACACGCGCTCGCTCGAAGCCGCTCGCTCCCTCTCCCGCGTGGACGCTTGTAACCCCCTACTGCAAGCGCACCCGACCTGGGCGCGGGACGAACACGAAGGCCGCGGGATTCCCACCTCTCTCACGCCGGTCTCCGGCCGCCTCGCTCTCCCCCCTTCGCGCTCGCCCTCGCGCTCTACCCATCTGGGCTGGGGCACGCGGCGACATTCACTCGTCGGCTCAGGGACCCCCCGGTCTCGGAACGCCGATAGTTGGCGCGCCAGGTAGGAGCCTGCTGCGTGTTGACGAACAGCTTCCCGTCAAGCTCCAGATGGGCAGTCTCCAGCAACCTCTCCAAACCGGGACGGTGCTCCGTTTCGGGAGTCTTGAGTTCATGTCCCTCGACGGCAGCTACGACATGATACTCCTTCCACCGTCGCGCGACAACGACAGTGGCGGCCGACAACCGGCCCGCCGGCGGCGGAATCGGCGACGTCTTCCCCGCATGGTGGAAGAACAACCTTCGAGCTCACCCCATCCTCTCCCCCGCTGACGGGGGAGGAGGCGGGGCAACCAAGGCCAAGCAGGAGACAGCGCCTCGTCGGCTGTCGAGCGAGTCGACGGCCCCAGCGCCCCAACGGGGGGCGCACCGGGCGTCGACCTCGCGTTTGAGACGAAGGCGAGCGCCGTCTCCCCACGACACGCCAATCCCGAGCAAGCGGACGACGCCAGCACGCTCGCGAAAAGCTTGCTGGACGTCACCCTCGTACCTGAGACGACGGCGCAGTCAGTCCCCGACATGACATTATCGCCGTCGTCGACCAAAAGGTACCGACCGATTCCCATCCCACGTCTTTCGGATTCAGCCTCGACCCGCCTAGCGGCCCCGCTTTGGCGAGTGCCCTCGTAGAGGCAAGTCCAAACCCTCTGGGGTTTCATACGCGGTCACCTTGGGACCGGCTGACGAACGTCTCGACCTACGAGCCCTCTGGGTCCGAGGAAGACGACGAGCCCAGCATCTGTTGGGATTTCTCTGGACTTGGCAACCCCAGTGCCGTGCGGGACTTCATGACCGCATGCGACTGCTGCCTTTCCGACTGTTCCAACGGTAGCCGTAGCCTCGGCGACGAGGACTGCGGCCCAAGTCGCGAATGCTTCCACGTCGATCTGGGGGTCCCTCCAAAGGCAACCATCTCGGCATGCCGGAGGACGGTGATCTCCCTAGGCTGGTGCCTCGCGTTGACATCCCACGGGAGCTAGCTGTGGTCCCCGTTCAGGCGGGGGAACATGACCCACAGC
The DNA here is from genome assembly GCA_029449295.1 of Zea luxurians. NCBI lineage: Eukaryota > Viridiplantae > Streptophyta > Magnoliopsida > Poales > Poaceae > Zea > Zea luxurians. Next base: position 5,209,639 of record JAOPSE010000119.1, read on the forward strand.
TCGAGCAAATCCGCGGGGTGCAGGCCAGGCTCGACGGGGGAGCAGGAGCGCTTGAGCCGATCCGCGAGGACGTCGGGCAGGCATGGGCGGGCCAACCTCCGGCCGGAGAAATACGTCATCTACCCCAGGGCTTCCAGCACCGCGTCGCCAACGACGTCAGGGTCAGGCCACCACCCGCATCTAGTGGGGTCGGCCAGAACATGGCTGCAGCAGCGATGCTTCTCCACGCGATGCCGGAGCCATCAACCACCGAGGGGCGGCGAATCCAGGGGAGCTCAAGAATCTCCTGGAAGGCGCTGCGGTCCGACGGGCCGAGAGCTCTGCCTCCCGAAGGCAGGGGTACCCCTCGGAACCTCATGCCGCGGCTTCCCGATTCATGCGGGAAGCCTCGGTCTACACCGGGCGCACGCGCAACACAGTGCCTGCGGCCCCGGGTCGCCTCGGCAACGAGCACCATCACCGCGACCGTCGGGCCCACCTCGACGAGAGGGTGCGCCGAGGCTACCACCCCAGGCGTGGGGGACGCTACGACAGCGGGGAGGATCGGAGTCCCTCGCCCGAACCACCCGGTCCGCAGGCCTTCTGCCGGGCCATACGACGGGCGCCGTTCCCGACCCGGTTCCGACCCCCGACTACTATCATGAAGTACTCGGGGGAGACGAGATCGGAACTATGGCTCGCAGACTACCGTCTGGCCTGCCAACTGGGTGGAACGGACGATGACAACCTCATCATCCGCAACCTCCCCCTGTTCCTCTCCGACACTGCTCGCGCCTGGTTGGAGCACCTGCCTCCGGGGCAGATCTCCAACTGGGACGACCTAGTCCAAGCTTTCACCGGCAATTTCCAGGGCACTTACGTGCGCCACGGGAATTCCTGGGACCTCCGAAGCTGCCGACAGCAGCCGGGAGAGTCTCCTCGAGACTACATCTGGCGATTCTCGAAGCAGCGCATCGAGCTGCCCAACATCACCGACTCTGATGTCATCGGCGCGTTCCTCGCCGGCACCACCTGCCGCGACCTGGTGAGCAAGCTGGGTCGCAAGACCCCCACCAGGGCGAGCGAGCTGATGGACATCGCCACCAAGTTCGCCTCCGGCCAGGAGGCGGTCGAGGCTATCTTCCAAAAGGACAAGCAGCCTCAGGGCCGCCCATCGGAAGATACTCCCGAGGCGTCAACTCAGCGTGGCGCCAAGAAGAAGGGCAAGAAGAAGTCGCAAGCAAAACGCGACGCCGCCGACGCGGACCTTGTCGCCACCGCCGAGTACAAGAACCCTCGGAAACCCCCCGGAGGTGCCAACCTCTTCGACAAGATGCTCAAGGAGCCGTGCCCCTATCACTAGGGGCCCGTCAAGCACACCCTTGAGGAGTGCGTCATGCTTCGGCGCCACTTCCACAGGGCCGAGCCACCCGCGGAGGGTGGCAAGGCCCGCGACGACGATAAGAAGGAAGATCACCAGGCAGGAGAGTTCCCCGAGGTCCGCGACTGCTTCATGATCTATGGTGGGCAAGCGGCGAACGCCTCGGCTCGGCACCGCAAGCAAGAGCGCCGGGAGGTCTGCTCGGTGAAGGTGGCGGCGCCAGTCTATCTAGACTGGTCCGACAAGCCCATCACTTTCGACCGAGACGATCACCCCGACCATGTGCCGAGCCCGGGGAAATACCCGCTCGTCGTCGACCCCGTCATCGGCGACGTCAGGCTCACCAAGGTCCTCATGGACGGAGGCAGCAGCCTCAACATCATCTATGCCGACACCCTCGGGCTCCTGCGTGTCGATCTGTCCTCCATCCGGGCAGGCGCTGCGCCCTTCCATGGGATCATTCCCGGGAAGCGCGTCCAGCCCCTCGGACGGCTTGACCTTCCCGTCTGCTTCGGAACACCCTCCAACTTCTGAAGGGAGACCCTGACGTTCGAGGTGGTTGGGTTACGAGGAACCTACCACGCGGTACTGGGGAGGCCATGCTACGCGAAGTTCATGGCCGTCCCCAACTACACCTACCTGAAGCTCAAGATGCCGGGCCCCAACGGGGTCATCACCGTCGGCCCCATGTACAAACACGCGTTCGAATGCGACGTGGAGTGCGTGGAGTACGCCGAGGCCCTCGCCGAGTCCGAGGCCCTCATCGCTGACCTGGAGAGCCTCTCTAAGGAGGTGCCAGACGTGAAGCGTCATGCCGGCAACTTTGAGCCAGCGGAGACGGTTAAGTCCGTCACCCTCGACCCCAGCGGCGACGCCTCCAAGCAGATCCGGATCGGCTCCGGGCTCGATCCCAAATAGGAAGCAGTGCTCGTTGACTTTCTCCGCGTGAACGCCGACATCTTCGCGTGGAGTCCCTCGGACATGCCCGGCATACCGAGGGATGTCGCCGAGCACTCGCTGGACATCCGAGCTGGAGCCCGACCCGTCAAGCAGCCTCTGCGCCGATTCGACGAGGAGAAGCGCAGAGCCATAGGCGAGGAGATCCACAAGCTAATGGCAGCAGGGTTCATCAAAGAGGTATGACATCCCGAATGGCTTGCCAACCCTGTGCTTGTGAGAAAGAAAGGGGGGAAATGGCGGATGTGTGTAGACTACACTGGTCTCAACAAAGCATGTCCGAAGGTTCCCTACCCTCTGCCTCGCATCGACCAAATCGTGGATTCCACTGCTGGGTGCGAAACCCTGTCTTTCCTCGATGCCTACTCAGGGTATCATCAAATCAGGATGAAAGAGTTTGACCAGCTCGCGACTTCTTTCATCACACCCTTCGGCATGTACAGCTATGTCACCATGCCGTTCGGCTTGAGGAATGCGGGTGCGACGTACCAGCGGTGCATGAACCATGTGTTCGGCGAACACATTGGCCGCACAGTCGAGGCCTACGTCGATGACATCGTAGTCAAGACGAGGAAAGCCTCCGACCTCCTTTCCGACCTTGAAGTGACATTCCGATGTCTCAAGGCGAAAGGCGTCAAGCTAAATCCCGAGAAGTGTGTCTTCGGGGTGCCCCGAGGCATGCTCTTGGGGTTCATCGTCTCCGAGCGGGGCATCGAAGCCAACCCAGAGAAGATCGCAGCCATCCCCAGCATGGGGCCCATCAAGGACTTGAAAGGCGTACAGAGAGTCATGGGATGTCTCGCGGCTCTGAGCCGCTTCATCTCACGCCTCGGCGGAAGAGGTCTACCTCTGTACCGCCTCTTGAGGAAGGTCGAGTGCTTCACTTGGACCCCTGAGGCCGAGGAAGCCCTCGGGAACCTGAAGGCGCTCCTCACGAAGGCGCCTATCTTGGTGCCCCCAGCTGCCGGAGAAGCCCTCTTGGTCTATGTCGCCGCGACCACTCAGGTGGTCAGCGCCGCGATTGTGGTCAAGAGGCAAGAAGAGGGGCATGCATTGCCCGTTCAGAGGCCAGTCTACTTCGTCAGCAAGGTACTGTCCGAGACCAAAATCCGCTACCCACAAGTGCAGAAACTGCTGTATGCGGTGATCCTGACACGACGACAGTTGCGACACTACTTCGAGTCTCATCCGGTAACTGTGGTGTCATCCTTCCCCCTGGGGGAGATCATCCAGTGCCGTGAGGCCTCGGGTAGGATTGTAAAGTGGGCGGTGGAAATCATGGGCGAAACAATCTCGTTCGCTCCCCGGAAGGCCATCAAGTCCCAGGTCTTGGCGGACTTCGTGGCTGAATGGGTCGACACTCAGCTCCCAACAGTTCCGATCCAGCCGGAACTCTGGACTATGTTCTTCGACGGGTCGCTGATGAAGACAGGAGCCGGCGCAGGCCTACTCTTCATCTCGCCCCTCGGGAAGCACCTACGCTACGTGCTACGCCTCCATTTCCCGGCGTCCAACAATGTGGCCAAGTATGAGGCTCTGGTCAACGGGTTGAGGATCGCCATCGAGCTAGGGGTCCGACGCCTCGACGCTCACGGTGACTCGCAGCTCGTCATCGACCAAGTCATGAAGAATTCCCATTGCCACGACCTGAAGATGGAGGCCTACTGCGATGAGGTTCGGCGCCTGGAAAACAAGTTCTACGGGCTCGAGCTCAACCACATCGCCCGGCGCTACAACGAGACTGCGGATGAGCTGGCTAAAATAGCCTCGGGGCGAACAACGATTCCCCCGGACGTCTTCTCCCGAGACCTGCATCAACCCTCCGTCAAGATCGACGACACGTCCGAGCCCGAGGTACCCTCGGCTCAGTCCGAGGTACCCTCGGCTCAGTCCGAGGCACCCTCGACTCAACCCGAGGCGCCCTCGGCCCAGTCCGAGGCACCCTCGGCTCATCCCGAGGCACCCTCAGCTCGGCCCGAGGCGCCCTCGGTTCAATCCGAGGTACCCTCGGCCCCCGAGGGTGAGGCACTGCGCGTCGAGGAGGAGCGAAGCGGGGTCATGCCTAATCGAAACTGGCAGACCCCGTACCTGCAATATCTCCACCGAGGAGAGCTACCCCTCGACCGAGCCGAGGCTCGGCGGTTGGCGCGGCGCGCCAAGTCGTTCGTCTTGCCAGGAGATGGAAAGGAGCTCTACCACCACAGCCCCTCCGGCATCCTCCAGCGATGCATCTCCATCGCCGAAGGTCAGGAACTCCTGCGAGAGATACACTCGGGGGCTTGCGGCCATCACGCAGCGCCTCGAGCCCTTGTCGGGAATGCTTTCCGGCAAGGCTTCTACTGGCCGACGGCGGTGGCCGACGCCACTAGAGTTGTCCGCACCTGCGAAGGGTGTCAGTTCTACGCGAGGCAGACCCACCTGCCCGCTCAGGCTCTGCAGACGATACCCATCACCTGGCCTTTTGCTGTGTGGGGTCTAGATCTCGTTGGCCCCTTGCAGAAGGCGCCCGGGGGCTACACGCACCTGCTGGTCGCCATCGACAAATTCTCCAAGTGGATCGAGGTCCGACCCCTGAACAACATCAGGTCCGAGCAGGTGGTGGCGTTCTTCACCAACATCATCCATCGCTTCGGGGTCCCGAACTCCATCATCACCGACAACAGCACCCAGTTCACCGGCGGAAAGTTCCTGGACTTCTGCGAGGATCACCACATCCGGGTGGACTGGGCCGCCGTGGCTCATCCCATGACGAATGGGCAGGTAGAGCGTGCCAACGGCATGATTCTACAAGGGCTCAAGCCTCGGATCTACAACGACCTCAACAAGTTCGGCAAGCGGTGGATGAAGGAACTCCCCTCAGTGGTCTGGAGTCTGAGGACAACACCGAGCCGAGCCACGGGCTTCACGCCGTTCTTTCTAGTCTTTGGGGCCGAAGCCATCTTGCCCACAGACTTAGAATACGGTTCCCCGAGGACGAGGGCCTACACCGACCAAAGCAACCAAGTTAGCCGAGAAGACTCGCTGGACCAGCTGGAGGAGGCTCGGGACAAGGCCTTGCTACACTCGGCGCGGTACCAGCAGTCCCTGCGACACTACCACGCCCGAGGGGTCCGGTCCCGAGACCTCCAGGTGGGCGACCTGGTGCTTCGGCTGCGACAAGACGCCCGTGGGCGGCACAAGCTCACGCCCCCCTGGGAGGGGCCATTCGTCATCGCCGAGGTTCTGAAGCCCAGAACGTACAAGCTGGCCAACAGTCAAGGCGAGGTCTACGGCAACGCCTGGAACATCCAACAGCTACGTCGCTTCTACCCTTAAGATGTTTTCAAGTTGATCATATACCTCGCACCCACGTAAAAGTTTAGTCATCAAGGAAGGGTCGGCCTCGCCTCGGCAAAGCCCGACCCTCCCTCGGGGGCTAAAAGGGGGGAACCCCCTCTGCGTCGAAATTTTCCTCAAAAAAATCTTTTCTGCCAGAATGTCTTTCGTGCTTTTTGGCTACTTCGAAAGTGGATCCTGAAAACGACGGAGTACACGTAAGCAGCCAAGGTTGACCGAGCCGAGGGACTCCTATGCCTCTGGGATACAAATACCTCACTCATCACCTTCTGCGATAAGTAACTCGCGTTCGGATAAGTGATTCTGCGGACCGAACAAGTCTTCACGTTCGAAAGCTCTTCTGCCGAAGCGATCCTTTGAGCCTTCTCGACTGCGTCGGTGACAGAGCCCCATGGACGAGTAAGAGTGCGCGTAAGCGGCAAGGCCGACCGAGCCGAGGGACTCCTACGCCTCCGGGATACGGATACCTCACTCGTCACCTTCCGCGAGAAGCAACTCTCGCTCGCACAAACATTTCTGTTACCAACAAAAAGGTCCAGATACTCGAAACAAGAGGAAAGGAGACGCGGCTTTACAACACGGTGAGGGTGCGTTTTGGCCTCGGCGGCCACAGGAAACACACGCTACAAGACAATCCGATCCTGCAGGCTCGGGTCTTGACGCTGGAAGGGAGCAACAGCACCCTCGGCATCGACAACACTTTCGGCGAGGTCTGACCTAGCCTCGGACGGCGACGCGGTCCGAGGATCTCCACTCTGAAGGACGACGTCATCGCCACGCCCGGGCCATCGCCGCTAGGGTCTTCTCCGGGAATCCGGCCCGAGCAGGCGACTCGGCCGGTCACCCCGGGGCCTCGGCCAGCTGCCCTCCAAGGACGTCAGCCCGACCCGGGGCCTCGGCTGGTCAACTCCGGCGTCGGTCCCGCTAACAGACGACCCGGCCAGGCTCCGGCCAACCAGGTTTTCTTTTCGAGCCAACTCTGCCGCTGTTCATGCTGACACCGCTACCCCTGGCCTCGGCTCATCGGAGAGCGGACGAGGGGTTCCTTTAATCAAGCTAGAGAAGCCTCGGACAACAAGGCCGACCAAGCCGAGGGACTCCCACGCCTCCAGGATACGGATACCTCACTCGTCACCTTTACACGGGGCGACTCACGCTTGGTGAAGCGGTTTAGACAACCAACAGGCGAGTCTTAGTGCTCGAAAATGAGGAAAAAACACGGCTCCGTGCCGAATATACATACATGTTCAGGCCTCGACAGCCACAATGAACAAAAACACTGGCATTCGAAGTGCCATTACAAACGGAACTCCGGTTCCATCTCCGCAGGAACTAACAACCCCACTCAATGGGGGAAGGGCCTGCGGAGCAACAGAAGACCGACGAGCGGCTCGCCGTCGCCCGCCCCAGCAGCGGCGACGATGAAGACTTCTGCTCCAGGGGGCCGAACAGCAGCAGCGATGACCTCAGGGCAGATGCTGCTGCCAGGAGGCCCCCGCCCGTGCCCAAACTCGTGAGGCAAGGACGGGCAGAAGGCCGTGGAGTTGGAGGTCGGTCCACGGGTGGCGCCGGCGAGCTCGTCGGCGGCGGAACCTCTTCCAGCTGCCGTGGCGGGAGGCGGCACCGGGAGCGGCACCGAAGCCGCTCGGCTCAGAGAGCCGGGCACGGTGCAGCTGCCAGCACCACGGATGGCTCCCGCCCTTCCCCCCGATCACTGAGGGAAGGAGCGGGCCACCGCACACGCAGGGGCCGACCCCAACTCGGCACACTCCCCTCCCCAGCCTTGGTGATGAAAATCCTTGAGGCTGAGGGAGGGGCAGAGGCCGCAGCCCGGCTCGCTTTCCCCCACCATCAAACTAGAGGTCACCATCTTGGGTGACCGCCGGCGGAGGGGTGCAGCCGGGCTGCATGATGAAAATCCTTGAAGCCGAATGATGGCTGAAAGGTACCAGCTCCTGCGGAGTTGTGATTCCTCCAACGACGAGGCGAAAAGACGGCAGATATCCCCCATCCGGGGGCTTGGAAGGCGAAAAGACGCGATGCATAAGGGAGCGCGAAGACATGGTCGCCTTCCAAGGGGGTCACCCTCCTTTTAAAGGCGGCTCTCCCTACTTGCGTCCCCAGCCGTCATGGGCTGAGTCTTCTCCAACACACTCCAAGGTCCTCCCCTACGGCGCGGGGGCTGGGTCCCACACGTCATGCAAGCCGACTCAGAGCAGAAGAAGCCAAACCGCCGCGCGCGGTGCGTACAACCGCCCAGCGGTTACAAGCGACCCTCCACATTTGCCCAGACCAGCGGGCGAAAGGGTGGGCAGCCATGCAGGCGGCATGCAACCGCGCCAAGTGGGCGCACTTCTCCGACTCCCAACACACCCGGCATGGAGGCCCAGGCCCACGCGTCATGCAACCGGCGCGCCGAATGCTTCGTACATGCAACTGCACCGCCACTTGCGCCACCACCGCGCCTCCTCGACTGCGGAACCAAGGCCGCGACTCGAGGCGGCCCAGTGCACGACCCAGCGGTGCCAGCCTGGCGCGACGGTCAATGCGGCCAAGAATGGGCCGGCAGTAATGGCGGTGGCAGGCAGGCAGGAGCAGCGGTCACGTCATCAACCAAGCTCACGTCCCGTCCGGGGGCAGCGAGAGAACCCTCTCTCACGGCGTGAAGACAACGCGCCCGGGATCCGTCCCTCGAATGGCTCGCGCACGCGCAACGGTCGCTCCTCCAACCACTCGCCCCATCGCATTAACTCCGCGGCGGGACAGGCGGCGTCTTTGGCAGGAGAAGCGAGCGACGCTTCGCCTTCGCCATAATGACCGCGTCAAAAGAGGTACGCCGCGCCGCTCGATTTCGTATCCTTTTCCTTTTTTCCTCTTTCTCTCTCTTGCAACAGGGACCGGGAAAGGGGGATACCCCAAAAAGGATCCTTCCCCGAGAAGGAACCAGGATCCGAGCCCCCCTACTGATCAGAGGTTTGAAGGCTGGCCCCCCGGAAGAGTTCGACAGCCGCCTCAGATCGTGTGGGCCCTACATCCACTACTGGTCAGAGGTTCGAAGGCTGGCCCCTCGAAAGGGTTCCACGGCCGCCTCAGGCTACTCGGGCTCCGCACCCATTACTGATCAGGGGTTCGAAGGCTGGCCCCCGAAGGGTTCACAGCCGCCTTAGACGCCGAGCGAGGGATGACCATGGGTACGTTCGATACATAACCAAGGCTTGGGCTGCGCTCCCGAGGTACCCTAGGACATTTCCGAGACCAGCGGGAACGATCTTGTAACGGAATCCCATCAGAGGGAGGCATCGAGCCCTCGGACCCCGTCGCCAGGGGACCGGGTCCGACAGATCACCCGCAGGTACTTTTAGGCGTGCCTCTGGGCCCCTAGCCGACCCCTAACGAACGGGGCACGGACGTCCACTCGGATTACCCGCTTGCAGCTCATCGGAGACACCATGTTCGGCGCCCATCGAGGGCAACATGGCGCTTTCCCCCCCTCCTCCTTGCGGAAAGGCGACGCGGGGGCGTATGTAAAAAAGTCGAGTCTGCCCCTGACCGCCCTCTCGCTCTGTGCAAAGGCTCGGGGGCTGCTCTCGCAAACCCGGCTCCGGCCGAACCGTTAACAGCGTCAACATACCAGCCCGAGAACTTGGGACCCGACCGTACACCTGGGCTACGGCCAGCTCGCATGAGGGAACGACCAGACCAGCCGAAGCATTACGCGAGGCATTAAGACCTCGAAGGAGTGAAACCACTCCTCCGAGGCCTCGGGGGCTACACCCGGCGGGTGCGCTCGCGCGCACCCACCGGAACAAAACGCAACCGAGAAAGGCTGGTCCCCTTGCAAAAAAGTGCGACGGAAGCCTCCAAGCGAGTGCAAACACTCCCTTCGAGGCTCGGGGGCTACTGTCGGGGACCATAATTAGGGGTACCCTCAAGGCTCCTAATTCTCAGCTGGTAACCCCCATCAGCACAAAGCTGCAAAGGCCTGATGGGTGCGATTAAGTCAGGGATCGGTCCATACGAGGGACTCGATCACGCCTCGCCCGAGCCTAGCCTCGGACAAGGGCAGCCGACCCCGGAGGATCTCTGTCTCGATCGAGGCCCCCTTCAGCGGCGAACATATTCCCGGCTCGCCCGAGGCCCTGCCTTCGCTAAGAAGCAACCCTGACCAAATTGCCGCACTGACCGACCAAGTCGCAGGAGCATTTAAGGCAAAGGTGGCCTGACACCTTTATCCTGACGCGCGCCCCCCAGCCGGCAGAGCCGAAGTGACCGCCGTCACTTCGCCGCTCCACTGACCGGCCTGACAGAAGGACAGCGCCGCCTGCGCCCCTCCGACTGCGGTGCCACTTGACAGAGTGAGACTGACAGGCAGTCAGGCCCTGCCGAAGGTACCATAGGAAGCTCCGCTCCGCCTGACCCAGGGCTCGGACTCGGGCTAAGTCCCGGAAGACGACGAACTCCGCCCGACCCAGGGCTCGGACTCGGGCTAAGTCCCAGAAGACGATGAACTCCGCCCGACCCAGGGCTCAGACTCGGGCTAAGTCCCAGAAGACGGCGAACTCTGCCCGACCCAGGGCTCGGACTCGGGCTAAGTCCCAGAAGACGGCGAACTCCGCTCCGCCCGACCCAGGGCTCGGACTCGGGCTAAGTCCCGGAAGACGACGAACTCCGCCCGACCCAAGGCTCGGACTTGGGCTAAGTCCCAGAAGACGGCGAACTCCGCTCGACCCAAGGCTCGGACTCGGGCTAAGTCCCAGAAGACGATGATCTCCACCTCGCCCGACCCAGGGCTCGGACTTGGGCCCGACCCCAGGGCTCGGACTACGCCCTGGCCTCAGCCGACGGTCTCCGCCTCGCCCGACCCTGGGGCTCGGACTCGACCTCAGCCACGGAAGACAGACTCGACCTCGGCTTCGGAGGAGCTTCCACATCGCCCAACCTAGGGCGCAGACCAGCCACGTCGACAGGAGGCGCCATCATCACCCTACCCCGAGCTGACTCGGGCCGCAGGGAACAAGACCGGCGTCCCATCTGGCTCGCTCCGCCAGATAGGCAATGATGGCGCCCCGCATACTCTGTGACGACGGCGGCTCTTAGCCCCCTTACGGAAGCAAGAGGACGTCAGCAAGGACTCAACCGCTCCGACAGCTGTCCCTCCGCCAGGCTCCATCGCTCCTCCGACGGCCACGACATCACACCAGCTAGGTGCCAAGATCTCTCCGGCTGCCAAAACGGCATGTACTTAGGGCGCTAGCTCTCCTCTGCTAGACACGTAGCACTCTGCTACACCCCCCATTGTACACCTGGATCCTCTCCTTGCGCCTATAAAAGGGAGGACCGGGGCCCTCTTAGAGAGGGTTGGCCGCGCGGGGACGAGGACGAGACACGCGCTCGCTCGAAGCCGCTCGCTCCCTCTCCCGCGTGGACGCTTGTAACCCCCTACTGCAAGCGCACCCGACCTGGGCACGGGACGAACACGAAGGCCGCGGGATTCCCACCTCTCTCACGCCGGTCTCCGGCTGCCTCGCTCTCCCCCCTTCGCGCTCGCCCTCGCGCTCGACCCATCTGGGCTGGGGCACGCGGCGACATTCACTCGTCGGCTCAGGGACCCCCCGGTCTCGGAACGCCGACAGAAGCGTATTACGGGTCGGTGTATAATTATCATTACTTCATCTAGTTCTACCTAGTTATACTAACAAGTATTAATCACATGCACTAATAGAGTTATAGCTATTTCCAATTGGTCGACATTAAACAAAGTCAATGATTAACTACATGAGATAACTAACGTGATCAATTTCTGAGTAGAGTTCCATTTCATTAACATAAATAACATGATCAACGCGCATAAAATACACGAGGGGTAGACGGGTGGCTGGGGGTAGACGGGCACGTCTAGGGGTAGATGGGCACGTCACGAACGTGGCAGGGCGCTACTCGTCGCGCCGAGGGCACGGCGAGCCGCGCCAAGGCACCGCGCGCACCACGCAAGCACGCGCGCGCGCAAGGCCGTACTAACGTGCCGTGAACGAGTCGCGCACACGTCGGGGCTGAGCCGCGCGCAGGGGGTCGTGCCACAAAGGGGCACCGCGGCCGCGCGAGCCGAAGTCGTGCCGGGCTGGGGCCGCGCTGCGTAGGGGCCACGCCGGGGCCACGCTGCGCAGGGGCAGGGGCCGCGCCGCACCGCGGCGAGGAATGGGGCCGGGCGGGCGAGCTGCCGAGCAGGGGCACGCGCCAAGGCGGGGGAGGCCGCACCGAGGCGAGGGGCGAGACACCGGGGCAGGGGAGCCGGGCGGGCGCGCCACCGCGCCGAGGGACGCTGGGGCCGGGCCACCGTGGAGGAGGGTGCCGCGGGCACGCCGAGGGGCGGGGATAGGACGCCAGGCGGGCGGGCGTGAGACGGGGTGGGGCGGACACGCCGCGCCGCGAGCAGGGGCGGGCGAGCCGGGCGGGCGCGCCACCGCCGTGCCGGGGCAGGGGGCGAGATCGGGCGGGGGAGCCGCATCGGGGCGGGGGCGGGACACCGAGCGGGGGAGGCCGGGCCGCGCGCCGGGATGAGCGCGAGGGAGAGGGAGCCGGGGCCGGGCGGACAGCGCCATGGCCGGAGAAGGGGAGGAAGGGGAGGAGAGAGGAGGGAGGGGCTTACCGTGCGGGGGCGAGGGCAAGCGGCGTCGAGGGAAAGAGAGGGAGACGTGCACGGGGTAGGGTGGGGCTGACAGGCGGGCCCCACCAGGGGGTGGCAGCACTTGCGCCCACGCGCGCAGCGCGCGGAGGACACGGGGTAGGGGGCAGCTGGGCCACGTGCCTGGCTGGGCCACGCGGGGCCCACGATGGGGAGGGGAGGGGCGCCGGCTGGGCCGCGGCTGGAAGCCGGCCCAAAGGGGGGAGAGGGAGAAATTTCCTTTTAATTCTTCTCCTAATTTCCCGTTTTAATCTATTTTCAAATGCATGCTTTCACAAATTCACTCAACGAACAAAATAGATGCATGGACCGGCATGGTGCAACAACCAAAAGATTTAACTCTAGGGTTTTACTTACACGAGATCTCGGGCTAAATCTCGCTAGAATATTTGAAGAAGAACAAGGCATAGCGAGAAGAAAAAGAAAGAGGAAAGGTAACACCCGAATTTGGTGAGTGCTGGAGAAAGAAAAATTTAACTCTCAAATTCGGGGCGTTACATTCGTGCTTTTCACTATGATACCATCAACATAGGTCAGTACATTCCTGCCTATTTAAGAATGAAGGACCTTGGCTGTCATTCTGCTGAAGCTTCATCCAGCATCCTTGAGCCCCTTAGGCATCCGAAGATAGCAATAGGTACCACTAGGGGTTATGAAGCTAGTCTTCAGCTCGTCTTCCTTCTTCATCCAAATTTGATGATAGCCTGAGTAACAATCCAATAGACTCATGAGCTCTGAAGAAGGTGTTGCATCTAAAAGGGAGTCTATTCTTGGTAACGGAAATTTGTCCTTTGGACAGGCCTTGTTAAGATCTGTGAAATCAATGAACATTCTCCATTTACCATTGGCCTTCTTTATCATAACAGTGTTGGCTATCCATTCTGGGTATTTCACCTCTCTGATGACACCGGCACTAAGAAGTCTCTTCACTTCGTTCCGAGCACCTTCAGCTTTGTCTTCAGACATCTTCCGAAGCCTTTGTTTTTGTCGGTACCCTGAAACTAGGGTACCCCATGCTACTATATAAAGACGCAGTACCCACGCGGCTATCCCTTAGTCGCGTGGCAAAGGTGCTGTGTGTGGGACCGAGCCATGACTCGCCCCAGCCTCGGGCGACTATTCTGGGTTCACAACAGCGTCTGACCCCACCACATGGGTGGGTCCGGAGCCGCCACGTGTCCAGAGAAAGTGATAAACCCCAAGGCCTCAACAGTGGGTCCGGACCCCCATGGGAGAGTGTCAGACCCCTTGATATACAGTCCGGACCTCCAAGGTTGGTCCAGGACCTCCATGTGTGCAAGCCGGACCCCTAGAATGGGATCCAGACCCCCCCCCAGTATGGGGTCTGGGCCACCCACAATGGGGTCCCAAGGTCCTAGGACAGAACATACTTGGCCCTTGAACAGGACCCAGGCGGGGGTCCGGTGCCGACACGTGTCCGGACCTAGTCTGGTGGGTTCCGGACCTGTCCGCATACACTCCTACCCCCCGCTCAGGTGGAGACCTGTTGTAGCCACGTGGCATACTGCGTGCGGCTTAAGCCAACGGGCGGAACCTAGCATGACACCTCTGGGCTACGCGCACCTCCGCATTCATTACGGATAACACGTGCGCCTATCCATTCCACTGACAGGTGGCATGCACAGTCCACGATACACAAGCCGTGCTATTATTCACCATTACTCGTACGTTTTGGCTATCAATGCTACATGGACTGCGGTCATCAAGACTCCCGGTGATTGCTCAGGCGTTACTAGCATTAGTTACTCACATAATGTTTTCTTTCCATTATGTCCCTGGGCCCACATGTCGTGGCTCAGCATTCTTGTATGTGCCTCCCTTAAACTATAAAAGGGGAGGCACACAACGTTACAGGGGACAAGCTCTCAGACGCTCAAGCTCACACACTTACACACACACTCAATACAACATACACACAGTGGAGGTAGGGTATTACGCTCCGGTGGCCTGAACCACTCTAATCCTTCGTGTCCTCGTGTGTTCATCCCAAATCCACACAACAGGCAAAACGCTTAGGCCCCTCCTCATCTTAGGATTAGGGCGGGTGCATTCCGCGTCCCGACCGGAGGATTTTCTCTCCGACGGTTCTTTGGCCTGAAAGATGGATCCACATTGAGTGAATGTTCAATAACATCTCTGTTGACACCACAGAGATTGTTGGCTGACTAAGCAAAGACATCTTTGTTGTTGAATAAAAATCTTAGCAAAGTCTTCTCTTGCTCATCAGATAGCTGAGACCCTAGCAGTACCTTTTGTTCTGCTATATCTTCACATAGAAGCATAGGCTTCGGCTGATCTACCGAAGCAGCCTTCTCTCTTTTGTATTTATACTGCTGACAAGCTTCAGCTCCATCTATGTTATGGATTGCCTTTGAATCTGTCCAGTTCCCTTCAGCCCTTCTGGCAGCTTCTTGACTCCCATGGACAACAATGGGTCTTTGTTCCGAAGGTATCTTCATGCATAAATATGCTGGATGAAGTATTGCTTCGAAGGCATTAAGTGTCCCTCGACCAATGATTGCATTATAGGGGTACTACATGTCGACAATGTCAAAGACAACATGTTCAGTCCTTGTGTTGTGGACATAGCCGAAGGTAACTGACATTGTGATTTTACCAAGTGCGATAATCTGCCTTCCTCCGAAGCCACAGAGAGGGTGTGTCATCATGAATCTTGTCCTCTGGCTCTTGCATATGTCTGAAGGCCTTAGCAAATATGATATCCGCTACACTGCCTGTGTCAACCAGAACATTATGGACCAGAAATCCCTTGATGACACAAGATAGACCATAGCATCATTATGAGGGTAATCTTTGAGCTGAAGGTCCTCCTGGGAGAAGGTGATTGGAATGTGGGACCACTTGGACTTGATGAAGGGTCCTTGCACCCCAACATGCTGCACTCTTCTCTGTGCTTCCTTCTTCTGCTTTTTGTTAGCTGGCTCTAAACTTGAACCGCTTGTGATTGGGAGCACCAGCTTCGTAGCCGAAGGTGCTATGACTTGGTTGTTGAACGAAGCCATCAGCTCAACAATGGAAGTGAGTTCACCGAAGGTGGGCGCCAATGTTGGGGACTTGTTCTCAAATGCTATGAGTTAAGAACAAGGCAACACAAAAATGTTAATGGTTAAAGTCCTTCGTCCTTCGAAGCATTATCTCCCTTAGGATATAATGATCTTCAGATGAAGGTTATGAAGGACATACCTTCATTATCGCAGCATACATTAATGGAAGTAAAAGCATATAAAACATGAGAAATAACATGAATAATCATATAACACCATTAATATATCTTTATTATATTATCATGAATGAACATGAACAATATTGAATTACATTTGTACCTTAGAAGACAAAAGTCCAAGCGTGACGCACTAGTGAATACAAATCACCGTGAATAGTATGGGGGTACTATTCACCTATTTATAGGCATGAGACGCAGCCTGATCAAAATTACATTTATGTCCTTGATGACTATTTACAATCATGACACAAATTATCATGGACTGATCGGTCTTTTCCTCTTTAAGTCGGTGCAGCCCTTCGTCTCAAGGCATGTCACTATGTCGAAGCTCCCTGGATCGTAGCTTCGGCGTGTACCTTCATGCTGTGTTTTCTTATATGCCGATCCTTCGAAGGTGTTTCTGCTTAGAGGACCTTCAACGAAGAAGCAGGCCCCCAATAGAAACCTCATGCTGTTTCACATCATGCATTTATATATAAAAATGAGGCTTCTAGCTCTAGGCACTCCACTCACATTAGAATGCCTAAAAAGAAAATTCCTGCTGCATCAAATGAACATAACATCTCATTCAAGACTTTTGATGC
Source organism: Zea luxurians (assembly GCA_029449295.1). NCBI lineage: Eukaryota > Viridiplantae > Streptophyta > Magnoliopsida > Poales > Poaceae > Zea > Zea luxurians. The sequence goes on from JAOPSE010000119.1 coordinate 5,225,823, forward strand.
ATCTTATGTGCTTACTAACAAATCAGGCAAAGTAGTTGCCAAATATGTTGGGGGCAAACACAAGAGCTCAAAAACTTGTGTTTGGTACCCAAGGTGCTTGTTTCTAACGTCAAAGGACCCAAGACTGTTTGGGTACCTAAGAACAAGGCCTAAAATTGTTTTGTAGGTTTATGCATCCAGTGGTTCAAGTTGGATAATCGATAGCGGATGCACAAACCACATGACAGGGGAGAAAAGGATGTTCTCCTCCTATGAGAAAAATGAAGATCCCCCACGAGCTATCACATTTGGAGATGGAAATCAAGGTTTGGTCAAAGGACTTGGTAAAATTGCTATATCACCTGACCATTCTATTTCCAATGTTTTTCTTGTAGATTCTTTAGATTACAATTTGCTTTCTATTTCTCAATTATGTAAAATGGGCTACAACTATCTTTTTACAGATATAGGTGTTACTGTCTTTAGAAGAAGTGACGATTCAATAGCATTTAAGGGAGTGTTAAAGGGTCAGCTATATTTAGTTGATTTTAATGAGAACACAGCTGAACTCAACACTTGTTTAATTGCTAAGACTAATATGGGTTGGCTCTGGCATCGCCGACTAGCCCATGTTGGAATGAAGAATCTTCATAAGCTTCTAATGGAGAACAAATTTTAGGACTAACGAATGTTCATTTTGAGAAAGACAGGGTTTGTAGCGCATGTCAAGCAGGAAAGCAAGTTGGCGCCCATCATCCATACAAGAACATAATGACAACTGATAGGCCGCTCGAGCTACTCCACATGGATTTATTCAGCCCGATTGCTTATATAAACATCGGCGGGAGTAAGTACTGTCTAGTTATTGTGGATGATTATTCTTGCTTCCCTTGGGTATTCTTTTTGCAGGAAAAATAACAAACCCAAGAGACCATAAAAGGGATTCTTAAGATGGGCTCAAAATGAGTTCAGATTAAGGATCAAAAAGATAAGAAGCGATAATGGGACGGAGTTCAAGAATTCACAAATTGAAGACTTTCTTGAGGATGAGGGCATCAAGCAGGAGTTCTCTTCTCCCTACACACCTCAACAAAATGGTTTAGTGGAGAGGAAGAATAGAACTCTATCGGATATGGCTAGAACCATGCTAGATGAGTACAAGACACCGGATCGGTTTTGGCCGGGCTGAGGCGATTAACACCGCCTGCTACTCCATCAACCGGCTCTACCTTCACCGAATCCTCAAGAAGACATCATATGAACTCCTCAATGGTAAAAAGCCCAATGTTTCATATTTTAGAGTCTTTGGAAGCAAATGTTTTATTCTTATTAAAAGAGGTAGAAAATCTAAATTTGCTCCTAAGGCTGTAGAAGGCTTTTTACTTGGTTATGACTCAAACACAAGGGCATATAGAGTCTTCAACAAATCCACTGGATTGGTTGAGGTTTCTTGTGACATTGTGTTTGATGAGACTAATGGCTCCCAAGTGGAGCAAGTTGATCTTGATGAACTAGATGATGAAGAGGCTCCGTGCGTCGCGCTAAGGAACATGTCCATTGGGGATGTGTATCCTAAGGAATCCGAAGAGCCTCCACAAGCACAAGGTCAACCGTCATCTCCCAATGAAGCATCTCCACCAACTCAAGATGAGGATCAGGCTCAAGATGATGAAAATGAAGATCAAGAGGATGAGCCACCTCAAGAGGAGGATAATGATCAAGGGGGAGATGATAATGATAAAGATAAGGAAGATGATCAAGAAATTCAGGGTCAAAGACCACCACACCCAAGAGTCCACCAAGCAATTCAAAAAGATCACCCCGTCAACTCCATCCTTGGTGACATTCATAAGGGGGTAACAACTAGATCTCGAGTTGCACATTTCTGTGAACATTACTCTTTTGTGTTCTCTATTGAGCCATACAAGATAGAGGATGCTCTAAGGGATCCGGATTGGGTGCTGGCAATGCAAGAGGAACTCAACAACTTCACGAGGAATAAGGTATGGCATTTAGTTCCACATCCTAATCAAAATGTTGTAGGTACCAAATGGGTATTCCACAATAAGCAAGATGAGCATGGTGTGGTGACAAGAAACAAAGCCCGACTTGTGGCCAAAGGTTATTCACAAGTCAAAGGTTCGGATTTTGATGAAACTTATGCACCTGTAGCTAGGCTTGAGTCAATTCATATATTACTTGCCTATGCTACTTACCATGGCTTTAAGCTTTATCAAATGGACGTGAAAAGTGCCTTCCTCAATGGACCAATCAAGGAAGAGGTCTATGTTGAGAAACATCCAGCTTTGAAGATAGTGAGTACCCTAACCATGTTTACAAACTCTCAAAGGCGCTCTATGGGCTCAAGCAAGCCCTAAGAGCATGGTATGAATGCCTGAGAGATTTTCTTATCACTAATGGCTTCAAAGTCGGTAAAGCGATCCTACTCTCTTTACTAAAACTGTTGCAAAGGATTTGTTTGTATGCCAAATTTATGTTGATGATATTATATTTGGGTCTACTAATAAATCAACCTGTGAAGTGTTTAGTAGGATCATGATTCAGAAATTCAAGATGTCAATGATGGGGGAGTTAAGTATTTCCTAGGATTTCAAATCAAGCAACTCTAAGAGGGAACCTTCATCAGCCAAACAAAGTACATTCAAGACATACTTAAGAAGTTTGGGACGAAGGATGGCAAACCCATCAAGACACCCATGGGAACCAATGGGCATCTCGACCTCGACACGGGAGGTAAATCCATAGATCAAAAGGTATACCGGTAGATGATAGGATCATTACTCTATTTATGTGCATCTCGACCAGATATTATGCTTTCTGTATGCATGTGTGCAAGATTTCAGGCCGATCCTAAGGAAGTTCAACTTAGAGCCGTGAAAAGAATCATGAGATATTTAGTTTACACTCCTAAGTTTGGGTTGTGGTACCCCAAAGGAGCCACTTTTGATTTAATAGGATATTCCGATGCCGATTGGGCAGAGTGTAAAATTGATAGGAAGAGCACATCAGGGACTTGTTAGTTTCTGAGGAGATCCCTGGTGTCATGGGCTTCAAAGAAACAAAACTCCATAGCTCTTTCCACCGCCGAAGCCGAGTATATTGCCGCAGGCCATTGTTGTGCGCAATTACTTTGGATGAGGCAAACCCTAAGGGACTATGGCTACAAATTGATCAAAGTCCCTATCCTATGTGATAATGAGAGTGCAATCCGCATGGCGGATAATCCCGTTGAACACAGCCGCACTAAGCACATAGACATTTAGTATCACTTTCTGAGGGATCACCAACAAAGGGGGATATCGAAATAGCTTATGTAAACACCAAGAATCAATTAGCCGATATCTTTACCAAGCCATTAGATGAGAAAACCTTTAGCAAACTTAGGAATGAGCTAAATATTCTTGATTCTCGGAATTTTGATTAAAACATTGCACACATGGCTCATTTATATACCTTTGATCATCTCTCTTTCATTTGGTACAAATGCATATTTCTTATTATTTTACCAAGGCTACGACTAATGTGTTTCCAAGTATATTTCTATACTAAGTCGTAGATTGAAAGGGAAATGGAGTTTTCGGCAAAGACAAGGCTTCCACTCCAACTCTAACGGTATCAACTACCCTTTGCCGTTATTCCTCAACATTCTCAATTGGTATAATCCTTCGCTCTTGTTTACTTGTACCAATGGGGAGAAAGTAAAAAGTAGGGCTTTCAACGTCTCCGTTTTTGGCGATTAATGCCAAAGGGGGAGAAAATATTAAGCCCAAAGCAAAAGGACCGCACCACCAATTTCAAAATTTTGAAAAATAAAGCTTTAATTGATATTTTTCATTGGTATCTATGTCATGGCAATATCTCAATTGATATTGTTTTAAACTTCAATTGGTATCTTGCAATGACAATTTCTTCAATTAGGTATATTTAAAAGGTAGATTTCCAAAGTTGGTATCTATTAAAACCCTCTTGAAAACTAAGAGGAGAATTTCACTCAGGAGGAGTTTTGTTAAGTCAAAGGAAAAACATTTGAAATAGGGGGAGAAATTTCTAATCTTGAAAATGCTTCTTGCAATCTTATTCATATACCTTTGACTATTTGTAAAAAGACTTTGAAAAGATTTTCCAAAAGAATTTGCAAAAACAAAACAAGTGGTGCAAATGTGGTCTGAAATATTAAATAAAAGAAAGCAATCCATTCATATCTAGTAAGATTATCAATTGGTTTAATTCCAAGTAACCTATGCACTTACCTTATGCAAACTAGTTCATTTCTGCACTTTATATATTTGCTTTGGTTTGTGTTGGCATCAATCACCAAAAAGGGGGAGATTAAAAGGGAAATAGGGTTAACCTTTTCCCATAATTAATTTTGGTGGTTGAATGCCCAACACAAATATATGGACTAACTAGTTTGCTCTAGAATACATGTTCTACAAGTGCATAAAGGTTCAATATAAACCAATAAATATTCAAGTTAGGGATCCAATTTGAAGGAGCAAAAGAAACCAAGTGTGCTCTGGTCTGGCGCACCGGACTGTCCGGTGTGCCACCAGACAGTGTCCGGTGCACCAGGCCCGTACAGGGTTGAACCAGCCACTCTCGGGTTTCGACAGGCGCACTCCGCTATAATTCACCAAACTGTCCGGTATGCCAGCGGAGCAACGGCTAACTCGCGCAACGGTCGACTGCAAAAGCCGTTGACAGAGGAACAGTGCGCGCAGAGTCAGAGGCGCACCGGAGAGTGTCCGGTGTGGCACCGGACTATCTGGTGCCGTAAGAAGACAAAGCCTCAAACGGTTGACCGGGCTCCAGACACTAACGGTTGGGTGACATGGCGGCGCACCGGACAGTGAACAGGACCTGTCCGGTGGCGCACCAGACTGTCCGATGCGCCCATCGCCAACAGCCTTCCCCAACGGCTTCTTGGTGGTTGAGGGCTATAAATACCCCCGACCACCACAACTCCAAGATCCAAGTTTTCTAAAGTTCTCATTCAACACAAGAGCTAGTGCATTCAATCCTAGACAAAAATCAAAAGATCAAAGCCTCTCCAAGTCCCAAATTCATTCAAACCACCTAGTGACTTGAGAGTGTGTGTGTTCGTGTTCATTTGAGCTCTTGTTGCTTGGGTCGCTTTCTTCCTTCCTCATTCTTGTTCCAAAGAAACTTATAATCAAAGCAAGAGACACCTAAGTGTGTGGTGATCCTTGCGGGGTCTAAGTGATCCGTTTGATTAAGGATAAAGCTCACTCGGTCTAAGTGACCGTTTGAGAGAGGGAAAGGGTTGAAAGAGACCCAGTCTTTGTGACCACCTCAACTGGGACTAGGTTCTTTAGAACTGAACCTCGGTAAAACAAATCACCGTGTTCATTCGCTTGATTTCCATTTGATTTGTTTTCCCCTCTCTCCCGGACTTGATTTAAGTTCTAACGCTAACCTCGGCTTGTAGTGTGTGTCTAAAGTTGTAAATTTCAGATAACGCCTATTCACCCCCCTCTAGGCGACTTTCACATCTCCGATAGTGATTTATCTCATTGCCCCAAATTAAATTATAGAGCTCAAACTACAAAAAACTGCTCCAATAGTGCCATGTTTTACAAAAAAAATATCAAAAAAATATGGATCGCCTCCTAAAGTGGCACAAATATACTGCACCTTATTGGCCTGCCCCATATCTAGATCCAAATGAACGGACCCTTCATAAAACTTTCCTTTCCAAATGAACAGAGTAAATTAACATATTTTGATTAATCACTTGACTTGGGGTCTACTGTTTGAGCTTAGTTTTTTATTGGTGCCCTAAATTCTATAAAATTTATCTATTTTAAATTTTTAGGACACTAGAGCACATTGTTAGAGATGCTCTAAGTGAAAGGGAAATGTGCCCTTGAACCATTTCTATTTTGTTTTGGTAATTAAATGTTCAACATATTATGTTTGGACTAACATCTTGTATGAGCAATGAGTACATGTATAAAGAAAGGCAAACTAAAAGTATAGGAGCAAATTGCAAATCCTATTGAAATGGAGGAACAAAGGTATGAATCCAACACTTATTCAATTGTTTTAGTTGCTAACAATGCTCATCTAAGTGCTAGGAAACTCTCCAAGTCGAGACAAATTGGAGCAAGGAAGTTTGGCTAAGATTAGCCAAACTTGCGCCAGCCTAGGCGCACCGGACTGTCTAGTGTGCACCAGACAGTATCCGGTGCCCATGTTGGTCAGCCAGTGAACAGGTCACTCTTAGGAATTTGTCAAGGCACCGTGACTATAATTCATCGGACTGTCTGGTGTGTCAGTCGTGCGCTTGACCAACGTCGACCGCTCGATCAGCGCTAGCCACGTCAGCCGAGCCAACGGTCATCAGGTTGCATCGGATTGTCCGGTGCCACCAGACTATCCGGTGTACCATGGAGTCAACGGCTGGCAATGGTCGGCTTTGCCAGGAAAGGAAGGAAATCGCGTATTGTTCACTGTCCAGTGTGCATCGGACAGTTCGATGCACCGTAGACAGAAGGCAACCAGGGCCTTGCAAACAAAGAAGAAACATCTCTGTTGGTCACTTGTTCTCAAATGTTATGGGTTAAGAACAAGGCAACACAAATGTTAATGGTTAAAGACCTTCGTCCTTTGAAGCATTATCTCCCTTAGGATATAATGATCTTTTAGACGAAAGTTATGAAGGATAAACCTTCATCATCTCAATATGTAATAACAAAAAGCAAGAACATACGGGACATATAAAGAACATGAATAATCATATTAAATCATTAGATTATCTATATTCTCATTATATGATCATGAACAACCATTGATGATATTGAATTATATTTGTACCTTCGGCTTGACAGAAGGTAAGAATCCAAGAGTGACATGCGAGTGATTACAAGTCAGCGTGAACAGTACAGTGTTACTGTTCATCTATTTATAGGCGCAGGACGCAGCCTGGGTAAAATTACATTTATGTCCCTGACATTTACTATTAGCTAAAAAGTAAGTTTGTCGAGGGCTAAGCTGTCTTTTCCCTTTTAAGTCGGTTTCATTCTCCATCGTCGTCTTTACACTAAACCGAAGCTCCTTTGTCCACAGCTTCGAAACTGGTTCGTCCTTCTTCCAGGTCGCACCTTTCATATTATGTACACCTTCATCTCAAAGTCGAAGCCTCCTATGGCAGTATATTATACTGGAAGACATGTTAGTCGTGTTTTTGAGGACCTTCGAAAGACGAAGGCCCCCAACAGTAGCCCCTCGCAGTATTAATTTATTCTTGTATCTAACAAATTCAGACTGCGACGTGAACGAATGCCTTTAGCCGAAGGTCCGTAAAAACACCTTCCCTTCGCTAGAATAACGAAAGTCAATGACAAATGGGGCCCGCCAAGTTGCAATGCACTAGGCATATAAATAGAAACCCGCAGCGGCAGCATTTGTTACGCCATTTCGGTTACTTGCGTTATTTTCTCAAATTTTTAATTCTCTTGCTATTAGCTCTCACTTGGTTTTCAAGCTTCGCGATATACATAAGTGCTTGTTGCATGTCTGAAGAGAAGAAGATGTCAGAGGAGAAGAAGGTTGTGGACCCTGCTCTTGCTGGGTTTTACGAATCTATGGAAAAAACAAATACAGAAAAGATCACAAAGGAAATAATGGCAGATTTGTCTGAAGATTCTGACGATAGTGATGACTATGATGTGGAAAGTGGGGATGAAGATTTCGAAGACCGGCCCTGGCAGCCAAGCCATACCATCTTCAGAAAGTCGACTATTAAACAAAGTCAGATTGACGCCATGAAGGGAAGATACTTTCGTGACATGTCTATTGTGAGGGTTGGAGGGGACAGCACCGCCTCTGCACCTGAAGAAAATGAGGTTGTTGTCTATAGAAGCTTTATGAAGGCAGGTCTTCGGTTCCCATTGAGCAAATTTTTAGTTGAAGTTCTGAAGACATTTGAAATCTTCCTTCATCAGATCACTCCCGAAGCTATAATCAGAATGGGTATTTTTGTTTGGGCCATGAGAAGCCAAGGGTTGGAACCGAGCGCGAAATGTTTCTGCAATATGCACGAACTCCTGTACGAGACAAAGGCCACTGGTAAAGAGCAGTATCACAACAACTTTGGTTGTTATGGCTTCGTTCCTCGCTCCGAAGCAAGTTATCCCGTTCTGACATTTCGGTAAAGGTGGCCTAGGGCCTGGATGGAGGAAAGGTTTATGTCAAAAATGATCTGGTTAAAAGGGAAGACATGAAGGGGATTATCCAACGCCCCATCTGGTCTCACTTTGGCCTTCGAAGGCTGACTACTGCACTTGAAAATAATACCGAAGCATGCCAGAAGGCTTTCAACAATGTTTGTGCCTTTATTGGCATGAGAGACCTGGTTCAAGAGCACATAGCCTATAGGGTATGGCCACTTGTGGAAAATTGGGAAATGCTGAAGGAAACTGCTGCCGGATCTAGCGAAGGTGGATTGGTTTACTTAAAATACACCTTCAGATACAGAGATTGATTTGACTAACCAAATGACGACTGGCTGAAATGTATTGAGGCGACTAGTGATGAGCTACTCGGAGCATACTCAAGAGCCGAAGATGATGCCTTGACCTCAGCCTTCGGAGGTCAGGGCAAGAAAAGGTTGAACAGAGTTTTTGTTGTGATTGGTTTTATATATCCTGATTATCGCTATCCCTCGCGAAAGCAGGGAAAAAAGAGGAAAACTACCGCTTCGACCATCTCCGCTGTGCCGAAGGGCAGAAAAATCAAGGTTTTGACCCATCGGCCAAGATGTATTGAAACGGTCGTAGTGCCGAAATTTGACGAAGGAACATCTTCCACTGCTAAGGCAAGACAAATCGATTTGCCGAAGGTGCCTACAGCTGAGCCAGTCGAAACGCCAAAAGATGCTGCCGAAGCCAAAGAAAAGGCGGTAAAAAAACTAGAGTTAGAAGAAACAGTGGTGTTGTGGGGGATAGATATCCCCCGGGTCCACTGAAGAGTAAAAGACCTCACGAAAGGCCCAAGGGCCCAATAAATCATAAGGTCATTCTCTCGTGGGCCCGGGGAAAGACGACCAGCAGAGCAAATCAACATGAGGCCGGATTGATGTAAACCCGGACGGCCCACGACGTCAAGCGAGTGACCACAACAGAGATCCGATTTTCCCGCGCTGGAGCCCCCATGCAACGGAGCCATGCACGGATAAGTCGGCGAGGGTTACACGGGGATAAACTCAAGAGGTTCACTATCTTTTAGCTACTCGTTGTTATCATATCCACATGTATTGCCCCACGGTCGAGTATATAAGGCCTAGGGGGCACCCCTTCAGAACAATCGACCTTTTACTTAGCCACCCACGTCAACTCTCTGTAATCTCAATTCAGAGAGCTCTTTTGTAACCACATCCACCAAGCATACTCACCAGGACGTAGGGTGTTCATCTCTAAGCAACCCGAACCTGAAAACCCTGTCAACTGTTCCTCGTGCGATCGGCACGAACCATTTTGCTACAGTCGTCGACACCGTCCTACTCCAAAAAACACCTTGAGGGGCAACCCCAAGTGTGCGGTCGGACCCAAAACACCGACAGCTGGCGCGCCAGGTAGGGGGTGTGTCGACGATCCAAGCTAGCTCAATGGCCGTCACCTTCTACAGCAAGATGACCCTACGTCCTGGATCCGTATTCCGCTTCGGAACAATCTCATCTGTAGCGGATGAAGAAGGAATTCTGCACCGTATCGCGGATCCGCCGGAAAAGAAGTCTCCCCCAACGAACTCCGAAAATACCGGAGAAGCACGACCTCCAGCTTTCCGGAAGAAGATCGTCTCCGGAAAGTCGGGGGCCGAGGGCTCGCTGACCCGGAGAACTCCACTGCCTACCTCTCCGACAAAAGAGTGGACACAGATCGCAAGGAAGAAGGAAACCGGGGAAAAGCGAGTTGCTCTTTCCGTTCCTCATGCCTCAAAGGAAAATGGGAAGAAGCTCACCACAACAGCAGCACCATTCTACCCCGACGTCCTCTTCATCGGGAGAGTGGAGTCGCCTATCGTCTCCGACGACGAGCCGACCGTACCCGGGGAAGAACCGCCTCAACGAGAGTCCCGACGACGGAGGAACCGGCACAGGAACGTTCGACGACATCACGCGGCCGGAGAGCGGGATCCAGAGTAGCCTGTCTCGCGAGACGAGGTCTCGGAGATAGGAGAAACTCTGGAAGAACGCGTCTTCAGAGAACGAAGGAACTCCCGACGACGTGATCGCCGACGAGCTCAGGAACAGGCTGAGCAAGATGCAAGGCAACACCGGGAGAATCCATTCTTCGGGCGCAACCTGAATCCCGACTTCGCCCGAGCTATGAACACGCCGAGCGAAGTCGGAGGGGTATTGGCTCGGATAGCTGATGGACTTCCTCGGACTCCTGACGCTGAGGGCTACCGACGACTGTTCACCCAGGCGGCCAACCATCTTCTACCGCTTGCTCACCCGCCGAACGACCTACGACACGCCATCAACAGTCGCCGAGACGCGCGAAGCTCCATCAATGCTTCACACGAGCGGCGACATGAGAACGAGATTCGCCGTCGGGAGGAGTACGACAGGGATCATGGCATCCCAACTCAGAGCCAAGCCACCGGAACTGGGTCGGCAACGGCCTCAACTGGTGGAACCACCCGGGGACGGTCGAGGAACCACAATCACAACTCCCCTCCCCGGGACGGACATCGTCCTCGACGACAGGAGGACACGTGCGGAGTGTCCGCTCTTACTCCACGCCTTAGGGCCATCCAATGGCCTCCCAACTTCAAGATATCCAATGTCGACAAATATGAACCTAAGCAGGATCCAGGGGGTTGGCTAGCCGTCTACACCACCGCTGCTCGGGCTGCCGGGGCATCCGAAGACGTGATGACCGCTTATTTACCCATCGTCCTTGGGCAAGACGCGCTGCAGTGGCTGTGACATCTACCCCGACACTGCATCGACGACTGGGGAGACTTCAGTCGACGCTTCACCGCCAACTTCCAGTCCCTCTCCGACAAGCCGGCGCAACCGTGGGACCTCAAAACCATCAAGCGCCGGGGGGATGAGACTCTTCGGTCGTACCTCAAAAGGTTCCAGACCATGAGAAATCGTATCCCCGAGGTCACGGAGGCGGCCGTGATCGAGGACTTCTACAGAGGATCCAATGACTCGGCTTTCGTCCGAGCCATACTACAGAAGGCGCCGACTACCTCCGAGGAACTGTTCTGGGAAGCCGACCTCTACATCACCGCCGACGAGCGAGCTCAGGACCTTATCGGAGGAGCAAAGCCTGCACCGGCAGCACCACGACGCGACGCGAACCAGCCACCCGACAAACGCTGGGAGAAGAGGCCTCGCGAAGAAGTACACACCGCCGGACCACCTGCCTCTCGCGCCTGAGGAGGACCTCGCGGAGGCGAACGCACGCTGGACGACATCCTCGACGCCCAGTGCCCGTACCACAAGGACATGCGCCACACTCTTCAAAACTGTCGGGACTTCAAGCATTCTGTCGGACACGGCCGACCCTTCCAACCTCTACCTCCTCCACCGAGGGGAGGACCAGATGAACCACGACAACCTCATCGGCAGGAGGAGGGAGGAGGAGGAGCTTTCCCACGCATCGACAGGGAGGTCAACGTCATCTTCGGCGGACATGGGTCGCAGGAGAGCAAAAGACAACAAAAGCTCAACAACCGCCAGATACTGGTGGCGACTACCGGTCCTCCCGCCCCATACCGGTGGTCGGAACATCCGATCACTTTCACTCGGGGAGATCAATGGCTCAACTTCGACCATCCAGGCAAATATCCGCTCCTCGTCGATCCGGTGATCCGAGAAAGCCGGGTAAAGAAAGTGCTGGTGGACGGGGGGAGCAGCATCAACGTCACCTTCCCCCGGACACTCCAAGGCTTAGGAGTTCGCCTCAAAGAGCTCCACGAGTCGGACACTCCTTTCTTCGGCATCGTGCCGACAGAAGGGGAGTACCCGCTGGGCCACATCTACATGCCGGTCACCTTCGGAACTCCGGAGAACTACAGAACCGAGTTCCTGAGGTTTGAAGTGGCGAACTTCGACTGCGGGTACAACGCCATCATCGGGAGGCCTGGATTGGCCAAGTTCATGGCCATTCCGCATTACACATACATGATACTGAAGATGCCAGGACCGCAAGGGATCATAACTGTGCGCGCCGACTTCCAAGGCGCCGCAGAGTGTTTCCGAGTGGCTATTCAAGTAGCTCTCACCGCCAAGCCATCGACGGTCCCTTCCACACTGGCAAACTCTAAGCCTGAGGGAGACCTCGCAGTACCGGCAAGCGAAGCTCAGACCGCGACCTCTATGCGGCCGACTGAAGAAACCAAAAGAATCAACCTGGGGTTCGCTGATGAGCGCAAAACGGCTGTCATCAGCTCCAGCTTGGACGACAAATAGGAAAGCGCGCTCGTCCAGATTCTGCAAGATAACCGAGATGTATTCGCATGGCAACCTGCGGATATGCCGGGGGTCCCAAGAGAACTGGCCGAGCACAAACTGAAGGTCTATCCCCAGGCAAGGCCGATTCGGCAAAAACTACATCGTTTCACGCCCGACAAGAGAGAGGTCATTCGCACCGAGTTAGCTCGCTTGGTCGCGGCTGGATTCATTAGAGAAGTGTTACATCCCGAGTGGTTAGCCAACCCTGTTCTTGTACTCAAAAAGAATAAAGTGGATTGGCGCATGTGTGTTGATTATACTGATCTCAACAAACACTGTCCGAAGGATCCTTTCGGGCTCCCAAGGATAGATCAGGTGGTGGACTCCACCGCTGGATGTTCTATGCTGTCTTTCCTGGATTGCTATTCCGGATACCATCAGATTAGTCTAGCAAAGGAAGATGAAGAAAAAACGGCATTCATTACTCCGTTTGGTGCTTTCTGTTATACCTCCATGCCGTTTGGCCTCAAAAACGCTGGGGCAACTTACCAGAGAGCCATTCAAACATGCTTAGCCGATCACTGGGGCATGCGTGTGGAGGCCTACGTGGATGACGTGGTAATCAAAATGCAGTACTCAAAAAACTTCATCAAAGACTTACAACTGGTTTTCAACAGTCTGAGGCGGTATAGATGGAAGCTTAATCCCGAGAAATGTGTTTTCGGGGTACCAGCAGGAAAGTTGCTCGGGTTTATCGTCAGCCACCGGGGAATTGAGGCTAATCCAGATAAGATTGAAGCTATCATGAAGATGGAAGCACCTCGATCGCAAAAGAAGGTTCAGCGACTTACTGGATGTATGGCAGCTCTGAGCAGATTTATATCCAGGCTAGGAGAAAAAGGTTTGCCATTTTACAAGTTACTCAAGAAGGTGGATAAGTTTCAATGGACTTCAGAAGCACAAGAAGCTCTAGATGCTCTGAAAAAATTCTTGACAACACCACCAGTACTGAAACCACCCCGGCGAGCTACGTCAACTCAACCAGCTGAAGATTTGCTACTGTATATCTCTTGCACGGCTCACGTGGTAAGCACCGCGTTGGTAGTCGAGCGAGTAGAAGAAGGACATGCCTATCCAATACAACATCCTGTTTACTTCATTAGTGAAGTCCTAGGCCCCTCAAAGAAAAAGTATCCTCAAGTTCAGAAGCTATTATACGCAGTACTTCTAACTGCCCGCAAGCTGCGTCACTACTTTGACGACCACAAAGTCATAGTAGTTACAAGTTTTCCAATAGGGGATATTCTTCACAACAAGGAAGCCATCGATCGAATAGCCAAGTGGGCTTGCGAGCTGGGATCTCATGACATCGAGTTCCGACCTCGCACTGCCATCAAAACTCAAGCACTGGTTGATTTCGTATCAGAGTGGACCGAACAACAAGTACCAGACAACCCGGAGACTGCAGAAGTATGGCGAATGTATTTTGATGGCTCACTGAAGCTGCAGGGAGCAGGAGCAGGGATTCTTTTCACTGCGCCTGGAGGCGAACACCTCAAGTACGCCCTCCAGTTGCTATTCCCGGCCTCCAACAATGCAGCCGAGTATGAAGCTTTGATCCATGGATTGAACATTGCCATATCGTTGGGCGTCAAAAGATTGATGGTATACGGAGACTCTCTGGTAGTCATCAGCCAGATAAACAAGGAGTGGGATTGCTCAAACGATTCAATGGGAAAATACTGCACTGCCGTCCGAAAGCTGGAAGATAAATTCGAGGGTCTGGAATTTCATCATGTAGAAAGAGATCGGAACACAGCAGCCGATGTACTGTCCAAGCTAGGGTCCAGTCGAACTCAGGTACCACCCGGAGTTTTCGTGCAAGAAATTCTGCAGTCGAGTATCTCAATGGATCAAACAGAAGAGTGCAACATCGTAGATCAACCCGAGTCAGACTCTGATGACTGGAGAAGGCCGATCATTAAGTATATAAAGAATGAAGAAGAACCAGACGACAAGAATTCGGCAGAGCGCATTGCAAGACAGTCGGCTCACTATACACTTATTGGGGAGACATTATACAGAAGGGGTGCATCAGGCGTCCTCATGAGGTGCATTCTCCCGTCCACTGGGAAGCAACTTCTGGAGGAGGTCCATGCTGGGCAATGTGGAATACATGCAGCCTCCAGAACACTAGTCGGGAAGGTCTTCAGGTCAGGATTCTATTGGCCAACAGCAAAGAACGATGCAGCCGAGTTAGTTCAGAGGTGCGAAGCCTGCCAATACTTGTCAAAGCAACAACACATGCCAGCACAGCAACTGCAGACCATACCAGTAACTTGGCCTTTCGCATGCTGGGGACTGGATATGATTGGACCTTTCAAGAAAGCTCAAGGGGGATACACTCATGTATTGGTAGCGATTGACAAATTCACTAAATGGATAGAGTTCAAGCCCATTGCCTCTTTAACCTCTGCTAAGGCCGTGGAATTCATACAAGACATAATATTCAGATTCGAGATACCAAACAGCATCATAACCGATTTAGGATCCAACTTCACAAGTTCAGAATTCTTCGACTTCTGCGAGCAAAAGAGCATTCAGATCAAGTATGCATCTGTAGCCCATCCAAGAGCCAACGGGCAGGTTGAGCGAGCCAACGGGATGATATTGGAGGCACTCAGGAAAAAGGTCTTCGATAAGAATGAAAAATTCGCAGGGAAGTGGATAAGGGAATTGCCCTATGTCGTTTGGAGCCTAAGAACCCAACCTAGCTGAGCCTTGCATGGAAACACTCCTTTCTTCATGGTCTATGGGTCGGAGGCAGTGCTGCCCGCTGATCTCAAGTTTGGGGCGCTGAGGTTGACCTTCGAAAGCATAGCAGAAGCTGAAGCCACCAGGCTGGAGGACATAGATGTACTTGAAGAAGAACGGCTTAATGCAGTAATCCAATCAGCACGGTACCAGCAGACTCTAAGGCGCTATCATGACAAGGTTGTGCGACAGCGATTCTTCTCGGTAGGAGATCTCGTCCTCCGCCGAATTCTAACGGGGGAGGGACGACACAAGTTATCACCCTTATGGGAAGGACCCTTCATGGTAGCAGAAGTCACTCGGCCCGGATCGTATCGCCTCACTCAGATGGATGGCACAGAAGTTGGGAACTCCTGGAACATAGAACACCTCAGAAAGTTTTATCCCTAGCTGTATCTCAAAACTGCTGGGATGACGATGTACTCTGTAAAGTGGGAATATGTCATCTATAAAAAAGAGGTTTCAAAGATACTCAGTTCATTTACAATTGACTTGCATTCTTACTCGACTCGGGGTGACCACTATGCCCTACTAACGGAGCAATCGACTTAAGTCGGCAACGACTTAAGGCGGTGCAACATGCTCACGCTTACTTAACTCAGGGTGACCACTATGCCCTACTAACGGAGCAATCGACTTAAGTTGGTGACGACTTAAGGCGGTGCAACATGCTCACTCTTACTTAACTCAGGGTGACCACTATGCCCTACTAACGGAGCAATCGACTTAAGTTGGTGACGACTTAAGGCGGTGCAACATGCTCACGCTTACTTAACTCAGGGTGACCACTATGCCCTACTAACGGAGCAATCGACTTAAGTCGGCAACGACTTAAGGCGGTGCAACATGCTCACGCTTGCTTAACTCAGGGTGACCACTATGCCCTACTAACGGAGCAATCGACTTAAGTCGGCGACGACTTAAGGCGGTGCAACATGCTCACGCTTACTTAACTCAGGGTGACCACTATGCCCTACTAATGGAGCCATCGGCTAAAAGTCAGTGGCGACTTAAGCCGATGCAACATGCCTTTACAATTCAGGGGATGACTTCCATATCCCACAAACGAATTTCATAATCATCATGCGTCATTTCATTACTATAAATTTACGAACTGATGAATTCTGATACAATAAGAAAGTCATTATATCATTCGAGTGCTGAACTAATGTCCTCTGACAAATACTCGATTATGCTAACCGCACGCTCAAAGCACGCAAAAGTTTTTCTTTATTTTGCAAAGTCTTTCTCAGGAGCGCAGCATTCACATCAGCCCTTATGTCTTCAGGAACAACCACGCCGGGTCTCCTCATCAATATTCGTCCTGCCCGAATAGCCTTGTCCATAGCTCTGTCACGCTGGGCTTTGAGAGTAACAGAAGTTTCTTCGGCAACTTTAGCAGCCAGTCGAGCAGTCTCTAACTCCTGGGCAATGGATTTCTTGGAAGCTCGGAGTTCTTTAATGGTGGCATCCTTTGCTAATATCAGTTGCTTGAGGCGAGTCACTTCGTCCGCGGATTCCTGCAGCCTGCAACGTCGATTGTCCAATTCCTCCATGGTAAAGCGGCGACTCCTCTCTAAGATGGTCAGCGAATTGCTAGAATCACGATACAATCTGTCAAGATTGTCACGAGAAGCAGCAAGGATACGCTTTTCTTCCTGCGAGCAAAAGTCAGCTCCTTCAAAAACCAAGCAAGTAATAGGAGCACAGCAAGGCAAGGCACAGTTTTGTAAATTACCTTTTCAGAATCAAGCTGAGCATGAAGGGAAGAACTCAGGGCATTGGCGTCATCCAAGGCAGCAGAGACTTGACCCAGTTCAATTTGGCCCTGAGAGTACTTCTCCTCAAAGTCAGTGCACCGCTGAGCCAATTCAGCCAGATCTCGGGAGTGTTTTTGCTCAAGAATTGAAATCTGCCGAGTCACTCCTAGCGAGAGATAATCAAACAAAATGGGGTCAGAAGGTAAGGCAGTCCACAGCGAAGGCAGAGAGAAGCAAAAAAGCACTAACCAGCGTTGGTTGCCTCCAATTCAGAGACGCGACGTTGAAGTGACACTGGATTCCAACATGCAAGAGATGAAGCTACCTCTGGGGCGAAAGCACCCTGTAGCCTCAGCTGGCTAGCCATCCCATCCACCAAAGCCTGATGAGGAAAACAGACGAGTGTGACGACAGCGGTTTAGGCAATGTAAAAGTCAAGTTAAAATACATCACAGTACCTGGAGGTTGGAGAAGAACGAAGGGATCCCCAAATCAGGAGAGATCAGTTGATAACCAGGCGTAAGACCACTACTCGAAGCAACTTGCAATAAACCAGTGGGAATCAGCTCGGTGCCTTCAACAGAGCCCAACGCTCGATCAGCGGGGACGCTGCCTTCTAAAGCGACTCCCTGGTCCAAGGTTTGAGCTACCACCATACAGCGGAGTGTGGAGGAGATCCCGCGTGAACGTCCATGGAGGTACAGGAAGGAGACCCTGCTCGGGCATCCTCGGGGGCTGGGCCATAGTTGGCACTGCCCATTTGAGCCGGATCATCCCTGGCAGCACCCTCGGGGGCTGGGCAGTGGCTTACACTCTTCACCCGAGCTAAGTCATCCCCGGCGACACCCTCGGGGGCTGGGCATGTGTCAGCACCACTCTTGAGGTCCAAGCTCTCTGCAGTAACCACTTCTAAGGTTGATGGGCCCTCATCTACTTCCATAGGACCAGGACGATTCAAGTCAGTCTCCCGGCCCTCAAGATCGCGCTCTAAGGTCGACGAGGCATGGGATGACCTCAACCCAGCATCGGGCACGTCAGCACAAGCCTCCATTGCACCATCATCCACTGGCTCCGATAACCAGTCCTCTGGGACCATATCCTCAAGAGTTTGATCAAAGTTGGCCAGAGACAGTCCTTGTAGACCAATGAGGGCAGACAAAGCAGGAGAGGGAACTCCACTACTCTCACCACTGGCGATGAACTGCCGACTGTTCTTTTGAGTCAAAGGAACCTCATTCTCTTCCTCCTCGTCATCCACACCGACAACACAAGCAGCACCCCCATTGGGGTCAGCAACAGGCGGAGCACCCACATTGAGATTAGCAGCAGATTGGGGACACCCATTGGGGTCAGCATCAATAAGTCCAGTCACAGGCGTTTCTTCGGTAACATGAACCGAGGTACCAGCATCCTGATCAAAACTGGATACTCGCCGGAGGCGCCTTCTTTTCTTCTTTTGCTCATCAGCAGAAGGCTCAGGCTGATTGGTTCGGCAAGGGAGCCTCGGGCGAGCACTGACAGGCCTTCGAACATCCAAAGTCGTATCAACCTCTGGAAGGGGCACCACTGCCAACGCCCCAGCAGGAGCAGCGTCGGAAGAATCCTCAGCTAGCAAATCGAGCATAGTGTTTATATCTGCATCACTAGGGTTCAGGGGCACCTCGAAATGGACCTGTCGTTCGTCATCAGGAATCTCCCCAAGCGAAGCAACCAAAGCAATGACTTCTTCAGCAGAGGGTCGCACTCTAAGGCCCAAACTGCCATCAGTAACAGGTGGATTCGATACAAATAGGGTGAAGGCTTTGGGAGGAGGCAAATTCCAGGCCGAGTACGCCACTGGAGCACCAACATTTGACACCTTGCCCCTAAGGATCATTTCAAGTTGGCTCACCAAGTCTGCAGAAGGGATTCTCCTGTTGGTAACCCGAGTGGAGTCGGCTAGCCCTCGGTACAGATAAGCTGGATAGGCCCTGTCTTTCAGTGGCTGGATATTCTTGAAAACAAAGTCAGCAACCACAGCTTCAGCAGTTAGACCTCTCTCTTTCAGCAGTCCAACTTCAGCTAACAACACACCTGCCTCAGCTACCTCCTGGTCTGTGGGAGACTCGGTCCAGCTCGGGGTACGAATGTCTGGCTGTCTTCCCGACCGGGAGGGGAGAGAATTCCCATAATTATCAACTATAAACCACTCTAGGCGCCATCCCTTAATACTGTCCTTAAGGGGGATCTCAAGATATTCAGTTTTCCGCCCTCGGCGCATCTCCAAGCTGGCACCCCTGACCAACTGATGTTGTCCCCCGGCCATCCCAGGGCGACAATGATACAAATACTTCCATAAACCAAAATGTGGTAGCACGCCAAGAAAGGCTTCGCATAAGTGAACGAAGATGGAGATTTGCAAAATTGAATTAGGGTTTAAATGGGTCAAGTTAACATGATAGAAATCAAGGAGGCCGCGGAAAAAGGGAGAGATGGGAAGGCCAAGGCCGCGGAGGAGAAAAGGGGCGTAAACAACAGACTCGTGGGTATCTTCTGTCGGAACGATAGACCCATGGCAAATCCGCCAAGAACAGAGTTCCCGCGGAGGAAGAACCCCGATGGATACGAGATGAAGGAGTTCGGTTTCAGAAATGATGGACATATGGTTACCTGCGAAAGGCAACTGGCTGTTGGGGTCGATTGGAGGAATCACCACAGCAGACGAGCTCGCAGTCTTCCTCTTGGGTGCCATCTCGATTCCACCAGCGAGCAAAGTGGGAGGCGAATGGCAGAGAGGATTCAGAAGCGGGAAAGCAAGAACTAGGGCACGGAAAGCAAAGGCGGCTAAAAGCACAACTCTTATGGGATATTCTCGAGCCAGATACCGTTTCAAAAAGTGCCCAGTCATCACCCGGCGGTTATTTCCAAAACCCCAGCATGCCACGTGGAACCCCGACAGTTATCTCCAGAACACTGGTGCGCCACCTCATCACTCGGCCATCGTCCTCAAAGTGGCTCGCGCGGCCTGCTATCACTCGGCGTTGCCTCCAAAACGCCGATTTCATACCCAGTCGCTCGGCATTACCTCTAAAATGCCGACGTCGCTTTCCAGTCGGTCGGCGTTGCCTCCAAAACGCTGATTTCGTTTTCAGTCGCTCGGCATTACCTCTAAAATGCTGACGTCACCTTCCAGTCGCTCGGCGTTGCCTCCAAAACGCCGATTTCATGTTCAGTCGCTCGGCATTACCTCTAAAATGCCGACGTCGCCTTCCAGTCGGTGGGCGTTGCCTCCAAAACGCTGATTTCGTTTTCAGTCGCTCGGCATTACCTCTAAAATGCCGATGTCACCTTCCAGTCGGTCGGCGTTGCCTCCAAAACACCGATTTCGTTTTCAGTCGCTCGGCATTACCTCTAAAATGCCGACGTCACCTTCCAGTCGCTCGGTGTTGCCTCCAAAATGCTGATTTGGTGTTTAGTCGCTCGGCATTGCCTCTACAACGCCGACATCACCTTCCAGTCGCTCGGCATTAACTCTAAAATGCCGATGTTGCTCTCCAAACACTCGGCGTTGTTTCTAACACACTGATACAGTCTTCAGTTGCTTGATGTTACCTCTAAAACGCCAACATCGTTTACAATTTACTCGGCAGCTATTTCTGGAAGCATCAGTTTGATCCCCAAGTCATTCGTCTACTGTTTCAAAGAAATCAGCTTTATGAACAAGCGAGACGAGTCATCAATAGGAAACCAACGTCATTTTTTCATTCAAAGGGAAGATAATAAGCTTACAAATCAACTCTTTGCGAGTTGATACTTCCCTACTATTACTACATTACATTACTACTACTACTACTACACTACGCTATACTACTCTACATAACTACTACATTATTCTAACTATACTATACTAATATCTAAAAGACCAGTGGCATCTAGCCACTGGCCCTGTTGCTGTTGCCGCCGCCGCTGCCCCTGCTGCTGCCGCCCCGGTTGCTGCCCCTGCTGCCGCCGCCGTCACCGTCCTTGCCGCTGCCGCTCCTGCCGCTGCCGCTGCCGTCACCGTCGCCATCGTCGTCGTCACCGCCGTCGTCGTCGTCGTCATCCTCGTCCTCGCCGCCGCCGTCCGAGTCCTCCTTGTCCGAGGAGTACTCCGACTCATCCGAGCCCTCGAGCCCGGAGCGCTGACGGCCCGGATGTACGTCCAGACTTCCGCCGCAAGCCCCTGGGAGTCGTCTGAGTCGTCAGACGACTCACGCAGGGGGACGGGAGCCAGAGACCCCTCAGACCCAGAGGAGAACTCCTCCTCTGAGTACTCCGAGTCACCAAACTCCTCCGATGGAGGAGTTGGCTCGCGCTTGCGCTTGTTGTTCTTGCCCATGGTGGAAGCAGAAAGGAGAGAAGCGAGGAAAGTAGCAGAAGAACAGCGAAGAGATGTGAAAAAGCCAGAGAGACTATGGCGTTATTTATAGAAGGAGGAGGCAACCGCTCACCTCCAACCGCGGTCACCGAACAGTCGCAAAGCATTCAATAAGCACTTCAACCCGTCTGAAGACACATCAGGCGGCTGATGCCGTTTCACGAAACACTACACCCATTGGGACTCCAGTCAACAGCGCGGAGAATATGATTACACTCGCCGTCACATCACATTACTACTCAGAAGCAGCTGGCTAAAACACTCAGCGTACCAAGACGTCCCTTGCCCACACCCATTGGGGGGGACGCCCAGGAATTATCAGTATATTTTTCAAAATGGTCACATCTGTGCAGGGCATGCAGTGAATGCCTCAAGACAAAAATGAGATATCAGTGAGAGTTAGAGGGAAGCCAAATATAGCCAGTGGAGTACAAAATATGGTCGACAGAAACGACTTGAAGACTAGACAGAGAACGTCCATCAAATGTCCAATCAGTCACAGAGCAAATAAATTGCACTACCTAGCAAGATATGGATGGATTGCGAACTCGGCTGCAAAAGACAAAATACATGCTGACCTCTGAAGCATAATGTTGATGACATAGTGCGGATGACATCATGCCAATTTTTTACAAGCAAAAAGGATAATCTTCAGCAAAAAGACACAAAAGGAAGACCTTCGAGTGGATTATCCTCAAAAATCCACTTGAAGGTCGGAGGCTACACCCATTGGGTGCACCTCCGGTGCACCCTATGGATTATCATTCCAAGCCAAGATAGTGCCAACTTCTAAGGCATGGGACAAGATTAAAAGGCTAGCCCTCAATCAAAACGCAGGAGCACAAATGGAAACAATTTCTGAGGAAGACCTTCAAGTAGATTATTTTTTTAAAAAATCTACTCGAAGCTCGGGGGCTACACCCATTGGGTGCACCTTCGGTGCACCCAATGAAGTTCAGAATCCTACAAATTGAAATGCCGACCTCTAAGGCACAAACTCGAAACTAAGCTTCGGTCAACGAGTGATCAAAGCAGGAGAGGACAACAGGAGGTCATTTTCTTCGAATCACCTGCAAACTGGACCTGGGATCTTTGGGCTGATTACCTCTAAATTAACCCAAAGATCGGGGGCTTGTGGGGGATAGATATCCCCCGGGTCCACTGAAGAGTAAAAGACCTCGTGAAAGGCCCAAGGGCCCAATAAATCATAAGGTCATTCTCTCGTGGGCCCGGGGAAAGACGACCAGCAGAGCAAATCAACATGAGGTCGGATTGATGTAAACCCGGACGGCCCACGACGTCAAGCGAGTGACCACAACAGAGATCCGATTTTCCCGCGCTGGAGCCCCCATGCAACGGAGCCATGCAGGGATAAGTCGGCGAGGGTTACGCGGGGATAAACTCAAGAGGTTCACTATCTTTTAGCTACTCGTTGTTATCATATCCACATGTATTGCCCCACGGTCGAGTATATAAGGCCTAGGGGGCACCCCTTCAGAACAATCGACCTTTTACTTAGCCACCCACGTCAACTCTCAATAATCTCAATTCAGAGAGCTCTTTTGTAACCACATCCACCAAGCATACTCACCAGGACGTAGGGTGTTACGCATCTCTAAGCGGCCCGAACCTGAAAACCCTGTCAACTGTTCCTCGTGCGATCGGCACGAACCATTTTGCTACAGTCGTCGACACCGTCCTACTCCAAAAAACACCTTGAGGGGCAACCCCGGGTGTGCGGTCGGACCCAAAACACCGACAGGTGCCGCCAGAAATCTTGAGTCCACCGGCAGAAGCAGAATTGCCGAAGTGTAACACCCCAGGTGTTACCTTGGCTAGAACCCACCTTGATACTAAAGGCTATGATCACATGTGGAAGAACTTAAGGGGCAAAAGCATGAGGGTCTTGGAAAGCTAGATGTTAACCAAGGATGGTGAGCAACCAAAAGCATTACTCTAATCCTTGCACACTTAATACCTTGGATAAGAGGGGAGAAGAACCCTAGACCTCTCTTAAACCCTATCTTCCAAAACCCTAGGTAAGAGGGGAAAGAGAGTGAACAAGTGTGCAAAGCATGAGTAATTTTTACCCAAACCTTAACTAACCTTGTAACCATCAATTAGGGGAGGGAAATATTGCAAAAAGACCCCTGGAGAAACCCCAATTCAAATCTCTAAGTGGAGAGAGAGCTAGAGCTCTCTATTTCCCTCTAAGTCAAATTCTAACCCTAATCCAAAGACCAACCGTGTTCACCTTAAAGATGGCACCAAAACCACTTAGGTTCTATACCAAAAATGTGGTATACCACCTAAGGCACCCCCTGGAAAAAGTGGAAACCGAGACTTGGACGTTTGACAGGATTTGGCATCAGTTTTGTCGCGAGGTGGGCAGTGAGACAAGCCAGATTTGGCGCCCGTCTATCTCCTGATCTAGGGCGTATCCTCCAATGGAACTCACACATGTGAGATAGCCCTAGGTGCCAGGAAGAGGTCTGCGCCGGATTCATGGCAAGATTCGCACGTTTGCGATCTCTGGAGACGTTTGAACAATGGAAGAAACACACCTCCACGTGTTCGACGCTTCCTGCCCGCGCCAGAGCACGCTCGCGCGCGCCCCCGCATGCCCAGCGCCGCGCCCGAGCCAAGCCAGCGCCTTGGCCCGCGCCCGCGCCTATAAAACCCTCCCAGACTTCGACTGTACTCTTCCGCGCACACTCAAACTTCACCGGAGCTCAGCTCGCCGCCGTTTGCCCGTGCGCAGCGTGCCCGCGGCCGCCCGATCCCCCTGCCACCGTAGACCGGCCAGTAGACCCCTTCCCAACCCCGGCCAGCCCTCGGAGAAGACTGAGCACACCCCGGTAAAGCTCCCCGAGCGAGGAATTAAAGTTTGCTTCGCCGGAGAGGCCGGCCCACGGTCGCCGGAGCTCTCAACCCCGCCGGAGTACGTGGACCGGGTAATCCACTCAACCATCCTTCGATTCCTTGTGCATATAGTCACTACGTTACCCCGTAAAGCTCACCATGCCCTCGGATTGAACGAGTTTGCCGTAGTTTGGCCGGTACACTCGCCGTCGACGAGAACCCCCGCCTGCACGCGTGGACCGGGCGATTCCGGCCATCCCCGACGTCAAGCCGTACCTCGACGTGACCGCCAGAGTCTCCCCGAGCCAACCCCACCCTTCGCCGGACCTCCCTCGCCACCGGTAAGCCGCGCCACCCTTTTCTTTCCCGCGGTTACTGTTTGCGTAAGGGGAAGGACTGCGGGTGAGAGGGAGAGAAGGTCAGGGGGTTTTGTGAAATGTCAGAGGCACAGGGGAATAGTGGCGCAAGGGTAGATTTGCGAAGGTTGATTTAGTTTAAACCCAGGGACCTCGGTGTAAACTGTTTTTCCAGAAAACCTTTATCAAATCTATTTTTAAATTGAACAGAAACTTTGAAAATCCATAACTTCTGTTTAACTCATCCAAATTTGGTCAAACCAATTTTGTCAGACTCTAAATAATGTAGCCTACTTAAGAAAAATATAAAACCCCCTATGTACTATAGAAAACTTTAAAGCTCTGATTTAATTATAGTTTTGGCCAAAAGCTCAATAATAGAAAGAAAAATAGTTATACTAATTGACTAGGGTTAGAAAAATTTGGAGAAGTTTATATCTACCTACTGACCCAAGTAAAAATGTTGAATCCCTCTGTCCACTCCACTAAGTCAGTTTTTACCCCTTATTTTATAATATGCTTAAGATTAAGAAAAATAGAAAATGTAATTTAAACAATGAACCAGAGAGCACCTCTATTTTTGTTAGGATACTTGTTTAATGTAGTTCACTGGAAAAATATATCATACCCTGGTTTAGTAAAAAAATAAGTAGGAAACCTTTTATTTGAATAAACTAAGGATAACTTAGAAAAACCCTACAAAAATAACTCTAAGGTGAAAACCCCTCAAACCTTAGGATAACTAATATTTGGTTATTATGAACATAGGAAAAATACAAAATCTGTTGTTTGATATTTTTCAAATGACAAGTTAGTTATAAGCACATTTTTGACATTAAACTTAAGAAAATCATAACTAAATAACCACCCCTTAGTTTTCTGTGATTTTTAGCACAGGAGCCTATTACTACTATGGGATGCCAGCAAAAATGACCTTTAGGACAGAACCTACCCTAACTAAGAGATGTAGTGTAAAGTGGCCCCCTTTTGCATAACTCTTGTTATTTTTGTTTAAAGCCTAGCCTTGTACTTTAAGCCTCAAATTCTTAAAACAAGCTAGAATAGCAAATGACAACCCACTGTAATTTTTATAGAATTTTTGGAAATTATTAAAACACTGTCGTAGTTCAAACCTACACTAGAAACCCTAAATGGGAGTTAAAGTAAGGAAAATGAATAATGTAAATTAATGTCATCCTAAAACCTTTGTAATCTGTCCACTAAAATGTATCAAGACAATACCAATTCACTATGTTATCTTCACTAAAAACCCAAGCCTAAAGAGTAATAAGCCTAACCCACTGGAAGCCCCGCAAGACTAAGAAACCCTAAGTTACTTCTTAACTCAGTTCTCTTTAGCATAATATTATTAAATCCTGCATAATCATGACATACATGTTCATTGCATTTCGATAGACTGTAACCTTGCTGACGGAGAGTACATCCTCGTGCCGGAGCAAGGAGCTGCTCAGGAGGTAGCCCCAGATCCAGCACCCGAGTCTGCACCAGAAGATCTGCCTGCCACAGCTTTGGAAGGCAAGCCCCGGTTTATGCATAACCTATTATTTATGCTATTTTACTTCACTTAATGATTGTAGGATTGACTGTGCACTTAGGTGTAGGAGTTGATTGAAACCCTAGTTGCATGAACTCAGGATTCCTTTTTGAGATGGATACTAGTATGCTAGGTCGAGTAGCTGCTTTACTAATTAGGGATCTCGGTAGAAGTCGAGTGATTTTTCTAGCACTCGCGCGAGGTCAGGAATTGGTTGTACCCACTTTTCTTATCACATTGATAGTTGGTTGGTGGACACGGATCCATGGGGATACGTGGTCTATGAGGTAAAATGGGAATAAGGATTAACGTGCGGATACCTGTGTCAAGCGTTTGAACGTACTAAACATATGCCGAGAAATATGGTAAATCGGTAAGCCTAGTACCTGAGTGAACCTGGCAGTGGACATATCCCCTCACGCGACCTTAGACGTGGTCTCCCATTCCGGTTATGGTGGATACAAGTGCGGTCACTGCACGACAGCCAGTCGGGGCCAGTGAGGCATTGTACGCCAAGGCGGTGAGCCCTGATCTGCTGACGGGGAATCGATGGGGACAGTTGATGTGCGTGGGGGCGGAGTACCTCGCCACGTCGTGTGTTTAGGTTTACCTTGCAAGGATAAAAACTCGATTCGAATCGTCTGCTTCTCGCAGCTAATGAGACTGCTTGATCCATTGTACTGCATTGAGTAACAAGTGGAAATATGATGAGTTGATAAGATGTTGATTGCTAATAATGCTTGCTACTATGTATGAGCAGATAGTACACTTTTAGCCTTAAGAGAGTCACACTTAATTCTGACAAAGTTAAAAACTTGATTTAGAAACTCAGCTAGTGCTTTTGGCAACCAAACCCCACAGCCAAACAGCTGCATGTCTAGAGGTAGAGGAGTAGACTCCTCACACCGGGTAAGTCTGGCTGAATATTAGTATACTCAGCCTTGCTTGTGGCATAATTTTTACAGGTTCTCTGGAGGACATGGTTGCTGGAGTGACTTGGCCGTCCACCTTACCACCGGGTTGGACTGTCGAGTGGGACTCTGCCTCGGCTGAGGAGGAGCATGAGGAATGATGGGACAGGCTTCCCCATCTCTCTGTTTATTTGCCGTTAGTTTTATTCCGCTGCACTTCGAACAATGATGGTTACTTTTGCAAACTCCGATGATGATGATGATGTAATAATTTAATACTCTCAAATGCATGGTTTTATGTTTTATTGTATTTGCTCTGTGACTCACCATCGAGTGAGACTGTGGTACTTGATCCTGTCAGTGGCCGTGTCGGACTAGATCCGAGGGATTGACGGGTTATTCCCATTTAAGTGTGGTCTAGCCTCTAAGGCAGGGCTTAGACACTTAAGTTGGAATAATTCGGGCAGTTCTGCCACAGCTGGTATCGGAGCTTGTACCACCACAGAGGAATTAATAAAATGTAAATACCATCAATTTTCCAAGTAAAATTTGATAGAAACAATGTTGGATAGATAGTAGGACGAGCAGGATAGACCTAGGACGTGAAGCCTTAGGATGATAGAAGGGTAGCAAGGTGGCTAAGTAACTAGGCCCTACAGGCCACTTTTACAGGATGGGAGTTCTTCCCTATTCCTTTTATCTTCTTGTGAGGTCGTTCAGGACGAGCATGCATGCATTCTTAATTAAGCAAATGGATAACTGAGTAAAAGGACTTAAAAACAAGATAACAACCAACTAGGTCCCCAGTGCCTTTTCATTTAACTAGAGAAAGGCTGAGTTTTATTTTTCCTTGTTCTTTTTATAATTCTTTTTCTTTTACTTACGCTTAATCGTACACAGATGACTTCCCACGGATCCTCCGATGACAGAAATACACTGACCCACACTGACGGACTTGCACGAGAGGGCTTTCCCCGTATTTTATGGGAGGTACTTCAGGGGGCCGGGTACTTGACACCCCCTCAGTACACGGTGCAGCAGTTTGAGAAGCACCGGGTGCCCCGCTGTAGGGTGAGGATGATCTTGGAGCCTCATCTCCTGCAGCCAGGCTGGCGTTCGCTGGACTCCGAGTCTTTCGGATACCGGGCGGAGGACACGATCGAGGCGATCGCTCTGCACGGGTTGACGACTTTTTGTGGGTTCCATCCCTTGGAGCTCTCTACCCACCCCATTGGGTTGTTCCCCGCGGAAAAGGAGGACGACCCGATGTGGAAGGATCGGGTGGAGCATGCCAAGGACATCTGGGCTCTCTACCCAGGCCACACGGCTCACTTGTCGGTGCGATGCATGAACGCCCTATATCGTCTGCAAGTGACGCGTGGAGAGGCAATGTCTCATTTGATGGCACTATTGGAGGCAACCAAGATCACCCTGGACAACAGGGAGGAGCTCGTGGTTGACTTGTCCCAGGAGCTGGTAGAAAAAGATTTACAAGTGGAGCAGCTGTCTGATGAGATTCATGAGTTGGAGGAGCTAGTGGGCACCAGGGAGAACACCATCGAGGTTTTAGAGGATCAGCTCATTAACACTCAACAGCAGCTTGCTGAGGCTAACGAGCACCTGGACATGCATCACCAGGAGATCCAGGACCAGGAGGCCAACGAGGACGTCGACATTGAGGGAGGAGATGAGCCTGCCTCCAGTGTGGACACTGCTGGCTCGGGAAGACCACCTTCCCCCGAGTCGAGTGTTGCTTCGTTCGCTCACTAGGTTTCAGGATAGGATTAGAAGTTGGATGGTCGGACTCCTCGCAGCTAGCTTAGCTTTTGCACCCTTTGGGTACTAGGCTAGATAGAGTTGAGTCATTTTGGGACAATTGATGTAATCATGCTAAACTCTCTTGAAAGCTTGTTTGATGGATGCTGTCATCAGTTTAAATTTGGAAGGAAGAATTTTGTGCCTTTTTAAAATCCTTTTGTTGAAGCCGGAGTCTATCATGTTGTTTTAACTTTTTCCCCGCGACAAAATCTTGAACTTGGAGATGTGGTGTTAAGCATGTATGTGGTTTTTTCAGATGGTCGGGAGGCAGCGTCGTGGCCAGAATGAGCACGTTCCTCCACCGCCACCGCCTCCCACTCTGCAGGAGCTCATGGCTCAGCAGAATGAGATCTTGAGGCAGCTGGCTCAGCGTCAGCCACCACCTCAGCACTATGGTGGTGGAGACCATCAGCGTCACCCCGCGGCGGCTACCTATCAGGAGTTCCTCAGCACCCAACCCCCATTGTTCACAAGGGCAGAGGATCCCCTTGATGCAGATGTGTGGTTGCGAGTAGTGGAATCCAAATTCCCACTACTCCATGGAGCTTGCTCAGAAGTCACTAAGGTCCGGTTCGCCACTCAGCAACTTCGCGGACCCGCGCGGACATGGTGGGACCACTATCTTGCTATGCAACCGGCTGACCATGAAGTGGAATGGAGAGAGTTTAAGGCAGCTTTCAGGGGACATCATATACCCGCAGGCATCATGGACCGAAAGCTCAACGAGTTTCTGGCACTCACTCAGGGCAACAGGACAGTGTTGCAATATGCCCAGGCTTTTAATGACTTGTGCCAGTATGCTGGGTACCATGCAGACACAGACGAGAAGAAGAGGGACAGGTTCAGACGGGGGCTCAGCACTAAGCTCCGTGATCATCTCAACACCGTCAGGGCCAACAGCTAC
Source organism: Zea luxurians (assembly GCA_029449295.1). Classification (NCBI taxonomy): domain Eukaryota; kingdom Viridiplantae; phylum Streptophyta; class Magnoliopsida; order Poales; family Poaceae; genus Zea; species Zea luxurians. The sequence continues at coordinate 5,255,632 of JAOPSE010000119.1, forward strand.
AATGAGTTGGTCAACATGGCTATCTCCCAGGAGGACTGCATTACAGCTCGACATGCAGAGAAGAAGAGGAAGACCCCTGTGGCAGGACCCTCAGCTCAGCCACAGCGCTTCAGGATTGTGTCTGACACGCAGAACAGGGGACCCCAGCAGCAGCAAGGGAGATGGGTGATCAGACCACCGCAGCAGCAGCAGGCACCCAACCGCACCCAGTTTCCAGCTCAGAGGAACAATCAGCAGCAGCAGTACCGCCAGGCAAATGACAACAGGTGTTTCACCTGTGGCAACACTGGGCATTATGCCAAGAATTGCCCCAGGAATCAGTAGAGGCAGGGGCAGAATGTCAACCAGAACCAGGGCAAGAGGCAGAAGGTGCAAGTGCGGCAGGGCAGACTAAATTTCACCACCATGGCTGATATTCCCGAGGGAGCACCCGTCATGACTGGTATCTTTACAGTTTTAAATTATCCTGCTATCACTCTTTTTGATTCTGGTGCATCACATAGCTTTATTAGTGCCAAATTTAGTGCCAAGTGTCAATTGCCTTTTCATCACACCCACGGGGGTATCACAATTTCAACACCAGGAGGCAGGATTGCCACCAATCAAATCAACAAGAATGTGCCTATAAAGTTTGGTAGTTTGATAATTAAAACCAACCTTCTTATCTTGGGACTGGATAGTGTGGATATCATATTGGGAACTGATTGGTTGACCAAACATCAGGCAGTGATTGACATTGCAGCTAGGGCCATCGAAGTGCACTCACCAACCTGTGGTGAAACCACATTATATTTGCCCGATCAGGGTTGTACCCGTTCTTGTGCCTATATCATGACAGAATCCCCAGTAAGAAAGATCCCAGTAGTCTGTGACTATCCCGACGTTTTTTCGGATGAATTGCCAGGAATGCCACCTGACAGAGACATTGAGTTTGCAATTGAATTGCAACCCGGGACTGCTCCTATCTCCAAGAGACCCTATAGGATGCCTCCCGCGGAACTGACAGAACTGAAGAAGCAACTGCAAGAACTGTTGGACAAGGGGTTTATTCGCCCAAGTACTTCACCTTGGGGATGTCCTGCATTATTCGTGAAGAAAAAGGATGAGAGTTTGAGAATGTGTGTTGATTACCGCCCTCTCAATGCGGTGACTATCAAGAACAAATACCCACTGCCCCGCATTGATGTTCTGTTTGATCAGTTGGTAGGAGCCAAGGTATTCTCCAAGATAGATCTTCGCTCGGGCTACCATCAGATCAAGATCCGTGCCAGCGATATTCCCAAGACGGCCTTCTCAACCAGATATGGGCTTTACGAGTTTTTGGTGATGTCTTTTGGGCTGACCAATGCCCCGGCTTATTTCATGTACTTGATGAACTCAGTATTCATGCCAGAGCTGGACAAGTTCATGGTCGTTTTCATTGATGATATTCTGGTCTATTCCAAGAATGAAGACAAGCATGCTGAGCATCTGCATATTGTGCTTCAGCGACTGCGCGATCATCGTCTTTATGCTAAATTGTCTAAATGTGAATTCTGGCTGAAGGAAATAAAATTCTTGGGTCACACAATCTCTCAGGATGGGATATCAGTTGACCCTGAGAAAGTGCAAGAAGTGATGGACTGGAAACCTCCAACTACAGTGAGGCAGATTAGGAGTTTTCTAGGATTGGCGGGGTATTACCGACGATTTATTCCGGATTTCTCCAGAATTGCCAAGCCAATGACTGAGTTATTGAAGAAGGGAGCCAAGTTTACTTGGAACCAAAAGTGCGAAGATGCTTTTCATACACTGAGGCAACATTTGACAACAGCCCCAGTGCTGGCTCAACCCGATAGCACCAAGCCCTTTGAAGTTTATTGTGATGCCTCTGGTACGGGATTGGGATGTGTCTTGATGCAAGAGAACAGAGTGATTGCTTATGCTTCCCGAGCACTTAGACCCCATGAGCAGAACTACCCTACCCATGATCTGGAGTTGGCAGCTGTGGTTCATGCTCTCAAGATATGGAGACACTACCTGATGGGAGCTCACTGTAACATCTACACGGATCACAAGAGTCTCAAATACATTTTCACTCAGGCAGATCTGAACATGAGGCAAAGAAGATGGTTGGAATTAATCAAGGACTATGATTTGGAGGTGCATTACCATCCGGGCAAGGCCAATGTTGTGGCATATGCCTTGAGCAGAAAGGCCCAGTGCAATTGTATGAACATGGATGCAAGAGTCACCACCCTGTGCGATGAGTTGTGTAAGCTGAACCTGGAAGTTGTTCTTTCCGGTGAATTAAGTTATATCTCGGTAGAGCCCACATTGCAAGAACAAATAATCCAGGCACAGATTGGGGATAAGGGTGTACAGGTTATCAAAGACATGCTCAAGCAGAAAGCAGAAAAGTACAAGTGTTTCCGTCAGGACAGCAAGGGAATTTTGTGGTTTGGAGATCGATTGGTTGTTCCCAAGGACCCTGAGCTCAGAAAGAAGATACTGGATGAAGCTCACCTTTCCAAGTTCTCCATGCACCCTGGTAGCAACAAGATGTACCATGATCTCCGATCTTTATATTGGTGGACCAGAATGAAGAGGGAAATTGCCAAGTACATATCCGAGTGTGACACCTGCCAGAGGATCAAAGCTAGTCATTTGAAGGCAGCAGGCCCTCTGCAACCCCTTCCCATACCATCTTGGAAATGTGAGGACATTTGCATGGACTTCATAGTGGGATTGCCCAATACCTCCAGGCACCATGATTCCATTTGGGTTATTGTGGACAGGTTGACCAAGACTGCTCATTTCTTGCCGGTGCACACCACCCACAAGACAGAGAAGTACGCAGAAATTTATGTTGATCAGATAATAAGGTTGCATGGTATTCCAAAGACCATTGTATCTGACAGAGGAGCACTGTTTGTGGCACGCTTTTGGGAGAAACTGCAAGAATCACTTGGGACCCAAGTAATCCGAAGCTCAGCATATTACCCTCAAACAGATGGCCAGACAGAAAGGGTGAATCAGATTTTGGAAGACATGTTGCGAGCATGTGCTCTACATTATGGGAAGGATTGGGACAAGTGTCTGTCTTTAGCAGAGTTTTCTTACAATAACAGCTATCAGTCCAGTCTGAGGATGGCACCTTTTGAGGCCTTATATGGGAGAAGGTGTAGAACCCCACTAAATTGGTCTCAAGCAGGAGAAAAGGAAATTTTTGGGCCAGATTTGGTACTCGAGGTAGAGGCAAAGGTCAGGGTTATTACCAAGAACTTGGAAACTGCTCAGGCCAGGCAAAGGAGCTATCATGATAAGAGGCGGAAGCCTCTACAGTTTGAGGTGGGAGATCATGTCTATCTTAAGGTATCACCCACCAAGGGTGTCCAGAGATTCGGGATCAAGGGAAAGTTAGCCCCTCGCTACATTGGACCCTATGAGGTCAAGGCAAGTTGTGGACCCGTAGCCTACCAGTTGGATTTACCACCTCACATGTCAGCAGTTCATAATGTGTTCCATGTATCTCAGCTGCGGAAATGTGTTCGTCTACCCACTGAAGTGCTACCGGAACCAGACATTGAGTTAGAACCAGATTTGTCCTACCAAGAGTACCCCGTCAAGGTATTAGATCAAAAGGAGAGATCAACTCGGGCAAGGTCGGTCAGAATGTACAAGGTTCAGTGGAGTCACCATTCAGCAGAAGAAGCTACATGGGAGACTGAGGATTTTCTACGCTCTCGCTTCCCCGATTTTCTGCCCAAAGGAGTCGGTATGTAACCCCAAAACCCCACCCCACCTGCCCATTGAATTCAATTATAAGAAAAACTTAGATAACAAGGATAGTCTAAGTTGTGGATTTAACTTAAGAAGGGCTTCCTTCTAAAGATGCAAAGAGGATGACATTCGAAGAGCAATTAATAAGAGAAACTTAAGTGTAAAGGAAAAATAACACCAACACACCTTCAAGCACCCTCCAAGGGCCTCTACCCAAAATCTCGGGACGAGATTCCTTTAAGGGGGGAGGGCTGTAACACCCCAGGTGTTACCTTGGCTAGAACCCACCTTGATACTAAAGGCTATGATCACATGTGGAAGAACTTAAGGGGCAAAAGCATGAGGGTCTTGGAAAGCTAGATGTTAACCAAGGATGGTGAGCAACCAAAAGCATTACTCTAATCCTTGCACACTTAATACCTTGGATAAGAGGGGAGAAGAACCCTAGACCTCTCTTAAACCCTATCTTCCAAAACCCTAGGTAAGAGGGGAAAGAGAGTGAACAAGTGTGCAAAGCATGAGTAATTTTTACCCAAACCTTAACTAACCTTGTAACCATCAATTAGGGGAGGGAAATATTGCAAAAAGACCCCTGGAGAAACCCCAATTCAAATCTCCAAGTGGAGAGAGAGCTAGAGCTCTCTATTTCCCTCTAAGTCAAATTCTAACCCTAATCCAAAGACCAACCGTGTTCACCTTAAAGATGGCACCAAAACCACTTAGGTTCTATACCAAAAATGTGGTATACCACCTAAGGCACCCCCTGGAAAAAGTGGAAACCGAGACTTGGACATTTGACAGGATTTGGCATCAGTTTTGTCGCGAGGTGGGCAGTGAGACAAGCCAGATTTGGCGCCCGTCTATCTCCTGATCTAGGGCGTATCCTCCATTGGAACTCACACATGTGAGATAGCCCTAGGTGCCAGGAAGAGGTCTGCGCTGGATTCATGGCAAGATTCGCATGTTTGCGATCTCTGGAGACGTTTGAACAATGGAAGAAACACACCTCCACGTGTTCGACGCTTCCTGCCCGCGCCAGAGCACGCTCGCGCGCGCCCCCGCATGCTCAGCGCCGCGTCCGAGCCAAGCCAGCGCCATGGCCCGCGCCCGCGCCTATAAAACCCTCCGAGACTTCGACTGTACTCTTCCGCGCACACTCAAACTTCACCGGAGCTCAGCTCGCCGCCGTTTGCCCGTGCGCAGCGTGTCCGCGGCCGCCCGATCCCCCTGCCACCGTAGACCGGCCAGTAGACCCCTTCCCAACCCCGGCCAGCCCTCGGAGAAGACTGAGCACACCCCGGTAAAGCTCCCCGAGCGAGGAATTAAAGTTTGCTTCGCCGGAGAGGCTGGCCCACGGTCGCCGGAGCTCTCAACCCCGCCGGAGTACGTGGACCGGGTAATCCACTCAACCATCCTTCGATTCCTTGTGCATACAGTCGCTACGTTACCCCGTAAAGCTCACCATGCCCTCGGATTGAACCAGTTCGCCATAGTTTGGCCGGTACACTCGCCGCCGACGAGAACCCCCGCCTGCACGCGTGGACCGGGCGATTCCGGCCATCCCCGACGTCAAGCCGTACCTCGACGTGACCGCCAGAGTCTCCCCGAGCCAACCCCACCCTTCGCCGGACCTCCCTCGCCGCCGGTAAGCCGCGCCACCCTTTTCTTTCCCGCGGTTACTGTTTGCGTAAGGGGAAGGACTGCGGGTGAGAGGGAGAGAAGGTCAGGGGGTTTTGTGAAATGTCAGAGGCACAGGGGAATAGTGGCGCGAGGGTAGATTTGCGAAGGTTGATTTAGTTTAAACCCAGGGACCTCGGTGTAAACTGTTTTTCCAGAAAACCTTTATCAAATCTGTTTTTAAATTGAACAGAAACTTTGAAAATCCATAACTTCTGTTTAACTCATCCAAATTTGGTCAAACCAATTTTGTCAGACTCTAAATAATGTAGCCTACTTATGAAAAATATAAAACCCCCTATGTACTATAGAAAACTTTAAAGCTCTGATTTAATTATAGTTTTGGCCAAAAGCTCAATAATAGAAAGAAAAATAGTTATACTAATTGACTAGGGTTAGAAAAATTTGGAGAAGTTTATATCTACCTACTGACCCAAGTAAAAATGTTGAATCCCTCTGTCCACTCCACTAAGTCAGTTTTTACCCCTTATTTTATAATATGCTTAAGATTAAGAAAAATAGAAAATGTAATTTAAACAATGAACCATAGAGCACCTCTATTTTTGTTAGGATACTTGTTTAATGTAGTTCACTGGAAAAATATATCATACCCTGGTTTAGTAAAAAAATAAGTAGGAAACCTTTTATTTGAATAAACTAAGGATAACTTAGAAAAACCCTACAAAAATAACTCTAAGGTGAAAACCCCTCAAACCTTAGGATAACTAATATTTGGTTATTATGAACATAGGAAAAATACAAAATCTGTTGTTTGATATTTTTCAAATGACAAGTTAGTTATAAGCACATTTTTGACATTAAACTTAAGAAAATCATAACTAAATAACCACCCCTTAGTTTTCTGTGATTTTTAGCACAGGAGCCTATTACTACTATGGGATGCCAGCAAAAATGACCTTTAGGACAGAACCTACCCTAACTAAGAGATGTAGTGTAAAGTGGCCCCCTTTTGCATAACTCTTGTTATTTTTGTTTAAAGCCTAGCCTTGTACTTTAAGCCTCAAATTCTTAAAACAAGCTAGAATAGCAAATGACAACCCACTGTAATTTTTACAGAATTTTTGGAAATTATTAAAACACTGTCGTAGTTCAAACCTACACTAGAAACCCTAAATGGGAGTTAAAGTAAGGAAAATGAATAATGTAAATTAATGTCATCCTAAAACCTTTGTAACCTGTCCACTAAAATGTATCAAGACAATACCAATTCACTATGTTATCTTCACTAAAAACCCAAGCCTAAAGAGTAATAAGCCTAACCCACTGGAAGCCCCGCAAGACTAAGAAACCCTAAGTTACTTCTTAACTCAGTTCTCTTTAGCATAATATTATTAAATCCTGCATAATCATGACATACATGTTCATTGCATTTCGATAGACTGTAACCTTGCTGACGGAGAGTACATCCTCGTGCCGGAGCAAGGAGCTACTCAGGAGGTAGCCCCAGATCCAGCACCCGAGTCTGCACCAGAAGATCTGCCTGCCACAGCTTTGGAAGGCAAGCCCCGGTTTATGCATAACCTGTTATTTATGCTATTTTACTTCACTTAATGATTATAGGATTGACTGTGCACTTAGGTGTAGGAGTTGATTGAAACCCTAGTTGCATGAACTCAGGATTCCTTTTTGAGATGGATACTAGTATGCTAGGTCGAGTAGCTGCTTTACTAATTAGGGATCTCGGTAGAAGTCGAGTGATTTTTCTAGCACTCGCGCGAGGTCAGGAATTGGTTGTACCCACTTTTCTTATCACATTGATAGTTGGTTGGTGGACATGGATCCATGGGGATACGTGGTCTATGAGGTAAAATGGGAATAAGGATTAACGTGCGGATACCTGTGTCAAGCGTTTGAACGTACTAAACATATGCCGAGAAATATGGTAAATCGGTAAGCCTAGTACCTGAGTGAACCTGACAGTGGACATATCCCCTCACGCGACCTGAGACGTGGTCTCCCATTCCGGTTATGGTGGGTACAAGTGTGGTCACTGCACGACGGCCAGTCGGGGCCAGTGAGGCATTGTACGCCAAGGCGGTGAGCCCTGATCTGCTGACGGGGAATCGATGGGGACGGTTGATGTGCGTGGGGGCGGAGTACCTCGCCACGTCGTGTGTTTAGGTTTACCTTGCAAGGATAAAAACTCGATTCGAATCGTCTGCTTCTCGCAGCTAATGAGACTGCTTGATCCATTGTACTGCATTGAGTAACAAGTGGAAATATGATGAGTTGATAAGATGTTGATTGCTAATAATGCTTGCTACTATGTATGAGTAGATAGTACACTTTTAGCCTTAAGAGAGTCACACTTAATTCTGACAAAGTTAAAAACTTGATTTAGAAACTCAGCTAGTGCTTTTGGCAACCAAACCCCACAGCCAAACAGCTGCATGTCTAGAGGTAGAGGAGTAGACTCCTCACACCGGGTAAGTCTGGCTGAGTATTAGTATACTCAGCCTTGCTTGTGGCATAATTTTTACAGGTTCTCTGGAGGACATGGTTGCTGGAGTGACTTGGCCGTCCACCTTACCACCGGGTTGGACTATCGAGTGGGACCCTGCCTCGGCTGAGGAGGAGCATGAGGAATGATGGGACAGGCTTCCCCATCTCTCTGTTTATTTGCCGTTAGTTTTATTCCGCTGCACTTCGAACAATAATGGTTACTTTTGCAAAAACTCCGATGATGATGATGATGTAATAATTTAATACTCTCAAATGCATGGTTTTATGTTTTATTGTATTTGCTCTGTGACTCACCATCGAGTGAGACTGTGGTACTTGATCCTGTCAGTGGCCGTGTCGGACTAGATCCGAGGGATTGACGGGTTATTCCCATTTAAGTGTGGTCTAGCCTCTAAGGCAGGGCTAAGGCACTTAAGTTGGAATAATTCGGGCAGTTCCGCCACACGAAGGTTGAAAGGGAAATGTGCCCTTGGGCCATTTCTAAGTATTTTGGTGATTGAGTGCCAACACAAGTACTTAAGTGTTAAAGTATCCCAAGTGATGGACAAAGTGCAAATCAAAAGTAAAGGTATGTTTCTAGACTTAGTACATTGTTTTTGAGAACTAGTGTATTGTGTCTAAGTGCTGGAAACAGGAGAAATCAAATTGGAAAAGAGATGACTTTGTTCAGCCAAAGTCTGCTCAGTCTGGGTGCACCGGACAGTGTCCGGTGCGCCAGGCTGGCTCTGGCGAACTTGCTGTCCTCGGGACTTCGACGGCGTTGTATGGCTATAAATCACCGGACTGTCCGGTGAGCCGTTCACAGGCGAAGTCGTCGCTCTCGGGAAGTAATTAACGGCGTACGGCTATAATTCACAGGACTGTCCGGTGTGCACCGGACTGTCCGGTGAGCCAACGGTCAGCCGAGGCAACGGTCGGCCGAGGATTCCGCGCGTGATGCATGGCCGAGCCAACGGTCACATTGGAGCACCGAACTGTCCGGTGTGCACCGGACAGTGTCTGGTGCGCCAACGGCTCTGGATCTGCAACGGTCGGCTTCGCCAAATAAGGAAAGAAATCCGCACCGGACAGTGTCCGGTGGTGCACCGGACTGTCCGGTGCGCCAGTCGACAGAAGGCAAGAATTGCCTTCCTACAATGCTCTCAACGGCTCCTAGCTGCCTTGGGGCTATAAAAGGGACCCCTTGGCGCATGGAGAAGACATCCAAGCATTCTTTGAGCATAGTTGATCACTCACACTTCGTTCTTGCGCACTTGTTCGACATTCTTAGTGATTTGAGCTCCGTTCTAGTGAGAAACTCGTGATAGTCTCTTGAGCTCAAGTCTGGGTCTTGTGTGTGCGTATTTGCTGTGATCTTTGTGTCTTGTGTGAGTTGCTCATCCCTCCCTTACTCCGCGCTTCTTTGTGAACATCTTTGTAAGGGCGAGAGACTCCAAGTTGTGGAGATTCCTCGCAAGCGGGATAAAGAAAAGCAAAGCAAAACACCGTGGTATTCAAGTGGGTCTTTGGACCGCTTGAGAGGGGTTGATTGCAACCCTCGTCCGTTGGGACGCCACAACGTGGAGTAGGCAAGCGTTGGTCTTGGCCGAACCACGGGATAAACCACTGTGCCATCTCTGTGTTGATATCTTTATGGTTATTGTGTTTTGTTGAGACTCCTCTCTAAGCCACTTGGCATTATTGTGCTAACGCCTAATCAAGTGTTGTGGCATTAAGCCTCAAGTTTTACAGGATCACCTATTCACCCCCCCTCTAGGTGCTCTCAATTGGTATCAAAGCCGTTCTCTTCACAAAGGGACTAATCGCCCGAAGAGATGGATCCTAAGGGGAAGGTGTCGGTGTTTTGGGTCCGACCGCACACCCGGGGTTGCCCCTCAAGGTGTTTTTAGGAGTAGGGCGGTATCAACGACTGTAGCAGAATGGTTCGTGCCAGTTGCACGAGGGACAGTGGACGATGTTTACACGTTCGGGCCGCTTAGAGATGCGTAACACCCTACGTCCTGGTGAGTATGCTTGGTGAATGAGGTTACAAGAGAGCTCTCTGAATCGAGAATGCAGAGAGTTGAAGTGGGTGGCTCAGTAATAGGGTCGATCGATCTGAAGGGGTGCCCCCTAGGCCTTATATATTCAACCGTGGGGCAATACACGTGGATATGATAACAATGCGTAACTAAAGGATCGGTACTCACTTGAGTTTATCTCCCCATAGTTCCGCTGACCTATCCTCGCGTGGCTCCGTTGCATGGGGGCTCCAGCGCGGGAAAGTCGGATCTCTGTTGTGGTCGCTCGCTCGACGTTGTGGACCGTCCAGGTTATCACTGATCCGGCCTCGTGTCAACCTGCTCTGCTGATTATTCCTCCCTAGGCCCACGAAAGGATGGCCTCACGATTTATTGGGCCCTTGGGCCTTTCGTGAGGTCTTTTACTCTTTTAGTGGACCCGGGGGATGTCTGTCCCCCACAAGCCCCCGATCTTTGGGTTAATTTAGAAGTAATCAGCCCAAAGATCCCAGGTCCAGCTTGCAGGCGATTTGAAGAGAACGACTTCTTACTGTTTCCTCCTGCTTTTGATCTCTCGCAAACCGAAGTTTTGTTTCGTGCTCGTGCCTTAGAGGTCGGCATTTCGCTTTGCAGGACCCTGAACTTCATTGGGTGCATCGGAGGTGCTCCCAATGGGTGTAGCCCCCGAGCTTCGAGTAGATTTTTAGAAAATAATCTACTCGAAGGTCTTCACCAGAAATTATTTCCATTTTTACTCCTGCATTTTGGTTGAGTGTTAGCCTTGTCTTTAATCTTGTCCCATGCCTTAGAAGTTGGCACTATCTTGGCTCGGAATGATGATCCATGGGGTGCACCTAAGGTGCACCCAATGGGTGTAGCCCCCGACCTTCAAGTGGATTTTTGAGGATAATCCATTCGAAGGTCTTCCTTTTGTGTCTTTTTGCTGAAGATTATCCTTTCTGCTTGTAAAAAACCGGCATGATGTCATCCGCATTATGTCATCAATATTATGCTTCAGAGGTCAGCATGTATTTTGTCTTTTGCAGCCGAGTTCGCAATCCATCCATATCTTGCTAGGTAGTGTAATTTATTTGCCCTGCGACTGATTGGACATATGATGGACGTTCTCTGTCTAGTCTTCAAGTCGCTTCTGTCGACCATATTTTGTACTTCACTGGCTATATTTGGCTTTCCTCTAATCCTCACTGATATCTCATTTTTGTCTTGAGGCATTCACTGCATGCCCTGCACAGATGTGACCGTTTTGAAAAATATATTGATAATTCCTGGGCGTCCCCCCCCCAATGGGTGTGGGCAAGGGATGGCTTGGTACGCTGAGTGTTTTAGCCGGCTGCTTCTGAGTAGTAATGTGATGCGACGGCGGGTGTAATCATATCCTCCACGCTGTTGACTGGAGTCCCAATGGGTGTTGTGTTGCGTGAAACGGCGTCAGCCGCCTGACGTGTCTTCAGACGGGTTGAAGTGCTTATTGAATGCTTTGTGACTGTTCAGTGACCACGGTTGGAGGTGAGCGGTTGCCTTCTTTTCCTATAAATAGTGCCTTTGCCTGCCTGGTTTTTTCACATATCTCGCTGTTCTCCACTGCCTGCTTTCTTTCTTCCACCCGCATTTCCACCATGGGCAAGAAACGCAAGCGCAAGCCAACTCCTCTATCTGAGGATTTTGGTGACTCGGAGTATTCAGAGGAGGAGTTCTCCTATGAATCCGAGGGGTCTCCGGCTCCCATCCCCCTGCATGAGTTGTCTGACGACTCAGACGACTCTCAGGGGCTCGCGGCGGAGGTCTGGACGTACATCCGGGCCGTCGAGCGCTCCGGGCTCGAGGGATCGGATGAGTTGGAGTACTCCTCGGATGAGGAGGACTCGGACGGTGGCGGCGAGGACGAGGACGACGACGATGACGACGACGATGACGACGAAGGCGGTGGCGGCGGCGACGGTGACGGTGACGGCAGCGGCAGGGGCGGCAGCAGCGGCGGCCAGGACGGTGACGGTGGCGGCAACAAGGGCAGCAGCAGGGGCGGCAGCAACGGCGGCGGCAACAGGGCCAGTGGCTAGATGCCACTGGTCCTTTAAATGTTAGTATAGTATAGTTAGAATAATGTAGTAGTATTTAGTAGTGTAGAGTAGTATAGTGTAGTCTAGCAGTAGTATAATGTAATGTAGCAGTAGTAGTAGTAGTAGGGAAGTATCAACTCATAATGAGTTGATTTGTAAATATGATATCTTCCCTTTAATGAAGAAATGGTGTTGGCTTTTCTGTGATGATTGCTCGTTGACACTTTTAACTCAAAGTTCTTGAATCATTCCTTTTCCCGCCTTTTTCGTGAAGTTAATTCCTTTGGAATTGTAAGTGAATAACTCGGACATCATATCGATGCTTTTAGAAGTAGTTGCCGAGTGATTTGTGGATGATGTCAGAGTTTTTAGAGATAACTGTCGAGTGATTGAACGCTATGTCGGAGTTTTAGAGTTAACTGCCGAGCGACTTGAAGGCAACGTCGGCGTTTTAGAGGTAACGCCGAGCGGCTGAACACGACGTCGGAGTTTTAGAGACAACTGCCGAGTAACTTGAAGACGACGTCGGCGTTTTAGAGGCAACGCCGAGCGACCGAACACAACGTCGGAGTTTTAGAGACAACTGCCGAGTAATTTGAAGATGACGTCGGCGTTTTAGAGGCAACGCCGAGTGACTTGAGGGCGACATCAGCATTTTTTAGATGTAATGCTGAGCGACTTGTCGGAGTTTTAGAGTCAACTGCCGAGTAGCTTGAAGACGACGTCGGCGTTTTAGAGGCAACGCCGAGTGACTTAAGGGCGACATCAGCATTTTTTAGATGTAATGCCGAGTGACTGTGTCGGAGTTTTAGAGTCAACTGCCGAGTAACTTGAAGACGACGTCGGCGTTTTAGAGGCAACGCCGAGTGACTTGAGGGCGACATCAGCATTTTAGATGTAATGCCGAGCGACTGTGTCAGAGTTTTAGAGTCAACTGCCGAGCAATAGTGGGCTACGTAGGCCACTTTGAGGTTAATAGCCAAGTGATGATGTGGCGCACCGGTGTTTTGGAAATAACTGCCGGGTGATGATGTGGCACGCTGGTGTTTTGGAAATAACCGCCGGGGGCTGACTGGGTGCTTTTTGAAACGGTATCTGGCTCGGGAATATCCCATAAGTGTTGCGCTTTTGAGAGCACCTAGAGGGGGGGTGAATAGGTGATCCTGTAAAACTTAAAAACTTAAGCCACAAAACATTGATTAAGCGTTAGCACAGTTAATGCCAAGTGGCTAGAGAGAAGATCTTGCACAATACGATAACCACAAGGAGTTCAACACAGAGAAGACACAGTGGTTTATCCCGTGGTTCGGCCAAGTACAAAACTTTCCTACTCCACGTTGTGGCGTCCCAACGGACGAGAGTTGCACTCAACTCCTCTCAAGTGATCCAATGATCAACTTGAATACCACAGTGTTATGCTTTTCTTTTCTTATCGCTTTCGCGAGGAATCTCCACAACTTGGAGTCTCTCGCCCTTACACTTGAAGTTCACAAAGAAGCACGGAGTAAGGGAGGGAAGCAACACACACAAATCCACAGCAAAATGCGCACACATACGGCCAAGAATCGAGCTCAAAAGACTATCTCAAAGTTCTCACTAGAACGGAGCTCGAATCACTGAGAATGACAAATGAATGCGCAAAGACTGAGTGTGGATGATCAAGAATGCTCTAAGGTTGCTTTGTGTCCTCCTTCATGCGCCTAGGGGTCCCTTTTATAGCCCCAAGGCAGCTAGGAGCCGTTGAGCACAAATCTGGAAAGCCATTCTTGCCTTCTGTCGTCGGGGGCACCGGACAGTCCGGTGCACACCGGACACTGTCCGGTGCCCGATTTCCTTCCTTAAATAGCAAAGCCGACCGTTTGCAGACTTGGAGCCGTTGGAGCACCGGACATGTCCGGTGCACACCGGACAGTCCGGTGCCGTCTTCTAGTCGTTGGCTCGGCCACGTGTCCCGCGCAGATTGCGCGGCCGACCGTTGGCCCGGCCGACCGTTGGCTCACCGGACAGTCCGGTGCACACCGGACAGTCCGGTGAATTTTAGCCGTACGTCGCCGGTGAATTCCCGAGAGCAGCCACTTCGCTCGAGCCAGCCTGGCGCACCGGACACTGTCCGGTGCACCACCGGATAGTCCGGTGCACCCAGACTGGGCAGACTTTGGCTGCTCGAGCCATCTCTTCTCCAACTCGATTTTTTTCTGTTTGCAGCACTTAGACACAATACATTAGTCCATAAAACAATGTACTAAGTCTGAGAAACATACCTTAATTCTTGATTTGTACTTTGTCCACCTTTTTACACTTAGGCACTTGTGTTGGACACTAAATCACCAAAATACTTAGAAATGGCCCAAGGGCACATTTCCCTTTCAATCTCCCCCTTTTTGGTGATTTATGCCAACACAACATAAAGCAAGTAGAACAAGTACAAAATCAAATCAAATAAGAACTCAAAATTGTTTTGATTCATTTTTGACATATATGGATCACTCTATGCCACCACTTGGTTTGTTTTTGCAAATCAAACTCAAATTCCTATCTCTAAGTCAAAACCACTTGTAGTGACATAAAGAGAGGTTTTCCAAAGAAATTTGATCACGGATTTCAAAAACTCCCCCTATTTCAAAAACTCCCCCTTTTTCCCATAATCAACACTTCTCCCCACAAGAAGCCAACTTTTGACAAGAGAGACAACAAAAGAGTTTTGACAAACCAAAAGCTCTAATCTACTATTTTCAAAATTTCTCAAGTGGTAGCTGATCCATTTATTGCTTTGGCCTTTATTTTCTCCCCCTTTGGCATCAAGCACCAAAACGAGATCAATCTTGGCCCTTTAACCCCATTGCCTCACCAAAATCTTCAAATAGGAACACAAAGGCAATAAAAGTATGAAGATGAACTTGGAAAAGTTACTCTTTTCATCGGAGTGCAGTGGAAGTCTTGCATGGTCCAAGTCCACCTTTTCCCTTTCAATTTTCCTTGGAGACTAAAACAACAAAACTCAAGTACATGGTTAGTCTCAAAGGGTCAAGTTGTAGCACAGCTCCCCCTGAATATGTGCATTACTTGCAAACAGGACTTGTGAGGTCCAGGGAGTGTTTGTACAACTTGAGCACCACAATAAGCAACAAAATGCAGAATGAACATGATCAAAGGCATAAACACATGTATGCTACATTTCAATCCAAGTTCCGCGAATCTAAGATATTGAGCTCACTACGCAACCTGCAAAAGGTCTTCTCATCTAGAGGCTTGGTAAAGATATCGGCTAGCTGGTTCTCGGTGCTAACATGAAACACTTTGATATCTCCCTTTTGCTGGTGGTCTCTCAAAAAGTGATGCCGGATGTCAATGTGCTTTGTGCGGCTGTGCTCAACAGGATTTTCCGCTATTCGGATAGCACTCTCATTGTCACATAGGAGTGGGACTTTGCTCAGATTGTAGCCAAAGTCCCTGAGGGTTTGCCTCATCCAAAGTAGTTGCGCGCAACACTGTCCTGCGGCAACGTACTCGGCCTCAGCGGTGGATAGGGCAACGGAGGTTTGTTTCTTAGAGTTCCATGACACCAGGGACCTTCCTAAGAATTGGCACGTCCCCGATGTACTCTTCCTATCGACCTTACATCCAGCATAGTCGGAATCTGAGTACCCAATCAAGTCAAAGTTAGACCCTTTTGGATACCAGATCCCGAAGCAAGGCGTAGCGACTAAATATCGAAGAATTCGCTTCACAGCCACTAAGTGACACTCCTTCGGATCGGATTGAAATCTAGCACACATGCATACGCTAAGCATAATATCCGGTCTACTAGCACATAAATAAAGCAAAGAACCTATCATGGACCGGTATGCTTTTTGATCAACGGACTTACCTCCTTTGTTGAGGTCGGTGTGTCCGTCGGTTCCCATCGGCGTCTTTGCAGGCTTGGCGTCCTTCATCCCAAACCTCTTTAGCAAATCTTGTGTGTACTTCGTTTGGGAGATGAAGGTGCCGTCCTTGAGTTGCTTCACTTGGAACCCAAGGAAGTAGGTCAACTCGCCCATCATCGACATCTCGAATTTCTGCGTCATCACCCTGCTAAACTCTTCACAAGACTTTTGGTTAGTGGAACCAAATATTATGTCGTCGACATAAATTTGGCACACAAAAAGATCACCATCGCAAGTCTTAGTAAAAAGAGTTGGATCGGCTTTCCCAACCTTGAAAGCATTAGCAATTAAAAAGTCTCTAAGGCATTCATACCATGCTCTTGGGGCTTGCTTAAGTCCATAGAGCGCCTTAGAGAGCTTACACACATGGTCGGGGTACCGTTCATCCTCGAAGCCAGGGGGCTGTTCCACGTACACCTCCTCCTTGATCGGCCCGTTGAGGAAAGCGCTCTTCACATCCATTTGGTACAACCTGAAAGAATGGTGAGCGGCATATGCTAGCAAGATACGAATTGATTCTAGCCTAGCCACAGGAGCAAAAGTCTCCTCAAAGTCCAAACCTGCGAATTGGGCATAACCTTTTGCCACAAGTCGAGCCTTGTTCCTCGTCACCACCCCGTGCTCGTCCTGTTTGTTGCGGAACACCCACTTGGTTCCCACAACATTTTGCTTGGGACGAGGCACCAGTGTCCAAACTTCGTTGCGCTTGAAGTTGTTGAGTTCCTCCTTCATGGCCAACACCCAGTCCGGATCTAGCAAGGCCTCTTCTACCCTGAAAGGCTCAATAGAAGAGACAAAAGAGTAATGCTCACAAAAATTAACTAATCTTGAGCGAGTAGTTACTCCCTTGCTAATATCACCCAATATCTGATCGACGGGATGATCCCTTTGAATTGTCGCTCGAACTTGGGTTGGAGGTGCCTGAGGTGCTTCTTCCTCTTCAACTTGATTATCCTGTGCTCCCCCTTGATCATGCGCCTCCACTTGAGGTATCTGTTCGTCATCTTGAGTTGGGGGATGCACCATAGTTGAGGAAGACGGTTGATCTTGCTCCAGTTGTTCCTGAGGTCGTACATCTCCAATCGCCATGGTGCGTATCGCGGCCGTTGGAACATCTTCTTCATCTACATCATCAAAATCAACAACTTGCTCTCTTGGAGAGCCATTAGTCTCATCAAATACAACGTCGCTAGAGACTTCAACCAAACCCGATGATTTGTTGAAGACCCTATACGCCTTTGTATTTGAATCATAACCTAACAAAAACCCTTCTACGGCTTTGGGAGCAAATTTAGAAGTTCTACCTTTCTTCACAAGAATATAACATTTGCTCCCAAATACACGAAAATAAGACACATTGGGTTTGTTACCAGTTAGCAGCTCATACGACGTCTTCTTGAGGAGGCGGTGAAGGTAGACCCTGTTGATGGCGTGGCAAGCCGTGTTCACGGCTTCCGACCAAAAGCACTCGGGGGTCTTGAACTCTCCAAGCATAGTCCTCGCCATATCAATGAGTGTCCTGTTCTTCCTCTCTACCACACCGTTTTGCTGAGGTGTGTAGGGAGCGGAGAACTCGCTTGATCCCTTCCTCCTCAAGAAACTCCTCCACTTGAAGGTTCTTGAATTCGGACCCGTTGTCGCTCCTTATCTTCTTCACCTTGAGCTCAAACTCATTTTGAGCTCTCCTTAGGAAGCGCTTGAGGGTCCCTTGGGTTTCAGACTTATCCTGCAAAAAGAATACCCAAGTGAAGCGGGAAAAGTCATCAACGATAACTAGACCATACTTACTTCCTCCTATGCTCAGATAAGCGACGGGTCCGAAGAGGTCCATATGTAGCAGCTCCAGGGGTCTTGATGTTGTCATCACATTTTTGGTGTGATGAGAGCCTCCCACCTGTTTCCCTGCTTGACAAGCTGCACAAGGTCTATCTTTTTCGAAATGAACATTGGTTAGACCTATCACGTGTTCTCCCTTTAGAAGCTTGTGGAGGTTCTTCATCCCCACATGTGCTAAGCGGCGATGCCACAGCCAGCCCATGCAAGTCTTAGCCATTAAGCATGCATCTAGACCGGCCTCTTCTTTTGCAAAATCAACTAAGTAAAGCTTGCCGTCTAGTACACCCTTAAAAGCTAGTGAACCATCACATCTTCTAAAGACAGACACGTCTACATTTGTAAACAAACAATTATATCCCATATTGCATAATTGACTAACAGATAGCAAATTATATCCAAGAGACTCTACTAAAAACACATTAGAGATAGAGTGCTCATTTGAGATTGCAATTTTACCTAACCCTTTTACCTTGCCTTGATTCCCATCACCGAATATTATTGAATCTTGGGAATCTTTATTCTTGACGTAGGAGGTGAACATCTTCTTCTCCCCCGTCATATGGTTTGTGCATCCACTGTCAATAATCCAGCTTGAACCCCCGGATGCATAAACCTGCAAGGCAAATTTAGGCTTGGGTCTTAGGTACCCAACTCATGTTGGGTCCTGCAAGGTTAGCACAAATATCCTTAGGGACCCAAATGCAAGTTTTGTCTCCCTTGTATCTTGCCCCTAACTTCCTAGCAACTATTTTCCTATCCTTTCTACAAATAGCAAAGGAAGCATTCAAAGCATGATATATTGTAGAAGGTTCATTAACTTTCCTAGGAACATTAACAACATTTCTCCTAGGCATATTATGAACAACATTTCTCCTACCAATATTTCTATCATGCACATAGGAGGAACTAGAAGCAAACATGTCATGAGAATCAAAATCATTATAAGCATTATAACTCCTATAAGTATTTCTAGTTTGTCTCCTATCATGGTACAAGAAGGCATGGTTCTTTTTAGCACTACTAGCCATAGGGGCCTTCCCTTTCTCCTTGACGAAGATGGGAGCCTTATGGCTTGTTAAGTTCTTGGCTTCCCTCTTGAAGCCAAGCCCATCCTTAATTGAGGGATGTCTTCCAATTGTGTAGGCATCCCTTGCAAATTTTAACTTATCAAATTCACTTTTGCTAGTCTTAAGTTGGGCATTAAGACTAGCCAATTCATCATTTATTTTGGAAATTGAAACTAGGTGTTCACTACAGGCATCAACATCGAAATCTTTACACCTCTTACAGATTGTAACATGCTCTACACAAGAATTAGTTTTTCTAGCTACTTCTAGTTTAGTATTTAAATCATCATTAACATTTTTTAAAGAAGCAATGGTTTCATGACAAGAAGATAATTCACTAGAGATCATTTCATTCCTTTTAATTTCTAGAGCAAGAGATTTTTGGGCACTAACAAATTTATCATGCTCCTCATATAAAAGATCCTCTTGTTTTTCTAGTAATCTATTCTTGTCATTCAAAGCATCAATCAACTCATTAATCTTATCAATTTTAGATCTATCTAACCCCTTGAATAAGCATGAGTAATCTATCTCTTCATCATCACTAGACTCATCCTCACTTGAAGAAGCATAAGTATTAGTATCATGAGTGCTTACTTTCTTCTCCCTTGCCATGAGACAAGTGTGACGCTCGTTGGGGAAGAGAGATGACTTGTTGAAGGCGGTGGCGGCGAGTCCTTCATTGTCGGAGTCGGAGGAGGAGCAATCCGAATCCCACTCCTTTCCGATATGTGCCTCGCCCTTGGCCTTCTTGTAATGCTTCTTCTTCTCCCTTTTGTTCCCCTTTTCCTGGTCACTTTCATTATCGGGACAGTTAGCAATGAAATGACCAATCTTACCACATTTGAAGCATGAGCGCTTCTCCTTTGTCTTGGTCTTGCTTGTCTGTCCCTTGCGACCCTTAAGCGCCGTCTTGAAGCGCTTAATGATGAGGGCCATCTCCTCATTATTTAGCCCGGCTGCCTCAACTTGCGCCACCTTGCTCGGTAGTGCCTCCTTGCTCCTCGTTGCCTTGAGAGCAAGAGGTTGCGGCTCGTTGATCGGTCCATTCAAGGCGTCGTCCACGTACCTCGCCTCCTTGATCATCATTCGCCCGTTGACGAATTTTCCTAGGACTTCCTCGGGCGACATTTTGGTGTACCTGGGATTTTCACGAATATTATTTACCAAATGAGGATCAAGAACGGTAAAGGACCTTAGCATCAGTCGGACGACGTCGTGGTCCGTCCATCGCGTGCTTCCGTAGCTCCTTATCTTGTTGATAAGGGTCTTGAGCCGGTTGTATGTTTGCGTCGGCTCCTCGCCCCTTATCATCGCGAACCGTCCAAGCTCGCCCTCCACCAACTCCATCTTGGTGAGCAAGGTGACGTCGTTCCCCTCATGAGAAATCTTGAGGGTGTCCCAGATCTGCTTGGCGTTATCCAAGCCGCTCACTTTATGGTATTCATCCCTGCACAAAGAAGCTAGAAGAACAGTAGTAGCTTGTGCATTCTTATGAATTTGTTCATTAATGAACATGGGACTATCCGAACTATCAAAGTGCATTCCACTCTCTACAATCTCCCATATACTAGGATGGAGAGAGAATAGGTGACTACGCATTTTGTGGCTCCAAAATCCGTAGTCCTCTCCATCAAAGTGTGGGGGCTTGCCGAGTGGAATGGAGAGCAAATGTGAATTTGAACTTTACGGAATACGAGAATAGTCAAAAGAAAAGTTCGAATTAACCGATTTCCTTCTCTCGTAGTCGTTGTGGTCATCGTCCTTTTGGGAAGAAGTAGATTCATCGCTGTCGTCGTAGTAGACGATCTCCTTGATGCGCCTTGTCTTCTTCTTCTTCCCTTCCTTCCGTCTATGACCCGAGCCAGAGTCGGTAGGCTTGTCATCCTTCGGCTCGTTGACGAAGGATTCCTTCTCTTTGTCGTTGATCACGATACCCTTCCCTTTAGGATCCATCTCTTCGGGCGGTTAGTCCCTTTGTGAAGAGAACGGCTCCGATACCAATTGAGAGCACCTAGAGGGGGGGTGAATAGGTGATCCTGTAAAACTTAAAAACTTAAGCCACAAAACTTTGATTAAGCGTTAGCACAGTTAATGCCAAGTGGCTAGAGAGAAGATCTTGCACAATACGATAACCACAAGGAGTTCAACACAGAGAAGACACAGTGGTTTATCCCGTGGTTCGGCCAAGTACAAAACTTGCCTACTCCACGTTGTGGCGTCCCAACGGACGAGAGTTGCACTCAACTCCTCTCAAGTGATCCAATGATCAACTTGAATACCACAGTGTTATGCTTTTCTTTTCTTATCGCTTTCGCGAGGAATCTCCACAACTTGGAGTCTCTCGCCCTTACACTTGAAGTTCACAAAGAAGCACGGAGTAAGGGAGGGAAGCAACACACACAAATCCACAGCAAAATGCGCACACACACGGCCAAGAATCGAGCTCAAAAGACTATCTCAAAGTTCTCACTAGAACGGAGCTCGAATCACTGAGAATGACAAATGAATGCGCAAAGACTGAGTGTGGATGATCAAGAATGCTCTAAGGTTGCTTTGTGTCCTCCTTCATGCGCCCAGGGGTCCCTTTTATAGCCCCAAGGCAGCTAGGAGCCGTTGAGCACAAATCTGGAAAGCCATTCTTGCCTTCTGTCGTCGGGGGCACCGGACAGTCCGGTGCACACCGGACACTGTTCGGTGCACGATTTCCTTCCTTAAATAGCAAAGCCGACCGTTGGCAGACTTGGAGCCGTTGGAGCACCGGACATGTCCAGTGCACACCGGACAGTCCGGTGCCGTCTTCTAGCCGTTGGCTCGGCCACGTGTCCCACACAGATTGCGCGACCGACCGTTGGCCCGGCCGACCGTTGGCTCACCGGACAGTCCGGTGCACACCGGACAGTCCGGTGAATTTTAGCCGTACGTCGACGGTGAATTCCCGAGAGCAGCCACTTCGCTCGAGCCAGCCTGGCGCACCGGACACTGTCCGGTGCACCACCGGACAGTCCGGTGCACCCAGACTGGGCAGACTTTGGCTGCTCGAGCCATCTCTTCTCCAACTCGATTTTTTTCTGTTTCCAGCACTTAGACACAATACATTAGTCCATAAAACAATGTACTAAGTCTGAGGAACATACCTTAATTCTTGATTTGTACTTTGTCCACCTTTTTACACTTAGGCACTTGTGTTGGACACTAAATCACCAAAATACTTAGAAATGGCCCAAGGGCACATTTCCCTTTCAGCTTTTAGCCGCCTCCGCTTTCCGTGCCCTAGTTCTTGCTTTCTTGCTTCCAAATCCTCTCCGCAATTCGCCTCCTACTCTGCTCGCCGGTAGAATCGAGATGGCGCCCAAGAGGAAAACCTCGAGTTCGTCCGCCGTGGTGATTCCTCCAATCGACCCCAACAGCCAGTTGCCTTTCGCAGGTAACCACATGTCCGTCATCTCTGAGTCCGAACTTCTCCACCTCGTATCCATCGGGGTTCTCCCTCTGAGGGAACTCTGCTCTTGGTGGATTTGCCATGGGGTTACTGTCCCAACTGAGGATACCCATGAGTCCGTGATTTATGCTCCTTTCCTTCTTCACGGTCTTGGCCTTCCCATTTCTCCCTTTTTCCGCGGCCTCCTTGATTTCTACCATCTTAACTTGACCCATCTGAATCCCAATTCTATCCTGCAAATCTCCATTTTCGTTCATTTATGCGAGGCCTTTCTTGGTGTGCTACCACATTTCGGGTTGTGGAAATACTTGTATCACTGTCGCCCTGGGATGGCCGGGGGACAGCATCAATTGGTTGGGGGTGCTAGCTTGGAGATGCGCCGGGGGAGGAAGACTGAGTATCTCGAAATCCCTCTCAAAGACAGTATTAAAGGGTGGCGCTTGGAGTGGTTCATAGTTGAGAATTATGGAAACTCTCTCCCCCCCGGTCGGGAAGACAGCCGGATGTTCGCACCCCCAGCTAGACCGAGTCTCCCACAGATCAGGAGGTAGCTGAGGCAGGTGCTTTGCTTGCTGAAGTTGGATTGCTAAAAGAGAGGGGTTTGACTGCAGAAGCCGTGGTTGTTGACTTTGTTTTCAAGAATATTCAGCCATTGAAAGACAGGGCATATCCGGCTTATCTGTATCGAGGCCTAGCCGACTCAACTCGGGTCACTAACAGAAGAATTCCCTCTACAGACTTGGTGAGCCGACTTGAGATGATCCTTAGAGGCAAAGTGTCAAATGTTGGTGCCCCAGTGGCGTTCTCAGCCTGGAACCTGCCTCCTCCTAAAGCCTTCACTCTTTTCGTGTTGAACCCTCCTGTCACTGATGGCAGTTTGGGCCTTAGAGTACGGCCCTCTGCTGAAGAAGTCAGTGCCTTGGTTGCCTCGCTCGGGGGGATTCCTGATGATGAACGGCAGATCCATTTTGAGGTGCCCCTGAACCCTAGTGACGCGGAGATAAATGCTATGCTTGATTTGCTGGCTGAAGATTCTTCTGACGCTGCTCCTGCTGGGGCATTGGTAGTGGCGCCCCTCCTAGAGGCTGATATAACTTTAGATGCTCAGAAGCCTACCAGTACTCGCTCGAGGCGCCCTTGCCGAGCCAATCAACCTGATCCTTCTGCTGATGAGCAGAAAAAGAAAAGGAGACGCCTCCGGCGAGTACCCAGTTTGGATCGGGACGTTGGTACCTCGGTTCCTGATGCTGAAGAAGTGCCTGTGACTGAATTTACTGACGCTGACCCCAATGGGTGTACCCAATCTGTTGTTGATCCCAATGGGGGTGCTGCCTACGTTGTTAATGTGGACGACGAGGAGGAAGAAAATGAAGTTCCTTTAACTCGGAAAAACAGTCAGCAGTTTATCGCCAGCGGTGAAAGTAGTGGAGTTCCTTCTCCTGCTTTATCTGCTCTCATGTGTCTGCAAGAACTGTCCTTGGCTAATTTTCATCAGACTCTTGAGGATATGGTTCCAGAGGATTTGTTATCGGAGCCAGCAGGCGGTGGTGTGATGGAGGTTTGTGCTGATGTGCTTGATGCTGGGTTGAGGTCATCCCGTGCCTCGTCGACCTTAGAGCGCGATCTCGAGGGTCGGGAGACTGACTTGGATCGTCCTGGTCCCATGGAAGTAACTGAGGGCCCATCAGCCTTAGAGGTGGCTACCGCAGAGAGCTTGGATCCCAAGGGTGGTGTTGACACGTGCCCAGCCCCCGAGAATGTTGTCGGGGATGACTTGGTTCGGGTGGGAAGTGCAAGCCACTGCCCAGCCGCCGAGGGTGCTGCCGGGAATGATCCGGCTCAAGCGGGCAGTGCAAACTATGACCCAGCCCCCGAGGATGTCCGAGCGGGGTCTCCCTCTCATACTTCCATGGACGTTCATGCGGGGTCGCCTCCACGTTCCAGTGGCATGGTGATAGCCCAAGCCTTGGACCAGGAGGTCGCTTTAGAGGGCAGCGTCCCCACCGACCGAGTGTTGGGCTCTGTTGATAGCACCGAGTTGATTCCTGCTGGTTCGTTGCAAGCTGCTTCGAGTGGTGGCCTTACGCCCGGTTATCAATTGATCTCTCCTGATTTGGGGATCTCTTTGTTCTTTTCCAATCTCCAGGTACTGTGATGTATTTTAGCTTGGCTTTTTACATTGCATGAACTGCTGTCATTACATTCATCTGCTCTCCTCATCAGGCTTTGGTGGATGGGATGGCTGGCCAGCAGAGGTTACAGGGTGCTTCTATCCCAGAAGTAGCTTCGTCACTTGCATGTTGGAATCCAGTGTCACTTCAACATCGTGTCTCTGAATTGGAGGCGACCAACGCTGGTTAGTGCCTTTTTGCTTCTCTTTGTCTTCACTGTAGACTGCTTTACATTCTGACCCTTATTTTGTTTGATTGTCTCCTGCTAGGTATGACTCAGCAGATTTCCACTCTTGAAGAAAAACATTCCCGAGATCAGGCTGAATTGGCCCAGCGGTGCACTGACTTTGAGGAAAAGTACTCTCAAAGTTAGATTGAACTGGGTCAGGTCTCCGCTGCCTTAGATGACGCCAATGCACTTAGTTCTTCTCTTCATGCTCAGCTCGATTCTGAAAAGGTGATTTATGAAACTGTGCTTTGCCTTGTTGTGCTGCCATTACTTGCTTGGTGTTTGAGGGAGTTGACTTTTGTTTGCAGGAGAAAAACGTATCCTTGCTGCTTCTCGAGACAATCTTGAAAGATTGTATCGTGATTCTAGCAACTCGCTGACTATCTTGGAGAGAAGTCATCGCTTCACCATGGAAGAGTTAGACCACCAACGTTGTAAGCTGCAGGAATCCATGGATGAAGTGACCCGGCTCAAGCAGTTGATATCAGCCAAGGACGCTACTATCAAAGAGCTCCGAGTTTCCAAGAAATCCATCGCCCAAGAGTTAGAAACTGCTCAGCTCGCTGCCAGGGTTGCCAAAGAAACTTCTGTTACTCTCAGAGCCCAGCGTGATAGAGCCATGGACAAGGCTATTCGGGCGGGGCGAATCTTGATGAGGAGACCCGGCGTGGTTGTTCCCGAGGACATAAGGGCGGACGTGAATGCTGCCCCTGATTCCTCGAGCCGTCCTTCCTCATCGATTGCTCCTGAGAAAATATCACGAAATAGAGAAAAACTTTGCGTGCTTTGAACGCACGATTAGCATGATCAGGCACTTGTTAGAGGATGTCATCTCAGTACTTGGACGATATTGTTATTTTCATATTGTTTCAGAATTCATCAGTTTATAAATTTGTAGTAGTAAAATGATGTGCGATGGTTTTGAAATTTGTTTGCGGGATATAGAAGCCATCCTTATATGAGTAATTGTGATCTTGTCAAATCGCCTTAAGTTGCTGCTGACTTAAGTCGATTGCTTCTGCTAATAGGGCGTAGTGGTCACCCTGAATTGCGTAGGTGCGAGCATGTTGCACCACCTTAAGTCGTTGCCGACTTAAGCCGATTGCTCCGTTAGCGGGGCATAGTGGTCACCCCGAGTCAAGTAAGCGTGAGCATGTTGCACCGCCTTAAGTCGTTGCCGACTTAAGCCGATTGCTCCGTTAGCAGGGCATAGTGGTCACCCCGAGTCAAGTAAGCGTGAGCATGTTGCACCGCCTTAAGTCGTTGCCGACTTAAGCCGATTGCTCCGTTAGCAGGGCATAGTGGTCACCCCGAGTCAAGTAAGCGTGAGCATGTTGCACCGCCTTAAGTCGTTGCCGACTTAAGCCGATTGCTCCGTTAGCAGGGCATAGTGGTCACCCCGAGTCAAGTGAGTATGAGCATGTGGTACCGCCTTAAGTTGTTGCCAACTTAAGCCGATTGCTCTGTTAGCAGGGCATAGTGGTCACCCCGAGTCAAGTAAGCATGAGCATGTTGCACCGCCTTAAGTTGTTGCCAACTTAAGCCGATTGCTCCGTTAGCAGGGCATAGTGGTCACCCCGAGTTAAGTAAGAATGCAAGTCAACCGTGAACAAACTGAGTATCTTTGAAGCCTTTCTTTATTGATGACATATTTCCATTTTACAGAATACATCGTCGTCCCGATAGCTTTTGAAATATAGCTAGGGATAAAACTTCCTGAGGTGTTCTATGTTCCAGGAGTTCCCGACTTCTGTGCCATCCATCTGAGTGAGACGATATGATCCTGGTCGAGTGACTTCTGCTACCACGAAGGGTCCTTCCCATAAGGGTGACAACTTGTGCCGTCCCTCCCCTGTTAGAATTCGGCGGAGGACAAGATCTCCTACTGAGAAGGATTGCTGTCGCACGGCCTTGTCATGATAGCGCCTTAGAGTCTGCTGGTACCGTGCTGATTGGATTACCGCATTCAGCCGTTCTTCCTCGAGTATATCAATGTCTTCTAGCCTAGTGGCTTCGACTTCTGCTATATTTTCGAAGATCAACCTTGGCGCCCCGAATTTGAGATCAGCGGGTAACACTGCCTCCGACCCATAGACCATGAAGAAAGGAGTATTTCCCTGCAGAGCTCGGCTAGGTTGGGTTCTTAGGCTCCAGACGACATAGGGCAATTCCCTTATCCATTTTCCTGCGAATTTTTCATTCTTATCGAAGACCTTTTTCTTGAGCGCCTCCAGTATCATCCCGTTGGCTCGCTCAACTTGCCCGTTGGCTCTCGGGTGTGCTACAGAAGCATACTTGATCTGAATGCCTTTTTGCTCGCAGAAGTCGAAGAACTCTGAATTTGTGAAATTGGATCCTAGGTCAGTTATGATGCTGTTTGGTGTCCCAAATCTGAATATTATGTCTTGTATGAATTCCACGGCCTTAGCTGAGGTCAAAGAGGCAATGGGCTTAAACTCTATCCATTTAGTGAATTTATCGATTGCCACCAATACATGAGTGTATCCTCCTTGAGCTTTCTTGAAAGGTCCAATCATATCCAGTCCCCAGCATGCGAAGGGCCAAGTCACTGGTATGGTCTGCAGTTGCTGTGCTGGTAGATGCTGTTGTTTTGACAAGTATTGGCAAGCTTCGCACCTCCGAACTAACTCGGCTACATCATTCTTCGATGTTGGCCAATAGAATCCTGACCTGAATACTTTCCCGAATAGTGTTCTGGATGCTGCATGTATTCCACATTGCCCAGCATGGACCTCCTCCAGAAGTCGCTTCCCAGTAGATGGGAGAATGCACTTCATAAAGACGTCTGACGCACCCCTTCTGTATAATGTTTCTCCAATGAGGGTGTAGTGGGCTGACTGTCTGGTGATGCGTTCAGCTACATTTTTGTCATCTGGTTCCTCTTCATTCTTTATATATCTGATGATCGGCCTTCTCCAGTCATCCGGGTCTGACTCGGGTTGATCCACGGCATTACATTCTTCTGCTTGATCTGTTGAGATGCTCGATCGTGGTATTTCTTGCACGAAGACTCCGGGTGGAACCTGAGTTCGGCTGGATCCTAACTTTGACAATACATCAGCCGCCGTGTTTCGATCTCTCTCCACATGATGAAATTCTAGACCTTCAAATTTATCTTCTAGTTTCCGGACGGCAGTGCAGTATTTTCCCATTGAATCCTTTGAACAGTCCCATTCCTTGTTTATCTGACTTATGACCACCAGAGAATCTCCATATACCATTAATCTCTTGATGCCCAATGATATGGCGATGTTTAGTCCATGGATCAGAGCTTCATACTCGGCTGTATTGTTAGAGGCTGGAAATAACAGTTGGAGGGCATATTTGAGGTGTTCGCCTCCAGGCGCGATGAAGAGAATTCCTGCGCCTGCTCCCTGCAGCTTCAGCGAGCCATCAAAATACATCCTCCATACTTCTGCAGTTTCCGGGTTCTCTGGTATTTGTTGTTCGGTCCATTCTGATACGAAGTCAACCAATGCTTGGGACTTAATGGCAGTACGAGGTCGAAATTCAATGTCATGAGATCCCAGTTCACAGGCCCACTTGGCTATTCGGCCAATGGCTTCCTTATTGTGGAGAATATCTCCTATCGGAAAACCGGTGACTACTATGACTTTGTGGTCATCAAAGTAGTGACGCAGCTTGCGGGCAGTTAGAAGTACTGCGTATAATAGCTTCTGCACTTGAGGATACTTTTTCTTCGAGGAACCCAGAACTTCACTGATGAAATAAATGGGGTGTTGCACAGGGTAGGCGTGTCCTTCTTCTGCTCGCTCGACTACCAACGCGGTGCTTACCACGTGAGTCGTGCAAGAGATATATAGCAGCAGGTCTTCAGCTGGTTGAGTTGACCTGGCTCGCCGTGGTGGTTTCAGTACTGGTGGGGTTGTCAAGAATTTTTTCAGTGCATCCAAGGCTTCCTGCGCTTCTGAGGTCCACTGAAACTTGTCCACCTTCTTGAGTAGCTTGTAAAACGGTAAACCTTTTTCTCCCAGCCTGGATATAAATCTGCTTAGAGCTGCCATGCATCCGGTAAGTCGTTGAACCTTCTTTTGTGATCGTGGAGCCTCCATTTTCATGATAGCTTCAATCTTTTCCGTATTAGCTTCAATTCCCCGGTGGCTGACAATAAATCCGAGTAGCTTCCCTGCTGGTACCCCAAAAACACATTTTTCGGGATTAAGCTTCCACCGATACCGCCGTAGACTGTTGAAAACCAGCTGCAAGTCTTCGATGAAGTTTTCTGAGTTCTCTGTTTTGATTACCACATCGTCTACGTAGGCTTCCACACGCTTGCCCCAGTGATCGGCTAAGCATGTTTGGATGGCTCTCTAATAAGTCGCTCCAGCGTTTTTGAGGCCGAACGGCATGGAGGTATAACAGAAAGCACCAAACGGAGTGATGAACGCCGTTTTTTCCTCGTCTTCTTTTGCCAGGCTGATCTGATGGTATCCCGAATAGCAATCCAAGAAAGACAGCACAAAACATCCTACGGTGGAGTCTACCACCTGATCTATCCTCGGGAGCCCGAAGGGATCCTTCGGACAATGTTTGTTGAGATCAGTATAATCAACACACATGCGCCAATCCACTTTATTCTTTTTGAGTACAAGAACAGGGTTGGCTAACCACTCGGGATGTAACACTTCTCTAATGAACCCAGCCGCGACCAAGCGGGCCAGCTTAGCGCGAATGGCCTCTCTCTTGTCGGGCGTGAAACGACGTAGTTTCTGCTGGGTCGGCCTTGCTTGTGGATAGACCTTCAGTTTGTGCTCGGCCAGCTCTCTCGGGACTCCCGGCATATCTGCAGGTTGCCATGCGCATACATCTCGGTTGTCTTGCAGAAACTGGACGAGCGCGCTTTCCTATTTATCATCCAGGCTAGAGCTGATGATAGCAGTTTTGCGTTCATCAGCAAACCCCAGATTGATCCTTTTAGTTTCTTCAGTCGGCCGCATAGAGGTCGCGGCTTGAGCTTCCTTCGCCGGTGCTGTGTGGTCTTCCTCAGGCTTAGAGTTTGCCTGGGTCGAAGAAGTCGCCGACGGTTTGGCAGTGAGGGCCGCCTGGATGGCCACTCGGAAACATTCTGCGGCGCCTTGGAGGTCAGCACGCACAGTTATGATTCCTTGCGGTCCCGGCATCTTCAATATCATGTACGTGTAATGTGGAATGGCCATGAATTCTGCCAGTCCCGGCCTCCCGATGATTGCGTTGTACCCGCAGTCGAAGTTCGCCACTTCGAACCTCAGGAACTCGGTTCTGTAGTTTTCCGGAGTCCCGAAGGTGATAGGCATGTAGATGTGGCCCAACGGGTATTCTCCCTCAGTTGGCACGATGCCAAAGAAGGGAGTGTCTGACTCGTGGAGTTCTTTGAGGTGAACTCCCAAGCCTCGGAGTGTCCGGGGGAAGGTGACGTTGATGCTGCTCCCCCCATCCACTAACACCTTCTTCACCCGGCTCTCTCGGATCACCGGATCAACGAGGAGCGGGTATTTGCCCGGATGGTCGAAGTTGAGCCATTGATCCGCCCGAGTGAAGGTGATCGGGTGCTCCGACCACCGGTATGGGGCGGGAGGGCCGGTGGTCGCCACCAGTATCTGGCGATTGTTGAGCTTTTGCTGTCTTTTGTTCTCCTGCGATCCGTGTCCACCAAAGATGACGTTGACCTCCCTGTCAACGCGTGGGAAGGCTCCTCCTCCTCCCTCCTCCTGCTGCTGGGGTTGTCGTGGTTCTTCTGGTCCTCCTCGCGGCGGAGGAGGGGGTAGAGGTTGGAAGGGTCGGCCGTGCCCAATGGAATGCTTGAAGTCCCGGCAGTTCCGAAGAGTGTGGCGCATGTCCTTGTGGTACGGGCACTGGGCGTCGAGGATGTCGTCCAGCGTGCGCTCACCTCCGCGAGGTCCTCCCCGGGCGCGAGAGGCAGGTGGTCCGGCGGCGTGCACCTCTTCACGCGGTCTCTTCTCCCAGCGTTTGTCAGGTTGCTGGTTCGTGTCGTGTCGTGGTGCTACCGGTGCGGGCTTTGCTCCTCCGATGAGGTCCTAGGCTCGCTCGTCGGCGGTGATGTAGAGGTCGGCTTCCCGAAACAGCTCCTCGGAGGTAGTTGGTGCCTTCTGTAGTATGGCTCGGACGAAGGCCGAGTCATTGGATCCTCTATAGAAGTCCTCGATCACGGCCGCCTCCGTGACATCAGGGATACGATTTCTCATGGTCTGGAACCTTTTGAGGTACGATCAGAGAGTTTCATCCCCCCGGCGCTTGATGGATTTGAGGTCCCATGGTTGCGCCGGTTTGTCGGAGAGGGACTGAAAATTGGCAGTGAAGCGCCGACTGAAGTCGCTCCAGTCGTCGATGCAGTGTCGGGGTAGATGTCGCAGCCATTGCAGCGCGTCTTGCCCAAGGACAATGGGTAAGTACGCGGTCATCACATCTTCGGATGCTCCGGCGGCTCGAGCGGCGGTAGTGTAGACGGCCAGCCAGCCTCCTGGGTCCTACTTAGGTTCATATTTATCGACATTGGATACCTTGAAGTTTGGGGGCCATTGAATGGCCCTAAGGCGTGGAGTGAGGGCTGACACTCCACATGTGTCCTCCTGTCGTCGGGGATGATGTCTGTCCCGGGGAGGGGAGTAGTTGTTGTGGTTCCTCGACCGTCCACGGGCAGTTCCACCAGTCGAGGCCGTCGTTGATTCGGTTCTGGTAGCTTGACTCCGAGTGGGGATGCCATGATCCCTGTCGTATTCCTCCCGGCGGCGTATCTCGTTCTCATGTCGTCGTTCGCGCGAAGCGTTGATAGAACTCCGCGTGTCTCGGTGACTGTTGATGGCGTGCCGCAAGTCGTTCGGCGGGTGAGCGAGAGGTAGAAGATGGTTGGCTGCCTGGGTGAGCAGGCGTCGATAGCCCTCGGTGTCTGGAGTCCGAGGGAGTCCATCAGCTATCCGAGCTAGCACTCCTCCGACTTCACTCGGCGTGTTCATGGCTCGGGCGAAGTCGGGGTTCAGGTTACGGCCGAGTAGTGGATTTTCTCGGCGTTGCCTCGCGTCTTGCTCGGCTTGTTCCTGAGCTCGTCGACGATCACGTCGTCGGGAGTTCCTTTGTTCCCTAAAGACGCGTTCTTCCGAAGTTTCTCCCATCTCCGAGACCTCGTCTCGCGAGACGGGCTGCTCCGGATCCCGTTCTCCGGCTTGGTGATGTCTCCGGATGTTTCGGCGCCGATTTCTTCGTCGCCGGGATTCCTGCTGAGGTGGTTCCTCCCCAGGCGCGGTCGGTTCGTCGTCAGAGACGGGAGGTGACTCTGCTCTTCCGATGAAGAGAACGTCGGGGTAGAATGGCGTAGTTGTCGTGGCGATCTTTTTTCGGAAAGCGGAGGGTAATGCTTCCTCGATATTTTCGGAGTTCGTTGGAGGAGGCTTCCTTCCCGGTGGATCTGCAACGCGGTGTAGAATTCCCTTTTCGTCGGCTATGGATAAGACCGTTCCAAAGTAGAACATGGATCTAGGACGGAAGGTGATCCTGCTGTTGATGGTGACGGCCATTGAGCTAGCTTAGATCGTGGACACCCCCCCAACCTGGCGCGCCAGCTGTCGGTGTTTTGGGTCCGACCGCACACCCAGGGTTGCCCCTCAAGGTGTTTTTAGGAGTAGGGCGGTATCAACGACTGTAGCAGAATGGTTCGTGCCAGTTGCACGAGGGACAGTGGACGATGTTTACAGGTTTGGGCAGCTTAGAGATGCGTAACACCCTACGTCCTGGTGAGTATGCTTGGTGAATGAGGTTACAAGAGAGCTCTCTGAATCGAGAATGCAGAGAGTTGAAGTGGGTGGCTCAGTAATAGGGTCGATCGATCTGAAGGGGTGCCCCCTAGGCCTTATATATTCAACTGTGGGGCAATACACGTGGATATGATAACAATGCGTAGCTAAAGGATCGGTACTCGCTTGAGTTTATCTCCCCATAGTTCCGCCGACCTATCCTCGCGTGGCTTCGTTGCATGGGGGCTCCAGCGCGGGAAAGTCGGATCTCTGTTGTGGTCGCTCGCTCGACGTTGTGGACCGTCCAGGTTATCACCGATCCGGCCTCGTGTCAACCTGCTCTGCTGATTATTCCTCCCTAGGCCCACGAAAGGATGGCCTCACGATTTATTGGGCCCTTGGGCTTTTCGTGAGGTCTTTTACTCTTTTAGTGGACCCGGGGGATGTCTGTCCCCCACAGAAGGGAATTGTGATCAACGATAAGGAGAAGGAGTCCTTCGTCAACGAGCCGAAGGATGACAAGCCTACCGACTCGGGCTCGGGCCACAAACGTAAAGATGGGAAGAAGAAGACAAGGCGCATCAAGGAGATCGTCTACTACGACGACAGCGACGAGTCCTCTTCTTCCCAAAAGGACGACTACGAATACGAGAAAAAGAAAACAGTCAATTCGAACTTTTCTTTCGATTACTCTCGTATTCCGCAAAGTACAAATGCTCATTTGCTCTCCATTCCACTTGGTAAACCTCCTCACTTTGATGGAGAGGACTACGGATTTTGGAGCCACAAAATGCGTAGTCACTTGTTCTCTCTCCATCCTAGCATATGGGAGATAGTAGAGAGTGGAATGAAATTTGGTAGCTCGGATAGTCCTATGTTTATTAATGAACAGATTCATAAAAATGCACAAGCTACTACTGTGTTGTTAGCCTCTTTGTGCAGGGACGAGTACCATAAGGTGAGCGGCTTGGACAATGCCAAGCAGATCTGGGACACCCTCAAGATCTCTCATGAGGGGAACGACGTCACCATGCTCACCAAGATGGAGTTGGTGGAGGGCGAGCTTGGGAGATTTGCAATGATAAGGGGAGAGGAGCCAACCCAAACATACAACCGGCTAAAGACCCTCATCAACAAGATAAGGAGCTACGGAAGCACGCGATGGACGGACCACGACGTCTTTCGCCTAATGCTAAGGTCCTTTACTGTACTTGATCCACATCTGGTGAACAATATTCGTGAAAATCCTAGGTACACCAAGATGTCGCCCGAAGAAGTTCTTGGGAAGTTCGTAAGCGGGCGAATGATGATAAAGGAGGCGAGATACGTGGACGACGCGTTGAATGGTCCAATCAATGAGCCTCAACCCGTTGCTCTCAAGGCAACGAGGAGCAAGGAGGCGCTACCTAGCAAGGTGGCACAAGTTGAGGCGGCAGGGCTCAATGATGAAGAAATGGCCCTCATCATCAAGCGCTTCAAGACGGCGCTAAAGGGTCGCAAGGGGCAGCCAAGCAAGACCAAGACAAAGGGGAAGCGCTCATGCTTCAAATGTGGTAAGATTGGTCATTTTATCGCTAACTGTCCCGATAATGTAAGTGACCAGGAACAAGGGAACAAGAGGGAGAAGAAGAAGACATACAAGAAGGCTAAGGGCGAGGCACACCTTGGCAAGGAGTGGGACTCGGATTGTTCGTCATCCGACTCCGACAATGAAGGACTCGCCGCCACCGCCTTCAACAAGTCATCCCTCTTCCCCAACGAGCGTCACACATGCCTCATGGCGAAAGAGAAGAAGGTATGTACTCGAGACAATACCACTTATGCTTCTTCAAGTGAGGATGAGTCTAGTGATGATGATGAAATAGATTATTCTTGTTTATTCAAGGGTCTAGATAGAACCAAGGTTGATAAGATTAACGAATTAATTGATGCCTTGAATGATAAAAATAGGTTATTAGAGAAGCAAGAGGATCTTTTATATGAAGAACATGATAAGTTTGTAGAGGCTCAAAAATCCCTTGCTTTAGAAATCAAAAGGAATGAAATGCTTTCTTGTGAACTATCTACTTGTCATGAAACCATTTTTACTTTAAAAGGTGTTAATGATAATTTAAATGCTAAATTAGAAGTAGCAAGTAAATCTAACTCTTGTATAGAACATGTTATGATTTGCAATAGGTGCAAAGATTTTAATGTTGATGCTTGTAATGAACACCTAGTTTGCATTTCTAAATTAAATGATGAAGTGGCTAGTCTTAATGCCCAACTTAAGACTAGCAAGAGTGAATTTGACAAGCTAAAATTTGCAAGGGATGCCTACACAATTGGTAGACACCCCTCAATTAAGGATGGACTTGGCTTCAAGAGGGAAGCCAAGAACTTAACAAGCCATAAGGCTCCCATCTCTGCCAAGGAGAAAGGGAAGGCCCCTATGGCTAGTAGTGCTAAAAAGAACCATGCTTTCATGTATCATGATAGGAGACATTCTAGGAATGCCTATAGAAGTTATGATGCTTTTGATTCTCATGCCATGTTTGCTTCTAGTTCTTCCTGTATGCATGGTAGAGATATGTCTAGGAGAAATGTTGTTCATCATATGCCTAGGAGAAATGTTGTTAATGTTCCTAGAAAAATTAATGAACCTTCGACAATATATCATGCTTGCAATGCTTCATTTGCCATTTGTAGAAAGGATAAGAAGGTAATTGCTAGGAAATTAGGGGCAAGATGCAAGGGAGATAAAACTTGCATTTGGGTCCCTAAGACCATTGTGACTAACCTTGTAGGACCCAACAAGAGTTGGGTACCTAAGACCCAAGCCTAAATTTGCCTTGCAGGTTTATGCATCTAGGGGTTCAAGCTGGATTATCGACAGCGGATGCACAAACCACATGACGGGGGAGAAGAGGATGTTCTCTTCCTACGTTAAGAACAAGGATCCCCAAGATTCAATAATATTCGGTGATGGGAATCAAGGCAAGGTGAAAGGGTTAGGAAAAATTGCTATTTCATCCGAGCACTCTATTTCTAATGTGTTTTTAGTTGAGTCACTTGGATATAATTTGTTATCTGTTAGTCAATTATGCAAAATGGGATATAATTGTTTATTCACAAATGTAGATGTGTCTGTCTTTAGAAGGTGTGATGGTTCACTAGCTTTTAAGGGTGTACTAGACGGCAAACTTTATTTAGTTGATTTTGCAAAAGAGGAGGCTGGTCTAGATGCATGCTTAATTGCTAAGACTTGCATGGGCTGGTTGTGGCATCGCCGTTTAGCACATGTGGGGATGAAGAACCTTCACAAGCTTCTAAAGGGAGAACACGTGATAGGTCTAACTAATGTGCATTTCGAAAAAGATAGACCTTGTGCAGCTTGTCAAGCAGGCAAACAGGTGGGAAGCTCTCATCACACCAAAAATGTGATGACCACATCAAGACCTTTGGAGATGCTTCATATGGACCTCTTCGGACCCGTCGCCTATCTAAGTATAGGAGGAAGTAAGTATGGTCTTGTTATAGTTGATGATTTTTCCCGCTTCACTTGGGTATTCTTTTTGCAGGATAAATCTGAAACCCAAGGGACCCTCAAGCACTTCCTAAGGAGAGCTCAAAATGAGTTTGAGCTCAAGGTGAAAAAGATAAGGAGCGACAACGGGTCCGAGTTCAAGAACCTTCAAGTGGAGGAGTATCTTGAGGAGGAAGGGATCAAGCACGAGTTCTCCGCTCCCTACACACCACAGCAAAATGGTGTGGTAGAGAGGAAGAACAGGACGCTTATAGATATGGCGAGGACAATGCTTGGAGAGTTCAAGACTCCCGAGTGCTTTTGGTCGGAAGCCGTGAACACGGCTTGTCACACTATCAACCGGGTGTATCTTCATCGCCTCCTCAAGAAGACTTCGTATGAGCTTCTAACCGGTAACAAACCCAATGTTTCGTATTTCCGAGTTTTTGGGAGTAAATGCTACATTCTAGTGAAGAAGGGTAGGAATTCCAAATTTGCTCCCAAAGCTGTAGAAGGGTTTTTGTAAGGTTATGACTCAAATACAAAGGCGTATAGAGTCTTCAACAAATCATCGGGTTTAGTTGAAGTCTCTAGCGACGTTGTATTTGATGAGACTAATGGCTCTCCAAGAGAGCAAGTTGTTGATCTTGATGATGTAGATGAAGAAGACGTTCCAATGGCCGCAATGCGCACCATGGCGATTGGCAATGTGCGACCACAGGAACAATTAGAGCAAGATCAACCTTCTTCCTCAACAATGGTGCATCCCCCAACTCAAGACGATGAACAGGTTCATCAGGAGGAGGCGTGTGATCAAGGGGGAGCACAAGAAGATCATATGATGGAGGAAGAAGCACAACCGGTACCTCCAACCCAAGTTCGAGCGACGATTCAAAGGAATCATCCCGTCGACCAAATTTTGGGTGATATTAGCAAGGGAGTAACTACTCGCTCTAGATTGGTGAATTTTTGTGAGCATTACTCTTTTGTCTCTTCTATTGAGCCTTTCAGGGTAGAAGAGGCCTTGCTAGATCCGGACTGGGTGTTGGCCATGCAAGAAGAGCTCAATAATTTCAAGAGGAATGAAGTTTGGACACTGGTGCCTCGTCCCAAGCAAAACGTTGTGGGAACCAAGTGGGTGTTCCGCAATAAACAGGACGAGCACGGGGTGGTGACGAGGAACAAGGCTCGACTTGTGGCAAAAGGTTATGCCCAAGTCGCAGGTTTGGACTTTGAGGAGACTTTTGCTCCTGTGGCTAGGCTAGAATCAATTCGTATTTTGCTAGCATATGCCGCTCACCATTCTTTCAGGTTGTTCCAAATGGATGTGAAGAGCGCTTTCCTCAACGGGCCGATCAAGGAGGAGGTGTACGTGGAGCAACCCCCTGGCTTCGAGGATGAACGGTACCCCGACCACGTGTGTAAGCTCTCTAAGGCGCTCTATGGACTTAAGCAAGCCCCAAGAGCATGGTATGAATGCCTTAGAGACTTTTTAATTGCTAATGCTTTCAAGGTTGGGAAAGCCGATCCAACTCTTTTCACTAAGACTTGCGATGGTGATCTTTTTGTGTGCCAAATTTATGTCGATGACATAATATTTGGTTCTACTAATCAAAAGTCTTGTGAAGAGTTTAGCAGGGTGATGACGCAGAAATTCGAGATGTCGATGATGGGCGAGTTGAACTACTTCCTTGGGTTCCAAGTGAAGCAACTCAAGGATGGCACCTTCATCTCCCAAACGAAGTACACGCAAGACTTGCTAAAGCGGTTTGTGATGAAGGACGCCAAGCCCGCAAAGACGCCGATGGGAACTGACGGACACACCGACCTCAACAAAGGAGGTAAGTCCGTTGATCAAAAAGCATACCGGTCCATGATAGGGTCTTTACTTTATTTATGTGCTAGTAGACCGGATATTATGCTTAGCGTATGCATGTGTGCTAGATTTCAATCTGATCCAAGGGAGTGTCACCTTGTGGCCGTGAAGCGAATTCTTAGATACTTAGTCGCTATGCCTTGCTTCGGGATCTGGTATCCAAAGGGGTCTACCTTTGACTTGATTGGATATTCAGATTCCGACTATGCTGGATGTAAGGTCGATAGGAAGAGTACATCGGGGACGTGCCAATTCTTAGGAAGGTCCCTGGTGTCATGGAATTCTAAGAAACAAACTTCTGTTGCCCTATCCACGGCTGAGGCCGAGTATGTTGCCGCAGGACAGTGTTGCACGCAACTACTTTGGATGAGGCAAACCCTCCGGGACTTTGGCTACAATCTGAGCAAAGTCCCACTCCTATGTGACAATGAGAGTGCTATCCGCATAGCAGAAAATCCTGTTGAGCACAGCCGCACAAAGCACATTGACATTCGACATCACTTTTTGAGAGACCACCAGCAAAAGGGAGATATCGAAGTGTTCTATATTAGCACCGAGAACCAGCTAGCCGATATCTTTACCAAGCCTCTAGATGAGAAGACCTTTTGCAGGCTGCGTAGTGAGCTAAATGTCTTAGATTCGCGGAACTTGGATTGATTTATAGCATACATGTGTTTATGCCTTTGATCATGTTCCTTATGCATTTTGTTGTTTACTAGTGGTGCTCAAGTTGTACAAACACTCCCCGGACCTCAAAAGTCCTTTTGCAAGTGATGCACATATTTAGGGGGAGACGTGCTACAACTTGACCCTTTGAGACTAACTGTGTGCTTGAGTTTGCTTGATTTAGTCTCAAAGGTGGTTTGAAAGGGAAAAGGTGGACTTGGACCATGAAAGACTTCCACTGCACTCCGATGAGAGGGTAACTTATTCCAAGTTCATCTCGTGTA
This sequence comes from Zea luxurians, assembly GCA_029449295.1. NCBI lineage: Eukaryota > Viridiplantae > Streptophyta > Magnoliopsida > Poales > Poaceae > Zea > Zea luxurians. The sequence goes on from JAOPSE010000119.1 coordinate 5,294,401, forward strand.
CTCGTATTGCCTTTGTATTCTCATTTGAAGATTTTGGTGAGGCAATGGGGTTTAATGGCCAAGATTGATCCCGTTTTGGTGCTTGATGCCAAAGGGGGAGAAAATAAGGCCAAAGCAATAAATGGATCAGTTACCACTTGAGAAATTTTGAAAATAGTAGAATAGAGCTTTTGGTTTGTCAAAACTCTCTTGTTGGCTCTTTTTGTCAAAAGTTGGTCTCTTGTGGGGAGAATGGTTGATTATGGGAAATAGGGGGAGTTTTTGATACTGTGATCAATTTCTATTGGAACAACTCTCTTTATGTCTCTACAAGTGTGTTTGACTTAGAGATAGGAAATTGAGGTTAATTTGCAAAAACAAAACCAAGTGGTGGCAAAGAGTGATCCATATATGCCAAATTTGAATCGAAACAATTTTGAGTTCTCATTTGTATTGATGTTGCACTTATTTAGTTGCTTTTTGTTGTGTTGGCATAAATCACCAAAAAGGGGGAGATTGAAAGGGAAATGTGCCCTTGGGCCATTTTTAAGTATTTTGGTGATTGAGTGCCAACACAAGTACTTAAGTGTTAAAGTATCCCAAGTGATGGACAAAGTACAAATCAAAAGTAAAGGTATGTTTCTAGACTTAGTACATTGTTTTTGAGAACTAATGTATTGTGTCTAAGTGCTGGAAACAGGAGAAACCAAATTGGAAAAGAGATGACTTTGTTCAGCCAAAGTCTGCTCAGTCTGGGTGCACCGGACTGTCCGGTGGTGCACCGGACAGTGTCCGGTGCGCCAGACTGGCTCTGGCGAACTTGCTGTCCTCGAGACTTCGACGGCGTTGTACGGCTATAAATCAACGGACTGTCCGGTGAGCCGTTCACAGGCGAAGTCGTCGCTCTCGGGAAGTAATTAACGGCGTACGACTATAATTCACCGGACTGTCCGGTGTGCACCGGACTGTCCGGTGAGCCAACGGTCAGCCGAGGCAACGGTCGGCCGAGGATTCCGCGCATGATGCATGGCCGAGCCAACGGTCACATTGGAGCACTGGACTGTCCGGTGTGCACCGGACAGTGTCCGGTGCGCCAACGGCTCTGGATCTGCAACGGTCGGCTTCGCCAAATAAGGAAAGAAATCCGCACCGGACAGTGTCCGGTGGTGCACCGGACTGTCCGGTGCGCCAGTCGACAGAAGGCAAGAATTGCCTTCCTACAATGCTCTCAACGGCTCCTAGCTACCTTGGGGCTATAAAAGGGACCCCTTGGCGCATGGAGAAGACATCCAAGCATTCTTTGAGCATAGTTGATCACTCACACTTCGTTCTTGCGCACTTGTTCGACATTCTTAGTGATTTGAGCTCCGTTCTAGTGAGAAACTCGTGATAGTCTCTTGAGCTCAAGTCTGGGTCTTGTGTGTGCGTATTTGCTGTGATCTTTGTGTCTTGTGTGAGTTGCTCATCCCTCCCTTACTCCGCGCTTCTTTGTGAACATCTTTGTAAGGGCGAGAGACTCCAAGTTGTGGAGATTCCTCGCAAGCGAGATAAAGAAAAGCAAAGCAAAACACCGTGGTATTCAAGTGGGTCTTTGGACCGCTTGAGAGGGGTTGATTGCAACCCTCGTCCGTTGGGACGCCACAACATTGAGTAGGCAAGCGTTGGTCTTGGCCGAACCACGGGATAAACCACTGTGCCATCTCTGTGTTGATATCTTTGTAGTTATTGTGTTTTGTTGAGACTCCTCTCTAAGCCACTTGGCATTATTGTGCTAACGCCTAATCAAGTTTTGTGGCATTAAGTCTCAAGTTTACAGGATCACCTATTCACTCCCCGCCTCTAGGTGCTCTCAAAGGTGGCAAAGGCTCCCGCAACAACTCCCAAGAGAAGGAGAATGGCTAGCATACTAGACACTGTCATGAAGACCACAAAGGCATTAACTCCTGCCCCTGCAAAGAAAGTTGTCGAAGCTGCCATAAGTCACACTGAAACCGAAGCTAGGCCCTCAGTGCCTACTGAGACGAAGCCTGCCGCAACTGAGGATAAGGCTGAGCGAGAATCTCCAAGTGCTAGCATGGTTGTGGAGCAGGATGTGAAGGAAAAAGCTAAATCTCCTGCTCCCGAAGCACCGTCCGAGGATATTGACTTTATTGTTCGACATGCTTCGGGAAAAAGGTTATCTGAAGAAAAAGTTATGGAAGCCAAACACTACGCCCGGGAACTGAAATATACGAAGGGGGCCTTAGTGTTTAACAGCACGGACGAATATGATTTCCTATACTGCTTGCCCGACAACAAGGAAATATCCATCTGCCAGGAGATGGCCAGAAATATGGGATTTCTGAAGCTCAAAGTTGGCCTTTCCGCCATGTCTAAGGATGACCTCGCGGATAGCCTCGCATACAACAATTTGAAGGTACAGAAGTTGTGAACTTAAAGTATATGAACTTGGCAATAAAGTCTTTTTATTCTCATGCTAATCCTTTATCCTTCTTTTTTGCATGGCTTAATTCTTAGCAACGCCCTGAGGGCGTAAAAGAATACTGAAGATGAAAGTTGCACGATAGCTCTCGGCAACCTTTGATCAAAAGTCATAAAGCTGAGGAATGAAGCCCTGGAGAAGGATAAAATTCTACTTCCATTGGTAGATAAAGTGAAAGAAGATGAAGCAAAGTTTAACACTCAATCCAAAACTTATAAAGCCAAAATTGAAGACCTTCGGAAAAAACTTGCTGAAGCCAATGAGAACTTTGCAGTTGCCAAGGCTAGTAAAGAAATTAGTGAATGGTCAAAAACTAGGCCAGAGAAAAATGTTTAGGAGCTTCGTGAATCCAAGGAAAGGTGCTTCGAGAAATCCTTGGATTGCGTGAAAAAATTGAAAACCAGCTTTGCCAAAGTAGGTGCTTATTCTTCCGAAGAGAACTTCATTCGAGGCGACCCTAAAGGCGTTATTGATTGGATAAACGGGGAAGCCAAAGTTTTTGAAGAGATCCTGAGCGATCGTGGGGATATCTGTGCTTTCTCCGGCGCTCGAGGGATTGCGGCTAACCTAGAGAAGGCTGGTTGCGATCATGTTAAAGCTGCGGCCCAGGCTGAAGCCGCCTTCTCCATAGACGACACAAAAGACCCTTCCGCCGAAGCTACTTTAGTGGGCGGAAAATTTTATTCCGATGTCTGGGTAAACGGTGGCCAGGAATTGGCCAACGAAATCATAAAGAAGAATGAAAAAGAAACCCATGAAGCCCAAGAAGAAGCTAGGCGAGCTGAAGAAGCTGCGGAGCGCGAAAGGCACATAGGTATTGTTTTTGAATTTTAGCTTCAACATTTATTTTCTGGCTTCGAACTAACAGTTTGCCTACTACAGCTGAACTGTCGCTGCTGCCTAAGCCATACAACCCCCCTAGCCGATCCGGTCATGAAAGAAGCACTAGATATAATGAGTGTTGCTAACTCCATCGTCGACGAAGTCATCGACAAGTTGCTGAACAAAGCCGCAGAGAAAATACTTAAGGAAAACTTTATTGTAATGATACTATGTAACATTTGGTGTATTGAACAATTAATCAGACATGTAAATTGGTGTAATATATTTTGTGCGATGCATGAAATTTATGTACATACCATTTTTGAGCCTTCGGCAAAAAAACACCTTTCCTTCTTTTCATGCTTCGTAAACAAAGAAGCCCCTTCTATGGCAAGTCTGGTAAAATTGTGTTTCCCGAAGTTTGCTTCGTGCTTAAGCACATTTTCATTCAATAAAGTATTACCGAAGATTTGCTTCGTATCCAATCTTTTTGTCGTTGATGCAATATGATGTATGATGTAATGTTATGCGGAATGATGCGAAGATATGATGCAATATGATGGTGATGTTGAACACACACACATGCGTGCCCACACTAGAACACACAAGACTCTGCATCCCCTTAGGAACGTCTTTAGAGTCTTTAAGCTCTACATCCCCTTAGGAACGACTTTGAAGCTTCTTCACCTTATATTTCGGTGGTATTTAAGTTCTGCACCCCCTTAGAAACGACTTTGGAGCTTCTTCACCTTCTATTTCGGTGGTATTTAAGCTCTGCATCCCCTTAGGAACGACTTTGGAGCTTCTTCACCTTATATTTCAGTGGAACTTTTGGCTCTGCATCCCCTTAGAAACGACTTTTGAGCTTTGAAAACTTACTCCACGCTCCTTTAGGAACGACTTTTGTAGCTTCGGAACTTACTCTGCGCTCCCTTAGGAACGACTTTTGTAACTTTAGAGGTCTGTTTAAGACGTATTTTATTCGTTGACATAGGCACAATTATTACATAAAATCGAAATTTAGTCCTTCATGGCTTGTTTCTCATACAAAAATTAAAATGGCATAAAAGATAAAGATACATCAAGGAGAGGATATTCTTTAATAGATATGCTTGGATTCTAGCACAGTGTTGTTGACTGTGCGAGCTTAGGATTCCTCCCAAAAATCATGCTGCTGTTGTGCGTGTGGGTGCCCTTCTGGCTGCTGGCTTCGGGTCTGAGTGGGTGGTAATGGGAGCTGGGCCCAGGAAGCTTGAGAGTGACTTGCCGAAGCGACAGAAGCCGAAGGTTGTTGATTGCCTACGTACTCTGGTACATAGGGAGAGTAGCATGAAGTAGTATGTAAGACCTGCTTCGGCTGATTCTGCCGCGTCTCAGCTTCGACAATCTCCTTTTGCTTCTGTATTGGCATGTTCTTGTGGTATGGCCCTTATCTTCACCACAGAATAAATAATATAGCCTTCTGGGCTGATCTCCGTATCTTCCTCCGAAACCCCAGCTGCCTTTGCTCCTTGGGACTGGTGGCCTGAAAGAGCTTTGTTGTTGCCCTAAAGATTGGGAGCTATATTGTGGCCTTTGAGGCTGGCTTCCTCTATCATCACTTAGGTTGGAATTATGGATTGATCTGACATGCCTGGGGTGGATTCATCCTCCGAAGCCCCTGGTCATCTCAAAAAACCTATAGGCTTCTTCCCTTCTCTGGCAGAAATCATTATCAGCCCGGATGTATTCATCCATCTTCTGAAGAAGCTTCTCCAGGGTTTGTGGGGGTTTTCTAGCAAAATACTGAGGAGTAGGACCTGGCTGAAGCCCTTTAATCATGGCCGCAATGACAATTTCATTGGGCACTGTAGGCTCTTGTGCTCTCAGACGCAGGAACCTTCAGACATACGTCTGAAGGTACTCTTCATGGTCTTGTGTGCACTAGAACAAAGCCTGAGCAGTGACTGGCTTTGTCTGAAATCCTTAGAAGCTAGTGATTAGCATATCTTTAAGCTTCTGCCATGATGTGATTGTCCCTGGCCGGAGAGAAGAGTACCAAGTTTGTGCGACACTTTTGACTGCCATGACGAAGGATTTCGCCATGACTGCAGTGTTGCCCCCATAAGAAGATATAGTTGCCTCATAGCTCATTAGAAACTGCTTCGGGTCTGAGTGCCCATCATACATAGGGAGCTGGGGTGGCTTGTAAGACAGGGGCCATGAGGTAGCCTGTAATTCTGCTGCTAGTAGAGAAGCATCATCAAAAGAAAAATTGCCATGATGGAAATCATCATACCATTCATCATCGTTTAACGAATTATCTTGACGAAGTTCTCTGTATTGAGGCCTTCGATCTTGGTCGTCTTAGGTGATATGACGCATTTCCTCAGCAGCCTCATCAATCTTCTTCCGAAGATCGACGAGACGAAGCATCTTTTCTTTCTTCCTCTGGACCTATTGATGAATGGCTTCGAGGTCCCTGATTTCTTGGTCCAGCTCCTCCTCCAGAGGTGTCGGACTGGTAGCCTTCCTTTTTTGGCTCCTAGCTTCGCGTAATGTTTTTTGATTGACGTTCATTGGCTGCAGTGCAGCCCCTAGCCCTGAAGACTTCTTCGGCGGCATGACGAAGGTCACAGCTTGCCGAAGGTGGTCAAATGAGTTCACCGGAGGTGGGCGCCAATGTTGGTCATTTGTTCTCAAATGTTATGAGTTAAGAACAAGGCAATACAAATGTTAATAGTTAAAGACCTTCGTCCTTCGAAGCATTATCTCCCTTAGGATATAATGATCTTTTAGATGAAGGTTATGAAGGATAAACCTTTATCATCTCAATATGTAATAACAAAAAGCAAGAACATATGGGACATATAAAGAACATGAATAATCATATTAAATCATTAGATTATCTCTATTCTCACTATATGATCATGAACAAACATTGATGATATTGAATTACATTTGTACCTTCAGCTTGATAGAAGGTAAGAATCCAAGAGTGACATGCGAGTGATTACAAGTCAGCATGAACAGTATGGTGTTACTGTTCATCTATTTATAGGCGCAGGACGCAGCCTGGGTAAAATTACATTTATGTCCCTGACATTTACTATTAGCTAAAAAGTAAGCTGTCGCACCTTTCATATTATGTACACCTTCATCTCAAAGTCGAAGCCTCCTATGACAGTATATTATACTGGAAGACATGTTAGTCGTTTTTTGAGGATCTTCGGAAGACGAAGGCCCCCAACAATCTCCTTTGGCCCTTGGTGCTATAAAAGGACCCTCCTAGATGCATGGAGTAGTACCCCAAGAATTCTTTGAACATTCCACAACACCGAGACCTCGCGACCACGCTGTTGCTTCGCTAGATAGAGATTTGAGCACGTTGAGCTGTAACTTCGCTGTGTTGTTTCTTGTGCTCTCTTCTTGACTCGTGTGTGTGTATTGTTGCGATTTGAGCTCTTCTGTGTGTTGCTACTCCCCTTACTCTTGTGCTTTGATCGAGATCATTTGTGTAAAGCGTGAGAGATTCCAACTTGTGGAGATTCCTCTCAAAGGGAAAACTTGATATAAGGAAGAAAACCGTGACACTCAAGTTTGATCCTTGTATCACTTGAGAGGGGTTGAGTGCAACCCTTGACAGAAGAATATCACCACAACGTGGAGTAGACATTGACCGAACCATGAAATAAAATCGTTGTGTCTTTTGTGTTTACTTTATTAGGATCATCATCTTTCAAAGAGTTCTCGTATTTCACTTGTGTTATTGTTTCTAAGTTTAATACATATCTTAAAGAAACAATCAAGTGAAGAGATTCTCTCTCCACTTCTATTCATCAGAACTTAATTTTAGTTTTTACTAATATTTATTATAAATCAAATTTGTCTTATTACAGTATCATCTATGCATCTCCTCTAGATGATCTTATTAAGATGTATTATATTTAAGGTATTTGACAGAATACTCGATAATTTTTTAACCAAAATTTATAAAATACGGTACCGTTCGTTAGAGTAGTTTTTTTATATAGAACCCTATTCCCACCGGCGCTCCCTGCACCGTCCCCAGCGGCCACCACCCGAGGCCGGTCCCCGCTGACCCGCCTCCGTGGACCGGGGACACGCGGCGGCGACCGGCGAGGCGGCATCGCTCCCCGGTTCCCTGCTTCCTCTTTCTACTCCTCACAAGTATGTATGACACGCACCGCCCGCATCAACCGACCAACCCGGCCTTCCGCTGCTCACACACACAGACCCCCCCCCCACACACACACACACACTCTACACGCGAGCGAGACCACGCGCCGGACCGCCGCAAGCCGGCTGCCGCCGCCGCGACCTGGAGGGTGCGAGCTAGTTCTGGCCTCGCTACCTGCGCCGACTGAGATGGACCCGCGCTTTCCGCTGCCGGCCGCGGCGGCGCCATCCACGGGCGGCGGCGGCGGCGCCAGAGGGCACCACCGGCGGGCCCACTCGGAGACGTTCCTCAGCTTCCACGACGCGGACCTGCTCCTCGACCCGGACGGCGACTTCTTCTCCGACCTCGACTTCCCCTCCCTCTCCGACGACTCCCCGGCCGCCTCCGACCCCACCCCGCCGCCGCATCCGCAGCAGCAGCCGCCGCAGGCTTCCCCGGCCCCACGCCCGCCCGGCGGGGCCCACTCGCGGAGCCTCTCCCTCGACGCCGCCTTCTTCGAGGGCCTCGCGTTTCAGGGACCCAGTGGGAGCGCCGGGGGTGGAGGTGGGCCCGGCCACAAGAGGAGCGGCTCGATGGATGGGGCCACCTCGCCGTTCGAGGGCGAGTCGGCGCTCTCCAGCGGCCTGCCGGACTACGCCAAGAAGGCCATGCCCGCCGAGAGGATCGCCGAGCTCGCGCTCATCGATCCCAAGCGCGCAAAGAGGTGGGGTTTATTTTTGGCATTCGATGCTTCCTAGATAGATCCAGATTTCGGAGGGAAAATCCTTATCCAGCACAGTAATTTAGCGTTCCAAGCAAGAGTTCCGAGCGCGCGGGCTTCTCTGGGAAGCTAGCAACCGGAGGGGACGCGAGCGCCGTAGCGTGCCCATCCATTTAGCGGGAGAGAGAAGGAATCGGGAGGGGAGAGGAGGAGGAGGAAGGCGGTGAAGAGAATAGGGGCGCACTGTAGCCCCTAAAACGGCTACAGTGGTAGGGGAGGGGGATGGAAGGGGCGTGCGTTGAACAAAGTCTTACAGCATCTGAGCTACCTGCCTCGTTTTAAGGACAATGATTGCACGATTTTTGGGTTCCTGTGCTGGCTCCGCTATCGAAGGGGTTGTTGATTTGTGCTAAGTTTCGCCGATGGTGCTGTCGTGTAGGATTCTGGCGAACAGGCAGTCCGCAGCGAGGTCAAAGGAGAGGAAGATCATGTACACTAGTGAACTGGAGAAGAAGGTCCAGACTCTGCAAACGGAGGCCACTACGCTGTCAGCACAGCTCACCCTGCTCCAGGTATGGGGTTATATTTTGTTTTTAAAAACGTTCAAGTTCGACAAGAATTTGTGAAGATTACAGCAAGTCAGCTTCATCTTTCTTATATGCTTTTGGTTGTGTGCTTTTGCATAGTACATGTCAATTTCTGTGTGGGGGCTTGGTTCATGTTTGCTTGGACTACATTTGTTTATTGCTGCTTTGAGTCAATTAGTTGGTTTATTTTGAAATAGGCTTGGTTCATGTTTGCTTGGACTACATTTCTAAATGAATGCACTTGCCAGAAACAAAGCACAGATGCACGTACGCAACCCATGTCTGAAAAAATATCTCAATATTGCAAAAGCCTATTTTATGTATGGTCATTTATACTTGTGTGCCTAGTATTTGAATGTATCATATTGTTAGGTGCTGTTTGAATATGGAAATAAATTGTGACTCGAGTGTGCACTGGAATTTGATCTGTAATGGAAAGTTAGTAAGGCATGGTAAATTGGTTTGCTATTTATATCTTAAGCATTTATTACCTTTGTGGCATGGCAAATGAAGTTGGTAGGATTCAATGTATATATATCTATTAGTCTCTAGAGGTAAAAGGGGTGCTTATGGACCAATAGGTCACTACCCATCATGAATGGGCCATTGATGCTCCATTTACAGATAGTGATTTGATTGAAGGGGATAGAATCAGATGTTTAGTGTTAAGGTGAAGATTAAGTGGCCACAGATAGTAGATATTTCTCTATCAAGAACAACTTGGCTAGTAATCAACCATTTAGTTAGACAACTTTTTTTATTGCTACTGATAGGGCCTATGTGATATAGATACATTTTCACAATATAATGAAAGGTGTCCTGCCTTTATCTTTTCTTTTGTATAAGTCCAGTCTGTATCTTTATCCAGTATGCGACCTTCAACACTTCCATAGGAATATAGTTATTTTATCGTGATTTGTGAGCAAGCATGATCTCAGGCTGAGTGTCATGCAATATGTTGCTTTTGGTCCGAAATAGTTAACTATTGTTTAATAATATACTTTTGCAGGATTAACATTTCTCACTTTAGGAGTTTCTGTTTGTGCATTATTTGAGTATTGTTTTCAATAGTATTGCACTCTTGCTTTATTGATATTTTCGTGTTGCTGTTGCACATCCTCCCTTTTGTATGTCTGATAATATTTGGTAGGGTATTGTTACTGAAGACTTCAAACCAACGATCTTTATACTCTTTTCCTTTTTCTGGATATGTTTTAACATTTTACGATGCAACCTTTTATTTATTCTCCGTGTATATATTATATAACATTGTCATGTCTGACATACTGTGTTTTACTTCAAACCCAGAGGGATACAACTGGTTTAACTGCCGAAAACAGAGAGCTCAAGCTTCGGTTGCAGTCCATGGAAGAGCAAGCTAAACTGCGGGACGGTATGCTCTGTTCTTCCTTCGAAAACATTTATAGTTCTTCTGGTTGTCATCATCCATTGCTCTTGAAACACAAAATTTTACCGTGCAATTTATTTATCTGTTACTAAGGAAATATAGCAGTTCTAATTTCGTCGAATTTATTTATCTGTTACTAATGAAATAGAACAGTTCTAATTTCCCAGTTATTCAGGGAATCAGCTCACTGAAATATTTCATTTGTTACCTCACACAGCTTTGAATGAAGCCCTGCGAGAAGAAGTCCAGCGACTTAAGATAGCCGCAGGACAAGTCGGGAACATGAATGGGAACCCCTTCAATGGTGGACTCCAGCAGCAGATTCCATCCTATTTCGTGCAGCAGCAACAGCAGCAGCAGCAGATGTCGTACTTTGGTGGTCACCAGGCTCAGCATCACAATCTAAATCAAAACCATCGTCACCAGATCTCATCAAATGTGGGGCAGACGCTCAGTGGTCAGTCCCTAAACGACTCCATGGATTTTATGTGAGGAGTACAATATCAGGGCCAGTATTACATCGTATACCGGCTGCAGTTCAGCACTGTAAAGATAGCTAAATGTACAATGTATGCATGTGCCTCATTGGTAGTGTGTAGTTAGCTCTTCTTTGTATCATTATTCTGAAAATGGCCTCGTGTATGTCAAAAATGATGTCTTTTCTTCTTTGCTGGTTTCTGGAGTAATGTGTTAGACTGACTAGCTACCTTTAACAATTTATGTAAATCTTTAGCTTTTTTTTAATGGTGGAAGGTTCTTATACATACATACCTGTTAACTTATTTACAGAGTGGAGTTTATAAGATTTTTACCATTTTTTAACAACCTAGGACCGATGAAAAATGGGTTTACCTAAGAAATAAGTTATTCCAACCTTTTGAGAGTTAAAACATCTTAAGTTTAGCTAAATTTGTAAAACATCTTAAGTTTACCTAAGAAATTTGTATTGATTATATTTTTATAGTCATAATTTGTTTGTATTTTTTTTAAAAAAAATGTTAAACTTAATATACTTTGATTCTAAAAAAAATGAATTGCCTCGACCTCTCACCGTTGAGGCAGCACTGCAGCAGGTTGGTGGCTGGTCTCTCTCAGTCATTTGACAAATCAGAAACAGCATCCCGGACCCGGAGGTCGACGGGATGTGAATATGACGACGCTTCTTTCTCGTTCGACACTTGTCACATCTCACTTTTCTGTAACGATAGTAGACCTTTATTAACCTTTAATCTGGACAAAATGTCTATCCTCACAAAAAATGAGTGCACAATTATTGCCCCTTTGTTTTCTTTATACTCCGTGTAATAAAAGGACCCCTTCATGTTGCTATTATTTTTTCACCAAGGTGGGGGCATGCTCAAAGGGGGGGGAGGGGGGGGGGGGGGGCACTGCTGCTGTTTGTTCTTCGGTTGCTATCGGTAACCCACACTCCTTTGACTCATGTTGCTTTATAAGTTTAGGGTTTAGGCTGGCTCCAACAATAGCCCGTAAATGCTCCTGTCCGCTAAATGTAGGGGTCCGTCAGGTCCCCTACGGCTCCAACAATGCCCTCTAAAGCGTCCCCTAAACTATAGCGCACCTGCCAGAGACCGTAAATGTGGAGGCTCTCCAGCGTGCGCTATCCGCGCGACAGATCGACCACCCGCCGCGCAGAAACTTCTGCCTCCTCCCTCCGCGCGCTGGCGACTGCGTCTCCCGGGGCGGAGCCCTCGATCCGGCGTGCTTCGCCGCCGGCATCGAGGCAGGTGAGAGAGAAGAGGGCTTGCGCGGGCGGGTCTGGCGGCGGAGCGGTGTCGGCTCTTGCAACCGAGGAGCGACCCACCGCAACCGAAGTTGGAAGCGAGGTTCCCCCAACTCGTCGGAGGAGAGTCGCCATCGCCAAACGGCTTCGTCGTCCGCCGTCTTCGTCCAAGCTTGGCAACAAAAGGAAGCGCAGCTCGTCGCCGTCGTCGTCTTCGGATTCGATTCGGTCCACCGAACCAGATCCGAGAAGAACCAGGTAGGATCTACAAATTTCTCTTGGGTATACGTTGGATTGATGACCGTATTTTGTATTGCGATGTGTTTTGTATACCGTATTTCAGCCATGGCATTTCTCCCAGATCCGTAGGTTTACGGTGATAGTAGTTATCAGTTCTCCCAGATCCGTAGCCTTGCTTTCAAGAACATTCACTTGATCCAATAAGTTCATGAAAACCTAATAAAATTTTCCGTTCTCCCATATCTGAACCCTTCCTTTGATGAACACGGTCTTGATTCATATTCATCTAAGTTGTATTTCAAAACAGTTGGACATTTAGGTTTTCATGGTGCACAGAAATACATAGAAATTCGATGTGTCCACTATTTGTGTTGGGTGTATGTATAATATTATTTTCATGGGCTACAAGTTTTCACTCCAATGCAATGTGATTGTACTGTATGTAGATCCATGCTTTTAGGGTTCATCAACACTGTGTTTCATGGGGTATATGCACAAGTTTGTTTTAGATAGTTCAACATGTATTTGTAGGCCATCGTAACTAATAGAACATTGTGTTTCATGTAGCCCTGGAATCGGAGAACGAAAAGCTCCGAAAAACACTGGCTACTTTGCTTAGAGTTGTTCAAAAGCGTAGTTGTGACATCGTTGATGTCGTCAACTCAGCCTTCCATCCTTTCAACTCACCATTGTTGGATGAAATCAACCGAGCATTAGTTGAAATTGACAACCTCGCCAAGGATCTTGAAGATGTAGCAGTGCAAACCTAGTGGGAGGTCGACAATATGGATAAGTGTGAAGTGAATGAAATTCCGCCACAAGTGGAGGCAGTAGAGGAGCTTCTGATAGAAGATGCTTCAGAAGACGAGCTTCTCATAGAAGAAGATTCACCAATTAACTATGACAAACTTGTCGGCTACGACGATAGTCGTTACTACTCAACCGACGACACATATCCCTACTAGTATGTAGGTTGGTCTTTAATAATAGTATTAGTATGTATGGAAGTCGCGTTTGTAGGACGAAAACTTGAAATGGTGGCATGGTTTGTATGACCAATCTAGTATAATGTTGTCATGCTTTTATGGGTTTGGAGTGTTGTCTTCGTTGTACACTCAAACCGTTTGAACTAGTACAATTATTTATCAGTTGTGTTTCAGTATGTTTGCGTCAATTCATTACCAACTTTTCAGTACATTCATGACATGTTTGTTCTGCTTCTGTTGTATAGAATGGGAAGTGATTGGAACCAGGTCATGTCACAATATGGTAGCTTCCTTAGCCAAATTGACGAGTAGCCTGTGGGTACTCAACATTTTGAACTTCCAGTGGATGCCCACGCCGAGGGATCAAGAATACCAGTTGTACCTAAGAAGCCTAATCAACAAACAAAGCTAGCAAACTTCACTGCTGATGAGGACACGAGGGTTTGTCATGCTTGGCTTGCTGTCAGTTGTGATCCCATAATTAACACAGGGCAGAAGCGTCAAGGGTTTTGGAGTCGAATTACTGAGGCCTACAACTCAAGACGAGGAACATTGCCCGAAAGGTCGACAAAATCTTTGATGAGTAGATGGGATACTATCAGAACACAATGTTCTACTTTTGCTGGTTACATGATGACAGTCCTCCGACAGAACCCTAGTGGGCTAACTGACACAGACAAGGTACATCTTTACTTTGAAACATAAATTACTAGTTTAGGTTTTTTAAATATGTTCCTAGTCTAATGAGCCTGCCTCTTGCATACTTCACTTGCAGCCTCTAGATTTGCAGCTATTGAGAAGAAGCCTTTCCACTTTTTACGTTGTTGGGCCATACTAAAGGACCAACCGAAATGGATGGACAACCACATGGGTCAACAAAATCAACATGCCAACGCAGTTCCCACCCAATCTAACACTATCGATGTTGATGCAGAGGAGTCGGTTCCAACTAGCATCACATCCAAGAGGCCGCTTGGTCGGGATTCTTCAAAGGAAAAGGCTAAGTGAACTAAATCTGTCGACACATCTTCATCAGATTCTGAGTTCATGACACAGATGGGAGATCTTTCTTTGGAGCGCCTATTTGTGTACAAAACAATTGTTTCAACTGAGGAAAAGAAGTTGGAGTCAATAAACAAAAACGAGAGGCAAAAACTGCTCCTTGAAAAGAAGAAGTTGAACCTAGATAAATTAAGGATGGAAAGGCAGAAACTGAAGGAGGACAAGGAAGAGGAGGCCATGATCTTAAGCATGGATCTCAATAAATGTAACCCTCTTCTTCGAAAATACTATGAAGCCAAGCAACAAGAGATATTGGTAAGAGTTACTGGCTCATCCTCATCTAGTAAGTGAGGATCAGTTTTTCCATTTAGTTTTTTACCATTTCTGAATGAGGCGTACTCTCAGACTGCTTTGTGTGAGGATGTTGTTATCAGACCGGTTTCTGGGTATGTACCAGAATTTTTTTCTGCGAGGATGATGTTATCAGACTGCTTTATGTGATGTTATTTGTTTGAACAATTTGTTTGAAGACTTACTTTCTGTGAGAATGCTGTTAAAGTTTGTTAATGCCGTCATTTTATTTAAGTACCATGCGATGAGTCCACGGCTATGCAACTCCGGAGCCAAGACGCGCCTAGTGATGGTGGATAAGATCAACCTGAAGCTGAGTACATTTGTTTTGGTCTTTGAGTTGGTTATACCTTGATTGACGAAATAGTTGCGCTCTTCCATTGAACCTTGACTAGTTTCAGCCACCACTCCGATGTTCTCAAAACTTGTGTTCAACACCAATGCTCCTTCGTCCTCTACTATCATGTTGTGCAATATTATGCAAGTTTTCATTATGTCCCCAATGTGTTCAGGACTCCAACCGTAAGCAGGGCCACGGACCACACCCCATCGCTTCTAGAGCACACTAAAAGCTCGTTCAATATCTTTTCGAGCAGACTCATGAATTGTGGCAAAGTGTTGCGTTCTAACATCGTAGGGATTATAGATTGTCTTTACAAATACTGGCCAATCTGGGTAAATCCCGTATGCTAGATAATATCCCATATTGTAAGTGTGACCATTCACAGAGAATGAAACAGGAGGTGTGTCACCGCTGAGATGCCTTTCGAAAAGGTTTGAACGGTGCAGAACGTTGATGTCGTTGTAGCTACCTGGCATACCAAAATATGCAGGCCATATCCAAAGGTCATACGATGCAACTGCTTCCAAGATCATGGATAGATGTTTACCGCGACCTGTAAACATTCCCTTCCATGCACTTGGGCAGTTACGCCACTCCCAATGCATGCAATCGACACTACCAAGCATACCAGGGAACCCTCGTGAGTCGCCAACTTGGAGGAGGCATGCGATATCTGCCGCATTAGGTGCACAGAGATAGTAAGGCCCAAACGCGGTTTAGATGGCCGTGCAAAAGTGTTTCAATGCCTCATGAGCGGTGGATTCACCAATGCGTATGTATTCGTCGACCGCATCTGCAAGAATACCATAAGCAAGGATGCGAACAGCAGCAACAACTTTCTGCAGAGCAGAAAGACCTATCTCACCCGCACAGTTTGGGCGCTGAATAAAGTATGGATCAACTTGTTGCACAACATCAACCAGGCGCTCAAACACATGGCGACGCATGCGGAACCTGCCATATAATAAATGTGTGTCACTATAAGGGCCGATCAAGTTAAGTAAGTACATGTCAAAATGAAAGTGCGCATGAAATATATGAAATACCTCATACGGAATTGAGCATCCATGTACACGGGTTGCGCTCCAAAGTAGTCTGCTCGGATTCTTGCATCGCCGCTCATGTGATCACGATGAATCCGAACATGGCCAGGAATGGAACCACCGTGACGACGCTCGTTGCGTGCACGGCGCCTCCTAATATGCATGTACGTGGCCATCTGCAACTCTTCTTCTTCGTCTTCCATTTCTTCCATCACCCTAACAAGAAAAATCGATTCTAAGTACGGGTTCATTGTTGTGGAGATTTGAAAGCCAAGTTTGAGTGAAGTATGCAAGCATCACTCGCTATTTATAAAATGAGTAGGCTTCGAAGACAAGCCATCCCCTTGTCGTGTAGGCGAAGCTAGTCGATGGCTTGTCGAAGAAGTGTCGTGGCTTATGGCGGAAGCATGTCAATTTGGAAACATATTTTGATACCGATAAAATACTATGGGACGTTTTATCGACAACAATTACACACATAATAACATCCAATGTTAAATAATTTCGACAATTCAAAATTATTAATCAAGCATTGTTTTTGGAGATTATTATTTCAAAAATTATTAAATACACTATTTTGCGCATCATTTGTATAATGTGAAATGGGAAGAAAACAAAGAAAACAAAAAAAAGAAATGGAAAAAGGAAATCTGTTAACACTGTAGCTTTAGGGGACCGAATTTAGGGGACGCTGCTGGAGACTGAGAAGATATAGAGGACATAATCTTTTAGAGTGTGCTGTAAAGGACAGAGAATATTCGTTTAGGGGATGGAATTTATGGGACGCTGCTGGAGACAGCCTAAGGATACTGGTGAGTAGAGGATCGAGCTTCTGAGTGGGTGGGGGCGAGCGGGGGCACGATTGTTTTCATGGTCTACACTGTTGCCTTAATAGATAGTAGTGATTTACGAAACAAAACCATGGTGGTGTTTCGAATAAGGCTTTTATAGCGATGGAATTTTGGATGCAAGATTACCAATTTACCACCCCCATATGTAAGAGCAGCTGATGCCCGCTAGGTTTTAGGTGAAATGTATCAATGCCATTCATGGATGATTTTTTTTTTGCATAAATGATTCTTAGTAAAAGTTTTCATGAGGAAAGTGAGGAACATGTTACTTGCGCTAGTTAATCTACAAACTGACTAACAACTTTAGTAGGTTCAAGTATACAGCACTAGCAGCACCAACAGGAATTCCTGAATTTCTCCCTGTGTGTATCGGTGATGACACAGTAACCAATACCATGGCATGGCATGATTTGAAATTTCACCATACGTAGTATATGGTTTTGAGGAACAGCACTATGACTGGCTCCTTTTTCTATTACTAGGTTAGTGCCCGTGCGTTGCAACGGAAACATATAATATCATGATAACTTATATATAAATATATTATATTGTTATGAGAAAAGATTTTGTAATCCATTGGTGATCCTGGCTATACATATAAATTTTGTTATTTTAATCTACCTGTTTCACCACTGCATTGCAACCATCAGTATCATGCAGACCTATATATGTGATAGTTAGGTGTCTGTGCGTTGCAACGACTCACAAATTATTAATAAAACGCGAGTGCACAACAATTACATGAAAACAAACAATATATCGACAATCGTACACTAATCTATTTCTTTGTAGAGATATTGATAAGTCTCCATTGTATATTTACAGGGATGGCATAGCGACATGAATTGTCCTCGTAACTTAATAGATCAATCACAAAGTTCCTTCGAAGAATCCTTGCATCCTACACACAAAGACATAAGAGAATAGAACATCAAATCAAATTTGTATTATGTAACTGGAATGTATGTTTGAACATCAAATTCCATTCACTTACCATTTCCCCACATGACCATAGCTTGTAGAACGATATAACTGGTATTAACCCTATAGAATATTCGCTGGTGCAAGAAGTTGAAACTGCTATAACAGGCAGATTGAGCAGCTCTCAAAGTTGTAAACCTGGAGTTCTTTATACTCCATCAAAACTGACCGCAACTTCAATAGTCCTTACTGTCGTATAGCTGTTTTTAGTGCTGGCATGGACTAAAAATCTTAGTAGCCTATCAAAATCCAAAAAGGGAAAGAATTGGAATTACCAATTCCTATTGTAGCTATTCCTTGACTTGCTGCTAGGCTGGAAATTCCGGTTGTTGTTCCCTTTGCTGCAAGCAGATAATCCATAATCAACAAGAAAGATACTACATATAGCAATTATTATATTATTGGTAGCCTCTCTAAAGTATTATCTTGGCCGCCTCGAGCTTGGCATTATTCTTTGCGAGCTCAAGCTTTGCCCAGATAGAGTTCGTGTCAGGTTGCTGCGCCACCAGTTTCTACAGACAGATCAAAGCAGAACCTAGATCGATCTTTGTGGCGAGCGGTTAGTTCAGGCACGAAAACACCTCAGACACAGCCAACTGCAGCCTGCCTTGAGCTGGAGAGGCGTCCTCTTGATGCTGCTGCCTTGGCCTCGCCTCTATCTATTTCCAACTTCCTTATGTGTAAGGTTAACTGATTGGAATTGTCCTTCATTTGAAACACGATAGCTGAAACAGAGCAAAAACATTGTGAACCAGATTAGCAATTTTCAATCCTCCTTTTTGCCTGCAGGAATAGAGATCAGTCCTCTTATTTAAAAAGTAAATATGGAATATGAAACTATTCCAGCTGGACAAAAAGGTTATCTTTATTTTAACAACAATGTGAAAATTCACACTATAATTTCATATATTTTAGTAATCCTATTGTAGGTATATACCAGTGCGTTGCTACGGAATCAAACTTTCGACAGTAGGATGGTGTTGGTGACGCTGCCTCGCGGTTGCACTTGCACCGGACCGTCCGGACCCCACACCCACAAGAATACAAGATACAACCAACAAATAATACCCAAGATAGACACCCACATGATATAGACAACACATCATACCCAGACACATGTTGGATCCAACATATTGGCGCAACAAAAAATCATACGCGATCACCCCACTGCAAGGTTGAAGTAACCATTCTGTAAAAAAAGGTAAAGCAAAAAAGTGCTTAACACAACAGGAGACTCGTACACAGTGTTATAGCTCATAACTACTAAGCCCACGGTGTCAAAACAAATGGATCTTCCACACCTGGCCCTTATTTTTAAAATTAAGGGGGGCCAAGGAATGCCCAAGGATTTTTAGAGGATTGTAACGCTACAGACAGCTTCTTTGATATGTACACCCTCACAACAAATAAATAGGCCCCTGAAACTCTTGCACAAACTTTGGAGAAAATTTCGTGGCTGAAGGAGTACATGACCAGCTATTTAACTTTGTGCCAGACCTCGCAGGTGTATTTACTCTTGACGAAACGGTTGGGCGCATCCAGCAAAGCACCTGAAGGAGTGTATATATATGGCCTTCATCCCTTCATCTTTTAGCAGGATTTCCCACTTTCAACTGAATCGATCTCTTCAGAGCAGGGCTACTGGCCTAGCTGCTGCAAGCCACACCAGCCATAGATGTTGTCACTTGAACTACTCCTGTAAATGAATAAACACTCTCACCCAAACTGTGCAGTGCGCCTTCAGTTTTCCTGTTGTCCTACTACAAAACAAATGATACTTGTAGCATCTCTACCCTTGGTTCCTGCTAGAAAACCAGTGACACGTTGTTTCATCCTTTTATAATTTCGAAAGAGTCATTTCATGGAGATTCATAATTGTGCTTGTTTACAACAAAGCCACTACTTGGCAATAGCATAGCAACCAATAAAAGCTTGGCACAAATAAACTACTTCCTGAGCTTCAATTCTTTGGATGGTTCATTACTACATCCATAACATTAGTAAAGTAATACAATGCATGTGCATTATGACGACATCCAAAATTGTTCGATAAATCTGGTTTGTTTTGGGTCTATTTGATTATTGTAAAATTTCATGTTTCCTATAAAAGGCGAACTTAAGCTGTTAAGCAATACATATCCCTAACTGGAACAAGCCATTACCATATTGTTCATACCTGTTGCTCATAGTAAAAAGCTCCTCATCTTGGTTTATGATCCAAGGAATGGCACCCATACCGAAGGAGAAGGCAATGGCATAAGCCTGAACGAAGTATTTGAGAAGAAACTTACTGCACAAATTCTACATGTAAAAAGAAATGTTCTGCTGAAACGCAATTGACAGACTTACCACGACACCAACCAAGGACACCATACTTAAGATGTCATACAAGTCAGAGTCATGTGAAATATTATCCTAAAATAAATAAACCATGGTAAGAAAGAAGAATCTTCGGTGAAATGAGGTAAGGGGCCCTGCAACAACACTGCATATCAAAATGTTCAGAAACGTACTGTAGTAATGCAAAGAGTACAGAAGAAGAACTATTTTCTCATCAGAATCTTATCACAAAGGAACCTGAACATACCTTGATGTAAAATACAATAGCAACTACAAGAAGACTTAGAGTCATCCCAGCAGAAGAAATCTGCAATTTGAAGTGGCAATTAAACTAAGCTACAGAAAAACTTGTAATGGCAACATAATCAAGTAATCTCAAAGAGAATTACAAGCACTTGTAAAAAATATATGTGTAGAACACAACAAACTGAACAAATGCCTGAACTGTATTATGGATTGCTTTCCTGTATACAAACAAATCTTCACTTTAGCTACATACTTGGTTGCTCCACTCGACTGCTTCCTACTCGCCTGTCCCCCCCTGCTCGGCTGATGCTCGACCGAGATGGCCCATATGAGAAGTCGCCAACATAGCGCCGATGGAGGCAGGGGTGCTTTGAACATAATGAACACATGTAGGAAGACACTTAAACAAATCTAGTTCTGAAAAGCAAGATTCTTGGAAAAGATAACACAGACAAGAGCATGATGCTAGCTGAAAGTTGAACATAATGAACAGACAATTAAAACAAGTGCGTACAATTATACATTCATAATGTCAATGAATTGAAGAGGTAGAACATACTTCAACGGCTATGTCATTATCTTGCAGCAATCCAACCACAAATGTTGGAGCCCAAATATAGATTAAACCACTAAGCCTAGATGTTGTGCGGAGAGTAAACTATGACATATATGATTTTCTGAAATCATATCATATTAGAGAAAACATACCTCATAAATCCATTGTTGCTTGCATACAGAACATCAACTAAGGCATATTGGGGTGATGATTTGAAATTTCAATAGATAGAGATACATGGAACCTGTAGAAAATAGAGAAAAATATAAAGGAATGCAATCATTTAGAACCCACTATGACCATCGACTTTCCAATAAAGCTTAATCAATATGCTCAACACAGGATGCTAGCACGCAAATTGCAAACATGTAAGAACATCTACATACAGCTCTACAAAGACAGATATCATTTTCATTAAGAACTCATGAAGTCACAAACTTAGTACCATTCATTAAAACTGAGGTAGTTCAAAAGTTCATAATAAACATGATCGACAACTATATAGACAACATCCTTCAAAAGCATTCCAGCAGTAACATCTGTTTCTTATGGTGGAGAAACATTCACGAAGAACAAAAATAATTTGAGCTAAAAGCTGAAGTGACACATGATAATTTGAGCATTAAAGCATTCAATAGACTCACAACCACGATGAAAAGGGCTTCAACACATGGCCGTTTTTTCTCGGTCCACTGAACCAAATTCTGCTCGTGGCGAAAGGAATCAGGATTTTCTGACCACTCTTCCAAATCTTTTGCTGTGTACATGAAGTATCTACAAAATAATTGCAGACTTCTAAGGTACTTGAAGGACAAAAAAACTTAAATAAAAAGATAAATAAGATACAAATGAAAAAAACATCATGTGTGTGGAACCGCAGATGTAATATGAAAACGAGGAAAATTACAAAATATTCAATGTCGCTCGTTCTACTGGTAAGACACAAATGGATTTATTAAGCATGGCATGGTTCATTAGACACCAAGCTGAACACAAGAAAACCGAGAAGGGACCTTTTATCTTACCCATGAATATGACAAACAGGAACAGAACCAAGACCAATCACAAATATGCATAGGTCTTATCTAGAACCTCTAACTGGTAGGGGGTATCCATCATCCGCTTCACTGGCTTCTCCCCTGACCTCAAGTTCCCCGCACTTGCCCCAGATGCAGAAGCCAAGGATGAGGTTGCCACTATCGCTGGACATGGGGTCGTGGCCTCGGCAGTGCCCTCTAGCGTCTCCCCCCACCTAGCACCTCAGATTGCCACTGGAGGGGGTTAGCTACGTCGATGATGTAATCGACCATGGGCGTCCACCGGCAATGGATCTGGAGGGGTCGTGACGAAGGATGGGTAGCAGAGCGTGGTGGAGGTGGCCGGCATCTAGGTGCAGATGGGCCCTTGAGTGACGCGATGGAGGGACGGGTTGTGCCCCCACGCGTTGTGGACAGAGGAGCGATGGCGGGGGGGGGGGAGCGCGAGCGATGAGGGGTCAGCGACGGTAGGGGTTCCTCGCGTGTGGGAGGGGGGCGAGCGATGAGGGACAGGCGGCGGCTTGTGTGGAGGGTTGACGGGAGGCACGATGACAGCGGCGATTGCAGGGGTTGCTCGCATGGACGGGAGAGTGGTGGGCGACGAGCAAGGAGACGCACGCGGGCGTGGGCAGCATCCAACGGACGTCCAAAACGGAGGCGGGAGAGAACAGACAGTTGAGATTGATGGGAGGCAGAACACAAGGGAGGCAGGCTACCCTTATAGCCTTAATAAGTAGTAGAGATATACAACTCGTGTTATTTTTTTAAGCTTAGTTTCACTTATTGGTCACCACAACAATCAGGCACCCACTTAACAGTTTTAGTGAGCCTAGCAACCCAAAAAAAGGAAAAAAAACAAACGTATGCAAACCCATTCAGTTAGGTTACAGAGACTGTATGGGTTTCCATCTATTTGCTAACACAAACAAGTACCATTGGTGATTTAGTTAGGTGTGATTTATGTTATATTATTTAGCCACATGCTCTACATCATTGTAGTCTGTAAAAAACAGAGGAACATATGCATCATGATCATCTTGTAATTAGAACTGAATAAAAACTGGAAATGCAACCTATTAAAATAAAGATTGGAATAATGAAAAGGCAAAAGGCTGATTAAAGTGTAGTACCTTTTTTTCAGACAATCCACATTAGATAATCATAATGAAAAGACAAATGGCTGATTAAAGTATAGTGCCTTTTTTTGCAGACAATCCACATTAGATAATCACTCATAAGCATTGTTAACTTATGGTTCCGGTAAGGCATATGTTGTCCATCAGAAGATAAAGCACCAATAACATCAGCCAAAGCAGAAAAAGATTTATTTATACTTTGCGCTTCTTTCAATTGCTTTCCTGCTGAACCAGATTTTTTCACCCTCTCAGAACCAGCAAGGTCCACAAAACTTAGCTGTTCAAACAGAGAAACACTGTCAATTCTTCCCTTTAATATGAAACAAACTCAGACATTAATTGCAACAGCCCAAGGACTGTTTAGAATGCAATAGTTTCATAGGAAACTGTTTAGTTCCAGCAGAAATATGAGAAATCACAACTTTCCAAAGAACTTTATGCAACATATTAGTCTCTTTTTTGTTAGGTACACGATATTTTCTGCAGCTTGTCTGTTTGAAATAATCATATCAACTAAGAGGAACAACACAAAGAAAACATGTAGTACTATGCATTATATGAAAGTATAATAATGGCAAACAGAGGGAGGGATCTGATCAACTTATTAACCCATATCACCAGCTAAAATGCAAACATAAATAGCTAACAAAATGTATACAGTTGGAGGCCAACAATTTGGTACTAAATGATAAATAAAAGTCAATATTGAGAGCATCTGGATCTCTTCTTAGTCAGTAGCAAAAAAGGAAAACAACAACCTCTAGTTCTATGTAGAGTAGAGGACATGAGGCAAACCTAAGACATTCAATGGTCATGCACTACATAAAGTATAGTACCTTTTTTTGCAGACAATCCACATTAGATAATCATAATGAAAAGAAAAACGACTGATTAAAGTATAGTACCTTTTTTTGCAGACAATCCACATTAGATAATCACTCATAAGCATTGTTAACTTATGGTTCCGGTAAGTATATGTTGTCCATCAAAAGATAAAGCACCAATAACATCAGCCAAAGAAGAAAGAGATTTATTTATACTTTGCGCTTCTTTCAATTGCTTTCCTGCTGAACCAGATTTTTTCACCCACTCAGAACCAGCAAGGTCCACAAAACTTAGCTGTTCAAACAGAGAAACACCGTCAATTCGTACGTAGATAGGCCAGCCAGTCATCGCCATCGGCGAAAGCTTCGCCTCGGCGTGCAGTGGTGCGCAGCGCGTACAATAGGACAGATGAAGGACGACGACGGATGGAGTGGTCTGAAAAAAAGAAAGGAAAGGAAAGAGATGAATGAACAGGGAAAAGGCACTTACCGTCCTGCGGGAGGAGAGACGAGGTTAGGCCCTGGAGCTCTGTCATGGCACAACGCCCCGCCGGCGATGCGCATCCCGTGAGCCGCTCACAGGCGCGCGATTTGGACACCCTGCTGCTCGATCCATGCATGCATCTCCGATCCATCCATCCTTGTCCAGCAGCTAGCTGCTCGACCCCCAACTGTACGCGTATGTGCACGCCAATGACAGAGACGACAACCGATGAATATGCAAGAGGGTTGCAAGTGTGTGTGTGTATATATCATAGGTGGAAACAAAATAGTGAATGGCCCAACATTCGGTCAGCACATGAATATTAGTAGTTAGCCAGTTTTGGTTCATGAGAGCAAACCACTTGGTTCTCAGTTTTTACTCCTTCAAGAATGAAGGGAAAATACTTTTTTTTAATTTTTTCTCCTTAATTGGCTGCCTTACCTATAAAAACAGAATAAACTTGTAATCCTACAAAAAAACATAATGAGTAGTCCAGTGCTCACAATATAGGAGTTCACTGAAAATCCTGCAAAAAGCAGAATTAACTGAAAAACAGATGAGTAGTCTAGTCCTCACAAGAACATCAGCACCAAACATGAGTTCAAACTGGTAGGCATTTTTCTCAGAAGAAATAGAAGGGGGATATATGATACTGGGAAAATTATTATAACAGAACAACCAAAGCATGTCAACATATTTCTTTACTTTGATAGGACACAGGACAAAATTACAGTAGAACTTGGCAGTCTTGGATGTAATAAAAGCAACTGTTAGAATTAAACCATGGTGAAATTACTCATCTAGTGAATATCCAAACAAAATCTACAGACAACGTGAAACCATTACACTTATCATGTACCTCTTGAATGCACGCAGAAATATCTTTCATCAAGGGAGCTCTGGAGGTAGACTGTATGTGAACGTTGGCTTTTCTTTCTTCAAGACAACCAACGGATAAATTTCATTTGTTGATTTTCCACGCCATGGTTGAATCTCCCTCAACATCTCAAGGATGTTGCACGTGAAACCCCATGAATTGGTTTTAAAACTAATTGGACCTATGGTGTTTGGCTGCCATTGTTCTGGGGCCATGTAATTTGGACTTCCAAATCTCTAGATGAGGTCTGGATTAGGTAATGAAAGGCCAAACAGCAAGGATGGAATCCCAAAACCCCCCAGCGCAGCACAATCGTTTTTGATACCCGACAAGCCCTAGGAGGAGGTGATTGACACTGGAGTGGAGGGCAGGAGTAGGACAATGCATCTGGACTGAGGTGAGTAGGACAGTGCATCTAGACTGAGGTGGGCGGAGTGCCTATACCTTGAAGGAGGTGATGGCGGCCTAGCTGCAGGAGGCCGGCGATGGTCCGATTGGGGGTGGGCATACATGCTTAGATGGAAGAGCAGATAAGAGAGCAGCGACGAACAGATCCAGGGGCCGTTGGTGGAGAATCCGTTGTTGGTGGAGGAGGCAAGAGAAGCGTCGGCGCTCATGGCCATTCATGGAGGCGCGTCATCGCCCGTCGACGGCCGCTGCGTGCCACCCATTGTTGTGCTTCGTTGGCACGATCCCACCGTCGCCTCTGCGTCCGCCTCGAAGCCATGGCGGGGGGTACGGTTGGGGTCAATGATACGGCGGATCAGCTCGAACCCCGTACCGTGTCGAGGGGGGATGGGGAGGGGAGGGGGAGGGGCGCGTTGCCAAGTGGATCGGCCTCGTGGGCGCCGCCGCCAAAGGGTGAGCGGGGCGGTGCCTGCACGACGATGGGTGGGGCGAGGTGGTTGCCAAAGGCAGGGACGGGAGGGGGAGAGGGCGGGGGCGAAGCACGGTCGGATCGCACGTGGATGAAGCGAACGGTCTAGATTCACGGATGGCAGAACCAGAAAAGGCAGGCTACCCTTACAGTCTTAATAAGTAGTAAAGATTTTATAAAACCACAGCTAGAAAGACATGTTATACACATACTGGTTGAGGCAATGGTGATGTGGTGTGTGATGAACTGCAATGAACTCTCTGACATCTATAACGTTCGGACATGTAAAACTCTATGTGATGCACAAATTAAAATCCTATGAAAGGATGGACTGAAGGTTTGATTTTTAGTATTTCTCTCAGTTGTGTTAGCAGCCAAGTAATATAGTAGTTTGACAAAGTTTAACTCTAAATTTTGGTTAGCAATGTAGACACGGAAATAAAGTTTGGTACAACTATAGATGCAGTATTGTCTTGGTTTTAAGTCCAGAAGGCGAATGAGTGTCAAGTTAACAACTCCGATAAAAAAATTAACACTGTCCGCATCTGATCAACAACCACATATGTGCAACAATTAACAAGCAGAGTTACACATACAATATCAAGGAAGGGACTTTTTTGATCCACTAACTTCTAAATGAATAATTTGTTTTTGAAGTATAGTACATTTAATTCACACCAAAATAGTTTAAGCTCTAACTTCATCTGATTATAAAAATATAATTTGGCTAGTGCTAACAAAGGAAGACAATATCATTGTCTTATTATTCCTTTTCAGGTAATGTTAAGCTAAATGGTCAGACCAAAATAGTTATGTCATGGAATAGAGAGAATAAATACTAACTGAGTTTGTAGACATAGATAAAATATATAAGGTGGCATGGGTTGGGTATGTACCATGAAGCTTGAGAAAGGAGAGATGTTCTGGAATTGTCGGTTTTCCTGTAAACTCTGTGAAGCAGAATCTTGCAACGGTGCACTTGAAGTTGCACAATCAGCATTTGAAACCTGAAGATGATCAGGAATTATTACAGCCGGATTATCATCAGACAATTTTGGTCCCCCATGCAGAGTCAAATGATCAAATTGTGTTGTCGCTGTAGACACATCTCCATTCAGATCTGCCATCAAAGAGGTAAACGATAATACAAAATGAGAAACTTGATGAACACCTTCAGGAACACCCAATTCGCAATGTAACACAATAGATGGCCATCGTGCCATTTTATTTTAGAAGGGGCATAATAGGTAACAGGTAAAGTAGTAGAAGGATGGCAACATAGGGGTGCACATGTGTGATATCCAAAGACAAGGGGGATGTGTGATACCTACACATTAGGAAACAAAAGGGAAAAAAGATCCACAATTCCACATAATAAATAAAATAAAGAACTTACAACTTAATTTACTTATTAGTAAGTAGGGTCATCGGAATCATATAAGCCGGACAACATGGGGAAATACAGGTAAGACAAAGCAAGGCTGATTTTGACTTACTTTGGTTGTGCTCAAATGGAAGGCCATTGAGCTAAAAGTCATCTATTTTCTCTATCGAGCCTTCATCCACATGACTGACAACTTCAGTATATTCTGATTGTATAATCTTTACCAGAAGCAGAAACTTGTCCAGGAGATATCAAGCTTTCTGTATTGTCCTCTTCCAAATTTGCATATTTTTCAATGTCATCTTCATTGGCATCTGCCATTGATGAACCTTGTGCATTAGCACTCATGGAAGGGGCTTCAACATCTATTCGCTCAGCTGAAGGTAACATATCAAATGTGGAAGCATCTTTAGGTAGAGAGTGCACCTTAATAACACCATTTGGCAATTTATTTGCTGCGACATAAGCAACATATTGAAGAAACTATGAGCAACCTGTTGTACAGAGTCTAGTAATTGCCAGCTAGGGTTTGACATACCTGCATGGCTTTGTCAACCATCTGCCTAGCTTGTGATAGTGATCTTTCTGCAAATGCGGCTATATATGACTCTAGCTCATCGTAGTGGCCAACACTTTTATTGTCTGGGCAATCTCTAGATTTTGCAGGGCCGTCAGATGTACTCCTATATGGTGGTCTTTCACTGTTTACAATAGATTCTGCCTGCAAGTGAAGCATCAATAGAAACTTAGACCTCAGATACTAACCATGATAATTGCATTTTATGGATGAGTAGAGGACTAAGCACTGCTACGTGAATATATAGTTACTTAGCCTACTGCATGTTGAATCTCACTCTAGAATTTAAGAACCCTGAGGGAAAAGTATTTTAAACCAGATAACCTTAGGTTGTCTATCTGATGTTAAGCGCAGACTTTTGAGCCCCTCAAGTACAGTAGACCCGTTTACAGCATTATCCTCATTCTCACTTGGTGTAAGGTCAGGAATGTGATCCATCTCCAGTATGCTGTACGCATCATTTGAAAGGTAGCTCCTTCTCATGTTGTCAGGACGGTTATACAGCCAGTTGACTGGCATACAATCAGTGTCCTGAAACCAAATAAGTTCAGGTATGTATCTTTATTCAACATAGCATCAGACTGTCAGATTGAAAGTCCCAAGCACAGGAACGCATAACATCATGAATAATTAACAAATCCTCACCGAGTTCAAGGAAAATTCAATCCAAAGCATAAATAATAAAAAACATCATAAAGCAAGCAGATCTGATGCAAAAACAGTTCTGTTATATTCCTCGGGCACAAGATTTGGTGTATTGGAAATGACTGAATCACCATCAGTTGGCAACGCGGTGCTACTTGCAACAGATCTGCTCCCAACTTTAGCTTAAGGCCTGCCCATCTTCACTATTTCAGCCATGGAAGGGCGACCTGGAATACCACCCCAACCATGCTGCACTTTAGATAAAGGGTGAGAAGTGGTGTTCTTAGCATTAGTCTGGGCAACATTGCTGCAAAGATAATGAGCATAAAAGAATTAGTAAGCCTGCCAAGGAAAATACATAAAAAGAGAACTAATGTTTTTTAGTAGCATTCAGTTTTACTTTACAACTGTTGCGACCAAGGTAACTGAATGAAACAGGCTTAGAGAAATAAAGCTAAATTTAGGTACAGAGTTCAAAATTGGGGTCACGATTGGAATCTGAATAGTGAAATATCAGGATAAAATTTTGTTTATGGCATTTAAAAGCCTTCAGGAGCAGGAGTCAGTGCGGTGAGGTAATCATACCGTGATGTCAGTTGTCACACTATCCGATGCTCCTCCAAGTAATCTCCACAGAGGCATGCGAATGCTATTAGCAACCGCGTCAATCAGCACCATCTCCACTCCTGCTCTGGCCTTAAATGGAAAAGGATACAATCAAATACAACCATAGGACTAATCATTAATAAGTCTAAACAGAAATCAAGCAATTGAATGGCCATCAAGAAAAATGAGAATCAATGAGAAACTATGTCAGTTCCTTATGTCTGCATCTCATCAATTCCCAAGGGAAAAAACTGGAACGCCTCCATATGTGCTAATGTGTGGTGCCGGTATGCAGATGACATGCCCATTCGTGAGCATGTGTGATCGAGGGGACTCGATGGGCTCAAGTCATTCCACGATGACAGCAGCAGTGGACGCAGCCATTGGTGTCTCTCTGTCTGCGACTGAGACTTCGCAAACACAGAGCGTTCAGCAGCAGGCCAACATGCAAACAGGTAACGTCTCAAAGACTCAATCTGACTTGAAGAATAAAGAATTGAATTGGTGATATTTTCATAAAGCAAACAAGAAACCAGATCGGCCTCTTGTCCTTCTCCAGTAAACATGTTAAAGGAGCCCTAAAGGAATCCGTATGAGGAATCACGTTCCTATCCTATCCTCCCTAGGATCGATGATCAAACACCAGCCAATCCACCGCGGTATCGCAAGGCAAATTTTACTTGTCGAAGCAGGACGAGAGAAGCTGCGGATCCCTCACTGAGGCGAAGTCGTGTCCCGGGAGCACACTGGCAATGTCCTGCAGCAGGGCGCCGAGGGGCGCCACGGGGGCAGCGGTGCACGCCCGGCCCGCGGCACCGAGCGCTGTCGGTTGGTCCTCGGCGGTGACGGAGGGCAGCACGGGCGCCTCGCCCCAGCCGACAGCGCCGCTGCGGAGCTCGACGCGCACGACGACGTTGGAGAGCGCGGCGAGGCGGGAGGACACGATGGTGAAGGGCACGGCAAGCAGGACGCGGAGCGGGCGCGCGCCGGCCGCTGACACGTCCACGAGAAGTCTCCTTGAGCGCGTCAAAGCCCAACGAGCCCACGGGGGAGGGCGGGGACAGGGACGGCGAGACGGCAGAGGCGGCCGTTGGCGGTGGATCGACCTTGCGGGCGATGCCGACGAAGGGTGAGCGGGGCGGTGCCTGCACGGCGATGGGTGGTGTGGTTGCCAAAGGCAGGGACGGCTGGGACGGGGGAGGGGGCGGGGGCGGAGCACGGTCGGATCGCCCTGGATGAAGCGAACGGTCCAGATTTACGGACGGCAGAACCAAAAAAGGCAGGCTACCCTTAGAGCCTTAATAAGTAGTATAGATAGTAATGCGCTTTCACTATCACACTGGATGGCACACCATTCAGGAGGATATTTGTTTTTTTAAGTCGGTGGAGAAATAAAAAAAGTGATGCACACCATATGGTTAAAAAAGTGCATGCTTTCTCTAGTGATGTCTTTTTCATCGCATTAGGTCTTGTTCGATTATTCTTATATCATATGGATTAGATATGATTGAAAATAATTAGTAGATATTTTGACTTACTATAGATTAAAACTCATTTAATCCTCTTCAATCAATATGAGTTCACTGACCCTCGTCGTGTTGGCAAAGCAAGGCCATGTTGTATTTGTTAAAGGACCCCTTGCTACCGAGTGTAGTCCAAGGGCTACTTAACTGAATAATAGTAGAACATAAGGAGACAAGAGTGTAGAGAGGGACTGATTCTTTATTACTATATGGTGCTGTTGTCCAAGGTTACATGATATGGGGATCTCCTCTCTATTTATAGACAAAAACTAGGGTTTCAGGCATATGGGCCACATGGGCCTTCTGGCTCAAGAAAGGTTTCTTAACACTCCCCTTTGGTCCAATGCTGCGAGATGCATATGCCCCAAAACTCCATAAAAACCCAGTGGGAAAAATTGGAGAAAGAGTACATAGCTCACGTTTGCTGTGTCGCACGAATTGCCTCATCAAAAAGCTTAGCGAGAAACTTTCATGAAAACTCACATAAGGGAAAAAGAGTACAATTCACCCAATATAATAATTTAATCTTCTAGATTATTTGGGTACTTAAAATTTACGTTTAAGATTTATTTGGGTGTGTGTGAAGTTTCTCCCCCTGAGATCTGCAATTCTCTAAGTCGCATCATTCCAAGTCCTCGGACGCATCTTTCAAAGGATGACGTGGGGAGTGACTTTGTGAACATATCTGCGAGATTTTCACATAACTTAGTGTGCAATATTTTAATCTCATTCATCTTATGTAGCTCATGTGCATAGAAGAATTTGGGGTTTATATGCTTCGTAAGATTGCTTTTCACATAGCTCATTTGAACTTGTGCGACACAAGCTGCGTTATCTTCATAAATGATTGTGGGTGTTTGCTCAATATTCAACCCACATGCAGATTGGATATGGTTGATCATTCTTTGAAGCCATGCGAGGCTTCATATAACACAATAATTTCCGAGTGGTTCGTTGAAGTCGAGACCAAAGTTTGTTTTGACGACTTCCATGAAATTGCAGTTCCTCCACAAAGGAATACATATCCCATTTGGGACTTGCCTGAATGTAGATCGGACATGTATCCAGCATCAGCGTACCCGATAAGATTCATATCTTGATTTTTTTGATAAAATAAACCAAGATCCTTGCTTCCTTGTAGGTAACGAAAGATGTCCTTGATCCCTTTCCAATGCCTTTTGGTGGGTTCTGCACTGTATCTTGCTAACAGATTCATGACAAATGCAATATTTGGTCTCGTGCTATTTGCTAGATACATTAGCGCTCCAATTGCACTTAGGTATGGGTATTCAACTCCAAGAACTTCCTCCCCTCTTCCTTAGGTCGGTATGGGTCTTGGTCTATATGTAATGACCTTTCGATCATAGGTGTTTTGGCAGGGTATGCCTTCTCAAAACCAAATCTTTCTAATACTTTATGAGTGTAAGTTGATTGGTGGATTAATATGCCACCTTTAAAATGTTCAAGCTGCAAGCCTAAATAGAATTTGTTTTTTTCCCAGATCTTTCATCTCAAATTCAGACTTCAAGTATGAGCTTGCTTCTTCAATTTCTTCATGTGTTCCTATGATGTTCAAGTCATCAACATATGCTGGTATAATACAGATTCCATTCGGGGATCGTTGTATAAAGACACAAGGGCAATCCTCGCTGTTTGTGTAGCCTTTCTTGCTTAGAAATTCACTCAGGCGATTATACAACGTTCTTCCTGATTGTTTCAATCCATACAGTGATTTCTTAAGTTTAACACTGTATAATGCTCTATTTTTCTCGTCTCGATTTGGGACTGGGATTCCTTCTGGTATTTTCATATAGATGTATGTATAGTTTCCATAAAGATAAGCCGTCACAACATCCATTAGTTTCATTTTTAAATTTAAGTTCACTGCCAATGAGATCAAGTATCTAAAGGTAATTCCTCCCATGACTGGAGAGTAAGTTCCTTCATAATCAACTCCAGGGCGCTGAGTGAAACCTTGAGCGACTAGCCTTGATTTGTACCTTGATATTTCATTATTTTCATTTCTCTTGCGGACAATTACCCACTTATAACCTACAGGGTGTATGTGGGATGGTGTGCGGCTTATGGGCCCAAACACCTCTCTTTTGTATAGAGAAATTAATTCCACGGTAATTGCCTTTTCCATTTATCCCAATCCGGTCTTTTCTTGCACTCTACGATAGCTACCGGTTCCGGGTCATGATCAATGATCGAGGCAACTTTCTTTGCGAAATATATGTCTATGTTGGCTATTGCTCTGTTCATGCATTCTCCAGTTAATACATAGTTTATGGCCATTTCATCATGGGATGCTTCTTGAATTTCTTCTTGTGTTTCCATGCTGCTTCTTGTTGCGGGAACGAGTTCCTTTAGTTTTTCATCGCCTTTGTGTGCGCACATGTTTGGGTTGGCAGTTTCTTCTACGGGAAAGTTCAAGTCCGGAATGCTTTTCTTCATGTGTTCCTTCTCGGTGCCAGGTCTCGTCTGGCTCCCCTTCTTGCTTTGGGGCATTTTCGTGACTGGCTGTGGTAAGTCCTCTCGCCCTCTTTTCCCGGGACATCTCCAAGTACTTGGGGTTTGAGAAGCCAGAGTTCCTGTCCTTTTGTTATGAGGCCTCTTAACAGGATCGAGTATACCTTCAATTTTCTTTGGTATTTCAACCCTCTCTGGTGCATTCCGTGCGGGAACATGCAACTACCACGCTCTTCAAATCACAAAAATGGTCAGGCAGTTCATTTGCTAAGTTTTGCAAATCGATTATCTTTTGAGCTTCCAGATTTGCTTCCTTGGTGTGAGGGTCATGAGCGGGGATTCCCGTGGATTGCCATATAATTTCTCGGCATTTCTCATCCAAAGGTTCTTTTGCTCCCCCTAATGACATGAAATTATCCTCGTCGAAAATACAGTCAGCGAATCGCAATTCTCTGGTCATTGGGTCAAGGTGTCTAATTATGGATGCACTCTCATATCCAACATATATCCCTATTTCCGGAGAGGACCCATTGCACTTCGCTGTGGAGGTGGTATAGGTACATGTACCATGCATCCAAATTTTCTTAGGTGAGAGATTTTTGGGATGACTCCTTGCACTAGTTGTATTGGTGAGTGAATGTTGTATGCTGATGGACGGAAATTGATAAGTGCTGATGCGTGCAGGATGGCATGGCCCCAACATGTGTTGGGTAGGTTACAACTCTACAAGAGTGGTCGAGCAATTAGCTTTATTCTTTTAATCAAAGCTTCGGCTAGTCCATTTTGCGTATGAACATGAGGCACCGAGTGCTCAACTGCAATTCCCTATGCGGTACAATAATCATCAAATGCCTTAGAGGTAAATTCTCCAGCATTATCCATTCTAATGGACTTTATTCGGTGGTCAGGGAAAGTATTTTTAATTTGGATGATCTGTGAGATCAACTTTGCAAATGCATGGTTTCGAGTTGATAGTAAGCATACGTGCGACCACTTTGAGGATGCATCGATTAAGACCATAAAATACCGAAAAGGTCCTGAAAGTGGTTGAATTGGACCACAAATGTCTCCCTGCATTTGTTCCAAGAAGACGAACATTTCATTCTTTACTTTCAAAGGCGATGGTCTCACTATCAATTTTCCATGGCGCATCCATGGCACACAAAATCTTCTTGATTTGGGAAGTGTTTCACATTTATGCAGTGTCCTTGTGAGTTCTTGATGATATTTCTCATCATTCTAAGACCAGGGAGCCCTAGTCGACAATGCCATAGAGAGAATAATTCAGAATGTCTAAACACCATCTTTAGGGAAGTTTACATTGCAAGTGCACTAATCTTAGTATAATATAACCCTAATTCTAGCGATGGAAATTTTTCTATGACTTCTTTGTCATATTCCCCATACTTTATGATGCATAGGTATTCTTTACCATTTTACTCTATGGTTTCTACATGAGAACCATTTGCAAGAATGTCCCTAAAACTCAAGAGGGTTCTGGTTGAGTCAGTGTACAATAGTGCTTCTTTGATTTCGGTTTGAGTACCCATCGGGAGTGTAATTGTGGCTTTACCGGAGCCTATTACACATGAATCGCTTCCGGCGATTGTGGTAATACTTCCAACGTTCTTCGTGATTGTGTGAAAGTATTTTGTTTCCCTTAAAATGGTATTTGTCGTGCCACTGTCGTCAATACATATACCCTCCATGGACCTTTCATAATAAGATTATTGCAATTAGTAATTATCATAAGGGAAATATTGCATAGTAAATTCAAATAGTTCAACATTCATGAAATAAAGATAATGCTCTCATAGAGCTTACAGACCATAATTTAAGCTCTAATGAAAAATAAATGTGCATGCAAGCACTCAAATGGAATCGAGAAAGGCATCGGTGTCAGCCTCCACTAGAGCTGTAGAGGTATTCTCTTCGGTGGCAATCATCTTCATAGCACTTGCAAGATCAAGAGGCATGCCAAATGCTTCAAGTGCAGGGTCTTCTGCCATGGCTTCATTGTTGGTTGCCATGGTGAAGTGGGCCTCAGGTTTCTGTTTGTGCATGTTCTTTGCCTTGTATGCTTCTATTACATGCTTTGCTGATTGGCATATTTTAGACCAATGCCCCCACACTCCGCATTTGTAGCATGTTTGGTCTTGAAGTTCGTATGTCTTATGTTGTGGCTTCTCTTTGCTTGTTTTCTTTCCGTGAGCATTGATGAGATTGAATGTGGTTTCTTTCTTTCCCTTACTAGCACCATGCTTGCCTCTTTTTCTCTGGATAGGCTTCCTTATCACGTACGAGGCGACATTAACTTTAGTGCTAATGCCCTTTCCATTTGGATAAGCATTGAAGTTTGTCTTCAATGCATCATCTTGTGCCTCATTTACTTGCATCATATCGATAAGATCGCTATACTGCTTGTATGCGTCTTGTCGATAGTTGCGGGCAGATTGGATGGCGCTTGGGTGGAAGGTAGACAAGGTTTTTTCAATCTTTTCCTCATCTGTTATCACCTTACCACAAAGAAATAATTTGGTGCATATTCGGTGCAGTGTTGCATTGTATTCTCCCACAGTTTTAAAGTCGTCATATCTAAGGCGAGCCCAGTCTTGTTGTGCTTGGGGTAAGACTGTGTATTTTAACCTCTCAAAACGTTGTTGCAATGCATTCCAGAGGTTGCTTGCCTTTCTCTCTGACATGTATTCATTCTTGAGTGTAGGCGAGAGATGATGCCGGAGAAAGTGCAATGCTTGGTCATTTTGCTCGTCGGTAGCCACTTCATCTTTTCGGCCAAGTTCGATTGCAACTTTTGAGCTTCTTGCCCCCAAGCACAATTTGCACATCAGATGCCCACGTGAGGTAGTTTTGGCCATGCGGGGCCAACACCTCAAATTCACGGCTCAAAATACCAATCATCTATATGTGATAAATTTCATAATTAGATTACTTCTTGTAATCATTTCATAAAATGAAGTAAATAATTGCAAAAAAATAATTCAAATAAATGGTGCAATATATAAATTTAATTGCACAAGTAGGTAAACTTCTTGTGTTTAACTTTATATTATTTTAGGAAAAATACAGAAAACTGGAATGTATTAGTATGCAGTATTAATACAGTTCAATTATTATTTCAGGGAAAAATACAGAAAACTGAAATATATTAGTATGCAGTAGTAATACAGTTCAGTTGACTGTCTACAAGCGCTTTAGGCTACGCGTGCGTGCAGTGTGGCAGGAGTTACATGGCTACAAAATCGAGTTAGACGCATGGTTCTTCTTAAAACAGTGGTTCCATCTTGCATGCAGCCTCTTCCCCCCCCCCTTTAATGGGGGTTGGTGCCCATACGACCATGCCTTGAGGCTTCGCCCTGACATGCATGTGGAGGCGCATGTGCTTGCATTTTTTCGTCTAATGCATTTAAGGTGGGCGGTGGGCACGTGCGCTGGGACTCTTCCTATATCCAACGCCTCCATGCTCCTTTATCTTTCTTCTTCTTTTTTTTCTTTCTTCTCTGCGCTCGGTCGGTGTCTAGCCGAGGCGACTGCACCCACGCTTCATGGCGGCTTTGTAGCAGTGGCGCTGCGGTGGCTGTTGCTCATCTATGTTCGCGCTTGCTGGAGCAGCGAGGTCACAGAGGATGCGTGTGTTTACGTGTGCGGCGAAGGCACCGATGCTAGTACTATTTATGTTGCTTGTTTTTTTCTATATGTTCTTTCATGCAGTAAAATAAAATATGTTTATCACACAGATTGATCGATGTGTGCATCGGCGATTTCAAATCAACAACAATCACGTGTGCATCCCATCGGCTTTATGCCGGCGATAGAATCTGCTAGGGGATGTGTTTGTTTGTGCTCAAATAGAGAATAAAAATAGAACTTTAAGTGAGCATAATGCATAAAATATATAAGTTCAGTACTTTTTTACTTTCTTTTCTTGCTCTCCTTTGTAGAGCCAGGTGCTGATAACGTGTTAAAGGACCTCTTGCTACCGAGTGTAGTCCAAGGGCTACTTAACTGAATAATAGTGTCGGGTACCATAATTAGGGGTACCCCCAACGCTCCTAATCATGGCTGGTTAACACCCTCATATCGACTGACGGGTGCGGTTCAAGCCAAGACTTCGTCTGCCCAAGGAACGCGATCTCACCCGAGCCCAGCCTCGGGTTGGAACAGTAGTCCCAGACAAGTTCACGCCTCGCCCGAGGGCCTCCTCAGACAGCGGGTGCCCCCTGGCTCTCTCGAGGCCCGGCTCGGGCAGGCTTCGTTGTGAAGCAACCTCGGCCATACCGCCTCACCAAACGACCGCTTCGCAGGCGCATAAAATGCAGAGGATTCCTGACGCCGTATCCTGACACACGCGCCTCAGTCGGCCAGGCCGAAGTGACCGCAGTCACTTCGCCCCTCTCCTTTACTATCCGATATGACAGGAAAACAGCGCCGCTCGCTCCGCTCCGACTGCCGTGTCAGCCACCCCGGCAACGACTGACAACAAGTCACGATCAACCACCGAGTTCAAGCCTCGGGCGCAACAGGAAGCTCCACCTCACCCGACCTCATGCTCCGGCCTCGGGAGGAGGTTTCTGCCTCGCCCGACCTCACGCTCCGGCCTCAGGAGGAGATCTCCGCCTCGCCCGACCCCCGGACTCGGTCTCGACCCCGATCTCGGGAGGAATCGCGTCCTCGCCCGACCCCGGCCTCGGCCTCAAGAGAAGTCTCCGCCTCGACCGACCCTGGGCTCGGACCGACCGCGCTAACAGGGGAAACATCATTTCCCTATTCCTAGCCTGCTCAGGCTACGAAGAACAAGACCGGCGTCCCATCTGGCTTACCCCGACGACGGGTAATGATGGTGCCCCGCATGCGCCATGACGCCGGTGGCCCTCAGCCCCTTACGACAGCAAGGAGACGTCAGCGGGGTCCTCGCCGCGCTGCCAGCGGTGCTCCTATAGGACTTAGGCGCTCCTCCGGCAGCCACGCCATCACATGTACAGGGCCCATGCTCTCCCCCAACGGCCACGTTGGCATGTACACAGGGCTTAGGCACTCCACTGCCGGACACGTTAGCACATAGCTACGCCCCCCGTTGTACGACTGGACTCTCTCCTTGCCTCTATAAAAGGGAGGTCTAGGGCCACCCTAAGGGGGGTTCGCGCGAGGGAAGCGGCGGACGAGCTCTGTGTCCCCCCCCCCCTCTCTCTCCCTCACGTGACGCGCTTGTAACCCCTACTGCGAGCGGCACATGTCGGACATTGCCCTCGCACCTAAGGCGACGGCGGGTGTCACTTCCCCGCGACGTGTCAGCCACAAGCGGACTGATGACGCCAGCACCCTCGCAAAGGACCTGCTAGGCGTTACCCTCGTACCTGAGATGACGGTGTGCTCCGCCCCCGACGCGACTTCACCACCGTCCAACGACCAAGAGGTACCGTCCGTTTTCCATCCCATACCTTTTCGGTTCATCTTCGATCCACCTAGCGACCTCACTATGGTGAGCGCCTTCGTAAAGGCGTATCCAAACCTTCCGGGGTACCACATGTGGTCGACCTAGGACCGACTGACAGCCGTCTCAACCTTCGGACCGATGGGTTCTGAGGAAGAGGACTACCCTGACTCCGGTTGGGGTTTCTCTGCCCTCAATGACCCCGGCGCCATGCGGGGCTTCATGTCCGCATGTGACCACTGCCTCTCCGGTTGTTCTGACGATGGCCATGACCTTGACGACGAGGGTTACGGCCCAAGTCGCGATCCACATCGATCTGGGAGATCACAACGAAGGCAACCACCTCGGTATGCCTGAGGTTGACGATCCCCCTGGGCCCACATCTCGCATTGACATCCCGCGGGAGCTAGCTGTGGTCCCAGTCCCTGCGGGGGGTCAGGACATACAGCTCGAGCAAATCCGTGAGATGCAGGCCTAGGTCGACGGGGAAGCAGGCCGGCTTGTATAGCTCCAACAGAACATCGAACAGGAGTGGGCAGGCTGATCACTCGCCAGAGAAGCCTGTCATCAGGCCCAAGACATCCGGCACCGCATCATCGACAATGCTAGGGCAGCGCTGCCTCCGGCCGTCAGCGGATCCGGCCAGGACCTAGCTGCAGCGGCGATGCTGATTTGGGCTATGCCGGAGCCATCCACCACCGAGGGGCGGCGCATCCAGGGCGAACTCAAGAATCTCCTAGAAGGCGCCGCGGTTCGACGAGCCGAGAGCTCCGCCTCCCGCAGGCGAACTGACCCCTCGGAGCATGACGCGGTGTCCTCCCGACGCATTCGGGAAGCCTCGGTCGATCCCGAGCGTACACGGGACGAGGCGCCCGTTGCCCGGGAACGCCTCGGTAACGAGCACCACCATCTCGACCATCGAGCCCGCCTCGACGAGAAGGTGCGCCGAGGCTACCATCCTAGGCGCGGGGGACGCTGCAACAGCGAGGAGGATCACAGTCCTTCGCCCGAACCACCCGGC
Organism: Zea luxurians; assembly: GCA_029449295.1. Classification (NCBI taxonomy): domain Eukaryota; kingdom Viridiplantae; phylum Streptophyta; class Magnoliopsida; order Poales; family Poaceae; genus Zea; species Zea luxurians. The sequence goes on from JAOPSE010000119.1 coordinate 5,334,151, forward strand.
CCGCGAGTCTTCAGCCGGGCCATACGACGAGCACCGTTCCCTACTCGTTTCTGAGCCCCGACTACTATCACCAAGTACTCGGGGGAGACGAGGCCGGAGCTGTGGCTCGCAGACTACCGACTGGCATGCCAGTTGGGAGGGGCGGATGATGACAACCTCATCATCCGTAATCTACCCCTTTTCCTCTCCAACGCTGCCCGAGCCTGGCTGGAGCATCTGCCTCCTGCGCAGATCTCCGACTGGGGCGATCTGGTCAAAGCTTTCGCGGGAAACTTCTAGGGCACGTACGTGCGCCCTGGGAACTCGTGGGACCTCCGAAGCTGCCGCCAGCAGCCAGGGGAGTCTCTCCGAGAGTACATCCAGCGGTTTTCGAAGCAGCGCACCGAGCTGCCCAACGTTACCGACTCGGATGTCATTGGGGTTTTCCTTGCAGGCACCACTTGCCGAGACCTGGTGAGCAAACTGGGGCGCAAGACTCCCACCCGCGCGAGCGAACTGATGGACATCACCACCAAGTTCGCCTCGGGTCAAAAGGCGGTCGAAGCCATCTTCTGGAAGGACAAGCAGCCTCAGGGGGAGCCAAAGACTGACGCCCCTGAGGCATCCGCCCAGTGGGGCACGAAGAAGAAGGTCAAAAATAAGTCGCGAGCGAAGCGCGACGCCGCAGACGCGAATCTCGTCGCTACGGCCGAGCTCAGGAACCCTCGGAAACCACCTAGAGGGGCCGGCGCGTTCGATAAGATGCCCAAAGAGCCGTGCCCCTATCACCAGGGGCCCATCAAGCACACCCTCGAAGAATGTGTCATGCTCCGACGCTACTTCCATAAGACCGGGCCCCCGGCGGAGGATGGCAAGGGCCATGACAACGACAAGAAGGAGGGCGGCAAGGAAGAGGGATTCCCGGAGGTCCATAACTGCTTCATGATCTACGGCGGGCAGGCGGCGAATGCCTCGGCTCGGCACCGCAAGCAGGAGCGCCGGGAAGTCCGCTTGGCGAAGGTGGCGGCGCCAGTCTACCTAGACCGGTCCGACAAGCCTATCACCTTCGACCAAGGCGACCACCCCGACTTCGTGCCAAGCCCGGGAAGGTACCCGCTCGTCGTCGATCCGATCATCGGCAATGTTAGGCTCTCTAAGGTCCTCATGGACGGAGGCAACAGCCTTAACATCATCTACGCCGAGACCCTGGAACTCTTAGGCGTTGATCGGTCCGAAGTCCGGGCCGGTGCGGCACCCTTCCACGGGATCGCGCCCGGGAAGCGAATCCTACCCCTCGGACGGATCGACTTACCCGTCTGCTTCGAAACTCCCTCTAACTTCCGAAAGGAAGCTCTCACCTTTGAGGTCGTCGGGTTCCGAGGAACCTACCATGTGGTGTTGGGAAGACCATGCTACGCCAAGTTCATGGCCGTCCCCAACTACACCTACCTCAAGCTCAAGATGCCGGGCCCGAATGGGATCATCACCGTCGGATCCACTTACCACCACGCGTACGAATGCGACATGGAGTGCGTGGAGTACGCCGAGGCTCTCGCCGAGTCCGAGGCCCTCATTGCCGACCTGGAATGCCTCCCCAAATAGGAAGCAGTGCTCGTCGACTTTCTCCGCGCAAACGCCGAAGTCTTTGCGTGGAGTCCCTCGAACATGCCCGGCATACCGAGGGATGTCGCCGAGCACTCACTCGACATCAGAGCTGGAGCCCGACCCGTGAAGCAAACCCTGCGCCGTTTCGACGAGGAAAAGCACAGGGCCATAGGCGAGGAGATCTGCAAGCTACTCACGGCAGGGTTCATCAAAGAGGTATTCCATCCCGAATGGTTAGCTAACCCTGTTCTTGTAAGGAAGAAGGATGGGAAATGGAGGATGTGTGTAGACTACACTGGTCTAAACAAAGCATGTCCGAAAGTTCCCTACCCTCTACCTCGCATCGATCAAATCGTAGACTCCACTGCTGGGTGCAAAACCCTGTCATTCCTCGATGCCTACTCAGGCTATCACCAAATCAAGATGAAAGAGTCCGACCAGCTCGCGACTTCTTTCATCACACCTTTTGGCATGTACTGTTACACCAAATGCCATTTGGGTTGAGGAATGCAGGCACCACTTACCAGAGGTGCATGAACCACGTGTTCGGAGAACACATCGTTAGAACGGTCGAGGCTTACATCGACGACATCGTTGTCAAGACAAAGAGAGCCTCCGACCTCGTCTCTGACCTTGAAATGACATTCAAGTGTCTAAGAGCGAAAGGCATGAAACTCAATCCCGAGAAGTGTGTCTTCGGAGTCCCCCGAGGCATGCTCCTTGGGTTCATTGTCTCCGAGCGGGGCATCGAGGCCAACCCAGAGAAAATCACGGCCATCACCAGCATGGGACCGATCAAAGATTTGAAAGGAGTACAGAGGGTCATGGGATGCCTTGCGGCTCTAAGCCGCTTCATCTCATGCCTTGGCGAAAAAGGCTTGCCTCTGTACCGCCTCTTAAGGAAGGCCGAGTGCTTCACTTGGACCCCCGAGGCCAAGGAAGCCCTCGGAAACCTTAAGGCGCTCCTTACGAAAACAACCATCCTAGTGCCCCCCACCGCAGGAGAAGCCCTCTTGATCTACGTAGCCGCGACTACTTAGGTGGTCAGCGCTGCGATCGTAGTCGAGAGACGAGAAGAAGGGCATGCACTGCCCATCCAGAGGCCAGTGTACTTCATCAGTGAAGTGCTTTTCTAGACTAAAGCTCGCTACCCACAGATCCAGAAGCTGCTCTACGCAGTGATCCTGACACGGCGAAAGTTGCGACACTACTTCGAGTCTCATCCGCTAACTGTGGTGTCATCCTTCCCCCTGGGGGAGATCATCCAGTGCCGCGAGGCCTCGGGTAGGATAGCAAAGTGGGCGGTGGAGCTTATGGGCGAAACGCTATCATTCGCTCCTCGGAAGGCCATAAAATCCCAGGTCTTGGCAGACTTCCTGGCTGAGTGGACTGACACCCAGTTACCGACAACTCCAATCCAGCCCGAGCTCTGGACCATGTACTTCGATGGGTCACTCACAAAAACAGGAGCGGGCGCTGGCCTGCTCTTCGTTTCACCCCTCGGGAAGCATCTCCGCTACGTCATTCATCTCCATTTTCCGGCATCAAACAACGTGGCCGAGTACGAAGCACTGGTTAACGGGCTACGCATCGCCGTCGAGCTAGGGGTCTGATGCCTCGATGCTCGAGGCGACTCGCAGCTTGTCATTGACCAAGTCATGAAGAACTCCCACTGCCGTGACCAGAGGATGGAAGCCTACTGCGACGAGGTCCGGAGCCTGGAGAACAAGTTCTATGGGCTGGAGCTCAACCACATCGCCCGACGGTACAACGAGACTGTGGACGAGCTGGCGAAAATAGCCTCGGGGCGAACGACAGTTCCCCCAGACGTCTTATCCAGAGACCTACATCAACCATTCGTCAAGATCGATGATGCGCCCGAGCCTGAGGAAGCCTCGGCCCAGCCCGAGGCACCCTCGGCCAAGCCCGAGGTACCCTCGGCCGCACCCGAGGCACCCTCGGCCATCGAGGAAGAGGCCTTGCCCGTCGAAGAAGAACAGAATGGGGTCACGCCAGATTCGAACTGGCAGACCCCGTAACTGGAATATCTCCTCCGAGGAGAGCTTCCCATCAACAAGACCAAAGCTCGGCGGCTGGCTCGGCGCGCCAAGTCATTTGTCTTGCTGGATGATGAAAAAGAGCTCTATCACCACAGCCCCTCGGGCATCCTTCAACGATGCATATCTATCGCCCAAGGACAAGAGTTGTTGCAAGAAATACACTCGGGGACTTGCGACCACCATGCAGCGCCTCGAGCCCTCGTGGGGAATGCCTTCCGACAAGGTTTCTACTGGCCAACCGCGGTGGCCGACACCACTAGGATTGTGCGCTCCTGCCGGAGGTGTCAATTCTACGCAAAGCAGATGCATCTGCCCGCTTAGGCCTTGCAGACGATACCCATCACCTGGCCATTTGCTGTGTGGGGTCTAGACCTCGTCGGTCCCTTGCAGAAGGCACCCGAGGGCTTCACGCACCTGCTGGCCGCTATCGACAAATTCTCCAAGTGGATCGAGGTCCGACCCCTAAATAGCATCAGGTCCGAGCAGGCGGTGGCATTCTTCACCAACATTATTCATCGGTTCGGGGTCCCAAACTCAATCATCATCGACAATGGCACGCAGTTCACCAGAAAAAAGTTCCTGGACTTCTGCGACGACCACCACATCCATGTGGACTGGGCCGTCGTAGCTCATCCCATGACGAATGGGCAGGTAGAGCGTGCCAACGGTATGATTCTGCAGGGGCTCAAACCAAGGATCTACAACGACCTCAACAAGTTCGGCAAGCGGTGGATGAAAGAGCTACCCTCGGTAGTCTGGAGTCTGAGGACGACGCCGAGCCGCGCCACGGGTTTTACGCCGTTCTTTCTAGTCTATGGGGCCGAGGTCGTCCTCCCCACGGACTTAGAATATGGCTCCCCGAGGACCAAGGCATACGACGACCGAAGCAACTAGACCAGCGGAGAAGACTCGCTGGACCAACTCGAGGAGGCTCGAGACGTCGCCTTACTACATTCGGCACGGTACCAGTAGTCGCTGCGGCGCTACCACGCCCGAAGCGTTCGGTCCCGAGGCTTCCAAGTGGGAGACTTGGTGCTTCGCCTGCGACAGGACGCCCGAGGGCGCCACAAGCTCACTCCTCCCTGGGAAGGGCCCTTCATCATCGCCAAGATCTTGAAGCTCGAAACTTACAAGCTGGCCAACGACCAAGGTGAGGTCTATAGCAACGCTTGGAACATCCAACAGCTACGTCGCTTCTACCCTTAAGATGTTTTAAGTCGTTCATGTACCTCGTTTACATACACAAAGTCTAACCGTCAAGGAAGGGTCGGCCTTGCCTCAGCAAAGCCTGACCCTCCCTCGGGGGCTAGAAGGGGGGAACCCCCTCTGCGTCAAAATTTTCCTCGGAAAAATTTTCTACCAAAACAACCTTTGTGCTTTCGACTTCCGTATTGATAGCGGGATCCTGAGAACGACGAGAGTACACGTAAGCGGCAAGGCCGACCGAGCCGAGGAACTCCTATGCCTCCGGGATACGGATACCTCACTCATCACCTTCCGCGAGAAGTAACTCACGCTTGGATAAGCGATCCTGCTACCGAACAAGTCCTAACACTCGGGTAGAAAACGACTTTCGTGCCTTCTAAACTGTCCCAATAATGGAATCCTTCGACCAAATGAGAGCACATGTAAGCGGCAAGGCCGACCGAGCCGAGGGAATCCTACGCCTCTGGGATACGGATACCTCACTCATCACCTTCCGCGAAAAGTAACTCTCGTTCGGATAAACGATTCTGCTATTGACAGACAAGTCATGATGCTCGAAACAAGAGGAGAGAAGACACAACTTTTTAAACGCGACAATAAAGCGTTTAAGCCTCAGCGGCCGTGAAAAAGCATGTGCATGCTACAGACAAACTGTTCCTGCAGGTTCAGGCATCGGCAGAGGGAGCAGCAGCACCCTCGGCGTTGATTCCACCCTCGGCGGAACCAGGCCCGGCCTCGGACGACGACCCGGGCAAAAGGACCTCCACCTAAGGGAGGACGCCAGCACCGCGCCAGCAGATGTCTTGGCCAAGCTCCAGCGGCTGCTACCAAATCTTCCTCGGCCTAGGAAGCCGCCATCTCCCGGGCCGACGAAGCCTCTTTCCGAGCCGACTCCGCGTCTGTCCGCGCTAACACCGCTGCCTCCGGCTCCGGCTCATCGCAGAGCAGCCAAGGGTTCCGAAAACTAAGCAAGGGAAGCCTAGAGCGGCAAGGCCGATAGAGCCGAGGGACTCCTACGCCTCCGGGATACGGACACCTCACTCGTCACCTTCCGCAAAAGGCAACCGACGCTCGGTTAAGTGGTTTGGCCAGCCAACAGACAAGTCCCAGCGCTCGAAATGAGGAAGACACACAGCTTCATTCTCGAATACCCAAATGTTTAGGCCTCGACAGCCACAAAGAACAAACACATATACCTGGGATAACTCTTCTACATAGGCTTAGACGCCGGCAGAACCCTCGGCGGTTCTCCCGACCTACGACAAATGTCTAAGTACTTGAAGCGGTTACATTTTGCTCCGGCAAAAACCCGGTATATCTCCTTACAAATGGAACTCCGGTTCCGCTCCCGCGGGTATGAACAACCTCCATACCAGGGGGCCCGCGGGACGACGAACTCCAAGCGGCTCACCGGCAACCACTCCAGCAGCAGCGACGACCTCCGTCTCGGGCGGCTAGACAGCTGCAGCAACGGCTTCAGGGCAAACGCTGCAGCGGAAAAACCCTCGCCCACGAAGGACGAGAACGAGCCATTCAAGCCAAAGAGACGGAGGTCCAGGGTGCAGGCGGCGCTGGCGGTCTCGTCGGCAGAGACAACCTCCTCCGGCTGCCACCACCTCAGCACCGATGGCCACCTGCCCACCAACACCGCACCGGCGTACGGCGTCCGCTCCGAAAGCGCACCGGCAGGTCCTCGCTCCCGTCCTTGCCACAAGAACGAGAACGGGGCCATCCCAGAACACGAACGCCGCCCTCGCGGCGTACGACGTGTTGGGCGACCCCCCAACAGCTGACGGCGCAGCGAGGATCGGTAGTGGGGGCGACACCGGAAGCAGCGCCAGAGCCACTCGTGCTGGGGAGCCAAGCGCGCGGCAGCTGCCAAGCGCCACAGGCGGCGAACGCTCTTCTCCCCAGATCATTGAGGGAAGGAGCGGGCCGCTGCCTACGCAGAGGTAGGCCCCGGCTCAGCTCTCCCTCTGCCTCAGCCCGGATGACGAAGATCCTTGAATCTGAGGGCAGGGCAGAGGCCGCAGCCCGGCTTGCTTCTCCCCACCAAACTGCCCATTGGTGAGGGAATGCAGCCGGGCTGCACGACGAAAATCCTTGAAGCCGAGCAATGGCTGAAAGGTGCCGATCTCCACGAGGCCGCGCTCCTCCAACGACAGCAAGAGCAAGGCGGCGCTGGAGCACCCCATCCGGGGGCTCAAAAGGTGGAAGGGCGCAAGGCATGAGGGGAGGACGAAGGCATGGCCACTGCCCAGGGGATCGATCCCCCTTTTATAGGCAGACCTCCTCGCTTGCACCCCTTACCGTCACGGGCGAAATCCCCACTGACATCCTCCAGGGTTCTCCCCCCACGACACGGGGGCTGGGACCCACACGTCATACGAGCTAGTCCGAAGCACGAAGAAGGCGAACCGCCGCACACGAGGCATGTAATCGTCCTGCGGTTACAAGCGCTCTCCCATCTTCGCAGAAACCGGTGGTCGAAAGGGTGGACTGCCACGCGACAAGCATCCAACTGCACTGCAACTGTGCACCCCTTCGGCTCTGTCCACATCAGGTGGACCAGCGCAAAGGAAGCGGGCCCGCATGTCATGAAACTGGCGCGCCGGTTACGACGTGCAAGAAGCTACACCGCCACTCACGCCAATGTTGCGCCTTCTCGACTGCGGGACCAGTACCGTGACTCGAGGTACCCCTGCGCATGACCCAACAGTGCCAATTAAAGGCGACGACCACGGGTCAGTCAGCCGCGGGGTAGGCACGACGGTTGGCATGGTCAAAAGTGGGCCGGCAGTAACTACAGCGGCAGACGAGCGGAGGCAGCAGTCAAGTCGCCTGCAGGCTCGCGTCCCCTCCTGAAGCAATGGGAGAGCCCTCTCTCGCGGCGTGAAGACGACGCGCCCGTGCCCCATTCCTCGAATGGCTCGCACGCGCAACGGGCGCCACGCGAATCGCCCGTCCCGTCGCATTAACTCCCCGACGGAGCAGGCAACACCTCTGGCAGGCGAGGTGGGCATCGCTTCGTCTTCGCCATAATGACCACGTCAAAAAAGGTGCGCCACCTTATTTAAATTCATATCCTTCCCCTCCTCCTCTCTCTCTCTCTCTCTCTCTCTCTCTTGCCACAGGGACCGGGAAAGGGGACGTTGTGGAAAGGATCCTTCTCAGCGAAGGAAGCGGGCCCCTCGGAAGGGTTCGACAGCCGCCCCAGAGCGCTCGGGCTCCGTTCCCACTACTGATCAGGGGTTCGTAGGCTGGCCCCTCAGAAGGGTTCGACAGTCGCCCCAGAGCACGCAGAGTGAGGGATGACTCTGGGTACGTTCGATACATAGCCGAGGCTTGGGCTATGCTCCCGAGGTACCCTAGGACATTTCCGAGACCAGTGGGAACGATTTGTAATGGAATCCCACCGGAGAGAGGCATCGAGCCCTCGGACCCTGTCGAAGGGGTCTGGGTCCGGCGAATCACTCGCAGGTACTTTTGGAGCATGCCTCTGGGCCACCAGCCGACCCCTAACGAACGGGGCATGGGCATCCACTCGGATCACCTGTAGCAGCTCACTGGAAACACCATGTTCAGCGCCCTCCGAGGGCAACATGGCGCTTTCCCCCCTCCTCCTTGTGGAAAGGCGACGCAGGGGCGTATAATAAAAGTTGGGAAAGTCCTTGATCGTCCTCTCGCTCCGTGCAGAGGCTCGGGGGCTGCTCTCGCACCCGGCTACGGCCAAAACTGTTGACAGCGTCAACAAACCAGCTTGATAACTTGGAACCTGACCACGCACCCGGGCTACGGCCGGGTCGCATGAGGGAACGATCAGACCGGCCGAAGCACCACGAAAAGCATTCAGACCTCAGAGGAGTCAAACCACTCCTCCGAGGCCTCGGGGGCTACACCCGGCGGGTGCGCTCGCGCGCACCCACCAGAACAAGGCAAAAACCGAGAAAGGCCGGTCCCCTCACCGAAACGCGGCAAAAGCCTCCAAGCGAGTACCATCACTCCCTTCGAGGCTCGGGGGCTATTGTCGGGTACCATAATTAGGGGTACCCCCAACGCTTCTAATCATGGCTGGTTAACACCCTCAGACCGACTGACGGGTGCGGTTCAAGCCAAGACTTCGTCTGCCCAAGGAACACGATCTCACCCGAGCCCAACCTCGGGTTGGAACAGTAGTCCCAGACAAGTTCACGCCTCGCCCGAGGGCCTCCTCAGACAGTGGGTGCCCCCTCGGCTCTCCCGAGGCCCGGCTCGGGCAGGCTTCGTTGTGAAGCAACCTTGGCCATACCGCCTCACCAATCGACCGCTTCGCAGGCGCATTAAATGCAGAGGATGCCTGACGCCGTATCCAGACACACGCGCCTCAGCCGGCCAGGCCGAAGTGACCGCGGTCACTTCGCCCCTCTCCTTTACTGTCCGATATGACAGGAAAACAGCGCCGCTCGCTCCGCTCCGACTGCCGCGTCAGCCACCCCGGCAACGACTGACAACAAGTCACGATCAACCACCGAGTTCAAGCCTCGGGCGCAACAGGAAGCTCCGCCTCGCCCGACCTCACGCTCCAGCCTCGGGAGGAGGTTTCTGCCTCGACCGACCTCACGCTCTGGCCTCGAGAGGAGATCTCCGCCTCGCCAGACCCCTGAACTCGGCCTCGACCCCGGTCTCGGGAGGAATCGTGTCCTCACCCGACCCCAGCCTCGGCCTCAAGAGAAGTCTCCGCCTCGACCGACCCTGGGCTCGGACCGACCACGCTAACAGGGGAAACATCATTTCCCTATTCCTAGCCTGCTCAGGCTACGAAGAACAAGACTGGCGTCCCATCTGGCTTACCCCGACGACGGGTAATGATGGTGCCCCGCGTGCGCCATGACGCCGGTGGCCCTCAGCCCCTTACGACAGCAAGGAGACGTCAGCGAGGTCCTCGCCGCGCTGCCAGCGGTGCTCCTACAAGACTAAGGCGCTCCTTCGGTGGCCACGCCATCACATGTACAGGGCCCAAGCTCTCCCCAACGACCACGTTGGCATGTACACAGGGCTTAGGCACTCCACTGCCGGACACGTTAGCACATAGCTACGCCCCCCGTTGTACGACTGGACTCTCTCCTTGCCTCTATAAAAGGGAGGTCCAGGGCCACCCTGAGGGGGGTTCGCGCGAGGGAAGCGGCGGACGAGCTCTGTGTCCCCCTCTCTCTCTCCCTCATGCGACGCGCTTGTAACCCCTACTGCGAGCGGCACCCCTGGTGCAGGATAATACAAGGCTTGTCCCACATCTTGTGTTCCATCCCGCGCCAACCCATCTGGGCAGGGACACGCAGCGACAATTCACTCGTCGGTCCAGGGACCCCCCGGGTCGAAACGCCGACAAATAGTATAACACAAGGAGACAAGAGTGTAGAGAGGGACTGATTCTTTATTACTGTATGGTGCTGCTGTCCAAGGTTACATGATATGGGGATCTCCTCTCTTATTTATAGACAAAAACTAGGGTTTCAGGCATATGCATATGAGCCACATGGGCCTTCCTGGCTCAAGAAAGGTTTCTTAACAGTATTTATGGAAAACATGTCACCACAACCTGTTGACCAGGAAAAAAATAAGTGCACCAAGCAAAGACAACAACATAAAACATGGAAGCAATGGTCGGGCATTTAGAAATCTGGGTGTACGTTACTAGATAAGTGCTCATGCGTCTTTTCTGTTTGCACTAGAATTGCTTGTTTTTTCTTCTCCATTTTATTGGGTTACTAGATAAGTGACCGTGCGTTGCAATGGAAAAAAGTACAATAATAATATACGTATGGTCATGTGTTGTGTTGTAAATCAAAATTAATTAGCCTCTAGAACTTTGTAATAATCCCATAACATTTATGATATATAGTTAGATGTTCGTACGTTGCTACAAATTCTATATATCATATAAGTAGACTTTATTTAAAAACAAAAACCAAGAACAATCTTATATAGATCATCGAAGTTTAGACTTTAGATACAACTTTATTTATAAACAAACTCATGTAAGATACAAAGATCAAATGCCTTTTGTTGAGCACCAAAATGAGCGGTGGACGGTCCGGCCCTGAGTCCGGACGGTCCGCGCGCGCAGAACAGATTAGGGTTCCGAGTTTCTTGCTGTGTTTGTTGGCTAGATTCTCAGAATTAGCTCGGGGAGTTTATTTGTAACGGGTCCAGCCCCCTCCTCTAAAAATATAGAGGATTACGGCCGATTAGAATCAGTCAATCGAACCCTCAATCAATACAATTTACATTTATTCTTAGGAGTAGTTCTAGTCTAGTTCTAGGTTAGTCTTCCAATCCCCAAATTCTCCGCTTCTCTTCGACTCTACGTCGATTAGAGGAGTCTAGGTCGGTCTACCCGAGCCTAGACACCACCTAGGATCTCTACTCCCCGACGGGGTCCCTCCCGGGAGCGAGATTCAGACACCGTCGGCGACCTTCCGCGCCCCTGCGCCAGGCCGCGGACCGTCCGGCCCCTGCCCCCGGACCGTCTGGCCCCTACCCCCAGACCGTCCGCCCCTGTGCAGAGAGCACCGCCATGGTTCTTGTGTAGTGTTTGGCGCCCAAAAAGGTGCCAACACACTTTTTGGCGACTTCGCTGGGGAAGATTTCATACACACCTATCGAGATCGGCCCTCAATGGCCGGTTCAAAGGATAGCTCTGAAGTTTCCACCAGCAATATCATCAAGCCGACATGGGAAACCTTGTCGGCTGAAGAACAGCTCCTATTCGAGGAGCGCCAGGAGCAACTGATCCAGGAAGCAAAGGCAAAATTCCTGGCCGACTTCAAGATGGATAGGAACAACAAAGTCGTTTGGCAACGGGCGACAGATCTGGCTTCGCTCTGACCTACTACGAATACCCCCAATGTAGTAGCACCAATGAACTCTAATCTCTTAAAGCTTACATAGACGAACAGCGAGAGCAGATGCAACATATTGTAGAGGATATACAAAATGATCATAAAAGGCTAGTGTGTGTGATTGATAAGTCTACTATTGCGAATCTTCCTTTGCACGAGGTTGAACTGAGGGAATACACACGTAATTCATTGGCTACAAGTTGTCACAACCAGTCACAACCCCTTTATGGGATGCCGATAGACATGTACCTTGGGCAAAAATAGCCTCCCACGCACATCGGCGATAAATTTGCCGATCTGCGCATGTCCGGATCGTTCGCACGTGAGCGCGGACCGTCCGGGCCAGCGGCGGCCGATCCCATTTTTAGAAGCGAATTACCGAGGCCTGCACCCAAGACGCCACATACCGTGCGAACCCTCGATAACTCATTCGGGTCGTCCACGTATGACGCCAGACAGTCCGAATATAATGTCGGACGGTCCGGCCACATGGCCAGACAGTCCGCGCACGGAGCTTGACAGTTCGCGTATTTAACCGGACGGTCCGGCACAAAGTTTTTTGAGGAGGATGGATATCCAACTCCGTATCCGTCCCAGCGAAACTCCCCATCTCACCATATGACACACCAGCACCATAATATAATCTACCAAACCCGTGAGAGTGAGTACTTTCTGGCCCCTAGAAGGCCAGAAAGGAATGGCCAGTCCTATGAGCCTCATAGGGCATGTATTAACACACCGCAAAACCCAAACCAATTGGGAGGAAAACAGCATACCAACATCCAAACAAACTCACCCATATTAGACCAAAGAGTCAGTGGTCTCCCACCGGCTGCCATCGATATAGTAAGAGAGGAAATAGCTAGGGCGTTCCAAGATAAACTTGGAGTTAGTATAGTCCCCGGGGGGCAGTCATGTCGGAGACCTTATGATAGCCAGTTTGACCGTCTCCCATACCCACAGGGGACCAGAATACCCAAATTATTCTGGTGACCAAGGAAAGAGCACACGTGAGCACATAGACCAATTCTTAGCACAGTTAGGAGAATTGGCCGACACCGAAGCATTCCGTGTACGTTTATTTTCATTATCTTTAACAGGGACTGCATTCACATGGTATGCCACGCTCCCTCCTAATTCCATTTTGTCATGGGGAGACTTAGAACAAAAATTTCATGAACATTTCTTCTCTAGCGATTACGAGCTAGATTTAGTAGACTTAGTGGCCCTACGACAAGAAAAGGATGAATCGGTTAATGATTATATCCGAAGATTCAGGGATACGAGAAACCGATGCTTTCAAATTCATTTAACAGATAAACAACTGGCGGGAATAGCCTTTGATGGATTGCGCTATTATTTAAAATAGAAATTAGAAGGCATCCAGTTCTTTATGCTAGCACAATTACATCAGAGAGCTTTGGCTTGTGAAAGCCGAAGCAAAGAACTAGTCAAAACAGTTCATCATAATGTCCATGTAGTAGAACACAATCAAAATAGTTCGGACGATGAACCAAAGGAAGTTTACACTGCCAAAATAGTTTGGCCCAAGCAGGCCAAATCTTCGGCTTGCTCGTCCTTGCAGTCAGTTCAAAAGAAATGGCAGGAGGAGGTTAAGTTTACATTTAATGTTAGCAAATGTGATAAGATATTCGACGAATTACTAAAAATGGTAACATTAAGATCGATTATACCGTTCCATCCGCCGACGAAGTAAAGCGTCGCGCATATTGCAAGTGGCACAACTCATTTTCCCATGCCACTAATGATTGTAATGTGTTTCGATGACAAATTCAATCGGCCATTAACGAGGGACGATTGAAATTTTAGGACACAGAGCCCTTCCCAGTGAATATGATCGACTTCAAGGGCAAAAGGGTCATAATTCGACCTAGCACAACCGATAAGGGCAAAGACAAAGAAGTCATCATCGGCAACGCACAGGAGATCGATGGAAACAAAAAAATCTCTTGCAGGAAAGTGGTGGCCGAGAAGACTCCTGATGGAGGGGGGACATTGAAAGTGACCATCACAACCTCCGGCACTGGGGGGCAAGCGTAGACAAGGGGGCATGTGCGAGAACCCATACTGTGCATCGCGGACGTCCGATGCTCAGGCGCGGATGGTCTGTAACATCACCGGACGGTCCGACAACGCCGAGGAGCCACGGCGACCACGTACCTTCAAACCACGATGACCAGAAATAGGTACGTGGAAAACTAACACGTTCAAGGCAGCTGGTTAGTTGGTCAAATCTAGCCCGACCTTTGATCAATTATTGTCTAAATATGTGAAAAAGAAGGCCGGCCCCAGTGACCGGCCACCAAAGCGGTCTCGCTTACCCACCCAGGAGCGACAATAGGTTAGGCCGATTGGACCACCTCACCAATCAGAAAGAACGGGAGGTCATAGTGTCCAACTAAGACCTAACGTACGTGCATGGATACCTCCACTCCCATACACACCTATGTCATATCATTATGCATACATACCACCACCACCATATATCCTGAATCAGATGTGGGGTATGCCACCATATCCTTTCGGGACACCACAATACTCCGCTTGGGGGGCACCCCAATTATCTGTCCTTGACAGGTTGACACCTCTAGTACAAGACCGATTGAGAGCCCCTCAATCTGGTCCACGAGCACAGGCTCAGCAAGATTGCCGAACCACTCGGCCCCAAAGGTTGACTAATCCGGCAGGGGGCATACAGCTACAGCCTCCAACAGTACGATAAAAGGAGACGTCATTAAAATAGGAACGACAGATGTCGTCGTACAACAAAATAACGAAGGGCCGATGATTTTTGGTGAATCGGCCAACACAAACAAAAAAGAAGGTACGGCTGTCAACAAAACAGCTGATCCAAAATACTCCATGCCCCGATGGTGCTCATCGGGATTGACACGATCACAAAAGCAAAAATTACAGCGCCTTAGAGCAAAGGAGAATCAGGAGAAGAAGGCGGAAAAATATTCAATGATACGCATCCACAGTATCCGCCACCACAAAAGAGATGGAGACCAAAGGCCGTTGAGAAAGATCAAACGACCATAAAGACAGAAAATAAAACAACAACTATGCAGCTCTCTGCAGGTATGGTAGACAGTCCGACTATAAAGGCCGGATCATCCGCACATGACGCGGACCATCCGACCCCTAAGGCCAAACCATCCGCACTACACCAAGACACCTCCAACGACGTACCAACACCCATGGAGGAAGACGACCTGCAAGGAGAAGACCTGGTCGACTACGAAGCTAGGCTAGAACACTTATAAAATTAGGAAAGCAAGGTGACGAATTGGTCAGGACCAGTATGACACTCGGTGGTGGTGAACTAGCAGTTTGATCAAAGATAAAGGGTCACGTCCATTGAGTCAACCATCGGGACCAAGGCCACTGCGTACCATCCTAGTAAGTGGCAAGATGCCTAAGAAAACCGATGTGATTACATCGAGTTAGTTGCTTTTGGTTCGCTCAACTCCACCAAAAGGCAGAGGGGCATATGTTGAGCACCAAAATGAGCGGCGGACGGTCCGGCCCTGAGGCCGGACGGTCCGCGCGCGCAAAATAGATTAGGGTTCCGAGCTTCTTGCTGTGTTTGTTGGCTAGATTCTCTGAATTAGCTCAGGGAGTTTGTTTGTAACGGGTCCAGTCTATAAATATAAAGGATTACGGCCGATTAGAATTAGTCAATCGAACCCTCAATGAATACAATTTACATTTATTCTTAGGAGTAGTTCTAGTCTAGTTCTAGTTTAGCCTTCCAATCCCCAAATTCTCCGCTTCTCTTCGACTCTACGTCGATTAGAGGAGTCTAGATTGGTCTACCCGAGCCTAGACACCACCTAGGATCTCTACTCCTCGACGGGGTCCCTCCCGGGAGCGAGATTCAGGCACCGCCGGTGACCTTCCGTCGCCCCTGCGCACGGGCGGACTGTCCGGCCCCAGGGCGGACCGTCCGGCCATCAGGCAGGAAACCCTAGCCCTGCGCCAGGCCGTGGACCGTCCGGCCCCTGGCCACGGACTGTCTGCCCCTGCGTAGAGAGCACCGCCACGGTTCTTGTGTAGTGTTTGGCGCCCGAAAAAGGTGCCAACACCTTTCTTTATAAGATCTGAGTCCATTTTTGCATGAGCTTACTGGCACAAGGAAAAGAAAATTCAATATCAAATTGATTGACGGGTATGGAATTATCATTAAAATTGAAGTATGGAATTATCATTGCAATTTAACTAGAGCTCATACTTCAACAAGAAATCCCATGATTTGCTAACAGCATCTTAAGTGAAGCTTCATCAACCCTTTGCCTCTTCACCTTTTGGCTCTTCATCCTCTTCAACCTGCTAATCAAGAGGGAGGTTACATCAGTGAAATAAATGAAAAGGAGATACAAATTCATAGATCAAAAGAACTTGTATGGTCAAGAGGATAAGCAAGAAGCTTTGTCAAGACTACCTCGATAGTTCTTGATTTTTCCTAGCATCTGTATATGGGGAAAGACACAAACTGAAAAGTCTGCAAACTCATACTTATCGTCAGCCTATATATAAACATAGAAGTATATATTGTTTAATATAGACAACATTCCAGTTTACCAACTCAATACCCCACCATTGGAGGAAATATCATTATAAAAATCAGTTAGGTCTTCTAATCTGACATCTGAGTATTACTTTCGAAACAAAATATCCATTCCCTTAAACTTAGTGGCATTGCATTGATAAGGAATCAAATTATAGACAAATGAGCAACATAATTGTAAAGACAAGAATTATTATCATAAGGGTAAGCCTCACAAATCAAATTACAAGACTAATCAACAAACAGAATTTCACACAGTACCTACAACCTAGTCTTGATTGTATCTATGGGAATTGTAACAAGAGGTCACAGCACCAGCAAAAATCCCCCCTATTGCTTGAACACCAACTATTTTCAATTGGCTAGGAGCCTCTTCTTTGTTATGCAAATGGCCAAGGGCACTATTCCAATATGTAAAAGAGTAATGGTTAATCACTTCGGCTAAGTTAACAAGGCAAGAAATACAATCTTTCAACTATCGACCACAAAGAAATAAACTAACAAAAAAGGAACTGAATCGAGTACTCATCAGATACACGCTCTTAAAAGCATTAACACATTGAGAGTTACAATTTAGTTTTACAGAATGCATGAAAATATGTGGTTTTGTGTAGTTCCTTCATCAGATAGCTTCAGGTTGGTAATTAAGCTATCTAAGCTGTTAGAGAATATAAATATGTAAGATTGTATCTGCAATCTACTTTGGTTAGTTGTCCAGTTTAACCTTCTAATCATTTTTATCTGTAAAGGAAATGCTAACCAGCACAACACAACACATGTATTGAGATGCATTCTTGCTTTATAAAAAAGATGCATATTGACATGGAAGAACAAGCATCAAAAAACAAAAATGAAACAAGAAGCAGCTAAGCTATGCATAACCATATGTGACACCTGAAGCAAGCAGCAACTACATTTCATATCCCACAACAATTCATGCATTGACATTTCTCGTGCAGACCAAATCTGACCCAAGTAAACAAAACAATTTTACAAATATTCTGCAATGGGACAAAAATAAGTAGTTATGGTTTTAGTAGTTAGAGCAACTCCAAGAGACTCGCTTTGCATCCCGCTGTAGCACCTAAAGTCTCATTTTGAAAATTAGTAAAATAAAATAAAATAAAATAAAATAAAATAATAACAAATAAACTCTCCAAGGTTTCTGGTACTAGAAAATCCTCCAATATTTTTTTTACATTTGGGACAACACCACATAACATAATTATGTTCCTAATAAAGATCTAAAATATTCTCCATATAAATTTGTTACCTCTTTGTTGAAACATATTTATAATTATTCACTAAAGAATAATACAAAGTAGAGATTATATTTTTAAAATACCTATTCTCTATTTAAGTATGTATGAGTTTTATATTTGAAAACACTTGTCTAATTAGGGAAATTGATTGATTAATTAATAAAATATTGACACATTCATATTTGAGTTTTGACTTTTCATTTATTTTGAATTTTAAACCTAAAATATGTGTTGAGTTTGGAATTGAAAATAGAAAACAAAAATAAATAAAAAAGGAAAAAAAACTTTACTTGGACTGAATCTCTCTCTGCTCGGCCCATCCCACTCCCTCCTACGCGCGCGCCATTCTGCCGCGGCCCACCACCCCAATTCACCCCGCTCAGCCCATATCCTCACTACCTTGCTTGCGCGACCCGCACGTTTGACACCACCCTCTCTGGCATGTGGGCCATGGGTGCCACGACTCCCACGCGTCTGACCGCATCGTTCATCCGTCGCTGGCGTGTGGGCCCCCCTGGGCTAACAGGTCTTCTTCTCCATGAGGTTCGGATCAAGCTATTGCAACGGCCGCACCATGACGCCGGGAGGACCAGGTCGCCCTCCTCTGCGCTCGGGGATTAAAAGTCGTGGCTCCATGGGATACAAGTATGTCGCCTGCGCACTTCCTTCTTCCCCAACCATAGGTGTGAGCCAATGCCGCACTGCCATGAACGGGCCGTCGTCGGGTGGAGGTGACCCAACTCACTGCGGTGGAATCTCGTGTCTGCGGCTGATAATCCGTTGGAGACCGTGCTGGGTTGCGCGGGTGCCCTGATTGCGTGCGGGTCTTCGATGGAAAAAAAATCTGATTCGTGCTCGGGCGCCAATTGCTCGCCGGACCTCGCCTCGTGTCGCAGTGCCGCGACTGCCAGTGTCGGAACCTCTACGCCAACCGGTTAGAAACTTCTATTTCCTTGCTAATCTCTTTTCCCATGTATACCATTTCATGGCGTACTAGTTTTGGGGGGATTAAGTTCTAGCAATTGTTCCTCGGCTTGGGGGTCGCCATGAAATCTACGGGCACCATGGCCGGACTGAGGGGATGGTCCTTTCAACGATTTAACACCACCACTGTGTTTAGAGTGACCTTCACGTTGCGTGGCCATAGTTGACGGTAGAGCTAGGGCGAAGAACTCCTCGGCAGCGATGTGCCGGCGAGAGCGCCACCACGTTCGCGTGCGCGCTGCCCTGGGTGGCGGCGTAAGGTTGAAGAAACGCGCTGCGCCGTTAGATCTAGATGAGTGGCTGATAATAGAAGATGGTTGTCGGCCGTTGGATGAGAAATAGGTGACCCAGATTAGGAGTCGGGGTTGGTTCAACGTGAGCCATGGATCCGAGAACGAACGAATGCGATCGGATTAAGTATATCCCTTCGCGCTATTAGATAGGAGTCGTGGATCGATCATCCGACGGCTATAATGTGGTACCGGTTCGGTTAATGAGTGATATAATCCAAGCCCTTGAATTTCGATCCAACGACTCAGATCCTAGCGTACCCCTTCGCGCTGAGCGTTTTACATAAGAAACCTTTCCCTTTTGAGAAAACAACCCGCAATCCTGGCAGTTGTAATCTGAGTCTTAGGTAATTTTGCTCCAGTGATCCTGTCTTTTATAGAAATTGAGGCGCAATCCAGGAAATAAAGAAAATAGGAAAAAGGAGTTTAGAAATTGATTTTGGGTTTAAAAATAATTGCATAAACCCATTTAATTCATGGAAAATTCATATTAAATCCAAATGAGTCCATTTTAATTTTTATAATTCTATAATATTATTGTTTATCAAATAGAGCCACTGATTTGACATGAAAGCCAATTTAAAAATTTATTTCCTAATTAATCTTATATCAAATACATAAAACCTTAGTAAATTCATAACTCCTCCGTTTTAACTCTGATTTGAGCCGTTCCAGTTGCGTTAGTCTCGTATAAACATTCACTATGCAATAACAACATTTATTATACCATGTCTTGTTCATTTAAATTTATATCTTTATTTAACTTATGTTGGTTAGTCTCGTTAAACCACTTATCATTATAATCTACTAGAAAATAATCTATGGTCAATTTATAACTTAGATTAAAATGGAGATAATTATTTATAGAATGACCTCTCATATGATTTATATTAACCAATTTATGATATAGTTTAATATTTTAATCACATCAATCCTCTATAAAATCATAATTCCTTAACCGTAACTCCGATCCTAGTAGTTCTCGATCCCACGATCTCGTAGCATCACGTAGATCATTATTATTTAGTTTGTTCTTATGTTTGGTGTGATGTTAATTTTAACTATACCATGTTTGTTTGTATTGCTACGACTAGCGCGAGGACACGTGTCATCTGAAAAGCAAGTTGGTACCTGGAATCTCAAATGCCAGGCATGTTGTGCCCTTGATTCACTTTTGTTACCCAATAATGTTCTTTATAATCATTTACCATGCATAAGTTTAATTTTGATGGGACCCGATAGGTCACCCTAGATTGTTTATCTCATTACCTTGTTTACCCTTGAATCACATGGGTAGTTTTTGCTATTGCTTTATATGGTTTTGGGATAATTATTTCTTTATATCCATGTTCTAGTTATTTTGTTATTCTATTTATGTTCATGTCAAGCCCATTATATTATTGTTAATTGGAACATGGAGCTTAACTTGAGAAACACGTGCCACCACAAGGGAGGAAAGGGACCCCTTGGCTAACTAATTAGGAAAGCTAGTGGAAGACTACCTTACTCGAAAGGGGCAAGGGCAGTAGGGGAGTTGCATGCAAGGAGGTTCTTAGGTTGACTTTGCTGCGATGGCGGTCAGATGGGGATTCTCGCAAGTGCTCTTCCCATAAACTGTAGCGGGTTTTCGGAAGCTAGTGGAACTTTGTAATGGCCTCGTAGTGGATCCCTAGCCATTCACCTTGGTAGTGTCTAAGGGTCTAGCTAGCCTTGGCGACATGGGAAACACGACTTATGGGTAAAGGGTACAACCTCTGCAGAGTGTAACACTGGTATACTAGCCGAGCTCACGGTTAAGGGCAGCTTAGGACTCTCCGATGATTAAATTATGGAACCTAAACTCAATTTGTCATTTGCATTTGCATGGGGTTTGTTGTTAATTTTGTTCTATTATTTTATTATGGTTTGGTATTTACTTACACTTAGTAACTCCTAATAAAATATTGACCAACTTATTAAAAGCAATGCTCATCTTTAACCTCTATCATTGATCAGCCTTACACTTCACATGAGCTCCCACCTTTGGCGAGTTCATGCCACATTATTCTCCACAACTTGTTGAGCGATGAACATGTGTGAGCTCACCCTTGATGTCTCACACCCCCCCACAGGAGAAGAACAGGTGGTTCAAGAGGAGCCACTTATCGAGGAGTTTGATTCGATCTAGGTGGCGTTCCCTAGTTGACTTCTGCGCCAAGGACGATCTTTAGTATGTGTTATATTTATCTTTTATTTTGTAAGACTTTCGCTGTAATAAATACTCTGATTATTGTGACATTTATCTCTATACACTCTGTTATTATATATGTTGTCTTCTTGGCGCATGTATGAAATGCACCTGGCTTTGTTCCTTAAAGCCGGGTGTGACAGAAGTGGTATCAGAGGAAATGTTGACTGTAGGACGAAACCTAGATAGAAATGGACAAACCCTTATCTACTTATCTTACTCTGATTCATTCTATACTTACCTTATCTTGAACCTATCTCACCTTTTGCTATTCTACTTTGATTATTCTTACCTTTACTACTCTACGACAAGATCGATTTCACACCTTGGAATCCTACAACTATGAACTTTTTTAGAGATAGGGAACCTAAGACGAAATTAAAATTATTTTCTCTATTAAAAATGTTGGTCGATTGTTCTGATGATCAATGCCTGATTTGCTTCTTTGATTGATTGAAATAGTATAGACGGGCATCTTAGCATGTACCACCATAAAATAATGAATTTATTTTAGTAGGTGACACACTAATCTACTTAGCTAATAAATCCCCCGTAGTAACATTCCTCGTAATTACTTGACTTGTCTACAATTCTTCCTTTCTTACCCTGTGTTTCTAACCCAGATGGGCTACCCCTATACTGTTAGAAGAGAGCACTATAGACGTGATCCTTGGTATGACATGGTTGAGAAAGGCAAAGGCACTTTATACACTGTGCTAAAAGAATCATAGAACTCACCAGTTCCAAAGGACAAAGATTTGAAGTTGAGATTGCAGTAACTACCATCACCAGATTAGTGGCATTCTTAGTAGATGAGAAGTTTGTGGGTGGCAACATTCGTGCAGTTAGGGATTTTCCGGATGTCTTTCCAGAGGAGTTATCAGGGATGCCACTAGATAGGAAAGTTGAGTTCGTCATTGATCTCTTACCTGGGACTACCCCTATTTCTAAACGGCTATACATGATGTCTGTAGAAGAGTTAAAGGGACTAAAGAAGCAGTTAACAGAATTACAAGAGGCTGGGTACATTGGATCGAGTTCCTCACCTTACGGGAGCGCCAGTTCTATTTGTACAGAAGAAAGATGGATCGCAAGGGATGTGCGTGGATTATAGGTCCCTTAACGATGTCACTGTGAAGAACAAGTGTCCATTACCCCGCATTGAGGATTTATTTAATCGGATGAGAGGTGAAAGGGTATTCTCGAAGATTGATCTCCGATCGGGTTACCATCAAATGAAGATTAGGCCATCGGATATTCCTTAGACGGATTTCTTGACCCAATATGGTTTATATGAGTTCATCGTTATGTCATTTGGACTAACTAATGCACCAGCCTATTTTATGGATCTAAAGAATAAGGAGTTCATCATCTAGACAGATTCGTCGTGGTTTTCATCGACGATATTTTTATTTCAAGAGTGATAGTGATCATGAGGAACATCTGAGATTGGTGCTACAGAAGCTACGAAATAATCAACTCTACGCCAAGTACAGTAAATGCGAGTTCTGGATTGACAAGGTGACATTCCTTGGATATATCATTTCTAATGGAGGGATATCAGTGGATCCTGCTAAAGTCAAGGAGATAGTGGCGTGGAGCATACCCACTACCGTCACTGAGATTCGGAGTTTCTTGGGGCTTGCAGGATATTATCGGAAATTTATCGAAGGATTTTGTAAGATTGCTAAGCCTATGACCTCACTTCTAGAGAAGGGAAGAGGGTTTAAGTGGGACGAGAGGTACCAAGATAGTTTTAACCAACTAAGTTGAGATTGATGTCACCCCAGTGTTGGTTATGCCAGATCTACAGAAAGGATTTGACATTTATTGTGATGCCTACGACCAAGGCTTGGGATGTGTACTTATGCGAGAAGGACATGTGATTGCCTACGCGTCTCGTCAGTTGCGAAAACATGAGTTAAACTACCCCACTCATGCCTTAGAACTGGTCGTCGTTGTGCATGCACTTAAGATATAGAGACATTATATTATGGGAACTAAGTGCCTAGTGTACACGAATCATAAGAGTTTAAAGTATATATTCACTCAGAAGGATCTCAACCTTAGGCAACGCCGTTGGTTGGAGCTTATTAAGGATTATAATTTGGAGACTCACTATCACCCGGGCAAGGCAAATTTGGTTGCAGATGCCTTGAGTCGAAAGGAGCATGTTCATTCAGCTGTTGTTGCCCAGCTACCCGATGAGATTGTTGAGGATTTCAGGAGACTTAACCTAGGGATAGTTGCTCACACTGAAGGAGTTACTATTGATGTGGAATCTACTTTGGAATAGGAAATCCACAAAGGACAAATTGGTGATGCTATATGGGTGATTGTGGATAGATTGACTAAAGTGGCTCATTTCATTCCGGTCAAGACTACTTATAAGGTATCTCAATTGGCAGAGTTATATATGGCTCGGATTGTGTCTCTACGGTGTACCGAAGAAGATCATTTTGGATAGAGGATCACAGTTTACCCTCTAGATTTTGGAAAGTTTTCATGAGAATATGGATACGAAGTTGAATTTTAGTTTGGCCTACCATCCTCAGACTGATGGACAGACTGAAAGCACTAATCAAGTATTGGAAGACATGTTGAGAGCTTATGCCCTTCAGCGTGGTAGTAGTTGGGACAAGAGTCTACCTTATGCTGAGTTCTCATATAATAATAGTTACCAGGCCAGTCTGAAGATGTCACTGTTCGAGACCCTATATGGCAGGAAATGCAAGACTCCTCTATATTGGATCAGACTAGGGGAAGACAATTCTTTGGACCTAAACTTATTCAAGAGGCAGAAGAACAAGTCTGTATAATTCGGAAGAATTTAAGGGTAGCTCAGACCAGATAAAGGAGCTATGCTGATAATAGAAGAAGACCACTGGAATTTGAGGAAGGAGATCATGTGTACCCCAAGGTGTCACCACTTCGTGGAATGAGGAGATTCAAGGTTAAGGGCATATAGTCCCCTCGCTATATTGGACCATTCAGAATTTTTAGGCATGTTGGAAAGATGGCCTATCAACTAGAGCTACCGGATAATCTATCTAATGTGCATAATGTATTCCATGTGCCTCAACTTAAAAAAAGTGTCTCCGTGTCCCTGAGAAACGGTTACCAATGGAGGAACTCAGTGTTCAGGATGATTTGACTTACACGGAGTATCCTATCAAGATTCTGGACACTTTGACTCGAGTTGCAAGAAATAAAGTTATTAAGATGTGCAAAGTGCAATGGAACCATCATGGTGAAGATAAGCTACTTGGGAGAAAAAAGAGCTCCGCATAGATTTTCCCCATCTTTTCCCTAGATATTCTCAAATCTCGAGGACAAGATTCTTGTTAAGGGGGGTAGGATTTGTAGCACCTAAAGTCTCATTTTGAAAGCCAGTAAAAAAATAAAATAAAAATAAAATAAAATAAAATAATAACAAATAAACTCTCCAAGGTTTCTGGTACTAGAAAATCCTCCAATAATTTTTTTTACATTTGGGACAACACCACATAACATAATTATGTTCCTAATAAAGATCTAAAATAATCTCCATATAAATTTGTTACCTCTTTGTTGAAACATATTTATAATTATTCACTAAAGAATAATACAAAGTAGAGATTATATTTTTAAAATACCTATTCTCTATTTAAGTATGTATGAGTTTTATATTTGAAAACACTTGTCTAATTAGGGAAATTAATTGATTAATTAACAAAATATTGACACATTCATATTTGAGTTTTGACTTTTCATTTATTTTGAATTTTAAACCTAAAATCTGAGTTGAATTTGGAATTGAAAATAGAAAACAAAAATAAATAAAAAGGAAAAAACTTTACTTGGACTGTATCTCTCTGCTCGGCCCATCCCACTCCCTCCTACGCGCGCGCCATTCTGTCGTGGCCCACCACCCCAATTCACCCCGCTCAGCCCATATCCTCACTACCTCGCTTGCGCGACCCGCACGTTTGACACCACCCTCTCTGGCATGTGGGCCATGGGTGCCACGACTCCCACGCGTCTGACCGCATTGTTCATCCGTCGCTGGCGTGTGGGCCCCCGTGGGCTAACAAGTCTTCTTCTCCGTGAGGTTCGGATCAAGCTGTTGCAACGGTCGCGCCATGAAGCCGGGAGGACCGGGTCGCCCTCCTCTGCGCTCGGGGATTAAAAGCTGTGGCTCCGTGGGATACAAGTATGTCGCCTGCGCACTTCCTTCTTCCCCAACCATAGGTGTGAGCCAATGCCGCACTACCGTGAACGGGCCGTCGTCGGGTGGAGGTGACCCAACTCACTGCGGTGGAATCTCGCGTCTACGGCTGATAATCCATTGGAGACCGTGCTGGGTTGCGCGGGTGCCTTGATTGCGTGCGGGTCTTCGATGGAAAAAAATCTGATTCGTGCTCGGGCGCCAATTGCTCGCTGGACCTCGCCTCGTGTCGCAGTGCCGCGACTGCCAGTGTCGGAACCTCTACGCCAACCGGTTAGAAAGTTCTATTTGCTTGCTAATCTCTTTTCCCGTGTATACCGTTTCATGGCGTACTAGTTTCAGGGGGGATCGAGTTCTAGCAATTGTTCCTCGGCTTGGGGGTCGCCATGAAATCTACGGGCACCGTGGCCGGACCGAGGGGATGGTCCTTTCAACGATTTGAGACCACCACCGTGTTCAGAGTGACCTTCACGTTGTGTGGCCATAGTTGACGGTAGAGCTAGGGCGAGGAACTCCTCGGCAGCGCTGCACCGGCGAGAGCGCCACCGCGTTCGCGTGCGCGCTGCCCTGGGTGGCGGTGTAAGGTTGAAGAAACGCGCTACGCCGTTAGATCTAGATGAGTGGCTGATAATAGAAGATGGTTGTCGGCCGTTGGATGAGAAATATGTGACCTAGATTAGGAGTCGGGGTTCGGTTCAACGTGAGTCGTGGATCCGAGAACGAACGGATGCGATCGGATTAAGTATATCCCTTCTCGCTATTAGATAGGAGCCGTGGATCGATAATCCGACAGCTATAATGTGGTACCGGTTTGGTTAATGAGTGATATAATCCAAGCCCTTGAATTTGGATCCAACGGCTCAGATCCTAGCGTACCCCTTCGCGTTGAGCGTTTTACATAAGAAACCTTTCCCTTTGGAGAAAACAACCCGCAATCCTGGCGGTTGTAATCTGAGTCTTAGGTAATTTTGCTCCAGTGACCCTGTCTTTTATAGAAATTGAGGCGCAATCCAGGAAATAAAGAAAATAGGAAAAAGGAGTTTAGAAATTGATTTTGGGTTTAAAAATAATTGCAGA
The DNA here is from genome assembly GCA_029449295.1 of Zea luxurians. Taxonomy (NCBI): domain Eukaryota; kingdom Viridiplantae; phylum Streptophyta; class Magnoliopsida; order Poales; family Poaceae; genus Zea; species Zea luxurians. Next base: position 5,360,517 of record JAOPSE010000119.1, read on the forward strand.
AACCCATTTAATTCATGGAAAAATTCATATTAAGTCCAAATGAGTCCATTTCAATTTCTATAATTCTATAATATTATTGTTTATCAAATAGAGCCACTAATTTGACATGAAAGCCAATTTAAAAATTTATTTCCTAATTAATCTTTTATCAAATACATAAAACCTTAGTAAATTCATAACTCCTTCGTTTCAACTCTGATTTGAGCTGTTCCAGTTGCGTTAGTCTCGTATAAACATTCACTATGCAATAACAACATTTATTATACCATGTCTTGTTCATTTAAATTTATATCTTTATTTAACTTATGTTGGTTAGTCTCGTTAAACCACTTATCATTATAATCTACTAGAAAATAATCTATGGTCAATTTATAACTTAGATTAAAATGGAGATAATTATTTATAGAATGACCTCTCATATGATTTATATTAACCAATTTATGATATAGTTTAATATTTTAATCACATCAATCCTCTATAAAATCATAATTCCTTAACCGTAACTCCGATCCTAGTAGTTCTCGATCTCACGATCTCGTAGCATCACGTAGATTATTATTATTCAGTTTCTTCTTATGTTTGGTGTGATGTTAATTTTATCTATACCATGTTTTTTTGTATTGCTACGACTAGCGCGAGGACACGTGTCATCTCAAAAGCAAGTTCGTACCTAGAATCTCAAGTGCCAGGCAAGTTGTGCCCTTGATTCACTTTTGTTAACCAATAATGTTTGTTATAATCATTTACCATGCATAGGTTTAATTTTGATGGGACCCGATAGGTCACCCTAGATTGTTTATCTCATTACCTTGTTTACCCCTGAATCACATGGGTAGTTTTTGCTATTGCTTTATATGGTTTTGGGATAATTATTTCTTTATATCCATGTTCCAGTTATTTTTTTATTCTATTTATGTTCATGTCAATACCATTATATTATTGTTAATTGGAACATGGAGCTTAACTTGAGAATCACGTGCCACCACAAGGGAGGAATGGGACCTCTTGGTTAACTAATTAGAAAAGCTAGTGGAAGACTACCTTACCCGAAAGGGGCAAGGGCAGTAGGGGAGTTGCATGCAAGAAGGTTCTCGGGTTGACTTTGCTACGATGGCGGTCAGACGGGGGATTCTTGCAAGTGCTCTTCCCATAAGCTGTAGCGGGTTTTCGGAAGCTAGTGGAACTTTGTAAAGGCCTCATAGTGGATCCCTAGCCATTCACCTTGGTAGTGTCTAAGGGTCTAGCTAGCCCTGGCGACATGGGAAACACGACTTGTGGGTAAAGGGTACAACCTCTGCAGAGTGTAACATTGGTATACTAGCCGAGCTCACGGTCAAGAGCAGCTCAGGACTCTCCGATGATTAAATTATGGAACCTAAATCGATTTGTCATTTGCATTTGCATGGGGTTTGTTATTAATTTTGTTCTATTATTTTATTATGGTTTGGTATTCACTTACACTTAGTAATTGCTAATAAAATATTGACCAACTTATTAAAAGCAATGCTCAGCTTTAACCTCTATCATTGATCAGCCTTACACTTCACATAAGCTCCCACCTTTGGTGAGTTCATGCCACATTATTCCCCACAACTTGTTGAGCGATGAACATGTGTGAGCTCACCCTTGCTGTCTCACACCCCCCCACAGGAGAAGAATAGGTGGTTCAAGAGGAGCCGCTTATCGAGGAGTTCGATTCGATCTAGGTGGCATTCCCCAGTTGACTTCTGCGCCAAGGACGATCCTTAGTTTGTGTTATATTTATCTTTTATTTTGTAAAACTTCCACTATGTAATAAATACTCTGATTATTGTGACATTTATCTCTATACACTCTGTTATTATATATGTTGTCTTCTTGGCGCATGTATGAGATGCACCTGGCTTTGTTTCTTAAAGCCTGGTGTGACACCCGCAGAAGCAAACGTTTTTGTAACAGGCGACTAAAAACATATATATGAAAATGATAAAAAAAACTTCATGATCTATAGGAAACTGTTAGTCCATTACTAACTTTATAGGTGAGAAATCATAGGAGAAAAATCCTCCAGTTTAGGGTTACGGTAACTGAGAACTGGAAAATGAAAGTAACATGAAACTATTAATGTTGGAGGGATATATAACAATGCGCATATTCAATAGTAATCTAACAGATTTACAAACTGACAGACTTTATAAATGAGTATTCTCATTTTAGCTACAAACTGACAAACAGTTCGAGATACACAAGCCAATGTGAATCTGCATTTAGTCATTTACCAGCTCGAACAGCACAAAGAGGCAGGAAATGCTAGATTGCTGGAAGCTTTCAACAAGTCAAGGTCCACTTATTACTGCGAGGGTTTATATATATATATATATCAAATGAATACAATAGAAATTAAGGCAACAACCTTAAAATTAAAACAGTTAAGTAGGAAAAGGCGGTACAAGTTCATAGATCAAAAGAACTGGTATGGTCAAGAGGATAAGCAAGAAGCTTTGCCAAGACCCTACCTCAATAGTTCTTGGTTTTTCCTACCATCTGTATATGGGGAAAGACACAAACTGAAAAGTCCGCAAACTCATACTTATCGTCAGCCTATAGAATACATATTAAACAGTCTAATCTGAGTTTCAGATGTAAGCATTTTCTCAGGACCAGTCTCTTCCTTGATGAAATAAGAGCTACTATCAGCCATAACTTCCCACACATTTTGTCTATCTAATTTTGGACTCTTGGTGGACACCACAGCCTACAATTCGGGTTTCACAAACTGGTCCCGGTTTTTTCAGCAGAAAAGAAACAGCTGTAAACATAGAAGTATATATTGTTTAATATAGACAACATTCCAGTTTACCACATCAATACCCCGCCATTGGAGGAAATATCAGTATAAGGCTGCCTCCAACAAGGTCCTGTAAAGGGTCCTGTCCGGTAAATGTAGGGGACAGTCAGGTCCCCTACGCCTCCAACAAGGAACTCTAAAGCGTCCTCTAAATTTTAGAGGATGTGGCAGACACCCTAAATGTGGAGGCCTCCGAGAGTGCGCTATCCGCGCTACTCCTCCACCAGCCGCCGCGAGGAAACTTCCGCCTCCTGCTACCCCGCGCTAGCGACTGTATCTACCGGGGCCGAGCCCTCGATCCGGCGTGCTTCGCCGCCGGCATCGAGGCAGGTGGGCGAGAAGCGGGCGTGCGGTGGCGGGTCTGGCGGCGTAGAGCTCGCAGCACTTGCAACTGACGAGGCGCGACCCATCGCAATCGAAGTTCCAAGCGAGGTTCCCCTAGCTCGTCGCCGGAGAGTCGCCATCGGCAAACGGCTTCGTCGACCGCTGACTTCGTCCAAGGTTGCCAGCAAAAGGAAGCGAAGCTCGTCGCCGTCGTCGTCTTCCTCTTCCATTCGCTCCACCGAGCCAGATCCACGAAGACCGAGGTACGATCTACACAAATCCATTGCGTATACTACTGATTCATTACCGTAATTTGTATTCTCTGTATTTGGGGCAAGGCATTAGGGTTTGCGGGGTGTTTTCTCCCAGATCCCAAGCATTAAAATTCATGAACTTGAATTTCATCCATGAATCCCTTGTTGTTGTGTCCGGATTCATTAATTTATACCCGATTCGGGGCAAGGCATTTCGGGTTTGGGGTGTTTTTTCTCCCAGATCCGGAGCATTCAAATTAATCAACTTGAAATTCATCCATGAATCCCTTGTAGTTTTGTCGAGTTTCCCAGATCATGAGGCTTTTTATGTCAACATGGTCAGTAACTTCAAATTCAAAACAGGTTCACATTTAAGACAATTGTTTGCAGAAAATTACATAGAGATTGGATGTGGCCAGACTGTGTTGTCCCTGATTTCTGTTGTTTTTATTGTACTATGAGTTGGAATGTACATTCATGGTTTTATTAGGGTTCATTTCAACTGTGTAGCCATAGTTTGGAATCCCTTATATGCACTAGTTTGTATAAGATAGTTAAATTGTAGGCGGTGTTAACTAATAGAACACTGTGTTTGATGTAGCCATGGAATCGGAGAACAAAAAGCTCCGTACAGCACTGGCTACTCTGCTCAGAGTTGTTCAAAAGCGTAGTTGTGACATCGTTGATGTCGTCAAATCAGCCTTCCAGCCTTTGAACTCACCTTTGTTGGACGAATTGAACCGAGCACTAGTTGAGATTGATGACCTCACCAAGGATCTTGAAGACGTAGCAGTGCAAACTCAGTGGGAGGTAGAAAATATGTCTAACTGACAAGTAAACAAAAATTGACGCCAAGAGGAAGCAGTAGAGAAGCTTCTGATAGTAGATGGTTCAGAAGACGAGCTACTGATAGACGAAGAGTCACCAAATAACTATGAAGACCTTGTGGGATTCGACGACAGTCATGACTACTCAACCGACGACACATATCCCTACTAGTGTCTAGGTTTAACTTCAGTAGAAGTATTGTAGCATGTACGGTAAGCACGTCTGTATGACAAAAACTAGGAAAGGTGCCAGGGTTGGTATGATCATGCTTTTGTGGGATTTTAATGTTCTGGTCTATGTAACCTAAAACCATTTCAGCTAGTACAATTATTATTCAGTTATGTTGGAGTATGTTTGTGTTAATTTATATCATGTTACATGTTCAGTTCTGTTCATTTATATCATGTTTGATCTGCCTCTGTTGCATAGAATGGGGAGTGATTGGCACCAGGTGATGTCTCAATATGGAAGCTTCCTTAGCCAGATTGACGAGCAGCCTATGGGAACTCAACATTCTGAATTTCCAGTTGATGGGCAAGCCGAGGGCTTAAGAACACCAGTTGTTCCTAAAAAGCCATCTCAAAGAACAAAGATAGCAAACTTCACTGCTGATGAGGACACTAGGGTATGCCATGCTTGGCTTGCTGTCAGTTGCGATCCCATTATTAACATAGGGCAGAAACGTCAAGGATTTTAGAGTCGAATTACTGAAGCATACAACTCTAGACGAGGAACATTGCCCGAAAGGTCCACAAAATCTTTGATGAGTAGATGGGATACTATCAAAACACAGTGTTCCACTTTTGCTGGTTACATGATGACAGTCCTCCGACAGAATCCAAGTGGACTCACTGACACAGACAAGGTACATCTGTAATGTAACATTTTCACATAAGTATTGTAGGTATTTACAAGTATGTTCCTGCTGTAACCATTTGTTTTCTTGCAGACATCACTGGCAGCCTCTAGGTTTGCAGCTATTGAGAAGAAGCCTTTCCACTTTTTACATTGTTGGGCCATACTTAAGGACCAACCAAAATGGATGGACAACCACATGGGGCAACAAAATCAACATGGCAACGCTAATCCCACCCATTCTAACACTGTCGATGTGGATGCAGAAGAATCTGTACCATCTAGATTCACATCGAAGAGGCCACTGGGTCGAGATTCTTCGAAGGAAAAGGCAAAGAGGACTAAATCTGTGGACACATCTTCATCAGATTCTGAGTTCATGACACGCATGGGAGATCTTTCTTTGGAGTGCCTTTCTGTGTACAAAACAGTTGTTACAACTGAGGAAAAGAAGTTGGATTCAATGAAAAATGAGAGGCAAAAACTGCTCCTAGAAAAGAAGAAGTTGAACCTAGAGAAATTAAGGCTGGAAAGGCAGAAACTCAAGGAGGACAAGGAAGAGGAGATCATGATCTTAAGCATGGAGTTGAGCAAATGTAACCCTCTTCTCCGCAAGTACTATGAAGCCAAGCAATAAGAGATATTGGCTAGGGTTACTGGGTCAACTTCATCTACCCAGTGATGGTCAGTTAATGAATTTGTTTGTTAATCATTTCTGAATGAGGCGTACTCGGACTTGTTTGTGTGAGGTTATTGTCATCAGACCCAAATCTGATTTGTACCAGAATGTTTTAGTACTTGTTCGAACTATTTGTTTTCAACTATTTGTTTTGAACTATTTGTCATGGTTTGTACCAGAATGTTTTTACTATATGTTTTGAACTATTTGGTTTGAATAAGTGTGAGAATGCTGTACTTATTTGGTTTGCATGACAGTAGTACTTCATGTTATTGAATTGAAGGAGCAGTTACATGAGACACTACAACAGACACTTCAGACAACAGACAGTTCGACACTACAAGAAGATAAACTAACAAACTTGACACAAGAACAGACATGACACAACTCGTTTCATTGCTTCCTATGCAACTCTGGATACAAGTCGCACCCAGTGGTGGTGGATAAGATCAACCTGAAGCTGAGTGTATTTGTTGCGGTCTTTGAGTTGGTTGTACCTTTGATTGACGAACTCGTTGCGCTCTTCCATTGAACCTTGACTTGTGTCAGCCACCACTCCGATGTTTTCAAAAGTTGTGTTCAAAGCCAATGGACCTTCGTCTTCTACTATCATATTGTGCAATATTATGCAAGTTTTCATGATGTCCCCAATGTGTTCAGGACTCCAACCGTAAGCAGGGCCACGCACCACACCCCATCGCTTCTGGAGTACACTGAAAGCTCGTTCAATATCTTTTCGAGCAGACTCTTGAATTGTGGCAAAGTGTTGCGTTCTAACGTCGTACGGATTACGGATTGTCTTTACAAATGCGGGCCAGTCAGGGTAAATCCCGTCTGCTAGGTAATATCCCATATCGTACGTGTGACCATTCACAGTGAATGAAACAGGAGGTGTGTCACCGCTCAGATGCCTTTGGAAAAGGTTTGAACGGTGGAGAACGTTTATGTCGTTGCAGCTACCTGGTAGTCCAAAATATGCATGCCATATCCACAGGTCATACAACGCAACAGCTTCCAAGATCATGGTAGGATGTTTACCACGCCCTGTAAACATGCCCTTCCATGAACTTGGGCAGTTACGCCACTCCCAATGCATGCAATCAACACTACCAAGCATACAAGGAAACCTACATGACTCGCCAACTTGGAGAAGGCGTGCGATATCTTCTGCATTGGGTGCACGGAGATAGTACGGAGCAAACGCGGTTTGGACGGCCGTGCAAAAGTGTTTCAATGCCTCATGAGCCATGGATTCACCAATGCGTACGTATTCATCGACGGCATCAGCCGGAATACCGTAAGCAAGGATTCAAACAGCAGCAACAACTTTCTGTAGAGCAGAAAGACCAATCTCACCCGCACAGTTTGGACGCTGAATAAAGTATGGATCCACTTGTTGCACAACATCAACAAGGCGCTCAAACACATGGCGACGCATACGGAACCTACCATAAAATTAGTGTGTCATAATATGGGTCATGAAGTTATGTACATGGCAAAATGAATGTGGCCATTTGAAATACCTCCTACGAAATTGAGCATCTGTGTACACCGGTTGCACTCCAAAGTAGTCCGCTCGGATTCTTGCATCGTCGCTCATGTGATCACGATGAATCCTAACACGCCCTGGAATGGAACCACCATGCACGCCACCTCCTATTGAGCATGTGCCTCGCCAACTCCAACTCTTCTTCTTCCTCTTCCATTTCTTCCATCAACCTAACAAGAAAATTCGATTCTAAGTACGGGTTCATTGTTGTGGAGTTTGTAAAAGCAAGGTTGAGTGAAGTATGCAAGGCTCACTCGGTATTTATAAAGGAGGTACGCTTCGGAGAGAAGCCATCCGGTTGCCGTGCAGGGGAAGCAAGTCCATGGCTTCTCGAAGAAGAGTTCTGGCTTATGGTGGAAGCTTGTCAATTTGAAAACATATTTTCGTACTGATAAAATACTATGCGGCGCTTTATCGACAACTGTTACACAGAACACAACAGGCAATGGTAATTAATATCGACAATTCGAAATTATTAATTTAAAAATTAATAAATACACTTTTTGACGCATCATTTCTGTAGCGTGAATTGGGAAGAAAACAAAGAAAACTGAAAAAGAAATGGAAAAAGGGAATCTGTTAACACTGTAGCTTTAGGGGACCGAATTTAGGGGACGCTGCTGGAGACTGAGAATATATAGAGAACAGAATCTTTTAGAGTGTTCTGTAAAGGACAGAGAATATTCCTTAGGGGGACGGAATTTAGGGAACGCTGCTGGAGACAGTCTAAGGGTAAGCCTCACAAATCAAATTACAAGACTAATCAACAAACAGAATGTCACACAGTACCTACAATCTAGTCTTGATTGTATCTATGGAGTTGTAACAAGAGGTCTGCGTCAGCTCCCTAGGGGACACTAGCAGTTTGTCTGCTGGTGGTCGCTTTGGTCGGGATGTTGCGTTGTGTTAATGTCACGGGGTCTCGACCTAGGGGCCTTTCTATTAAGGGTTAACAAGTTTTGTCTCTCCTATGTGTTTTTTTTCTTCTTAATATAATGACATGCAGCTCTCGTGCGTTTGTTTAAAAAAAACAAGAGGTCACAGCACTAGTAAAAATCCCCCCTATTGCTTGAACACCAACTATTTTCAATTGGCTAGGAGCCTCTTTGTTATGCAAATGGCCAAGGGCACTATTCCAATATGTAAAAGAGTAATAGTTAATTACTTCGGCTAAGTTAACAAGGCAAGAAATACAAAAAACGTTTTTGTAACAGGCGACTAAAAACATATGTATGAAAATGATACAAAAAACTTCATGATCTATAGGAAACTGTTAGTCCATTACTAAATTTATAGGTGAGAAATCATAGGAGAAAAATCCTCTAGTTTAGGGTTACGGTAACTGAGAACTTGAAAATGAAAGTAACATAAAACTATTAATGTTGGAGGGATATATAACAATGCGCATATTCGATAGTAATCTAACAGATTTACAAACTGACAGACTTTATAAATAAGTATTCTCATTTTAGCTACAAACTGAGTAACTGACAAACAGTTCAAGATACACAAGCCAATGTGAATCTGCATTTAGGGGCTGTTTGGTTCGTGGCTAAATGTGCCACACTTTGCCTAAGGTTAGTCGTTCGAATTGAAGAACTAACCTTAGGCAGAAAAGTTAGGCAAAGTGTGACAAGTTAGGCATCAAACCAAACAGGCCCTTAGTCATTTACCAGCTCGAACAGCACAAAGAGGCAGGAAATGCTAGATTGCTGGAAGCTTTCAGCAAGTCAAGGTCCACTTACTGCGAGGGTTGCTATATTTCCTATATATGAAAGCCGGTTCAAAACGGGTTCTCTCGCGTATCCACGTCATCCAAAATATTTTCACACGTAGGATTTCTGATCAATGGTCATGATATTCTCAGAAGTCCACACCTTCTCGCCCACCCACCAGCCTCTCCGTCACGCGATGCTTCTAGGAGGATCTTCACCTTTCCAGGCTCCCATCCGTCACCCATGGCCGCACATGTTCACCGCTATGCCTCCGCCGCCAGCAGCTCCGACTCTATGCCCCGTGCCCCATGCCCTGTGCCCGCCGCCACCAGCTTCACGCCCGGTGCTCCGTGGCTTCGCCTTGGCGTGGGTCGGCCGTGCCCGCAGCTTCGCCACCCCTCTAGCATCGGTGCACAGCCGCGCCTGCAGAGCGGCACAACGCTCCGCACATAGCTTATGTCGACTGCCTCGGCGCGTGCTGCGCGGGTCCGCGCCCGGCTTCGCTTTGGAACGCACCGAGCTATGCCTGCAGCCCGACACCCCCTCTAGCACAGGCTCACAGGAATACAGGATTATCTCTGACCTCGTCTCCCTGTTGTACGTCTGAAAGGGAAATGTGCCCTTGGGCCATTTCTAAGTATTTTGGTGATTGAGTGCCAACACATGTGCTTAATTGAGAATTTATGTACATGGATGAACAAGGTGCAAATCATGAAGTAAAGGTATGTTTCTAAGCCTTAGTACATTGGTTTTGTGTACTAATATATTTGTCTAAGTGTTAGAAACAGAAAGAAGAAGAAGAGAGAAGAGGAGAAAAGACTTGGCTGTGTGCTGCCAAGACCCAGCTCGGTCTGGAGCACCGGACTGTCCGGTGTGCACCGGACAGTGTCCGGTGCGCCAGGCTGCCTCGGCTCGAACTGGCCGCTCTCGGGAAATTGGCCGACGGCGTACGGCTAAAATTCACCGGACTGTCCGGTGTGCACCGGACTGTCCGGTGAGCCAACGGTCGGCCGGGCCAACGGTCGGCCGCGCAATCTGCGCGGGACACGTGGCGGAGCCAACGGTCGGAAGACGGCACCGGACTGTCCGGTGTGCACCGGACATGTCCGGTGCGCCAACGGCTCCCAGATCTCCAACGGTCTGCAACGGTCGGAAGCGCCAGATATGGAAACAAATCGGGCACCGGACAGTGTCCGGTGTGCACCGGACTGTCCGGTGCCCCCGACGACAGAAGGCAAGGATGGCCTTCCGGATTTGCTCTCAACGGCTCCTAGCTGCCTTGGGGCTATAAAAGGAGCCCCTAGGCGCATGGAGGAGACACACAAGCAACCTTTGAGCACTCTTGATCATCCACACTCAGTCTTTGCGCATTTGTTTGTCATTCTAAGTGTTTCGAGCTCCGTTCTAGTGAGAACTTTGTGATACTCTTGTGAGCTCGATTCTTGGCCGTGTGTGTGCGCATTTCGCTGTGGATTTGTGTGTGTTGCTTCCCTCCCTTACTCTGTGCTTCTTTGTGATCATATACTTGTAAGGGCAAGAGACTCCAATTTGTGGAGATTCCTTGCAAACGGGATAGTGAAAGGAAAAACAAAACACCGTGGTATTCAAGTGGGTCTTTGGACCGCTTGAGAGGGGTTGATTGCAACCCTCGTCCGTTGGGACGCCACAACGTGGAGTAGGCAAGCGTTGGCTTGGCCGAACCACGGGATAAACCACTGTGTCACCTCTGTGCTTGATCTTTTGTGGTATTGTGTTTTGTTGAGACTTCACCTTAGCCACTTGGCAATAATCGTGCTAACACTTAACAAGTTTTTGTGGCTTAAGTTTGAAGTTTTTACAGGATCACCTATTCACCCCCCCCTCTAGGTGCTCTCAATTGGTATCAGAGCCGTTCTCTTCACAAAGGGACTAACCGCCCGAAGAGATGGATCCTAAGGGGAAGGGTATTGTGATCAATGACAAAGAGAAGGAATCCTTCGTCAACGAGCCGAAGGACGATAAGCCTACCGACTCCGGTTCGGGCCAAAGACGGAAGGAAGGGAAGAAGAAGAAGACAAGGCGCATCAAGGAGATCGTCTACTACGACAGCGACGAGTCTACTTCTTCCCAAAAGGACGAGGACCACAACGACTACGAGAGAAGGAAACTGGTTAATTCGAACTTTTCTTTTGATTACTCTCGTATTCCGCAAAGTTCATATTCTCATCTGCTCTCCATTCCACTCGGCAAACCCCCACACTTTGATGGAGAGGACTACGGATTTTGGAGCCACAAAATGCGTAGTCACCTATTCTCTCTCCATCCTAGTATATGGGAGATTGTAGAGAGTGGAATGCACTTTGATAGTTCGGATAGTCCCATGTTCATTAATGAACAAATTCATAAGAATGCACAAGCTACTACTGTTCTTCTAGCCTCTTTGTGCAGGGATGAATATCATAAAGTGAGCGGCTTGGATAACGCCAAGCAAATCTGGGACACCCTCAAGATTTCTCATGAGGGGAACGACGTCACCTTACTCACCAAGATGGAGTTGGTGGAGGGTGAGCTTGGACGGTTCGCAATGATAAGGGGCGAGGAGCCGACGCAAACATACAACCGGCTCAAGACCCTTATCAACAAGATAAGGAGCTACGGAAGCACACGATGGACGGACCATGACGTCGTCCGCCTAATGCTCAGGTCATTTACCGTTCTTGATCCTCATTTGGTGAACAATATACGTGAAAATCCCAGGTACACCAAGATGTCGCCCGAAGAAGTTCTTGGGAAATTCGTTAGCGGGCGAATGATGATCAAGGAGGCGAGGTATGTGGACGACGCCTTGAATGGTCCGATCAACGAGCCGCAACCTCTTGCTCTCAAGGCAACACGAAGCAAGGAGGCGCTACCTAGCAAGGTGGCACAGATTGAGGCGGCCGGACTCAATGATGAAGAGATGGCTCTCATCATCAAAAGATTCAAGACGGTGCTAAATGGTCGCAAGGGGCAGCCAAGCAAGACCAAGACAAAGGGGAAGCGCTCATGCTTCAAATGCGGTAAGCTTGGTCATTTCATCGCTAACTGTCCCGATAATGAAAGTGACCAGGAAAAGGGGAACAAAAGAGAAAAGAAGAAGCAATACAAGAAGGCAAAGGGCGAGGCACATCTAGGAAAGGAGTGGGACTCGGATTGCTCCTCGTCCGACTCCGACAACGAAGGACTCGCCGCCACTGCCTTCAACAAATCGGCTCTCTTCCCCAACGAGCGTCTCACATGTCTTATGGCAAGGGTGAAAGTTCCCTTTGGCCCGGGAACAGGATCTAGATGTCGCCTAGAGGGGGGGGTGAATAGGCGAATAAAAATTATCACTTTAAAACTTAAATCTTACTCTACTCGAAGACAAGATCGCAGTGGAGAGAAGAACCCTTCGAGTAGGTTGCAGTGGAATTGAAGTTCCTGTCTTACGAATATCCTGCACTTCAAGGAAAGCTAGTACCACAAGTAAGTAGTGAAGTGCATATATATAAGCGAGTAAGACAGAGAGCAGAGTACAATACAGAACAGAGCACACAGACGCAAGGATTTATCCCGAGGTTCGGCCAAGCCTGAAATGCTTGCCTAGTCCTCGTTGGAGTTAGCCACACCTGGGCTTGGAGTCTATTTCAACTCCTTCCTCCGTTTGCTCAGATCTGTCAGTATGACAGATAGAGCCTTTCACTATTGAGTGGGGTTACAACAGAACCGCGGCTGCTTACAAACTTCTTGGCAGCACCCCGGCAGAGTAACGATACGCTCAAGACCTTGCTCTAGCTCTTAGCAGCACTGCTCCTCTCTCTAAAGGCTTATAGCTGTGCCTTCTACACAAACTATAGAGTTACACACAAGAGGGAGAGCGAGAATTGATTCCAATGAAGTCTACACTTGTTGGCTGCACTTGTTGCTTTCCTCCATGCGCCTAGGGGCTCCTTTTATAGCCCCAAGGCAGCTAGGAGCCGTTGAGAGCAAATCCGGAAGGCCATCCTTGCCTTCTGTCGTCGGGGGCACCGGACACTGTCCGGTGCCCGATTCGTTTCCTTAAACAGCAAAGCCGACCGTTGCAGACCTTTGGCAGATCTGGAGCCGTTGGCGCACCGGACATGTCCGGTGCACACCGGACAGTCCGGTGCCGTCTTCCGACCGTTGGCTCGGCCACGTGTCCCGCGCAGATTGCGCGGCCGACCGTGGGCCTGGCCGACCGTTGGCTCACCGGACAGTCCGGTGCACACCGGACAGTCCGGTGAATTTTAGCCGTACGCCGTCGGCCAATTTCCCGAGAGCGGCCACTTCGCGCGGAGTCAGCCTGGCACACCGGACACTGTCCGGTGCACACCGGACAGTCCGGTGCTCCAGCCAGAGCTGAGTCTTGGCTGTTCACAGCCAAGTCTTTTTCTCCTCTTTTCTTTTCTTCTTCTTTCTGTTTCTAACACTTAGACAAGTATATTAGTACACAAAACCAATGTACTAAGGCCTAGAAACATACCTTCTCTTAATCATTAGATCTATATTTCACATGCTTGAGCTTTGATGTTGGACTCATAAATCATCAAGTCGGCTTGACTTGATCTAGATTGACATTTCTTAGTTCCAACATCCTGCAAAGGTCACATAGAACATCTCCAAACATAGGAATAACCCAAACTAAAGATTAAGGTGAACTTAGCTCTTTTGGGCTGCTTCCAGTTCTGGTTTTGGCACTTGTTCTCCTTCTAGTGACCTTGATCTCTTTCTTCGAGCTTGGTCTTGAGCCTTATGACTTACACCACATAACTGTACCTGTTACCTCATTGGTTGTAAGTCACGTCCTTATGTAGTGATCCTTGATGTGCTATAGCTCTTCTCAACTCGATCACCCTTGACTTTGCAAGCCTTCTTCTTCACCCTTGGCTTTGGGTTCCTCAGCCTCCTTGACCTTCTCCCGTGCACTTGGTACCTCGAAGCTTCTCTTGCCTCCGTCCTTGGCTTGATCAGTTGTCTCCGAGCTTCGCACCCGAGTCTCACTTTATGCAATGTCCATCTTACTTGTGATGTCCATTATGTATCCATAATCCAGTTCTTGGACAATCACATTTGTTCACTTGTGTTGAACCCTGTAAGCTTTACCTTAAGCACCTGTTCAACACTTAGTACACTTGTTAGTCCTTTAATTGAGTTGTCATCCAAACACCAAAACTCACAAGAGAGCTTTCAATCTCCCCCTTTTTGGTGATTGATGGCAACACAATTAAAGCTTACATGAGAATAAGATTTGAAGCACAAATTTTGAATTCTATGTTTATAGAATGCTCCCCCTAAATATGTGCTTACTTCAAAAACATAATCTTGACCTCAGACGCCAATTTGCACATACTTAGGCAATTCGAAGCATTTCTACACCTTAGCACTTTTTAGAATGCATTGTATCTAGAATCAAACCATGATGCTATAACACACAAATGCACATAATCAGAGTTAAACACCATTCAAATTAGTGGATATATCACAGGAATATCAACCTACCACTATTCACCATTAAGATGCCAATTTAAACTAATACCAATTTAAACTAAGACACTAAATTTAAGACAATCTTAAAGCACCATGACAATCTTAAAGCACCATTAACCACATGACTATCTATTACACTCTAGAGGCCAAATAATTCATAGCAACGGAAGCACAATTCATAGCAACGGAAGCACTAGTCCATATGATGCAACACATATAATACTGCAGGAAGCATATGAATGACACACTAGCAAAGCTTAAACTAACACACCCCTTAGGATAAGCTTTCCTCTCAAGTTGAGATAAGCTTTAATGCACAAATTCTCCCCCTTTGACATCAAACACCAAAAACCATACTCGAGCAAGAACATAGGATGATGTCAAGGGACAGCAGGGTTTCAAGGGGAAAAACGACTATCTAAAACTCCCCCTTACTTATTGAACATATGCACTATCAACATTTAGGTAAGATACATATATGCAAAAAGATTTACTCCCTTTGTACCTTTACCATGTTGTAGTGTACTTCCCATCTTGAAAGTAGTTAATCTCTCGAGAGCATCTCCACACTTGTGCCTGATTCTTTATCCTAGCTTTCCTTGTTGCTAAGACACCAAACTTAGAACAAGTTATAGTATTGGGCACAAGAAGAAACTTCTATTCTAATGATTATCAAGAGATGTCAAATGAAGCAAACTATCACAACTACCAATTGAAAGATACCAATTGCAAGTTCATCATGGCTCCATGATATTTAAGAAAAAAAACATCTATTATCACCAGATATTATAGAGCATGAGCAATCTAAAGATATACAATTACTCATGACTTAAGATACCAATTACTTGACTTACAGAGGTACCCAAGTCCTGATTGCTCAAGAAACAGTTAGTCTCAAAAGACACAAGTTATGTGTGCTCCCCCTCAAGTTGTGCATCAAGTATTTGAATGACTTGCACTTTGCACATTCTAGCTTCCTCAGAACTAGAGGGGATCACAACATACCTTGGTCAAGGCATACTCTATCACTGTCATCACACAAGGATGCCAATTTGAATATCAATTGTAAAACCACTTAACACAAATTTAAGGCTAAATGAAGGGTTGACTAAATTCAACAATGCATGCCTTAGGAGCACCTAAGCCATTTGAATACTAACAGAAAGTCTAACATTTCCGCAATTTGGACATGCTTCATACTCAACTATCATTGCATATACCAATTGAAGATCAACACAACCATGTGTATAAAGCGTAATGTCTAAGCATGCCATAATTAAGAAGGTTTCTTAGGTGCACAAAAGAAACATCATTTTAAGGCATAAGTCTCTTAAGCCACGATACTACCAATGAAATGCAAGAACACAGCTATGATCACTATCAATGGAACTTCAAGATATTCAATAATATTGCACAGTTCCATGTTCCATACCTTTGCCTTTACGAGAGCACTTGTTATCACCAATTCAGGGCTCCTTCTGCTCATGCACCTCATAGCTCAAAAGGGCACGACATGGATTTGAAATTCACACAGTACCAAACTAGGGTAATCATGTGAACATGGACTAAACAAAATGTCATAATTGCACATAGCATGACTTACAAAAAGTTACAGGTTTATCCATATACACCAAGAGAGTTAATCGTTGTGGATATAACAAATGAAAGAGCTACCCATGAATGATTCAAAAGATATATCCTATATAACACCTAGTCATGATTAAGCAAACATCATTATGATTCATTTAACACAGGTAATCATAAAGCATAACTACTCTAAGGACAGGTAGCACATCAAGCCAATTTAAGAGCAATACTAAATTGCAATGATGTACTTAAAATACACGGGTACCGTCCTTTGGAGAGCAGGTTTCAGATTCTCATCAAGGTCCTTTACTTGATTCACCAATAATGATTCAGGACCTTCACACCTTATTTCACTTGAGATGAACATGGGATTAGTGTTTCACAATAAAGGCACCAAAACAATTAACAGCTTAAGCATAGAGTTTAAGATAACCGTCTTAAGCTCTCCCATGGTCTCCAGTCCATCTCAAGGCACCTGCATGGTCTAGTTAGCACAGTTTGGTACCCATCTCGGGATGGGTCCATAATAATCATCTAAATGTGCCTTTGGTACCCAAATTGCCTTTGTGCTAGTTCCAGGTGATCTCGTTATAGATCTAGCACAAGTGTATGATTTGGGTCTCCTACCCGAATAAGATTGACACAAATTCACTTGCTTAGGAATCTTACCTTTATAACATACCTTGGATAGATGACCCTGCTCACCACACTTGTAGCAGAAGCGTCGCTCAATCTGACATGACGCTTGCTGTTTGTCATTTTCCTTGGTGAGGGCCACCTTGGAGGATGCACATCCTTGATTCTTCATGACCGGACATGAAGTGATCGTGTGGTCCTGATTGTGGCATCCAAAACAACTCCTTGTCCCTTCATTCTTGTCTTTGTACGGACAAGACGCGATGAGGTGGCCTAACTTCTTGCACTTGAAACACCTCCTTTTTCTTCCCTTTTTGTGCTTGAAGGACATGGAGAGATGATTAGTACAAACAACATGACTAATTGAATTCTTACCTTTTTCCTCATTCATATTGATTTCTTCATTTATAGCTTTGGGAACATTCTTCTTATTGAGCTTAACACTTGCTGCAGTTTTTCCTTTCTCAAGCTTCTTCACCACGCGCCCGTGGATATCTTGAGAGAGTTGAGCTAAGCGTCTTCTCCTCAATTGTCGTTGCTTCTTATTCCCACAGAATTTCTTTTGTGACCCTAAAACTTGTTGCTCAATCAATGATTGGCTTTCTTTTGAGCAACAGGGGTTAGCACATGATGATATACAATTCAAATGCGCACACGTGCGAGAATGAGGTTCACATGAATTTAAGTTTAAAATTACAACCTCATGAGCAACATTAAGCATGATATGGTTATCAACTAATTCATTATGAGAATAAGATAGCATATCATATTTTTCACTTAGAGCAAGTTTTTCTAAATTTATCATTTCCACTTGACTCTTAAGCATAGAATTCTCAGTTTTAAGTTGAGCAACATCAGATAATACATCATGATTATTTCTTTGCTCAAATAAAATAGATTTATACCGTTGGACCAAATTATCATGAGAGCACTTTAGCTCCTCATGTTCTTTGGTCATCTTCTCTAGGCTGTCGTTGGTTTTGATGAGCGTCTCCTCTAGCCTGAGAAGCGTCTCGCCTTGTTCCTTGTTCCTCCCCAACAACTTAACCAAGAGCACTTTGTCTTCTTTGTTGAGATGGGTGTAGAACCGGCGAATCTCCTCTTCTTCCACATCATCGGTATCATTTTCCCTGTCATTAATGTCAGTGGAATCCAAACAGGAGAATGTACCTTGAGGTGATGAAGATTCATCCTCGCTATCATCCTCATATTCCTCCTCATCATGGCTTTTGTCTCCACCATCATTGTTAGCAATAAAACATTTATCACTAGTGGAGAGCAAACCTGTCGATGAGGTGGATTCATCGTTTGGGTGCCATCGTTCTTGTTCCTCTCCCTTTGAATGGTTAGTATCACAAGTAATATAGGGAGTAGGAGCATCACAGTTTGCTACAAAATATCTTTCTTTAATCCTATTCCATAAATCATGAGCATCAACAAATAGATCACTATCACTACTCATGATGGCAAAATAAGCACTTCTAGAAAGAGAGTCAACTAAGATGTTGCAAGCATGGTGATTGAGAGATAAACATCTTAGTTCTTCATTAGAAGGATTTTTACTAAAATCAGAGGGAAAAATACTTCTACTAAAGATCTGTCTCAAATCAGAATCAACATTCATGAAAGCTTTGTAAATAGAGACAGACCAAGATTTGTAATTAGAACCATCGCCTAAAAGAAGTTCTACAGTTACCTCTTGTGACGACATCGTTATCTCCGGACGGCTAAGCCCACACTGGAGAGGCCTAGCTCTGATACCAATTGAAAGTTCCCTTTGGCCCGGGAACAGGATCTAGATGTCGCCTAGAGGGGGGGGGTGAATAGGCGAATAAAAATTATCACTTTAAAACTTAAATCTTACTCTACTCGAAGACAAGATCGCAGTGGAGAGAAGAACCCTTCGAGTAGGTTGCAGTGGAATTGAAGTTCCTGTCTTACGAATATCCTGCACTTCAAGGAAAGCTAGTACCACAAGTAAGTAGTGAAGTGCAGATATATAAGCGAGTAAGACAGAGAGCAGAGTACAATACAGAACAGAGCACACAGACGCAAGGATTTATCCCGAGGTTCGGCCAAGCCTGAAATGCTTGCCTAGTCCTCGTTGGAGTTAGCCACACCTGGGCTTGGAGTCTATTTCAACTCCTTCCTCCGTTTGCTCAGATCTGTCAGTATGACAGATAGAGCCTTTCACTATTGAGTGGGGTTACAACAGAACCGCGGCTGCTTACAAACTTCTTGGCAGCACCCCGGCAGAGTAACGATACGCTCAAGACCTTGCTCTAGCTCTTAGCAGCACTGCTCCTCTCTCTAAAGGCTTATAGCTGTGCCTTCTACACAAACTATAGAGTTACACACAAGAGGGAGAGCGAGAATTGATTCCAATGAAGTCTACACTTGTTGGCTGCACTTGTTGCTTTCCTCCATGCGCCTAGGGGCTCCTTTTATAGCCCCAAGGCAGCTAGGAGCCGTTGAGAGCAAATCCGAAAGGCCATCCTTGCCTTCTGTCGTCGGGGGCACCGGACAGTCCGGTGCGCACCGGACACTGTCCGGTGCCCGATTCGTTTCCTTAAACAGCAAAGCCGACCGTTGCAGACCTTTGGCAGATCTGGAGCCGTTGGCGCACCGGACATGTCCGGTGCACACCGGACAGTCCGGTGCCGTCTTCCGACCGTTGGCTTGGCCACGTGTCCCGCGCAGATTGCGCGGCCGACCGTGGGCCTGGCCGACCGTTGGCTCACCGGACAGTCCGGTGCACACCGGACAGTCCGGTGAATTTTAGCCGTACGCCGTCGGCCAATTTCCCGAGAGCGGCCACTTCGCGCGGAGTCAGCCTGGCACACCGGACACTGTCCGGTGCACACCGGACAGTCCGGTGCTCCAGCCAGAGCTGAGTCTTGGCTGTTCACAGCCAAGTCTTTTTCTCCTCTTTTCTTTTCTTCTTCTTTCTGTTTCTAACACTTAGACAAGTATATTAGTACACAAAACCAATGTACTAAGGCCTAGAAACATACCTTCTCTTAATCATTAGATCTATATTTCACATGCTTGAGCTTTGATGTTGGACTCATAAATCATCAAGTCGGCTTGACTTGATCTAGATTGACATTTCTTAGTTCCAACATCCTGCAAAGGTCACATAGAACATCTCCAAACATAGGAATAACCCAAACTAAAGATTAAGGTGAACTTAGCTCTTTTGGGCTGCTTCCAGTTCTGGTTTTGGCACTTGTTCTCCTTCTAGTGACCTTGATCTCTTTCTTCGAGCTTGGTCTTGAGCCTTATGACTTACACCACATAACTGTACCTGTTACCTCATTGGTTGTAAGTCACGTCCTTATGTAGTGATCCTTGATGTGCTATAGCTCTTCTCAACTCGATCACCCTTGACTTTGCAAGCCTTCTTCTTCACCCTTGGCTTTGGGTTCCTCAGCCTCCTTGACCTTCTCCCGTGCACTTGGTACCTCGAAGCTTCTCTTGCCTCCGTCCTTGGCTTGATCAGTTGTCTCCGAGCTTCGCACCCGAGTCTCACTTTATGCAATGTCCATCTTACTTGTGATGTCCATTATGTATCCATAATCCAGTTCTTGGACAATCACATTTGTTCACTTGTGTTGAACCCTGTAAGCTTTACCTTAAGCACCTGTTCAACACTTAGTACACTTGTTAGTCCTTTAATTGAGTTGTCATCCAAACACCAAAACTCACAAGAGAGCTTTCAAAGGGAGAAGAAGGTGAGTACTCAAGACTCCACTTATGCTTCTTCTAGTGATAGTGAGTCTAGTGATGATGATGACATAGATTATTCTTGCTTGTTCAAGGGCTTAGATAGATCTAAGATAGATAAAATTAATGAGTTGATTGATGCTTTGAATGATAAGAATAGATTACTGGAAAAACAAGAGGATCTTTTATATGAGGAGCATGATAAATTTGTTAGTGCACAAAATTCTCTTGCTCTAGAAATTAAAAGAAATGAAGTGCTTTCTAGTGAATTATCTTCCTGTCATGAAACCATTGCTACGTTAAAAGGTGTTAATAATGATTTAAATGCTGAATTAGAAGTAGCAAATAAATCTAATTCTTGTGTAGAACATGTTATGATTTGCACTAGGTGTAATGATTTCGATATTGATGCCTGTAGTGAACACCTAGTTTTAATTTCCAAATTAAATGAGGAATTGGCTAGTCTTAATGCTCAACTTAAGACTAGCAAAAGTGAATTTGACAAGTTAAAATTTGCAAGGGATGCCTATACAATTGGAAGACATCCCTCAATTAAGGATGGGCTTGGCTTCAAGAAGGAAGCCAAGAACTTAACAAGCCATAAGGCTCCCATCTTCGTCAAGGAGAAGGGGAAGGCCCCTATGGCTAGTAGTGCGAAAAAGAACCATGCATTTATGTATAATGATAGGAGAAATGCTAGAAATGCTTATAATGATTTTGATTCACATGTTTATGATTCCCATGCCATGTTTGCTTCTAGTTCTTCTTATAAGCATGATAGGGATATGTGTAGGAGAAATGTTGCACATATGCCTAGGAGAAATATTGCTCATGTGCCTAGAAAGAATGTTATTCATGCTCCTAGGAAAGTAGTGAATGAACCTTCTGTAATTTATTGTGCTTTAAACACTTCCTTTGCTATTTGTAGAAAGGGTAAGAAGGTAATTGCTAGGAAGTTAGGGGGAAGATGCAAGGGAGATAAAACTTGCATCTGGGTCCCTAAGGACATTTGTGCTAACCTTGCAGGACCCAACATGAGTTGGGTACCTAAGACCCAAGCCTAAATTTGCCTTGCAGGTTTATGCATCCAGGGGTTCAAGCTGGATTATCGACAGCGGATGCACAAACCATATGACGGGGGAGAAGAAGATGTTCACCTCCTACGTCAAAAATAAGGATTCCCAAGATTCAATTATATTCGGTGATGGGAATCAAGGCAAGGTAAAAGGGTTAGGTAAAATTGCAATTTCTAATGAGCACTCAATTTCAAATGTGTTTTTAGTTGAGTCTCTTGGTTACAATTTGCTATCTGTTAGTCAACTATGCAACATGGGATACAATTGCCTTTTTACTAATGTAGATGTGTCTGTCTTTAGAAGATGTGATGGTTCACTAGCTTTTAAGGGTGTACTAGACGGCAAGCTTTACTTAGTTGATTTTGCAAAAGAAGAGGCCGGTCTAGATGCATGCTTAATGGCTAAGACTTGCATGGGCTGACTGTGGCATCGCCGCTTAGCACATGTGGGGATGAAGAACCTCTCCAGGCTTCTAAAGGGAGAACACGTGATAGGTCTAACAAATGTTTATTTCGAAAAAGATAGACCTTGTGCAGCTTGTCAAGCAGGTAAACAAGTGGGAGGAGCACATCACAGCAAGAATGTGATGACCACATCAAGACCTCTGGAGCTGCTGCATATGGACCTCTTCGGACCCGTCGCCTATCTAAGCATAGGAGGAAGTAAGTATGGTTTAGTTATTGTTGATGACTTTTCCCGCTTCACTTGGGTGTTCTTTTTGCAGGATAAGTCTGAAACCCAAGGGACCCTCAAGCGCTTCCTCAGGAGAGCTCAAAATGAGTTTGAGCTCAAGGTAAAGAAGATAAGGAGCGACAACGGGTCCGAGTTCAAGAACCTACAAGTGGAGGAGTTTCTTGAGGAGGAGGGGATCAAGCACGAGTTCTCCGCTCCCTACACACCACAGCAAAATGGTGTGGTAGAGAGGAAGAACAGGACACTAATTGATATGGCAAGGACGATGCTTGGAGAGTTCAAGACCCCCGAGTGCTTTTGGTCGGAAGCCGTGAACACGGCTTGCCACGCCATCAACAGGGTCTACCTTCACCGCCTCCTCAAGAAGACGTCATATGAGCTACTAACCGGTAACAAACCCAATGTATCTTACTTTCGTGTATTTGGGAGCAAGTGCTACATTCTAGTGAAGAAGGGTAGAAATTCTAAGTTTGCTCCCAAAGCTGTAGAAGGGTTTTTATTAGGTTATGATTCAAATACAAAGGCGTATAGAGTCTTCAACAAATCGTCGGGTTTGGTTGAAGTCTCTAGCGACGTCGTATTTGATGAGACTAATGGCTCTCCAAGAGAGCAAGTTGTTGATTGTGATGATGTAGATGAAGAAGATGTTCCAATGGCCGCTATACGAACCATAGCGATTGGAGACGTTCGGCCACAGGAACAAGATGAACGAGATCAACCTTCTTCCTCAACGACGGTGCATCCCCCAACTCAAGACGATGAACAAGTTCATCAAAAGGAGGTGTGTGATCAAGGGGGGCACAAGATGATCATGTAATGGAGGAAGAAGCGCAGCCGGCACCTCCAACCCAAGTTCGAGCGATGATTCAAAGGGATCATCCCGTCGACCAAATTCTGGGTGACATTAGCAAGGGAGTAACTACTCGGTCTCGACTAGTTAATTTTTGTGAACATTACTCTTTTGTCTCCTCTATTGAGCCTTTCAGGGTAGAGGAGGCCTTGCTAGATCCGGATTGGGTGTTGGCCATGCAGGAGGAACTTAACAACTTCAAGCGCAATGAAGTTTGGACGCTGGTGCCTCGTCCTAAGCAAAATGTTGTGGGAACCAAGTGGGTGTTCCGCAACAAACAGGACGAGCACGGGGTGGTGACGAGGAACAAGGCTCGACTTGTGGCAAAAGGTTATGCCCAAGTCGCAGGTTTGGACTTTGAGGAGACTTTTGCTCCTGTGGCTAGGCTAGAGTCCATTCGTATCTTGCTAGCATATGCCGCTCACCATTCTTTCAGGTTGTACCAAATGGATGTGAAGAGCGCTTTCCTCAACGGGCCAATAAAGGAGGAGGTGTACGTGGAGCAACCCCCTGGCTTCGAGGATGAGCGGTACCCCGACCACGTATGTAAGCTCTCTAAGGCGCTCTATGGACTTAAGCAAGCCCCAAGAGCATGGTATGAATGCCTTAGAGATTTCTTACTTGCTAATGCTTTCAAGGTTGGGAAAGCCGATCCAACTCTTTTTACAAAGACATGTGATGGTGATTTGTTTGTATGCCAAATTTATGTCGATGACATAATATTTGGTTCTACTAATCAAAAGTCTTGTGAAGAGTTTAGCAGGGTAATGACGCAGAAATTCGAGATGTCAATGATGGGCGAGTTGAACTACTTTCTTGGGTTCCAAGTGAAGCAACTCAAGGACGGCACCTTCATCTCCCAAACGAAGTACACGCAAGATTTGCTAAAGCGGTTTGGGATGAAGGACGCCAAGCCCGCAAAGACTCCGATGGGAACTGACGGACACACCGACCTCAACAAAGGAGGTAAGTCCGTTGATCAAAAAGCATACCGGTCAATGATAGGGTCTTTACTTTATTTATGTGCTAGTAGACCGGATATTATGCTTAGCGTATGCATGTGTGCTAGATTTCAATCCGATCCTAAGGAGTGTCACTTGGTGGCGGTGAAGCGAATTCTTAGATATTTAGTCGCTACGCCTTGCTTCGGGATCTGGTATCCAAAGGGGTCTAACTTTGACTTGATTGGGTACTCAGATTCCGACTATGCTGGATGTAAGGTCGATAGGAAGAGTACATCAGGGACGTGCCAATTCTTAGGAAGGTCCTTGGTGTCATGGAACTCTAAGAAACAAACCTCCGTTGCCCTATCCACCACTGAGGCCGAGTACGTTGCCGCAGGTCAGTGCTGCGCGCAACTACTTTGGATGAGGCAAACCCTCAGGGACTTTGGCTACAATCTGAGCAAAGTCCCACTCCTATGTGACAATGAGAGTGCTATCCGAATAGCGGAAAATCCTGTTGAGCACAGCCGCACAAAGCACATTGACATCCGGCATCACTTTTTGAGAGACCACCAGCAAAAGGGAGATATCGAAGTGTTTTATGTTAGCACCGAGAACCAGCTAGCCGATATCTTTACCAAGCCTTTAGATGAGAAGACCTTTTGCAGGCTGCGTAGTGAGCTAAATGTCTTAGATTCGCGGAACTTGGATTGAATTGTAGCATACATGTATTCATGCTTTTGATCATGTTCCTTTTTGCATTTTGTTGCTTATCATGGTGCTCAAGTTGTACAAACACTCCCTGGACCTCACAAGTCCATTGCAAAGTGATGCACATGTTTAGGGGGAGATGTGTTACAACTTGACCCTTTGAGACTAACCATATGTTTGAGTTTGCTTGTTTTAGTCACAAAGGAGAATTGAAAAGGAAAAGGTGGACTTGGACCATGAAAGACTTCCACTGCACTCCGATGAGGGGTAACTTATTCCAAGTTCATCTCATGAACTCTTATTGCCATTTGCTCTTAATTGAAGATTTTTGGTGAGGCAATGGGGTTAAAGGGCCAAGATTGATCCCGTTTTGGTGCTTGATGCCAAAGGGGGAGAAAATAAAGGCCAAAGTGATAAATGGATCAGCTACCACTTGAGAGATTTGAAAATAGTAGAGTAGAGTTTTTGGTTTGTCAAAACTCTTTCATTGTCTCTTTTAGCTTCTTGTGGGGAGAAGTAGTAATTATGGGAAAAAGGGGGAGTTTTTGAAATCTTTGATCAATCTCTTTTGGAATGACTCTCTTTATGCTTCAACATGTGTGTTTAACTTAGAGATATAGATTTGAGTTTGATTTGCAAAAACAAACCAAGTGGTGGCAAAGGATGATCCATATATGCCAAAATTGATTCAAAATAAATTTAAGTTTTATTTGAAGTGAGTTTGCACTTGTTCTAGTTGCTTTATGTTGTGTTGGCATAAATCACCAAAAAGGGGGAGATTGAAAGGGAAATGTGCCCTTGGGCCATTTCTAAGTATTTTGGTGATTGAGTGCCAACACATGTGCTTAATTGAGAATTTATGTACATGGATGAACAAGGTGCAAATCATGAAGTAAAGGTATGTTTCTAAGCCTTAGTACATTGGTTTTGTGTACTAATATATTTGTCTAAGTGTTAGAAACAGAAAGAAGAAGAAGAGAGAAGAGGAGAAAAGACTTGGCTGTGTGCTGCCAAGACCCAGCTCGGTCTGGAGCACCGGACTGTCCGGTGTGCACCGGACAGTGTCCGGTGCGCCAGGCTGCCTCGGCTCGAACTGGCCGCTCTCGGGAAATTGGCCGACGGCGTACGGCTAAAATTCACCGGACTGTCCGGTGTGCACCGGACTGTCCGGTGAGCCAACGGTCGGCCGGGCCAACGGTCGGCCGCGCAATCTGCGCGGGACACGTGGCGGAGCCAACGGTCGGAAGACGGCACCGGACTGTCCGGTGTGCACCGGACATGTCCGGTGCGCCAACGGCTCCCAGATCTCCAACGGTCTGCAACGGTCGGAAGCGCCAGATATGGAAACAAATCGGGCACCGGACAGTGTCCGGTGTGCACCGGACTGTCCGGTGCCCCCGACGACAGAAGGCAAGGATGGCCTTCCGGATTTGCTCTCAACGGCTCCTAGCTGCCTTGGGGCTATAAAAGGAGCCCCTAGGCGCATGGAGGAGACACACAAGCAACCTTTGAGCACTCTTGATCATCCACACTCAGTCTTTGCGCATTTGTTTGTCATTCTAAGTGTTTCGAGCTCCGTTCTAGTGAGAACTTTGTGATACTCTTGTGAGCTCGATTCTTGGCCGTGTGTGTGCGCATTTCGCTGTGGATTTGTGTGTGTTGCTTCCCTCCCTTACTCTGTGCTTCTTTGTGATCATATACTTGTAAGGGCAAGAGACTCCAATTTGTGGAGATTCCTTGCAAACGGGATAGTGAAAGGAAAAACAAAACACCGTGGTATTCAAGTGGGTCTTTGGACCGCTTGAGAGGGGTTGATTGCAACCCTCGTCCGTTGGGACGCCACAACGTGGAGTAGGCAAGCGTTGGCTTGGCCGAACCACGGGATAAACCACTGTGTCACCTCTGTGCTTGATCTTTTGTGGTATTGTGTTTTGTTGAGACTTCACCTTAGCCACTTGGCAATAATCGTGCTAACACTTAACAAGTTTTTGTGGCTTAAGTTTGAAGTTTTTACAGGATCACCTATTCACCCCCCTCTAGGTGCTCTCAACGTCGTCTTTGTCCCTAATTAGCATGTTCTCCGAAGACCATCCTTCCCGTGAAGTTCTTTCCAGGAAACAGTCTGCTACCTCCCGATTGTCCTTCATATATACTTCATAAACATCATTGCATTCACTTTTTTATAACAGGATTAGTCATTTTGTATCTTCAACATTATGAAGCAATGCCTTTCTTTTCCCTGTAAGGTGTTGTCTGTGGCATTAAAATCTCTACTCAAGTCACTTACAGTACCATGTACAGTTGGTTCTTTAGTAGTAGGTAAATCCTCCCCAAGAGTCATTAATCTGGCAATGACACTTGGATGTCTTCTCTTCGATAGTCTGACTCCGCTTCTTTAGCATCTCCTTCTCTAAAGAATGATTAATGGATGGAATTAGAGAATTCATAATTTTGCGATGTCAGGTTTTTTTGTTCCATTGTTGTGAGTGTGACTGAATTATGAAAAGATTCAGTTGAGTAATTTTAAGATCTGTATGAGTTTCTGTCTTGTCCAATTGTTTTAACTTTAGCGACTTAATTAGCGAATTACTAGGCTTTTCCACGTACAAACAGGGCCATGTGTTTTCCTTTTATGAATGAGACTTAGATGATTACTAAATCAATTTTACTAAATGAGTATTGTTCTAGGGGAAAACATAGCACCGCAAAGTACTGAAAGGATCACTGTGATGCACTAATGCGTGAACTTTTTTATCTTCTATACCAATTCAGCGCCTCATCAATTATCAAGTTTTGCTTCACCTTTTGATTTTTCGTTCCCTAGGTTCATTAAGCATGTTTACATAAGTAACTTGCTTCAAACATGGTACCGCTATTTCGCAAAAAATATGATGATGAACTTTTAGGAGCGTTGATCATGTGACTCTGACCTTTGATATACTATTTGCACCTGTAACTTGCAATTTTTGATAGTAATCCCACATGCTTTCTTTATTTCAGTATTCATAATTATATGTGGATATGACGCTAGAAATCTATTGTATCATAACCATAATGTTTTAGACTATTTGTTGTATAGCTATTTGGTGACGCAACGAAGGTGAACATCACAGCGATGAATCCTTTGGTGTTGCCGGTGTCGGAGTAGCCGCCGTTCGCTAGACTGTATATAGCTCAGGTACTGCGTTGTTTTGTCAATATACTTCTGTGGGCACTGGGTACACCCTTTTATTGTTATAGAGAAATTATTTACACTTCAAATCAGCTTTTGTAAGTTCAATAGTTCAACATGGAATACTCATTACAATATTTGTTGCAGGGCAAGGGAAAAATAATATTCGCCCATCTCCTCCTAGCTGTTCACTCTTAAGTGATGGAAGAGTAAGTACTTTTGTTATTTTCTTTGAACTTTTTTGGCTAAGAACGGGACTTGCTGTTGTGCTTGGTTGAAACCATAAAATGGTCATTGATGCCACTTCTCTTGCCCATAATATCCTCACTAGCCATAGTTTTGTTGACTTCTGATTCCCAGGGTGATGAGAGTTAGTTTGTTAGTAGGATTATAAGTCCAGCAAGAAAGATACTTGACTGACACTTTGGTTTAAAAAAATTGGGGCAACTTGGAAAAAGGGATTGAATCGCTTGCAGAATTGGAAAAAGGGGATTATTGATTTTGCAACTATCCTTTTTCAGGCTTTGGTAAACTCTCCTACTATTGTACTAATCTAATACGCACTAATATCTCGTATACACTTTTTATATTAGGATACAATTTAAACCATCATTGTTATTTTATTTTAGGATTTTTTATTATCATTTTGCTTTATGCCTATCAAAGTCAAAGTTGCAGAATATGATTGAGATTCATACATTTACTGTGCTTTGATAATATTGCTGCCCCAGCAGCAAAAACAAATTGTTAAAGTGCAATTTGGTTATATAAATTGTAGAATTGGATTAGAGGTGTACATTTGGGCTGGGCCTAATGGGCGGGCACGAAGCACGAAAAAAAAGCCCGGCCCAAGCACGGCACGGCACGAAATTAATTCGGGCCGGGCCGGCCCGGCCCGTTGCATCGGGCCGTGCTTGGGCCGACGCCGAGGCCCACGGGCGGGCACGAGCCCGGCCCGTTTAATCAGACCCGAATTGGCCCGTTTACTGGCCCGAAAAGGCCCGAAATTCATAGCAGCCCACTGCCCCACTCCTGTACTCAGTAAGTCAGTCCTGTGTGTCCACGGGCCGCCGAGCGCGAGCGTTTTATCCTAAAACTCTGAAAGGCTGAAACAGTGAAACCCTACGTCGCTACCGGCCGCCGTTTTTCTCCCGTGTCCCAATCCGCTGCCGCCGATCCCGATTCCTGACTGGAGACTCCCATCCGGGCATCATCCGGCCGCCGTCTCAGGCTCTCAGCCTCCAAGGCGGCCAGCTCCAGGCTCCAGCACTCCGGCAGCTCCCTGCAGCCGAGCGCGAGCGTCCCTGCGGGCCTGCGAGCTGCGGCGGTGCGGCCCTGCGCCCTGCGTCCGAGCGCGAGCGACGAGCCGACGAGCGTCCCTGCAGGTGCGGTGCGGCCCAGCTAGCTCCAGCGCGAGCGTCACGGCAGCCGAGCGCGAGCTTCCCTGCGGCGGTGCGGCCCTGCGCCCTGCGTCCGAGCGACGAGCGTCCCTACGGGTGCGGCCCAGCTCCAGCGCGAGCGTCCCTGCGGCCGAGCGTGAGCGCCAGCGTCCTCCCTGCGGCCGAGCGCGACCGGAGCCGCGGCCGCCTCTGCGGTCTGCGCCCTGCGTCCCTGCGCCCTGCGGCAGAGCGCGACCAGAGCCGCGGCCGCCCCTGCCCCCACGAGCTCCAGCACTCCGGCAAGGCGGCAACCGTGGCGCCACCTCCACGGCCACCCGGCCCACCGACCGCCGCGGGGACGGCCGGAGCAGCCCCCCCTGCTCCTCCCCGACCTCCAGGACAGGGAGTTTCCCTTCCTCCCCGACCACCTTTGCGTCCGTGTGTTCCTGCTGTTGCTGCTACCGACAGTACCGACGGCCAACTCGAGTCGGCCACCATTTCTATGGATGGGAACTTGAATCGAATCGACAATAACAGCAGCCAATCATTTGCCGTTGCCGATCCTCTGACTTTGAGTTCCACTGGTCGCAAGATTGCTTTGGATGCAGATACAGGTACAGGTACAGCTGCGACGCCGTCGACAGCGACAGCGACAGCGAGTACCGCAAGCACGGATACTATATGCCACAAGTATTTCGGGCCGCAAGCACGGATACTGTATTCTGGGCTCGAATTTGTATTTCGGGCTCAGATGTGTATTTCGGGCCCAAATGTGCATTTCGGGCCGTTTTTTTATTTTGGGCCGTTTTTTATTTCGGGCCGTTTTTTATTTCGGGCCGCCCGTTTAAAGCACGGCACGTTTAGTGAAATATGGGTCGGGCCGTGGGCCGAGGGGTCGGCCCGTGGGCCGGCACGGCACGGCCCAAAATTAATACTGGGCCGGGCCGGCCCGAAATTAAACGTGCCGGGCCTTTTCGGGCTTGGGCCGGGCCGAGCCGGGCCGGGCGGCCCGAATGTACACCTATAGAATTGGATAATCAGTAGTGTGTTCGATTAGTTGATTATAAGTTAAGTTCCCCAACATGTCCAGTTTGGATGCCCTTGGGAAAACAGTGTTGTTTAAGATTGTTGTTGCACTCAATGATTGACTCTAGGTTCTACCTATTGTCCACTGATCATTATCATGTTGTTGGACAGAAGCTGGACATGTATCAAGTCTTCATCTCAAACATCTACTGGCTATTGATGCATATCGTGCAATTGGACAGAACTCGAGCTGAAGTAATCTTGTACATAAACACTTAATTGGTTATGATTTTACATACAGAAAAAGGGTCATCTTCCATAGTTATCTAATAACTGCTATAGAACACAAACAATTCCTAATTGACATATATAAACTCGACATCATTTCCACTGATGGAACATCCGAAGCAGAGTTCTTTTGTTTTGATAGTGTAGCTACATGAATAGTAGGAAAGTCTTGTTCGACCCTTTTTGGTTCAACAAATGTTTCTCGGGGTCCTCCTCCAAACCTACCTACCATTGTCTCGCTCAAATTCACCTTTGCAGTTACCATTAACATGTCCGCATTCTCTGTCACAAAACGAGTCTTTTCTATCCTATCTATGTTAACAAATCATGGAAGACACACATCAATACCATGTGCCATACAAATATTTTCCCAACAAGAAATGCTCATAGAAGACAACATACTTGACCTCACAACCACACATGAATCTCCATCAACATTGTTTGCCAAACTATCCACACGTACCAATCAAGAAAAATGTGGTAAGATATTTCTTAGTATTAACTACAAGTCTTTCATATCAACTTACCTATGTCTATATGAACTCATGAAATGTATTTTGCAGCCATTCTAAAATGCTACAGGACACAAATATAAGTATGTTATATCACCACATTTGAATTCCACATGTTCCCAGAGTTACATAGCTGTCTACTCTTGTTGCAACAAAAAACATATTACAATCCACTCTCCGTTGAAACATGTTTTAACATTCAGATTACATATATTCCAATAGTTAAACAGTTGTGTACTCTTTGCAACAGAAACCCATATTACAATCCACTCTTCCTTGATACATGTTTTATAGAAGTACCAAAGGATTTTAACTCCTTGTCTTTTACCCTTTCCATAATTTTTCCCTATCTTTGTTTCTTGTGGGTTTGATCCCCAGCCTACCCCAATCTGCTTGGAACCAAAAGCTATGTTATTGTTGTGTAGTTTATATCAACAAGAGGGAGATACTTTTTGCAAACATGTGTCTAGACTTAAGGATGGTGGAGTATCTATATCTACCCGAAGGATTTTAATCGCCTTTAAAAACTACAAGTCATCAAACTATTGCTATACTTTGTGCTGACTACTTACTTTTGATCTACGACTTCATATTGCTGATATAACAATTTTGACAACATTGCCAAAAAACCTAACTCAAAAACCTCTCAACTTCTGTTTTACATTAATTACATTACTTGGCACTTCTTATCCACTTATTTACAGGTTGATGTCCAACTTTCAGATCGGCTCAACAAAGACAGCCTTGCATTGCCATATAAGAAGTATGTATTTGAAAAAAAGACAACCCGAGTTGCAAATACTATTTATTTCTGCAACTATAAATCATAGTTCATTCTAACATAAAGAACACATATAGGAACAAGACTAGCGAGTCAGGTTCTACAGACCCTGACAACCTTAATCGTTAGATCATCGTCGTTCTCATGAAGGTACTACACCGTCTACTCTCCTCCCCTCTACATAGCTTGTAATCAATACAATTTGTGTATTATTCTTAACTCACCTTCATAACCATACCACAACAACACATCAACTCAATGACTCTTTAACAACTGATGCTCACGTTTTTTTATAGGTACCTCTTTAACAACACACAAGCAGTGTCACTTTTGGAGCACAAATGATTTTGTGTACATATAACCAAATTGGTGAAACCTTTGCAATTATGTATATATTTAAGCGATTCCCAGCTCTTGAATCACGCTAGTGATGTAATATATAAATATGTTTGAATCTGTCGGTTGACTTTGCAGCTACTGTGGTTGCTACTGTTATCATCTCCGAACACTATACAACTCTTTGAAACACTGGAACTTGGTTTCCTTTGTCTTTGCTTTTTTGTTCTTATTTACTCTATAACATACATACAATACTTATACATTATATGATGTTGTTGTACTGTTCGTCACGCGCGAATGGGCGCGTGCCATACACTAGTATATATATCAAATGAATACAAGAGAAATTAAGGCAACAACCTTAAAATAAAAACAGCTAAGTAGGAAAATTTCAAGCATATAAATATCAGTGGCGTCAGATATATTCTGAGCAGTGCGATGCGGAGCTAAACTATCTTTCGGCCCATATGGAAACCTTCCAAGCCCGGCCCCGTGTGTGTGCAAGTCACGCACGGCCCAGCAATTCCATTCCGTTCCGTGGCGTCAGATATATTCTGAGCCCGGACAGCATTGTGGGCTTTCAGACTCCTTTGATACAGAATCGATATCTCTACGGATTTATAAGATCGTGTCCAACAGTTCACCTATATAGTTATCTAAAACACTATTTTACACTATATACTGTATTGTTTGCAGAATAGAGTTTGAATATAAATATAGGGATAGATAAACTGCTGAAAATAGCCGCCGGATACATGATATACACCTCTTCCCCTTGGCTCCCCCTCTCTCTCTCGCCCCTAAAACGAGGCATCGTCTCGGTGGCAAGAACCTCTGTTTATTTAGTCGACTCAACACAAAACCTCACAAGTGAGTGACCCCTTTTTTTTCTATCTACTGTTGATAATCACATCAGTTGATTCCTCAAACTAAACACCATCTCCGTGCTCTGCTCTGCCTTTGTATAGGTCCAAACTTTTTCTATGCCAGTGACATATACTATCCTCCAGCACCAGCAGCACATGGATTGATTATAGCACGTGAAAGAGAGAAAGAAAGAAAAAAAACGACACATGATGCTAGGCCATCCGTGGTCCAGTGGCATGGCATGGCATGGCATGGGCATGGCACACCTAATCAAATGGTGGTCGGTTGGTTCAGCTCCAACGACTCAGAAAAACCAGGAGGCTTCCTCTTTGTCGCTACAAACTCATCAGTTGGCTATGGGCATGCCCATATGGATAAAAAAAAAGAACCAGCACGACTTCCCATATATACACATACATATCGTGCAGTGTCCAGCAACCAGCATGCTATTCACGTGTGCGCATTCAGCGGGCAAAGGATCATCACAGCGATGTTATGTTTTTTTCCCAAGAGATTAGACCAACAAACAAATCAAGCATGGTGGGTGGGGTACAACAAACAGGCCTCAATATCGTAATTTCCCATCCGTCCACACATAAAAGAACGTACGGTATCCAACATCCATGTTCGTCTAAAACTAGTTTAGATTTTGTTCGGTTATTTCCATTATACATGGATTGGATGAGATTGGAAAAAAAATTAGAAGAAGTTTAACTTGTTTGGTATTTAAACCCATCCAAATTCACTCAATCCATATAGATTGAGAACTAACCGAACAAGCCCTTAAGGGGGGTTTGTTTAGGACTATAATCTATCCAAATTATATATACAATGTGGATAAATTATAATCCCAAACAAACCCCTCACTAATTTTCATAAATTTATAGTAAATAGAATTCATATTTTTTTGTCTTCAAATTTAAAACATTTTCTTTTAGCTTTCCTTCTCTGCAGGGACGGATAACGACTACGGATAAGTTAGGGGGTGTTTGGTTGCCCCTGCTAAAGTTTAGCCCGGGTCACATCAAGCGTGACCCAACCAACTGGACTAGATTCGTCTCGTCTTTTAATCTTCGGCTGACAAATTTGTTTTATAATCCGACTACATTTAATACCCGAAACGGAGGTTCAAACATTCGATTGGACAGGGGCTAAACTTTAGTTTGGGGTAACCAAACGGGGCCTTAAAATGGTCGCAAACCGATCGAGCCGGTGGGACCAGCACTCCACTGGATTGGAAAACGTACCAGCAGCAGGACAGGAGCAGCACCTGTTGCTCGAAGCTTTTACCTTTACCAATGAAAGCGAAAGGCTCGGAAGGGAGAGGCGTACATCCAGCAGCTTCGCAAGTGCCTTGCGGCCACGGAAAGCGGCAAGGCAAGCCAGTGATGTGTGGACTTCGTGTTGGTTCTCTTATCATTGCTCGCAAGACCCGACCCGGTCGAACGTAGTTGCTGCCACTTCTCCTGCACCTTGTGGATAAGGGCCTTTTTTTTTGGCAGATTTTAGGAGATGTTTAGTTTCTATACACTATTTTTTACTCCCTCTATTTTAGAGCTTGTTTGGTTTGATTGTGGCTAAAAACTATTTGGTGGAAACTACAAAATGCCGCTAAAAATTCTTCCATATATATTTTCACAGTTTCATCCGAAAGCCGCTAAGAGCAGATCCAGAGGGACGCTCAGTTTTGCACTGTGAGAAAGTCGGCTTTTAAAAAGAACTGTTTTCTGGATCCAACCCTTTGATTTGGCTCTTAGCTTTTAGGGACCAAAAGCCAAAGCCAAATCCAAACCAAACACACCATTAGTCTCTTTTAGTTTTAAAATTATCAAACATAGAGATTAAAATAGAGATAAACCATCTTTTAGTCCCTGTGTTTGACATTTAGGAACTAAAAGAGACTAAAAATGAAAGGATTAAAAATTAGTCCATAGAAACTAAACATCCCTTAGTCTTAGGACAACAAAGAACGTAGTATTATTATAGGTGTTTGAATGCACTAGAACTAATAGTTAGCTAATAAAGTTAGCTAAAGATATTCAGACAGTCTAGCTAATATTTCAACTATTAGCTACTTTTAGCAAATTAGCTAATAGTTAGTTAGCTATTTGTTAGCTAGCTAATTTTACTAGTATTTTTTTAACCAACTACCATTTAGTTTTAGTGTATTCAAACACTCCCTTAGTTATATTGTCGCTTCAAAAATAACGCCTTAGTATGATCAACTCACACTGCAAACACTGAAATTTGATGCATATTGTTATGAAATTACAGTCATCTACTATAAAGAAGCTGTATCGATTAATTCACCAAAACCCACGCTTAGAGACTAAATACACTTCCATAGTTCTATTATTTTGCGTCGAGCATATTTTATATTTGCAAAACAAAAAAAAAACAAAAGGGCTTTTGTATTTCATGAGAAAACATCAGAAAATAACCCTATTCTGGAACGTTTCATACCACATATCGGAGCGTGTACAGCCCATTATTCTTCGTTCTCCTCCTATTCACTCCAAGAAAATGGCTGATGCCCCCTCATGATCAAGTGCGCGCACCAAGAAGGGTCTGGCATCCCTTTTTGCACGAGGAGAGGAGCAGATGGCCGACAGCAGTTTGAGGCTTACGTAGATGGATCTATCCATATTCACCAAGCAATGGACTTTCTTTTCTTTTTATGATGGAGCAAATTGGCATGTGCATCTGTCCATCTCTGCCTGACGTGACCCTGACCCAGGGCTTCGTGTTGCACTCTGCACTGCAATAACATGGTTCAAGATCATTCGTCAAATAAAAGATGCCTCCAATCTATAACACTGTCTTCAGCAATTTATCCATCGTCACTACTATATTCAAACTTTACTTTACAAACAATACAGTCTATAATACAGAACAATATAAAATAGTGTTTTTAGTGACCATATATATGATATAGGTGAACTGTTCCAGAGGTAACCTTAGCTTTCACATAGATATTGCCTAGACATAGGAGATATATATATACATAGACTCTTAATTTTTCTCCTTTTAATAAAAGAATCGCTAAATTATGGAGGTATCGTTTTTAAATTATATTTAGGCGACGAGCATCCTTTTAATCTAAATCTAGAGGTACTCTCATCCTCATTCTTCGGACCAAATAGTGTCTTTCTTGATGTTAGTTTATCTTTACTTTCAAGCAGTAGTATGGTAGAAAATATGTTTTGTTAAACATATTCTATGAAAATATACCTAAAGTGGTAGCCTTTTTTTCAACAAAAAATGTAAGGAGAAAAAACTTTACTCCTTACTACTCCTTACAATTTTTTTATATAATTTATAGAACAAAATAGAGGGACTAAAAATTAGTCTCTACAAAACCAAACATCCCTTTAACTCGTCATACAAAGTTCTAAATTTACAGAGTCTGTTGAACTAGTATATTTTTTTTTGAAATCTATTTTAGAGAGTAACTAAATCAATAAATTTGACTAATTTTTTGGAGTTGCTCTATGCATGTAACTCTCAATCGGGGCAACATATATTTTATATAAACATGACTAAAACTTGCTTAAACATATCCTTATATGGGTCTGATTAATCGCCTATATTACTTTATATCGAAGCCTAGCCTGTGTAGTGTAACTGTGTAAGTTGTACACTTTTGCTGACGGCAAAGGCTTATATATATGCCACTTATATGGAGGCCTGGAGGGACAAAATCTCTACTACTAATTATGTGCCTATGTAGGCGTCCACAATTTCCAGTGGCGCACGGTTCTGCCATCTCCCTCCGCCACCCTCCGCGCTCCATCCGCGCTGCATCAACGCTCGCGGGTTCTGCCTCTCCCTCTCACTACGGCGCCTGCCCCGCCGCACCCCTCCACCGCGCCCCTTCCCCCGCCGCCGCGGATCCACCGTACCCCTGCCCTAGCGCCGCGGTTCCCCGCCATGGACGCCCTAGATCCACCACCTCCTCCTCCTCCTCTCCCCATCACTGCGCCGCCTGCCCCCGCCGCACACCTCCACCGCGCCCTCGTCCCCGTCTCCGGCGCCGGTTGCGGGGCCTAGGCCGGCGGCAGTGAGGTCCAGGAGCGAGACCCCCACGGCGGCAGTGAGGCCCACGCGGCAGTGAGGTCCGGGAGCGAGACCCCCACGCCGGCAGTGAGGTCTGGGAGTGAGACCCCCACGGCGTCCCCGTCTGCGTCCCCTTCCCCGTCCCCATTCGCGCCCGGGATGCCCACGGCCGCGGTCGCGTCTCCGGCGCCGGTTGCGGGGCCCAAGCCGGCAGTGGGGTATACGGTGGTGGACGCCACGATGGACAAGAAGGAGGACATAGACGGGGAACGGTTCTGCCGTTGTCGCGCTGCAGATCCCCCCACCCTCCTTCCCTCTCCCCGCCATCAACGCCGATCTGCCATCAACGGCCACCCCTGCCTCGTGGAGCTCCACTCTGCGCACCACGTCTCCCACTCCTCCTCCTCGTCCTGCCCCTCCCTCCGTCTCTACGCTCGGATCTGCGCTCGGCCTCCTCCCTTCCTCCGTCTCTGCGCTCGGATCTGCGCTCGACCTCCTCCCTTCCTTCGTCTCTGCGCTCCGCGCCCTCACCTCCTCTCCCTCCGCCTCTGCTCCACCTCCCCAGCCGCCCACAACTACAGCGGCGGCGGACGCGGCCCCTGGCCTTAGCATCGGTGGGCGTGGCCCCTGGCCTCGGCGTCAGCGGGCGCGACCCCTGGCCACAACGTCGACGGGCGTGACCCCTGGGCCACAGCGGCGGGCGCGATCGACATCCTCGCTGTGCATCGTGCCCTCGCCCCCGTCAACCACCCCGTGCGTCGATGCCTGCCCCCGCCCCCGTCAACCACCCCATGCGTCGATGCCTCCCCCCGACGCGCTCTGCGCGCCATGCCTGCTAAGCAAGGCCACAGCGCCTAGAGCAAGGGGGAGGATGACGACCTTGCATGGCCCCGGCGAGGGCGGCCCCTGCACGGACGCGGTCCCCGGCCTCAGCCCCGGTTGTGAGGTTCTTGATTGAGCGGGGGAGCAATGCATCTTAAGAATCGAATTGATTTATTATTCTATGATTTTTTGCAGGTTGTGAGGTTCTTGATTGAGCGGTCACAAGACCTGTCACTGCAATGGTCACCAAGATGTTGTCATGCTCATGGATCTCCATCTTACCCGTGGAATAACCAATACTGCTAATTGAGGCTTATAGAGTGAACCTTGGTCTAACGATTCAGAAGCAAAAGCTGCTAACTGAAGTTGTACAACTGAGAATAATTCCAGTGGTAAGATGGAGGTCGTGCTTTGTTTTTCCTATTCGCGATCCATTATACTGCATGCATAGTCCTATGGCAATCTTTAATTCCAGGGGTAAGATGGAGATATGTGTATCCTTGTCATTCATGGAAATTGTATCCTTGTTGTCCTCTTTTTGCTTCCCATGTTTTACTGCGTCTTGTGTAGCATGAAAGCTAAAATCTTTTCTTTGGCAGAACAACAGTTATTGCTTTGCTACAACCTGCACCTGAGACATATACGGATTAAGGTGAATACATGGGCATCCAAAAGGTCTTGTGTATGTTTCACTGCTACTGTGGTGATTGGTTAGGTTGGATCGTTTCAACTTACTTCTGATTCGCAAATTCTAGGGCAGATGCTATTCAGAGGAATTATGGTGGATCATGTGTGCAGATGAGGCTGTCGTTCAGCTCCCTGGCTCCATTGTTTTTGTACTTCATCCAATGGCTGGACTGTGACTGCTGTTATGCCCTTCCCAGCTATTTAGGACTATTTCACATTCTCATATGCAAGGTAAAATTGCAGTATGTGGTTCTAAAATTTGGACCTCTTATATATATTTTTCTGTACAAGAGACCTGGGTTTCATGCATTAAAATCTGTTATGTTTTGTTTTCGCAGGTTTATGCTGATGGAGATAGCTCAGTGTCGACATATGAGAGGCAGGCAAGCCTTAGGGAATTCTATGGTAGTCTCTAGCCTATATGGGTGTGTTGTAACCCCTGCATCAATCTGCTTTGGACTGGAATTCTCATAAGGCTTCTTCCATTGCAACAATTGTCTATCCGATTGCAGCAGCTTGAGAGTAGTTTGATCGAGAGGGACCTGAAAGGGAAGGGCCAATGCAAGGATATAGTAAGTAGGAGGAGGATGGAGGATTGGAAAAAGGTAATTACCTCTCACAATTTTCATTATCTGTATGTGAATTTGGACAAACTATGCAATTTGGATATGGATTTCAAGTCTAATTAAAGTGCTACATTTTAGTTATTTAATGTGTAGCCGATAAATTAATACTACAATGTATGCCCATGTGTTGGTATAACTTTTTGTTGGTATAGCTTTGCTTAGTGTTATCTTGTCGTTGGTCTATAGGTATAAGAGATCAGAGTCATGCCTGTACCTGTCCCTGTCGACATCCTCATGTCCGTCGGTAATAACAACAGATCCTTGTGATTCATCCCCCTTCACAATATGTGATGTGCCTGCAGTGGTTCCTTCTCTTCTTATGTTTGTGTAATTCATCTAGCGGCTTTCCTGTATTTATGAAATCTTTACTTTTACCACTGTTTATTGTCTTGGCGTTCTTGAAACGACCAATATTCTCCTCTGTTATGGCCTTATGGGCCTCGTCGTGCTGACGTGTCAATAATATTCCTCTGTTCCTCAAAGTCCATCACTTCTTTTCTTGCGCTCTTTTCAGTTTCAGGAGCAGTTCTAATCCTTGCAGGAGCCAGACCTTCTCTTTTCATGGCTTTTGCTGCTCTCGATGTTCTTTGGGCAATGTCATTTTTGCGACATATTTATGTTCGCACCTACACCTAAATGATAGCAGGGCGCTGCAATTTTCCATGTGAAAAAGTCCGCACAGCATGTGCCTCCCCAATCCTGCACTTGGTGTCGCTTTTAGCGCCATTTAGGATTTAGCCGCCTAAGAGAAACAGGATAAACCTAGAGGAACTAATCATTGTTCTTGTCCTTTCTCCTTTTCTAGAGGCTAAATCACATTCTGGAGCCAAAATGTTGGTACCTGGTTTTGTTACGTGCTTTGCATATCGTTGTTTAAATATGGTTTGTTTGAAGTTTCCGACGACCATTAGTTCCTCCATGTTTCTCCATGGAAGTATAGATTATCACATATTTCTCCATGTTTGACAGACTGATAGACCGTGTTTATATTTTTTTCTAATACTAGCATGTTTCTACTACGCTGTATCCTGGCTTCCTACTGGCCTGTTGGGTGTGATTTGGCTGTTAGTTTTTAGCGACCTTTCACGAATAGCTGTTTAGTAGGGAAGGTGTAACCTGGACCAGTTATTTAGTATTCAGCACAAGTTCCAGTATTTGCATATTTTATTTGAACTACAAATTATGAAAGGTCACCACCCATTTAACAAGTGATTGAATAGTTTGGGTCAAAAATAAATTGTAGTATCCAACACAGATGATCATGCTAGTGGCCTAATTGTTGAATTCATTAGGCCCTTGCTGCTAGGTAGGGATAATGCAGGAGCCTTAGGAGTTGATTGGTCGTGGGATGAATTTTGAACCCTTAATATTTGCAGAACTCTACCACTCTAAAGGGACAACATGTTATGAAATTATGAATATCTTAGTTTTGTTGCTCCAGATTATGCCAGACTTCTCATGCTATTGCATTTTTTATTTTGGGATCCATTGATTATTTTTAAATAAAAAAGATACTACATGTATTGTCTTATTGTCACGATCCCATAGCAGTTTTCATATGTGAAGATAGTTTATTTTCTAGATAAACTTCGTCTTTCATTTAAACCAGTCATCAGCACTATAGTTATTCTTGTTTTCTCCATGTACTGGATTCCATTTGAAGAGTATTACATTTACTTATTCCTTAATTTTTATGTATGATGAAGCTGGAGACATGAAATCGCTCTGCTATACTTGTTTTGGTGTCATAATTACCCAATTCTTCCTTTGGAGAGTTGTGAGACATGTTTATGCACTTATTTGCATAATTGACAGGTTTATCTCTTGCTTACTGTTCCCTGCTTTATTGAGTGCCGCCCAAATATCACGTTATTGTTAGAAATGTTATTTGATCTTACTGTGTGGTATATTTGTTTTTCTATTGTGTGACCATGATACAAAGTCATAAGCACCCCCTTGATATTAATATTTTTAGTTATTGTCTTGTGGTTGCAATGCCAACCTTAATAAGGCTCTTATGTAGAGATGTTGAATGTGTCTCTGCACTCTGTTAATGACTGGTTTCCAAAATAAGTTTTGGTGTGAGTATACTTGCTGACCGTCTTTTTGTTCACCTATACTGTACGACTACAATTGATCAATACCACATGTGGGCGCCGCGCGTGAGCGGGCTAGCGACTGCGCATGAACTGGTGAGGAGCGGCTCCACAAGGGTGACCGTGTATGAGAAGGAGAACTGCCTCGGCGGGCATGCAAAGACCATGGCCGTCGAGGACGCCGACGCCGCCGGCATCGTGCAGCTCGACCTCGGCTTCATGGTCTTCAACCGGGTACGTACACATACATGTAGTAATGATACTATAATATAGAAGCGTGTCGCGATGGTCTCTTCTCATGCACGTCTGCGGCATATCCACGGGCATTCTGTGCCATTCGGTATGAAGTATGAACAACTGTTTGAACCATTTCAGAGAAGAAAAGAAATGTAATGTACAGTTTGAATTAGTTAAAGTACATATATATCGTTAATCTTGAAACCTGATATCCTGCATTGGGACTCATTTCTATGTCCAACAAGACGTTGCTCGCTTTCAGATCTCTATGAATTATCATTAATCTTGAATCCTGGTGGAGATAAAGAAGACCTCATGCTACACCTTGAATTACAGATTTTGTGTCATCATTCTAGATACCTGACTATCATGACATTATAAAGCATCCAATGGATTTTTCGACAATAAGAAAGAAGCTTGATAAGGGGGGTATTCCAACTTGGAGAGATTTGAGGTGAGTTACATGATTTGTTTAGATTGATATTTTTATTGGATAATGGAAAATCTATTCAAAGTAATCTGTAAGCTTGACTGTGAAAAACAATATGGTTGAATGCAAGCGTACTAGAATCTTTGGACCTTTTGTGATATTTGGATTATTTGGATTTCTCTGGGTGTTGGTGTGGATACCGGCTATATCTGACACACCAGGTGAACATGCACAGATATCAGCATATGAACTGAAGTATATAACCAAAGGCCAGAAATTGGTGAAACCACAAATTGGAAGTGAAAAAACAAAAAAGGTTCCCCTTTCAGTAAACTGCTTTCCAAATGGCCAACATGGGCTTTGATTTGTGCAAACGCCATGCATAGCTGGGTAACTTAACATTTAAGTTTTCATCAATTCTTTGTAAGATTGTGCCAAATACAGACACATTTTAGGGAATAATATTTTTTGTCTCATGATCTTTTTCAGGGTTATTTTGTTATCCTTTCATGGATGCCAGTCTATTTCAAAACTGTAAGACTTCACTCTGCTTCAATTTTCTTGAGTATATAAATTACTTTTCCAGTATTTAACTTGATATTGCTTTCGTGGTGATCAGACATATCATGTCAATCTGAGAGAAGCAGCTTGGTTCAGTGCACTCCCTTGGGTGATGATGGCAGTTTTAGGCTATATGACTAGTGTTGTGTAATACCCACTTTGTAAGAAAATCTAAAAGGAGAAATTATACTCCTTTATATACATGTGTGTCATCTAAATCTATCATTTCATGTGAACACCTCACTTTCACAAATAAATAATCAAATAAAGAACACTCAAATAAATCGTGCATCATGCTGGATCTTACTTTGTGTGCATTTTGTGATGATATAAAACTATAGTAAAAATAATAATAATAATAATAATAATAATAATAATTATGTTAATACCCCAATAGGAAATTAAATCCTAAAAGAAATTCTAGAGTTTGGAAAGGAAGAAAGGAAATTCTAGAATTGAAACCAAAAGGAGAAAAGATTAAAAAATTAATATATATAATAATATATCTTCAAAGTAGTGCTATATATGGCGCAATATCATCTGAGAATATTTGGTCACAAGAGTTTGAATTAAATTTGAATACAAATTGAATTTGAAAAGGGAGAGAAAAGGAAAATAAAAAGAAAAAGACTAAAGACTAGTTTGGGCCGGCTCAACGCAATTCGGCCCACTTCGCTGTTTTCCCCGCGCG
Source organism: Zea luxurians (assembly GCA_029449295.1). Taxonomy (NCBI): domain Eukaryota; kingdom Viridiplantae; phylum Streptophyta; class Magnoliopsida; order Poales; family Poaceae; genus Zea; species Zea luxurians. The sequence continues at coordinate 5,403,846 of JAOPSE010000119.1, forward strand.
GCCCATGCTCCCGCCTCCGCGCGTAGCCGACAAGCGGGGCCCACCGTCAGCCTCTCCGGTTCCTTCGCGCGGCTCGCGCATGTGTCGCTGCGTCGCGGTCCCACCGGTCAGGATAGTCTCCCTCCTCTTGCGGGTGCTCTGTTCAACCTCCGCGCGAGAAGACCGGGTTCGAGCGCCCGAAAGCTGGGATAAAACTCGAGCGGCCTGCGGGCTTCCTCTCCTCATCCGCTAATCCTCGCGCTAGATCAAGCCACGTCTCGCACCCCCCTACCCGCGTCCGTCGTCCCTAACCCCCCTCAACCGTGCGCCGCCGTGGGATTTTGTTCTGCCGCCGCCGCCGAATTGATCCACGCCGCGGCGAGTTCGGGGCCGTAGTGTTGCACCGGCGGGTTTCTGAGTGTCTATCGAAGCTAGCCGGGGCCTCCATTGGCGAATAAAACTACAAGTGCCCCACTAATTTCTCGTCGTCGCGTCTACGCCTCCGTGGATCCGCCCCATAGCGTGGCCAGGGCATCCTGCTGCATACCATGAGGTAATAGCGCCGCCAAGCTCTTCACCATCATGTCTGCTTCGTGTATCCTTCCTCCGATTTGAAGCTGGCACACCGTTGCGCCTGGTGCACCCTCGCCGGCATGGTCGCCGCCGTGCGTAGCCTGCGTCGTCGCGGCTCACCAGGAGGTCGACGAAAGAACCTGTGTCGTCGATCGCGTAACTGACGGCCAGGATTAGGAGATAGACACCCCCTTCGCCCAATTGAAGCTTAGCCGTTGGATCGCGGGTGTGGGGTTTAGATCGAGCCAGGACGTGGTCGTCCCTTAACCGTTGATATCAGATCTGATGGTCAGGGCGGGTTGCAACGTGTTACTGCGCCGTGTTCTAATCTCGTCCGATCGGGTGTGATCGGACGGCTCTGGCCTGCCGATACCCCTTCGCGGTTGCTGCTTTGCGAATGAGCCCCGGCGAAAGATAGAAATTAACCCGCCGTCCACGCCAGGAACTCTCTGAGTCTTAGGAACATTTACACCGTAGCCCCTGTACTCATCACTATTTGATGCCCAACCCAGTAGGTATTGAAAATCAGGAATTAATATCAGAAATTAGTTTTAATACATAAATAAATTGCAGAAACTTGTTTAATTCATAGAAAATGCATATGAACTCCAAATTGGTCCATTCCAGTTCCTAAATTTTTGTAATATTATTGTATATCCTTTTGTGCCTCTGTTTTGGTATGAAAGACACATTAACATTTACTTAGTACTTAATCTTGTATTAAATACATAAAACATTAGAAAATTCATAACTTAAAATATATAACTCCAAAATTAATAATTCTAGTTCCTATGATCTTATTTTAATGTCTAGACTATGATTGTGTATTTTATTTAAATGTTTGGTGTGATGTTAATTTTTGCTATACTGTGTATGTATTGTGTTGATGCGGGTAGACGAGCAAGCTAAAGAGGATTCCAGGGTTCAGCTGGTAGAGATTGCTGAGCAGGAGCTCGTTGAAGGCAAGTTGTGTCCTTGATCACTTCTTTTACCCATTCATGTTCTTATTAATCATAATGATCTGCATAGGATAATTTTGATGGGACCCAATAGGTTACCCTAGACTTTGACTATCTTTATACCTTGTTTCACCACTGGTTTTACTACTAAATTTTTGGGTAGTACATGCTATTGCTTTACATGGCTTTGGGTATAGAGATATTCATCACTCATTGTCATACTTTTTAGTATCTGTTTATTATTTACTATTCATGAAAGATCATTATGTTAATGGGAACATGAAGAACCACCCGGGAAAACAGTGCTACCACAAGGGTTTAATGGGACGCCCTGGCTGATTAACTAGGAAAGCTAGTGGATGGCTACCTTACCCGAAAGGGGCAAGGGCAGTAGGGGAGTGGTCAGTGTAGGGAGGTCCTTGGATTGATTTTGCTGCGATGGCGGTCAGGCGAGGGATTCCTGCACTGGAGCTTCCTATAAACTGTAGCGGGTAGTTTGAAGCTAGTGGAACTTTGTAAAGGCCTCGTAGTGGTACCCTGCCTCGCTTCCTTGGTAGAGGTGTATGGGGTCTGATCAACTCCGTGGCAAATGGGTAACACGACTTGTGGGTAAAGATGTGCAACCTCTGCAGAGTGTAAAACTGGTATACTAGTCGTGCTCACAGTCATGAGCGGCTCGGACACTCACATGATTAATTTATGTAACTTAAACTTAATTTATCATTTCATTGCATCTGGGATTATTTTACTATTACTTTTATTTATTATTTCTAAGGTTCGGTATTTACTTACACTTAGTAACTGCTAATAAAATTTTGACCAACTTATAAAAGCAATGCTCAGCTTCAACCTTTATTTCATTGATCAGCCTTACACTTCATGAACTCCCACCTTTGGTGAGTTCATGCCACATTATTCCCCACAACTTGTTGAGCGATCAACATGTGTGAGCTCACTCTTGCTGTCTCACACCCCCCACAGGAGAAGAACAGGTGGTCGAAGAGGAGCCGCCTAACAATGAGGCTTTCGACTTGATCTAGGTGGCGTCTCCTAGTCAGCTTTCTGGCGCCATGGATAAATTTTAGTTCCTGCGATAATCATATTTTATTTTTGTAAGACTTTCGCTATGTAATAAGTACTCTGATTTTATTATGACATTTATCTATATACACTCTGTTATTATATATGTTGTCTTCTTTGGCGCATGTATGAGATGCACCCGGCTTTGTTCCTTAAAACCGGGTGTGACAGAAGTGGTATCAGAGGAAATGTTGACTGTAGGACGGAACCTAGATAGAAATGGACAAAATCCTTACCTACTTATCTTATTCTGATTCATTCTATACTTACCTTACTCTAGTTCTTTCTATACTTATCTTGATCCTGTCTCACCTTCTATTGTTCTACTCTGATCATTCTTACCTTTTCTACTCTGAGACAAGATGGATTTCACACCTTGGAATCCTACACTTATGATCTTTTTAAGAGATAGGAGGCCTAAGACCAAACCAAAACTATTTTCTATATTTAAAAATGTTGTTTGATTGTTCTGATGATAAATGTCTGATTTGCTTATTTGATTGATTGAGATATTATATATGGACATCTTAGTATGTACCACTATAAGGTATTGAATTAGGTATGGTAGATAAAACATTAAACTGCTTAGCTAATAAATCCCCAAAGTAACATGATTCGTAATTACTACCTTGTCCACTATTCCCTCTTACCATATGTATCTAACCCAGATGGTCAATACCAGGAGGGGTGGTGGAATTGATTTACCTCCCAGACGACACACTCGGAGGATATTTAGACAACCCCAGCCACAACCAGCAGAGATGAATCCTCCTAATCCTCCACCAGGCGGAGTTGACCTACTGATTGCAGCTCAAATGAGGTTGATGCAGCAAATGGCGGACACTATGGCAGATATGCATGCTCAGATGCAGCAAGAACGCCAGGAGATGCGTCAGGAAAGAGAAGAGATATGCAGGAGTTGCGCCAGGAGCGAGGAGAGATACGCCAGGAGAGAAGGGCGCAACAGCAGCTGCAACAGCAACTCCAGCAACAGCAGCAACAACAACAAGTACCATTGCCTCCACCACCACCACCAGTCCCATCTCGTGATAAGCACCGGGAATTTATGAGTCATAAGCCGCCGACCTTCGCCAGTTCGCCAGATCCACTTGATGCAGATGATTGGTTGAAGTCAATTGAGAAGATGCTCAACATCGCCCAATGCTCAGACCCGGAGAAGGTTCTTTATGCTTCTGGTCGTCTGACAGGTCCTGCTGCTGATTGGTCGGATTCTTATACTGTTGCCCATGATGCTGCTGATACTATTACTTGGGCAGAGTTTAGTGCACAGTTCAGGAACTACCACATTCCAGCTGGTTTGATGAAGATCAAGAAGAAGGAGTTTCTATCATTAAAGCAAGGCAACATGTCTGTCATCGAGTACAGAGATAAATTCATTCAACTCTCCAGATATGCTCCGGATGAAGTTGCAGAGGATGAAAGGAAGCAGGAACATTTTATTGAAGGACTTAATGGACCCCTACAGTATGCACTGGTGGCACACACATTTCCATCATTTCAGAGGCTGCTGGATAAGGCTCTTGCTATTGAACGCAAGCGTGTTCAACTAAGTGATTTGAAGAGGAAGGCTATCTCACAGGGACAGGGTAGCAACAGTGTTCGTCCTCGCTATGTTTCGCCACAGGGTACACCTACTCGTCCAGGAGGAGGACCACGCCCAGCTCAGTATGCTCCACAGGGTCTCCACGGACACCTCCTACTCATCAGGCTACTCCCACTAGCACCCCGACGAGGTCTGCAGGACAGAAGACCGGCCCTACATGCTTCAAGTGCAGTCAAACTGGGCACTATGCTAATGCTTGTCTAATGGGGAATTCTGGTACACCAGCTAAGAACAAGCAATAGACTCCTGGCAAGGGATATTCTATAGCCAGAGTTAATCAAGTCAGCGTTGATGCTACTCCTGATGGTGCGGACATCGTACTTGGTATGTTTTATGTTAATGCAATTCCTACAACCATATTATTTGATTCTGGTGCTACACATTCATTCATGTCTGCTCGATATGCAAACACAAATGAAATACCACTGCTAAATATGAAAAAACCAATGATAGTAATCACACCTAAAGGGCCTATTGAGGCAAATCAAATGACACGTAGATTGACATTAACAATTATGGGAAGAGAATTTGGAGCTACAGCTATAATATTAGAAGCCAGCAGTATAGATATGATTCTTGGTATGTCATGGTTAAGGAAGGCAAAGGCCATTATAGCATGTGGTAGAGGTACTATAGAACTCACTAGCCCTAAAGGAGAAACATTTCAAGTTCAAATTGCAGTAACCACCTCTTCCAAACGGGCGATATACTTTATAGCGGAGGAGTTTATTGGTGACAACATCCGGGTGGTTAGAGATTTTCTGGATATATTTCCAGAGGAATTACTAGGGATGCCACCGGATAGGGAAGTTGAGTTTGTGATTGATCTTCTACCTGGAACTGCCCCTATTTCTAAGCGACCATACAGGATGTCTGTAGAAGAATTAAAGGAGCTGAAGAAGTAGTTAATGGAGTTACAAGAGGCTGGATACATTCGTCCGAGTTCCTCACCATGAGGAGCACCGGTGTTATTTGTACAGAAGAAGGATGGATCGCAATGGATGTGTGTGGACTATAGATCACTTAATGATGTTACTGTGAAGAACAAGTACCCGTTACCCCGCATTGAGGATTTGTTTGATCAGATGAGAGGTGCTAGGGTATTCTCGAAGATTGACCTCCGATCGGGATACCATCAAATGAAGATTAGACCATCGGATATTCCTAAGACGGCTTTCTCAACCCGATATGGATTGTATGAGTTCACTGTTATGTCGTTTGGACTAACCAATGCACCAGCTTATTTTATGAATTTGATGAATAAGGTGTTTATGGAGTATTTGGACAGATTCGTCGTGGTGTTCATCGACGATATTCTTATCTATTCTAGGAGTGATAGTGATCATGAAGAACATCTAAGGTTGGTGCTATAGAAGCTACGAGATAATCAACTTTACGCCAAGTTTAGCAAGTGCGAATTTTGGATTGACAAGGTGCCATTCCTGGGACATATTATTTCTAATGGAGGAATAGCAGTGGATCCTGCTAAGGTCAAGGAGATTATGGAGTGGAGAGTGCCCACTACAGTTACTGAGATTCGGAGTTTCTTGGGGCTTGTAAGATATTATCGGAGATTTATTGAAGGATTCTCTAAGATTGCCAAGCCTATGACCTCGCTTCTGGAGAAAGGAAGAGAATTTAAGTGGGATGAGAAATACTAAGACTGCTTTGATCAATTGAAGAAGAGATTGATGTCACCACCAGTGTTGATTATGCCAGATCTGTAGAAAGGATTTGACATTTATTGTGATGCATGTGGCCAAGGATTGGGATGTGTGCTTATGCAAGAAGGACATGTGATCGCCTATGCGTCTCGTCAGTTGCGGAAACATGAATTGAACTACCCCACTCATGACTTAGAACTGGCAGCAGTTATGCATGCACTTAAGATTTGGAGACACTACATTATGGGAACCAAGTGCCAAGTATACACGGATCATAAGAGTTTGAAGTACATATTCACTCAGAAGGATCTCAACCTTAGGCAACGCCGTTGGTTGGAGCTCATTAAGGATTATGATTTGGAGATTCACAATCACCCAGGCAAGGCAAATTTGGTCACAGATGCCTTGAGTCGGAAGGAGCACGTTCATTCCGCTATTGTTGTCCAGGTACCCGATGAATTAGCAAAAGATTTTGAGAGGCTCAACCTGGGGATTGTTACACATAAGGAAGGAGTTACCATTGAATTGGAACCTACCTTGGAGCAAGAAATTCGTAAAGGTCAGATTGGTGATGCCAAAATCCAGGAGATTAAGGATCTGATAACAGAGGGTAGAGGCTCGGATTTCACAGAGGACGAGCAAGGCACGATATGGTTCAAGAATCGGATCTGTCTTCCCGATATTGATAGTCTTCGGGAAACCATATTGAAGGAGGCACATGACTCAGTTTACTCTATCCACCCTGGTAGCACTAAGATGTATCAGGATTTGAAGCAAAAGTATTGGTGGTATGGATTGAAAAGAGATATGGCTGCACATGTGGCTAAGTGTGATGTGTGTCAAAGAGTCAAGGCCGAACTTCAAAGACCTGCTGGACTATTGCACCCATTGAAGATACCCGAGTGAAAATGGGAAGAAATTGGTATGGATTTCATTGTTAGACTACCCCGCACTCCAGCAGGATACGACTCTATTTGGGTAATTGTGGACAGGGCTCATTTCATACCTGTGAGGACTAATTACATGGGAGACAAGCTAACAGAATTGTATATGACTCGGATAGTTTGTCTACATGGAGTGCCTAAGAAGATCGTGTCTGATCGAGGATCACAGCTTACTTCTCGGTTTTGGAAGAAGTTGCATGAGAGCTTGGATACAAAGTTGAATTTTAGCTCAGCCTACCATCCCCAGACTGATGGACATACAGAGAGGACTAATCAAGTGCTAGAAGATATGTTAAGAGCTTGTGCCCTAAAGCATGGTGGCAGTTGGGAGAAGAGCTTACCCTATGCTGAGTTTTCTTATAATAATAGCTACCAGGCCAGTTTGAAGATGTCACCATTTGAGGCTCTGTATGGTAGAAAGTGTAGGACTCCAGTATATTGGGATCAGACTGGAGAAAGACAGTTCTTTGAGCCTGAACTTATACAAGAGGCAGAAGAACAAGTTCGAATGATAAGAGAAAATTTGAGAATTGCACAATCAAGGCAAAAGAGCTATGCTGATAATATAAGGAGACTACTGGAGTTTAAGGAGGGTGATCACGTGTATCTGAAGGTGTCACCAATCCGGGGTATGAGGAGATTTAAAATTAAAGGAAAGTTGTCCCCTCGCTTCATTGGACCTTTCTTGATCTTAAAGCCAGTGGGAGAAGTTGCATATCAACTGGAGTTACCCGATCATCTGTCAGATGTACATGATGTATTCCATGTGTCCCAGCTAAAGAAGTGCCTCAGGGTACCTGAGGAGCAGCTACCACTGGAGGACCTTAGTGTTCAAGATGATCTGACTTATGCTGAGCACCCTATCAAGATTCTGGACACTTTGACTCGAGTTACGAGGAATAAGGTGATTAAGATGTGCAAGGTACAATGGAGTCACCACAGAGAAGATGAAGCTACTTGGGAGAGAGAAGAAGAGCTTCGCATAGACTTCCACCATCTTTTCCCTAGACCTTCTTAAATCTCGAGGACGAGATTATTTTTAAGGGGGGTAGGATTTGTAATACCCACTCTGTAAGAAAATCTAAAAGGAGAAATTATATTCCTTTATATACATGTGTGTCATCTAAATCTATCATTTCATGTGAACACCTCACTTTCATAAATAAATAATCAAATAAAGAACACTCAAATAAATCGTGCATCATGCTGGATCTTACTTTGTGTGCATTTTTTGATGATATAAAACTATAGTAATAATAATAATAATAATAATAATTATTATTATTATTATTATTATTATTATTATTATTATTATTATGTTAATACCCCAATAGGAAATTAAATCCTAAAAGAAATTCTAGAGTTTTGAAAGGAAGAAAGGAAATTGTAGAATTGAAACCAAAAGGAGAAAAGATTAAAAAATAATATATATAATAATATATCTTCAAAGTAGTGCTATATATGGTGCAATATCATCTGAGAATATTTGGTCACAAGAGTTTGAATTAAATTTGAATACAAATTGAATTTGAAAAGGGAGAGAAAAGGAAAATAAAAAGAAAAAGACTAAAGACTAGTTTGGGCCGGCTTAACGCAATTCGGCCCACTTCGCTGTTTTCCCCGCGTGGCCCATGCTCCCGCCTCTGCGCGTACCTGACAAGCGGGGCCCACCGTCAGCCTCTCCGGTTCCTTCACGCGGCTCGCGCGTGTGTCGCTGCGTCGCGGTCCCACCGGTCAGGATAGTCTCCCTCCTCTCGCGGGTGCTCTGTTCAACCTCCGCGCGAGAAGACCGGGTTCGAGCGCCCGAAAGCTGGGGATAAAACTCGGACGGCCTGCGGGCTTCCTCTCCTCATCCGCTAATCCTCGCGCTAGATCAAGCCATGTCTCGCACCCCCCTACCCGCGTCCGTCGTCCCTAACCCCCTCAACCGTGCGCCATCGTGGGATTTTGTTCTGCCGCCTCCGCCGAATTGATCCATGCCACGGCGAGTTCGGGGCCGTAGTGTTGCACCGGTGGGTTTCTGAGTGTCTACCGAAGCTAGCCGGGGCCTCCATTGGCGAAGAAAACTACCAGTGCCCCACTAATTTCTCGTCGTCGCGTCTACGCCTCCGTGGATCCGCCCCATAGCGTGGCCAGGGCATCCTGCTACATACCACGAGGTAATAGCGCCGCCAAACTCTTCACCATCATGTCCGCTTCGTGTATCCTTCCTCCGATTTGAAGCTGGCACACCGTTGCGCCTGGTGCGCCCTCACCAGCGCGGTCGCCGCCGTGCGTAGCCTGCGTCGTCATGGCTCACCAGGAGGTCGACGAAAGAACCTGTGTCGTCGATCGCGTAACTGACGGCCAGGATTAGGAGATAGACACCCCCTTCGCCCAATTGAAGCTTAGCCGTTGGATCGCGGGTGTGGGGTTTAGATCGAGCCAGGACGTGGTCGTCCCTTAACCGTAGATATCGGATCTGATGGTCAGGGCGGGTTGCAACGTGTTACTGCGCCGTGTTCTAATCTCGTCCGATCGGGTGTGATCGGACGGCTCTCGCCTGCCGATACCCCTTTGCGGTTGCTGCTTTGCGAATGAGCCTCCGCGAAAGATAGAAATTAACCCGTCGTCCACACCAGGGACTCTCTGAGTCTTAGGAACATTTACACCGTAGCCCCTATACTCGTCACTATTTGATGCCCAACCCAGTAGGTATTGAAAATCAGGAATTAATATCAGAAATTAGTTTTAATGCATAAATAAATTGCAGAAACTTGTTTAATTCATAGAAAATGCATATGAACTCCAAATTGGTCCATTCCAGTTCCTAAATTTTTGTAATATTATTGTCTATCCTTTTGTGCCTCTGTTTTGGTATGAAAGACACATTAACATTTACTTAGTACTTAATCTTGTATTAAATACATAAAACATTAGAAAATTCATAACTTAAAATATATAACTCCAAAATTAATAATTCCAGTTCCTATGATCTTATTTTAATGTCTAGACTATGATTGTGTATTTTATTTAAATGTTTGGTGTGATGTTAATTTTTGCTATACTGTGTATGTATTGTGTTGATGCGGGTAGACGAGCAAGCTACAGAGGATTTCGGGGTTCAGCTGGTAGAGACTGCTGAGCAGGAGCTCGTTGAAGGCAAGTTGTGTCCTTGATCACTTCTTTTACCCATTCATGTTCTTATTAATCATAATGATCTGCATAGGATAATTTTGATGGGACCCAATAGGTTACCCTAGACTTTGACTATCTTTATACCTTGTTTCACCACTGATTTTACTACTAAATTTTTGGGTAGTACATACTATTGCTTTACATGGCTTTGGGTATAGAGATATTCATCACTCATTGTTATACTTTTTAGTATCTGTTTATTATTACTGTTCATGAAAGATTATTATGTTAATGTGAACATGGAGAACCACCCGGGAAAACAGTGCTACCATAAGAGTTTAATGGGACGCTCTTGGCTGATTAACTAGGAAAGCTAGTGGATGGCTACCTTACCCGAAAGGGCAAGGGCAGTAGGGGAGTGGTCAGCGTAGGGAGGTCCTTGGGTTGATTTTGCTGCGATGGCGGTCAGGCGAGGGATTCCTGCACTGCAGCTTCCTATAAACTGTAGCGGGTAGTCTGAAGCTAGTGGAACTTTGTAAAGGCCTCGTAGTGGTACCCTGCCTCGCTTCCTTGGTAGAGGTGTATGGGGTCTGATCAACTCCGTGGCAAATGGGTAACACGACTTGTGGGTAAAGATGCGCAACCTCTGCAGAGTGTAAAACTGGTATACTAGCTGTGCTCACGGTCATGAGCAGCTCGGACACTCACATGATTAATTTATGTAACTTAAACTTAATTTGTCATTTCATTGCATCTGGGATTATTTGACTATTACTTTTATTTATTATTTCTAAGGTTCGGTATTTACTTACACTTAGTAACTGCTAATAAAATTTTAACCAACTTATAAAAGCAATGCTCAGCTTCAACCTTTATTTCATTGATCAGCCTTACACTTCATGAACTCCCACCTTTGGTGAGTTTATGCCACATTATTCCCCACAACTTGTTGAGCGATGAACATGTGTGAGCTCACTCTTGCTGTCTCACACCCCCTACAGGAGAAGAACAGGTGGTCGAAGAGGAACCGCCTAACACTGAGGCTTTCAACTTGATCTAGGTGGCGTTTCTCAGTCAGCTTTCTAGCGCCAAGGATAAATTTTAGTTCCTGCGATAATCATATTTTATTTTTGTAAGACTTCCGCTATGTAATAAGTACTCTGATTTTATTGTGATATTTATCTCTATACACTCTGTTATTATATATGTTGTCTTCTTTGGCGCATGTATGAGATGCACCCGACTTTGTTCCTTAAAACCGGGTGTGACATGTTGTATCGGACATGCTTATTAGAAATGGTACATACATTACTTTAACACGGAAGATAATGCAGGTGTGTTGCTTCAACAAAAATAGTAGTGCAAGTCAGTAAAGTTTTCATTTGTTTTATTCGTATGATCTTGTGCACCTCTCCGCGCTCTTACCAAAAGGTGACATGCTTCCTGATATGTTGTCATCTATTAAATATTAACCAAACATGTTAAGTCTTACATGAACATTGGCAGTTTATTTTCATCAACACTGGCAGTTTATTTTCATCAATATTGGTTTTGTCATTTCAAATGTACACTTCCTGTTGCATTAACTTCTCTTCGTGACTATTCTGTAGTCGATTGGCTTTCTAGGGCCAGGTATTGTTTTGCTCTGTCTGAATGCAGCAAAGAGTCCAATCATTGCTTCAGCCTGGTTACAGTTGCTGTTGGATTGAAATCCTTCGGCCACTCAGGTTTCTTAGTAAATCTACACGTACTTTAGTTTAGTGATGGAACAGACACTCGTTCTTCTCGATTTGGATCTTCTTTTTTTCCATCTGATATATATCATTTTTAAAACATAATTAACAGGAGATTGCCCCACAATATGCTGCAGCCCACTTTTACTTTTTACATCTGGAGAATATGACTAAGAATCTGGTTTTACTTGATTCTTGACTTGTAGATACCTTTTTCTTCGTATGAGACCCCACAAACTGTGTCGACCCCGACCCGGCCACCACGCCGCCATACCCTCACAGTACTTGCATTTGTTTCATAGAAACAATCTACTGTTCCTCGCAAGACGGAAGTTTATTTTGTATTGTAAGGTTAACCTTCATTTATTTTTTTCAAATGGTGAAATTCTGGAATCAATAGTATGTGTTTGTTTGATTTGAAGTCATATGGATTATTTTTAGGTGTACTGTGTGTCTGGGGTTTGCGTTTTTTTGTTTAGTAGCATAGATGTAATTGTGTTATTTGGTGAGTCTCATCCTCCCTTTACAGGAAGGCTTGTACTTCGGACATTCTTTTCTTTCTTATAAATATAAAGATTTATGACTCTATTGCAAGTTAGAGATAAAAATAGTGTGTTTGTGCAAGCTCAAATCTTTTCTCATAATAGTATAACACACATTTATACATAAGTTATTGTGGTATTATATATTTCCGTTGCAACGCACGGGCACTCAACTAGTAAAAGAAAGAAGTGTCTCTCTCCGCCACTAGCTAGCTACTGCTTGCGCAAGAGATAGAGATAACTACGAACATTATATGCGGCCTTTTTCTGTTAGCTGATGGTTGCATTGCACGCTGAACCGCAATCATCACTTTCGGTAATGGCCTATATAGTATCTTGCTTTGATGCGATTTGCCAAAAAAGAGATCTTGCTTTCGTGCTAAGAGCATATATGCCTGGCCTCTGACCACGCCACTGCACACACAACCCAACCCCCCAAGTGTAAGCACACAAGACAACCTTGTGGTAAATTATGGTAAATGCAAGGTTACAAATTCTAATCCCCTGTCCCAAAATCTTGAGGACAAGCCACCTCTCAAGTCAGCTGAACCGCTCAAATTATAAACTAGAGCTAGAGAATGACATTTCAAGTAGTTTAGGTGGTATTTGGTTCCCTGTAATTTTTTTAAGAAGTTGGATACTGCACAAAATCATCCAATATAAATTCCATTGTTAACTTATGTATAGTGAGATTCTAGCACAGAATTCAAGATAAAATCTAGAAACTTTTATCGACATCTCCTTAACTCCTATACATGTCTGACCAAGCACCGAGAAAACAACACTGGAATAAGTAGATCTATGGAATCACCGAAAACATTGCGTAAATCTCGGTGCACTCAACAAGATGACGAATGCAACAGGGAAGGGGTCTGTGACATGCCTGCACTGCGAGGGAATAAGCGTGGACCCACAAAGCGAGATCCATCAGCTCAGGTTCTCCCCTTCCCTCACCCACTTTTGGCCAGATTCCATCGGCCACTACTACGGCTTGGTTCTAATCCACGTCTTGGATAAAAGGCAAAGAAGAAGGCCAACAAGGTTTGGATTGTTTGGTTTGCTGCTTCACTTGCAATAATTTACTTAAGATTAGAAAAGTTTGACCAAGTTAGACATGTGTTTGGTTTGAAGCCACGATTGTGGCAAGATTTTTTTCCTCCTATGTAGGTCCTACTCGTCAATGCCTTGTAAAAGTGTGGCAAGATTTCTTTAGACGTAGCAAACTGTGGTGCAAAATTTAAGCGTCTAAGCTTAGACACCTTAGACAAGTGTGACATAAAATTGTGTGGTAATTTTGACACCTTAGGTATAGAACCAAACAACTGTCAGCGTCATTCAGGGCGTTCCTGCCATTTCCTTCGCCCAACCGAGTAACTTCTCCGTCGTCCAACTTAGGGACTTTCTCCTCCATTGTTTGGGCGTCATGGGTGAGCCGTGAGCGACAGAGAATGAAACTATGAAAGGATGGTATATACCGAGCTGGCAGTGGCAAGCTTCGGTGCAACTAGGCTTAAGACTTGACTGGTCGTCATATGTTGATCTGATGCTGTTCGTTGCTATTATTGTACTACTAGTGTATGGCGCGCGCCCATGCGCGCGTGCCGATCCGTGAGCAGTATAGTATAATGTATGGTAATCGTATGTACGTTAGAGAGTAAATAAGTATATAAATGCAAAGCCAAATTTAACCAAGTTCTAGTGATTAAAAAGTCATACAATGTTCAGAGATGATAATTCTAGCGCTTACGGTAGTTGTTGAGTCAATCGACAGGGTCATACATATTTATAGAGTACATCAGCAGCGTAATTGAAGAGCTAGGGACCACTTAAATAAAAACAGAGATGCAAATGTTTTAGCGGTCTGGTTATATGTATACAAAAGCATTCGTGCTCCAAAAGTGATGATGCTCATCATAGGTATGCAAAATAGTTACCTGTACAGAAAAAAGGAAAACATCAGTTGTTGTTAAAGAGTCTGTGAGCTATGGTATTGTTGTGCAATGGTTATGAAGGAGAGCGAAGAATAATATGCAAACTATATTGATTGCAAACTATATAGAGCGAAGGAGAGTAGATGGTGTATTGGTGTAGTACATTCATGACAAACGACGATGATCTAACGGTTATGGCTCTCAAGGTCTGTAGAACCTGACTGTTGTTTATAGAGTTGGCTAGTCTTGATCTTATGTGTTTTGTGATGTTAGAATGAACTATGATTCATAGTTACATAAATGGAAAGTATTTGCTACTTGGGCTGCTTCTCTCTCTTTTTGGTTAATACATACTTCTTAGGTGGCGATGCAAGGTTATCTTTGTTGAGCTAATCTGAAAGTTGGTCGTCAACCAATGATTAAGTGGATAAGAAGTGTCAAATAATGTGGTTAATGTAAAACAGAAGTTGAGAAGTTATTTTGTGGCCTTTTTTCAATGTTGTTAAAATTGTTGTATCCGTGTTATGAAGTTGTAAATGAGAAGCAATTGTTCAGCAATAAATAGTTTAACCCATTGAATAACTGTTTTTGCTTTGTTTTTCAGAACGCGTAGCAATATATTGATGAATCACATAGTTATCAAATGTGGTTAAAATTCTTGTGCTAGGTATAAATACTTCACCATCCTCAGCCCTAGACACATGTTTACCAAATTACCTTTTCCTTCTGTTGATACGAACAATATAACAACAGCATAGCTTTTTGTCCCAAGTAAGTTGAGGTAGGCTAGAGATCAAACACACAAGAAAAAAAGATAGGGAAAAACACTAAAAGGGTAAAAGACAGAGTTATAATCCTCTTTTGCTTTTACAAAACGTGTATCGAGGGAGAGTGAATTGTAATATGTGTTTCTGTTGTAACAAGAGTAGACAACTATGTAATTGTGGGAATATACGTAATCTAAATGTTAAAACATGTTTCAGTAGAGAGTGGATTATAATATGTGTTTTTGTTTCAACAAAATTAGACAGCTATGTAACTCTGGGAACATGTGAAGTTCAAATGTATTGGTATAACAAACTTACCTTTGTATCCTGTAGTGTCTTAGAATATGTAAGTCTGCGTATTGATTACCAAATATATTTCATCAGTCCATACACACATATATAAGTTGATATGAAATACTTTTAGTTAATACTGAGAAATATCTTACCACATTTTCCTGATTGTTAGAAGTTGATAGTTTGTTAAATGATGTGGCTGGAGAGTCTTGTGTGGTTGTGAGGTCAAGTGTATCGTCTTGTGTCAAATTTTTTTTGTTGGGGATGGCTTTGTATGCACATGGTATTGATGTGTGTCTTTCATGATTTGTTAACACATAGGATAGAAAAGACTCAATTTCTGACAGAGAAAGCGAACATATTAATGGTAACTACAAAGGTGAATTTGAGCGAGACAATGGCAACATATTAATGGTAACTACAAAGGTGAATTTGAGCTAGACGCAGCTAGGTCTAGAGGACCCTAAAAAATATTTGTTGTACTAACAAGGGTTTGACGAGATTTTCCTACTATTCGTTTAGTTATACTATCAAAACAAAAGAACTCTACTTTGGATGTCCCATCAGTAGCAATGAAACCGAGTTTATATATGTAAATTAGAAATTGTTAGTGTTCTATAGCAGGGATTAGATAACTATGGAAGAAGATGACCCTTTGTTTTTTTGTTGAATCATAACAAATTAAATGCTTGTGTAGAGAGTAACCTGAACTCAATTTCTGTCCAATTGCACGGTATGCATCGATATCTAGTAGATGTCTATGGTGAGGACTTGCTACATTTGGTACAAGATCAGAAACCACCATCTAGCAGCTTGTATGAGGCGTGAGATAGTGACGGTGCATCTAACTGAGTTGTGCAATGTGCGTTTGGTGTACAAAAATAAATAGTTAACTCAGTAGAGGACGAAACACAAGGACACAATGTTCTTTTTTTGCACGTCATTAAGCTACGAAATACAACACAAGGCACTTTGAAGCAGAGGCTATGAACCAAATTAATAGAAGCGATCATGCAAGATGTACTTGTAAGGAAAAAATACACATCATATGGCACACACAGCACATGAAGCAAGTGTGATAAAACTAAATGCTACAAAACCAAACAATTCATGCAACAACACAACGAAGCAGAATTGGAGTGCCAATCTATGTGCAAATCGTATGTAAGGAAAAATATGTAAGAAAAAAAACCAGGAATAGTAGAAATCCACCTTTTTGTATAAGTAAGGAATTATTCAAAGCGTCGCTGAGATTTCGAAGATGACCGTCGATCGTCAATTCAAGCAGAAACAATCTGCAAAATGAAGTGGAAATTAGTTATTACGCTTGAGAAAGGTATGACACGGAAAAAAGTTATAAAATCATAGAGTACATATTTATTGTTGGGACAATCTTTGTTGAAATCCTCTTAGTTTTTAGAAACGAAATAGAACATTTTGTTATTTCACTTTTCTTGTTTTTGTCACTAATCCATTTTAGATATTCACAAACGAAGAATTTGGGCTGCAGCTTTGAGATGTTGAAACACTAGGTAGATAGGTAAGTAGGTAGATAGATATATTACCACAAAGATAGAGGTTTCTACGTTATTGTACACTTTTTTTTGAAGAAAACGAAATGTATTGAACCTTAGCACTAATAAGGAAACAAAAAATAGAATAAAGAATGTGTAATGTAAGATTGTTAGAGGACACATTTGTTTTACATTGAGAAAAAAGGGCAAAACTTGAATCTGCAAACACAATGGAAGTATTATTCAATAAAAAAGAATGCATTTGCAAGTAATGTTGACTTAATTATCTGTCTGTTACTGATTGTTATCAGAGGTAATAGCGTGAACAATTGGCTTTTTTACCTGAGTTACCAGAGTTGGCAGCGTGAAGATGTCACAAAGTTCTTAAAGTCCCCAGCGTGAAGAACAATTGCTTTTTTCACAGATGAGTTCGTAGAGGTAGCAGCATAATGATGTCCTTCAATGACAACCTAAATAGTTGCAAAAAGTTAGTAATAAATGGCCACCTTGTACTTAGAAAACAAAGCAAGACATGAGAATTAATCCAGAAGAACCATAAAGTAGATGAATTTATGCATCAAAGTGTAAGTAGATACTGATAACCTTGAATGGCAACCTAATCAGTTGCCAAAAGTTAGCAATAATTAGTTACTATCTAAGAAAGAATGCAAGGCACTGACAAGATTACAGTGAAAGTGACATCATTTGGCGCTATGTTCTGCATGCCCATACGATAAAACATATCATCAACTTACAATGTAAGAATAATTCAAGAACACATTTGTTTTATGGTACAATTTTTTAAAATAGTTAGTACAACCGTCGCAATAATGAAATGGTTGTATGGTGAGAGAAAAGAGCAAAACTTGAATCTATATATGAAACACGTGGAAACTTGAACAAATATGTACCACACAAACGCAATGGAAGTATTATATAATTGAAATCCATACATGTAGAAGTAAGCTTGGCGTAATTATCTGCCTTTGAGTGTTTTTTCCTAGAGTTAACAACATGAACTTTTTTTACCTGAGTTCCCAGAGTTGGTAGCGTGAAGTTGTCCCAGAGTTCCCAGCGTGATTTCGTTAACAACAATTGGCCTTTTTGTCACCCAAAGTAGCAGCGTGAAGATGTCCTTCAATCACAACCTAAATAGTTGCAAAAAAAAAAATAGTAACGATCGGCTAATGTGTAAGCAAAAAAAATGCAATGGCAAAAGGAGGGAGGGAAACACAATAGCATGCGTCGACCAGAGCGCTCGCACATTCGATGGTGGCGCAGCTAGAGCAACACGCGATAGTGAGGGCCAA
Source organism: Zea luxurians (assembly GCA_029449295.1). Lineage (NCBI taxonomy): Eukaryota > Viridiplantae > Streptophyta > Magnoliopsida > Poales > Poaceae > Zea > Zea luxurians. The sequence goes on from JAOPSE010000119.1 coordinate 5,421,877, forward strand.
AGACGAAGATGACAAAGGCCGGTATGGATCGGCGAGGGCGAGGCTGAGACTGAGACGCGATGCGGAATTGGCCTGGGCGCGAGGGGTTGTAGTGGCTCACAGCGGAGCTACCGATGCCGATGTGCGGCATGGGCGTCGAGGAAAGCATTAGCAGCACTGACGTCGAACTGGATAAGGTTCTTCAATACACAGCCTCCAGTCGAAAATGTAAGGGGAAAAGGCTTTTTTCCCGATGGATTCTGGTGAAGAACATGAACCCTAAAACCACGAAGGCGAGGAAACCCTGAATAAAACGATGCCGCCGAAGCAGATGAGCAGAATGTGCAGCGGCCGTGAGAGCGAGGAAGAAACGATGGAGAGATCGAGGACGAGAGGGACCTGTAGCACGGAGCGGCAGAGCACGAGGACGAAGAGACAACGGAGAGAGCAACGACGAAGATAATTTTTAGCGCGGGGGCGAATTGTGTGGGAGAAGGATCGAGAGGCGTAGAGAACGAAGTTACAGGAAGGGAAAAATCGTGTCTTGACTGTTGATTGGAAATCCAACGAGTGGAAACATTTGGGCCGACGTGGACACCGTCGGAGCGACCGTTTTGAACCGGGTTTCATATATAGGAAATTGTAGTGGCTCACAGCGGAGCTACCGATGCCGATGTGCGGCATGGGCGTCGAGGAAAGCATTAGCAGCACTGACGTCGAACTGGATAAGGTTCTTCAATACACAGCCTCCAGTCGAAAATGTAAGGGGAAAAGGCTTTTTTCCCGATGGATTCTGGTGAAGAACATGAACCCTAAAACCACGAAGGCGAGGAAACCCTGAATAAAACGATGCCGCCGAAGCAGATGAGCAGAATGTGCAACGGCCGTGAGAGCGAGGAAGAAACGATGGAGAGATCGAGGACGAGAGGGACCTGTAGCACGGAGCGGCAGAGCACGAGGACGAAGAGACAACGGAGAGAGCAACGACGAAGATAATTTTTAGCGCGGGGGCGAATTGTGTGGGAGAAGGATCGAGAGGCGTAGAGAACGAAGTTACAGGAAGGGAAAAATCGTGTCTTGACTGTTGATTGGAAATCCAACGAGTGGAAACATTTGGGCCGACGTGGACACCGTCGGAGCGACCGTTTTGAACCGGGTTTCATATATAGGAAATGAGTGCTACAGTCTTGAAGATCAGAGAAGAATGTGCTTAGGATCAACGACCTCGAGGAACACAATCTATTTTGTAGTTTTGATGAGACCGACGGTGCTTCTTTAGACTACAAATTTGGCGTCCAAATGCTTGTCCTCGTGGAACACTAAGCCTCCTCATTTAGAACGTAGGAATTTTATATAAATGAATTAGGAATTTTATAGGAATTGGTTGAAAAACACAGGGAAAACGTAGGATTTAGAAAATCATCCTTTGATCCAAATTAAGGAGACCTAATGGAGTAAGGCTGATAGTGTAAATAAAATTTAAAATGCATATTCCTAAATATTCTCATACTCTTGGTAGTACTTTCATCCATGAGCTAGGGTAAAAATTCACATTGATTATTGGTTGATGAGAATGCTAAAACTAGGGATGTAAAAATCACATGCTTCGATGTTGACCAATTAGTGGAGGTGTACAATCTTAAAAGGATAATGCATATAAGTTTTTGTAACTCTAACTATAGGGTAAGATATTCTGTTTAAGATAGAAAAAAGATATTCTCATGGGGTTAAAAACAGTTTTATTAACTCTTGCACCATTGCCATGTTGAGATCTAGATCAGTGCTTAGATCACTACAAGAATTCAGGTAATCCCCATCGGCCCAAAACCGACGAGAATTAGCCTTAAACCGACGGAAATTACTAATTCCCATCGGTATATGGTTAATTCCTGTCGGTTTTGAGCCGACGGGGATTAATGGTCGGCGTTAAGTTAATTCCTATCGGTAGCTGACGGGAATTAACTAATTCTCGTCGGCTTCTAGTTAGCCGACGTGAATTACTAATTCCTATTGGTTTACGGGCAGCCGACGAGAATTAATTAGTATTCCTATTGTGGATCCGTGTTTTTATCGAATATATAATCAAGAGAATCATGATCTATAAGAATACTAATAGGCCTTTTGGGTTAAAGTATATTAGTAAGAGTCTACAAATACGAAGAAGTTGGGTATACTAGAGATGATCATCCCAAGCCATAGTCGTCGTTGTTATTTCTCTCGTTACACGCATGGTGATAGCACACTAACGTTATAGAGTTTAATCACTGCATGTGTGGACACCATATAGATGTTGACGCGGTGTTGGTCAGCAACGAACTTAAGGAGCATAGATGGTCATGTTGTTATTGACGTTACTCGAGGATGTACAACAATGGCACCATTGCTACATTGAGATCTAGACTATTCTTTAGGCCTGTATTTTTGTTGAATGTATGCCTAAGAAACAATCATAACCCATAAGAATGCTAATGAACCGTTAGGGTAATATTCCATTAGTAAGGGTCTATGTATGTGAAGGAGTTGGTGTGTTAGAGAGGATCATATTAAGCAACAGTTCTCATATCTTTAATTTCTGGTATTGCAGGTGCCCAAGATATTGTTGATGTTTCTTTGCCCAAGATATTGTTGACGTTTATTTCTTTGCATGTGCCGTGATAGCACACCAATGTCATAGAGTTTAATCCCCGCACATACAGATACTATGGAGACAATGTTGTTGTTGCTATAGTGTTGATCAGCATCGAACTTCATGAGCACGGTTGAATGTGTTGATGTCGTTACTGGTACGCGAGGACGTATGACTACTTTCACTACTTCAATGGCCTTCTTCCGATATGTTGTACATCCAATGGTAATGATCCATGATCCTCTACTCGCATCCTATCTTGATTGAATATTGTAGATATGCTAGTGTGCAACGTACACATATTCCTATAGTGGTATTGTCGGGTACCGTAATTAGGGGTACCCCCAACACTCCTAAACACGGCTGGTAAACACCTTCAGAGCAAACCATAAAGACTGACAGTTCGGGTCAAAGTCAAAGCTTCGTTTACCAAGGGACGCGATCTCGCCTCGTCCGAGCCCGGCCTCGGGCGGGAACTGTGGTCCCGGACGAATTCACGTCTCGCCCGAGGGTCTCCTCGGGCAGTGAGCACACCCTCGGCTCAGCCAAAGGCAAGCCTTGTCGTGCAAGCGACCTTGGCCAAATCGTCTTACTAGCCGACCGTATTGCATGCGCATTCAATGCTGGGATCGCCTGACATCTTATCCTGACACGCGCGCCTCAGTCGGCAAGGTCGAAGTGACCGCATTCACTTCGCCCTTTCACTGACCGATCTGACAGGAAAACAGCGCCGCTCGCCCTGCTTCGGTTGCCGTGCCAACCACCCGGGTGAAACCGACAACAGCCAAGTTCAGCCTCGGACGCAACAAGAAGCTCTGCCTCGCCCGACCTCAGGCCTCGGTCTCAGGAGGAGATCTCCGCCTTGCCCGACCCCAGGGCTCGGCCTCAGCCTCGGCCTCGGGAAGAGTCACGTCCTCGCCCGACCCTAGGCCTCGGCCCCAGCCTCGGCCTTGGAGGAGCCGCCGCCTCGCCCGACCTCAGGCTCAGATCGACCGCGCCATAAGGGATACATCATTACCCTACTCCTAGCTAGCTCAGGCTACGAAGGAACAAGACCGGCGTCCCATCTAGCTTACCCCGGTAATAGGCAATGATGGTTCCCCGCGTGCGTCCATGACGTCGGTGGTTCTTAAGCCCCCTACGGAAGCAAGGAGATGTCAGCAGGATCCATGCAGCGCCGACAGCTGTGCGTCTATAGGGCTCATGCACTTCTCCAACGGACACGTTAACACGTACATAGTAACCAGGCACTTCCCCGCTGGCCACGTAGCACATAGCTACACCCCCATTGTACAGCTGGGCCATCTCCTTATGTTTATAAAAGGGGATGTCCAGGAAAGAGAAGGGAGAGACGCACGGCAAAAGGGAAGGGAGAAGACGAGCAGGGCCAGACTCTCTCTCTCTCGCTCTCGCTCTCTCGCAGCGCTCGTAACCCCTACTACGAGCACCCTGGTGCAGGATAATACAAGGCTCATTCCCCTCTTGTGTTCCATCTCGCACCAACCCATCTGGGCAGGGACACGCAGCGACAAATTTACTAGTCGGTCCAGGGACCCCCCGGGTCCGAAACGCCAATAGTTGGCGCGCCAGGTAGGGGCATGCTGCATGTTAACGAACACTTTCCCGTTGAGTTCCAGATGGGTAGACTTCAGCAACCTCTTTAGCCCGGGATGATGCTCCGCTTCGGGAGTCTCGAGTTCATGTCCCTCGATGGCAGCTACGACATGGTACTCCTCCCCTCACAGCACGACAACAACGACAGTCGACTCGCCTGGCGGCGGCGAACTCGATGATGGCTTCCCCCCGTGGCGAAAGAGGAACACCCGGGTTTGCCCTGCCACCTTCCTCGCCACAGGAGGAGGAGACAGGGTAACCATGGCCAGGCAGGAGGCGGCACCTCGTCGGCTGTCGGACCAGAGCGAGTCGACGATTCCGGCACTCCTCCGGGGGACATGTCGGGTGTTGTCCTCGCGCCTGAGACAACGACGAGCATCGCTTCCCCGCAACGTGCTAGCCCCAAGCGGACTGATGACGCCAGCACCCTCGCAAAGGACCTATTGGGCATTAGCCTCGTACCTGCGATAACGGTGCAGTCTGTCCCCAATGCGACTTCACCACCGTCCATCGACCAAAAGGTATCGTCCATTTTCCATCCTGTTCCCTTTAAATTTAGTTTCGATCCACCAAGCGACCCCGCTTCGGTGAGCGCTTTCGCAAGGGCGTATCCAGACCTTCCGGGGTACCATATGTGGTCAACCTGGGACCGACTGACAGCCGTCTCAACCTCCGGACTGGCGGATTCCGAGGAAGAGGATGACCCTGACTTCGGTTGGGATTTCTCTGGCCTCAATGTTCCCGGTGCCATGCGGGACCTCATGTCCGCATGTGACCACTACCTCTCTGGTTGCTCTGACGATGGCCATGGCCTTGACGACGAGGGTTATGGCCCAAGTCGTGAATGTTTCCACGTCGATCTGGGAGATCACGACGAAGGCAACCAGCTCGGCATGCCGGACGTTGGCGATCCCCCTGGGCCCGCATCTCGCGTTGACATCCCACGGGAGCTAGCTGTGGTCCCAGTCCCTACAGGGGGTCAGGACACACAGCTTGAGCAAATCCGCGAGATGCAGGCCAAGGTCGACGAGGAAGCAGGGCGGCTTGTGCAGCTCCGACAGAACATCGAGCAGGAGTGGGCAGGCCGAAGACTCGCCGGAGGAGCCCGTCATCGGGCCCGGGATGTCCAGCGCCGTATCATTGACAATGCCAGGGCAGCGCTGCCCCCGGCCGTCAGCGGGTCCGGCCAGGACCTAGCTGCAGCGGCGATGCTACTTCGAACCATGCCGGAGCCATCCACCACCGAGGGACGGCGTATCCAGGGCGAACTCAAGGATCTCCTGGAAGGTGCCGTAGTTCGACGAGCCGAGAGCTCTGCCTCTCGAAGGCGAGCTGACCCCTCGGAGCTCACGCGGCGTCCTCCCGACGCATGCGGGAGGCCTCGGTCCGTCCCAAGCGCACGCGGGACAAGACACCTGCCGCCCGGGATCGCCTCGGCGACGAGCAACACCATCACGACCATCGAGCCCGCCTCGAGGAGAAGGTGCACCAAGGCTGCCACCCCAGGCGCGGGGGACGCTATGACAGTGAGGTGGATCGGAGTCCCTCGCCCGAGCCACCAGGTCCGCAAGTCTTCAGCCGGGCCATACGACGAGCGCCGTTCCCCGCCCGGTTCTGAGCCCTGACTACCATCACCAAGTACTCGAGGGAGACGAGGCTGGAGTTGTGGCTCGCAGATTACCGGCTAGCATGCCAGTTGGGAGGGGCAGACGATGACAACCTCATCATCCGCAATCTTCCCCTTTTCCTCTCTGACGATGCCCAGGCCTGGCTGGAGCATCTGCCTCCTACGCAGATCTCCGACTGGGATGACCTAGTCAAAGCCTTCGCTGGAAACTTCCAAGGTACGTACACACGCCTTGGAAACTCATGGGATCTCCGAAGCTGCCGCCAGCAGCCAGGAGAATCCCTCTGAGAGTACATCCGGCGGTTTTCGAAGCAGTGCACCGAGCTGCCTAACATCACCGACTCGGACGTCATCGGAGCTTTCCTCGCCGGCACCACTTGCCGAGACCTGGTGAGCAAACTAGGGCGCAAGACTCCCACCAAGGCGAGCGAGTTGATGGACATAGCCACCAAGTTCGCCTCTGGTTAGGAGGCGGTCGAGGCTATCTTCCGGAAGGACAAGCAGCCTCAGGAAAGGCAGAAGGAAGACACCCCGAGGCATCCATCCAGCGCGGCGCGAAGAAGAAGACCAGGAAGAAGGCGCAAGCAAAGCGCGACGCCGCTGACGCGAATCTCGTCGCTGCTGCCAAGCGCAGGAACCCTCAGAAGCCTCTCGAAGGGGCCAACATGTTCGACAAGATGCTCAAGGAGTCGTGCCCCTATCACCAGGGTCCCGTCAAGCACACCCTTGAAGAATGTGTCATGCTCCGACGCTACTTCCATAAGACCGGGCCCCCGGCGGAAGATGGCAAGGGCCAAGGCAATAACAAGAAGGAGGGCGACAAGGAAGAGGAGTTCCTGGAGGTCCACAACTGCTTCATGATCTACGACGGGCAGGTGGCGAATGCCTCAGCTCGGCACCGCAAGCAGGAGCGCCGGGAGGTCTGCTCGGTGAAGGTGGCAGCGCCAGTCTACCTAGACTGGTCCGACAAGCCTATCACCTTCTACCGAGGCGACCACCCTGACTTCGTGCCAAGCCCAGGGAGGTACCCGCTCGTCGTCGATCTGATCATCGGCAACGTTAGGCTCTCCAAGGTCCTCATGGACGGAGGCAGCAGCCTCAACATCATCTACGCTGAGACCCTGAAACTCTTGGGGGTTGATCGGTCCGAGGTCCGGGCCGGTGCGGCACCCTTCCACGGGATCGCACCTGGGAAGCGTATCCTGCCCCTCGGGCAGATTGACTTACCCGACTGCTTCGGAACTCCCTCCAACTTCTGAAAGGAAACCCTCACCATCGAGGTAGTTGGGTTCCGAGGGACCTACCACGTGGTGTTGGGAAGACCGTGCTACGCCAAGTTCATGGCTGTCCCCAACTACACCTACCTCAAGCTCAAGATGTCAGGCCCCAACGGGATCATCAACGTCGGATCCACGTACCGCCACGCGTACGAGTGCGACGTGGAATGCGTGGAGTACGCTGAGGCCCTCGCCGGGTCCGAGGCCCTCATTGCCAACCTGGAATGCCTCTCCAAGGAGGCACCCGATGTGAAGCGCCACACCAGCAACTTCGAACCAGCTGAGGTGGTTAAGTCTGTCCCTCTCGACCCCAGCAACGACGCCAGCAAGAAAGTCCGGATCGGCTCCAAGCTCGACCCCAAATAGGAAGCAGTGCTCGTCGACTTTCTCCGCGCAAACGCCAAAGTTTTTTGCGTGGAGTCCCTCGGACATGCCAGGCATACCAAGGGATGTCGCCGAGCACTCACTGGACATCAGAGCTGGAGCCCGACCCGTGAAGCAGTCCCTGCGCCATTTTGATGAAGAAAAGCGCAGGGCCATAGGCGAGGAGGTCCACAAGCTACTGGCTGCAGGGTTCATCAAAGAGGTATTCCATCCCGAATGGTTAGCTAACCCTGTGCTTGTAAAGAAAAAGGGTGGGAAATGGAGGATGTGCGTAGACTACACTGGTTTAAACAAAGCATGTCCGAAGGTTCCCTACCCTCTGCCCCGCATCGATCAAATTGTGGATTCCACTGCTAGGTGCGAAACCCTGTCTTTCCTCGATGCCTACTCAGGCTATCACCAAATCAAGATGAAAGAGGCCGACCAGCTCGTGACTTCTTTTATCACACCTTTTGGCATGTATTGTTATACTACAATGCCATTTGGCTTGAGGAATGCAGGTGCCACCTACCAGAGGTGCATGAACCATGTGTTCGGAGAGCACATCGGCAGAACGGTCGAGGCTTACGTCGATGACATCGTTGTCAAGACAAAGAAAGCCTCTAACCTCCTCTCTGACCTTGAGACGACATTCAAGTGTCTGAGAGCGAAAGGTGTGAAACTCAATCCCGAGAAGTGTGTCTTGGGAGTCCCCCGAGGCATGCTCCTGGGATTCATCGTCTCTGAGCGGGGCATAGAGGCCATCCCGGAGAAAATCGCGGCCATCACCAATATAGGACCAATCAAAGATTTAAAAGGAGTACAGAGGGTCATGGGATGCCTTGTGGCTCTGAGCCGCTTCATCTCACGCCTTGGCAAAAAAGGATTGCCCCTATACCACCTCTTAAGGAAGGCCGAGCGCTTCACTTGGACCCCCGAGGCCGAGGAAGCCCTCGGAAACTTAAAGGCACTCATTACCAATGCGCCCATCTTGGTGCCCCCGTTGCGGGAGAAGCCCTCTTGATTTACGTAGCCGCAACCACTCAGGTGGTCAGCGCCGCGATCGTAGTCGAGAGACGAGAAGAAGGGCATGCACTGCTCGTCCAGAGGCCAGTCTACTTCACCAGCGAAGTGCTATCCGAGACCAAAGTCCGCTACCCATAGATTCAGAAGCTGCTCTACGCAGTGATTCTAACACGGCGAAAGTTGCGACACTACTTCGAGTCCCATCCGGTGACTGTGGTGTCATCCTTCCCCCTGGGAGAGATCATCCAGTCCCGAGAGGCCTCGGGTAGGATAGCAAAATGGTCAGTGGAACTCATGGGCGAAACACTTTCATTTGCCCCTCGGAAGGCCATAAAATCCCAAGTCTTGGCCGACTTCCTGGCTGAATGGACTGACACCCAGTTACCGACGGCCCCAATATAGCCCGAACTTTGGACCATGTACTTCGACGGGTCGTTGATGAAAACCGGAGCGGGCGTGGGCTTGCTCTTCATCTCACCCCTCGGAGAACATGTTTGTTACGTACTGCGCCTCCATTTCCCGGCGTCAAACAACGTGGCCGAGTACGAAGCCTTGGTTAATGGCCGGCGCATCACCGTCGAGCTAGGGGTTCGGTGCCTCGACGCTCGTGGCGACTCGCAGCTCGTCATTGACCAGGTCATGAAGAACTCCCACTGCCGCGATCGAAAAATGGAGGCCTACTGCGACGAAGTTCGGCACTTGGAAGATAAGTTCTATGGGCTAGAACTCAACCATGTTGCTCGACGGTACAACGAAACCGTAGATGAGCTGGCAAAAATAGCCTCGGGGCGGACGACGGTTCCCCCGAACATCTTCTCTAAGGATATATATCAGCCATCCGTCCAAATCGACGACGCGCCCGAGCCCGAGGAGGCCTCGGCCCAGCCTGAGGTACCTGCGACCGCCGAGGTTGAGGCCCTGCGTGTCGAGGAGGAGCGGAATGGGGTCACACCGGTCCCGAACTGGCAGACCCCGTACCTGGAATATCTCCTCCGAGGAGAGCTGCCCCTCGACAAGGCTGAAGCTCGGCGACTGGCTCGGCGCGCCAAGTCGTTCGTTTTACTAGGTGATGAAAAGGAGTTGTACCACCGCAGCCCCTCGGGCATTCTCCAACGATGCATATCCATTGCCCAAGGACAAGAGTTGTTACAAGAAATGCACTCGGGGGCTTGTGGCCACCATGCAGCACCTCGAGCCCTCGTGGGAAACGCTTTCCGACAAGGTTTCTACTGGCCAACCGTGGTGGCTGACGCCACTAGGATTGTACGCTCCTGCCGGGGGTGTCAGTTCTACGCGAGACAGACGCACCTGCCCGCTCAGGCACTGCAGACAATACCTATCACTTGGTCGTTTGCCGTGTGGGGTCTGGACCTTGTCGGTCCATTGCAGAAGGCACCCGGGGCTTCACGCACCTGCTGGTCGCCATCGACAAATTCTCCAAGTGGATCGAGATCCGACCCTTAACCAGCATCAGGTCCGAGCAGGCGGTGGCGTTTTTCAAAAATATCATCCATCGCTTTGGAGTCCCAAATTCCATCATCACCGACAATGGCACGCAGTTCACTGGGAAAAAGTTCCTGGACTTCTGCGAGGACCACCACATCCGTGTGGATTGGGCCGCCATAGCTCACCCGATGACAAATGGGCAGGTGGAGCGCGCCAACGGTATGATTTTGCAGGGACTAAAACCGAGGATCTACAACGACCTCAACAAGTTTGGCAAGCGGTGGATGAAAGAGCTACCCTCGGTGGTCTGGAGTCTGAGGACGATGCCGAGCCGGGCCACGGGATTCTCGCCGTTTTTCCTAGTCTATGGGGCCGAGGCCATCTTACCCATGGACTTGGAATACGGTTCCCCGAGGACAAAGGCTTACGAAGACCAAAGCAACCAGACCAGCCAAGAGGATTCATTGGACCAGCTAGAAGAGGCTCGAGACATGGCCTTACTACACTCGGCACGGTATTAGCAGTCTCTGCGATGCTACCACGCCCGAAGGGTTTGGCCCCGAGACTTCCAAGTGGGGGACTTGGTACTTCGGCTGCGACAAGACGCCCGAGGGCGCCATAATCTTACACCTCCCTGGGAGGGGCCATTCATCATCGCCAAAGTTCTGAAGCCCGGGACATACAAGCTGGCCAACGATCAAGGCGAGGTCTACGGCAACGCTTGGAACATCGAACAACTACGTCGCTTCTACCCTTAAAATGTTTCAAGTCGTTTGTGTTCCTCGTTTTCTTTACATACATAAATAAAGTCTTACTGTCAAGGAAGGATCAGCCTTGCCTCAGCAAAGCCCGACCCTCCCTCGGGGGCTAGAAGGGGGGAACCCCCTCTGCGTCAAAATTTTCTTCGGAAAAGTTTTCTACCAAAAAAAGTTTTCTACCAAAACGACTTTCGTGCTTTCCGACTATATCGATAACGGAACCTTGAAAACGAGCAGGAGAGACCTTGAACGGCAAGGCCGACCGAGCCGAGGGACTCCTACGCCTCCGGGATACGGATACCTCACTCATCACCTTTCGTGAAAAGTAAATCACGCTCGGATAATCGGTTCTGCTATCGAACAAGTCCTAATGCTCGGGTAGAAAACGACTTTCGTGCTTTCGACTATGTCGATAGCAGGATCCTACAAACGAGTGGGAGAGCACGTAAACGGCAAGGCCGACCGAGCCGAGGTACTCCTACACCTCCGGGATATGGATACCTCACTCATCACCTTCCGCGAAAAGTAACTCACGCTCGGATAAGCGATCCTGCTACCGAACAAGTCCTAACGCTCGGGTAGAAAATGACTTTCGTGCATTTTCGACTATATCGATAACAGGATCCTAAAAACGAGCGAGAGAGCACGTAAACGGCAAGGCCGACCGAGCCGAGGGACTCCTACACCTCCGGGATATGGATACCTCACTCATCACCTTCCACGAAAAGTAACTCTCGCTCGGATAAAGCGATTCTGCTACCGACAAACAAGTCCTAATGCTCGAAACGAGAGGAAAGAAAACACAACTTTATAATCCATACGCTAGATATGTTTAGGCCTCAGTGGCCACAAAAAAACATACACATATTTCAGACGAACTGTTCCTGCAGGCTCAGACATTGGCAGGGGGAGGAGCAGCACCCTCGGCGTCGTTTCCACCCTCGGCAGAATCTGGCCCAGCCTCAAACGGCGACATGAGCAGACGCCTCGGCTAGCCGCTCCGTAGCCTCAGCCAGCTGTCCCCCGAGGATCTCAGCCCGGCTCACGGCTTCGGCAGCTTGGCTCTAGGATTGATCCCGCTCGCGGATGAACTGGCCAATCTCCAGCTTCCGCTGCTGCATCTCCCCGGCCTGGGAAGCCACCTGCTCCCGCACCAAGAAAGCCTCTGTTCGAGCCGACACAGCCTCTGTCCACGCCACCACTGCCTTCAGCTTCAGCTCATCGCAGAGCGACCGAAGGTTCTAAAACCGGGCGAGAGAGACCTTGAACGGTAAGGTCGACCGAGCCGAGGGAATCCTACGCCTCCGGGATACGGATACCCCACTCGTCACCTTCCATGAAAAGTAACTCGCGCCCAGTTAAGTGGTTCGGCTACCGACGGGCAAGTCTTAATGCTCGAAACAAGGAAGAAGCACAGCTTTATACTCAAATACCCAAATGTTCAGGCCTCAGCAGCCACAAACAACAAACACACGTACTCGGGATAACAACGCTATGTAGATGTCGGCAGCTTTCCCGACCTACAACAGATACCTCAGTACTTGGAGCACACGGGCCCCCGAGCCCTCCTACTGATCAGGGGTTCGAAGGTTGCACCCTGCAGGGTCCAGCGATCGCCCCAGGGCACTCGGGCTCCGCGCCCATTACTGATCAGGGGTTCGAAGGCTGGCCCCTCGGAAGGGTTCGACAGACGCCCCAGAGCACTCAGGCTCTGCGCCCATTACTGATCAGGGGTTCGCAGGCTGGCCCCTCGGAAGGGTTCGACAGCCGCCCCAGAGCACGCAGAGTGAGGGATGACCCTAGGTACGTCCGTTACATGGCCGAGGCTCGGGATACGCTCCCGAGGTACCCTAGGACATTTCCGAGACCAGCGGGAACGATTTGTAATGGAATCCCACCGGAGGGAGGCACCAAGCCCTCGGACCCTATCAAAATGGGTCCAGGTCCAGCAAATCCCCTGCCGGTACTTTTGGAGCGCGCCTTTGGGCCACTAGCCGACCCTTAACGAACGAGGCACGGGCGTCCACTCGGATCACCCATTAGCAACTCACTGGAAACACCATGATCGGTGCCCTCCGAGGGTAACGTGGCGCTTTCCCCCCCTTCCTCCTTGCGAAAAGGCAACAAAGGGGCGTATAATAAAAGTCGAGACAGTCCTTGATCGTCCTCTCACTCCGTGCAGAGGCTCGTGGGCTGCCCTCGCACCCGGCTGCGGCCAAAACTGTTGACAGCATCAACAAATTAGCTCAAAAACTCGGAGCCTGACCATGCACCCGGGCTGTGGCCAGGCCACATGAGGGAACAACTAGGCCGACCGAGGCATCACAGCAAGAATTAAGACCTCAGAGGAGTCAAACCACTCCTCCGAGGCCTCGGGGGCTACACCCAGCGGGTGCGCTCGCACGCACCCACCGGAACGAAACATAACCGAGAAAGGCTGGTCCCCTCACAAAAATCCGACAGAACCTCCAAGCGAGTGCCTACACTCCCTTCGAGGCTCGGGGGCTACTGTCGGGTACCGTAATTAGGGGTACCCCCAACACTCCTAAACACGGCTGGTAAACACCTTCAGAGCAAACCATAAAGACTAACAGTTCGAATCAAAGTCAAAGCTTCGTTTACCAAGGGACGCGATCTCGCCTCGTCCGAGCCCGGCCTCGGGCGGGAACTGTGGTCCCGGACGAATTCACATCTCGCCCGAGGGTCTCCTCGGGCAGTGAGCACACCCTCGGCTCAGCCAAAGGCAAGCCTTGTCGTGCAAGCGACCTTGGCCAAATCGCCTTACTAGCCGACCGTATTGCATGCGCATTCAATGCTGGGATCGCCTGACACCTTATCCTGACACGCGCGCCTCAGTCGGCAAGGTCGAAGTGACCGCAGTCACTTCGCCCTTTCACTAATCGATCTGACAGGAAAATAGCGCCGCTCGCCCTGCTCCGGCCGCCGTGCCAACCACCCGGATGAAACCGACAACAACCAAGTTCAGCCTCGGGCGCAACAGGAAGCTCCGCCTCGCCCGACCTCAGGCCTTGGCCTTGGCCTCGGCCTCAGGAGGAGATCTCCGCCTCACTTGACCCTAGGGCTCGGCCTCAGCCTCGGCCTTGGGAAGAGTCACGTCCTCGCCCGACCCTGGGCCTCGGCCCCAGCCTCGGCCTCGGAGGAGCCACCGCCTCGCCCGACCTCAGGCTCAGATCGACCGCGCCACAAGGGATACATCATTACCCTACTCCTAGCTAGCTCAGGCTACAAAGGAACAAGACCAGAGTCCCATCTAGCTTACCCCGGTAACAGGCAATGATGGTTCTCCGCGTGCGTCCATGACGTCAGCAGGATCCATGCAGCGCCGACAGCTGTGCTTCTACAGGGCTCATGCACTTCTCCAACAGACACGTTAACACGTACATATCAACCAGGCACTTCTCCGCTGGCCACGTAGCACATAGCTACACCCCCATTGTACAGCTGGGCCATCTCCTTATGTTTATAAAAGGGGATGTCTAGGAAAGAGAAGGGAGAGACGCACAGCAAAAGGGACTAGAGAAGACGAGCAGGGCCAGACTCTCTCTCTCTCTCTCTCTCTCACGCTCTCTCGCTCTCGCTCTTTCGCAGCGCTCGTAACCCCTACTACAAGCACCCTGGTGCAGGATAATACAAGGCTCATTCCCCTCTTGTGTTCCATCTCGCACCAACCCATCTGGGCAGGGACACGCAGCGACAAATTTACTAGTCGGTCCAGGGACCCCCCGGGTCCGAAACGCCGACAGGTATCAGAGACAAGTCATGCACAATTTTTTTGTCTCAATGATTTGCATATTGGTGATATGTTACTTTGGTTGTAACACAAACCGAAATAGTTGAGGTAATTGTCGGTATAGTCGGACAACTTATTTGTCCTTATCGTTTAGAATCATCGTTAGGGAGAATTAATATTCCAGGAAATGTATGAAGATATGAGGATTTTATATAGATTGACCTCTATAGATTTAATATGAAAATTACTTGCGAGTGAACGTTAGAAATATTTGACTTTGGACCAATCTAGATGGACTTATTTGTGGTCCAGTGGAAGTGTTATAGTATGGTGGAGGTACATAAAAAGTTATACCCATATTCTTGTATAGTTGGTACTTCATTCCAAATTGCAATTCGTTTTGGCTTCTCTAGATACACAGACGTAGCATATATCTAGGTGCATATCAAAAGCTATGTACGTAAACAACTTATAATTTGGGACAGAGGGAGCAGTTAACTAGTTGACACCATATTGTTTATGTTTTGGTTGTGCAATACTTTTTTAGCTACTCATGATTTGTCATATTGTTACTTCTCATTATCTTTTGTTGATGCATCTCCTACAATAGTTTTTAGGTCATTCTTCAGACACTAAATCACTTCTAGACCCACAGACATTTCAGCTATGGTTTTTTATTATGTTTGGCTCCTTAAGGGCATCCCTAATGGTATCAAACGATGACTCCTAAAAACCTAGCTTTGGGATCTTTCTTAAAACTATTGCGCATACGGGGAGTATTGGCCAGCAAGGGTGTCACACCCGGATTTAAGGGATAAAGCCGGATGCGTCTTATATGTGCGCCAAAGAAGAACATCACATATAATGACAAAGTGTATAGATATAAATGTCACAAGTATCATTATTACATAACGGAAGTCTTACAAAAATAATTGATAACAATAAAACGAACTAAATATTATTCCTTGGCGTCATCAAGCTGACTGGGAGACGCCACCTAGATAAGCTCATATTCCTCATTGTAGGGCTCCTCTTGGACCATCTGCTCTTCACCTGGGGGTTATATATCGCAAGAGTGAGCTCACAAAATATCATAGCTCAACAAATTGTGGGGAATAATGTGCATGAACTCACTAAAGGTGGGAGCTCATGTGAAATGTAAGGCTGATCGACAAATAATAGTTAAAGCTGAGCATTGCTTTTAATAAGTGGTCAAGTTTTATTAGCAGTTACTAAATGTAAGTAAATACCAACCCAAAGTAATAATAGATCAAATTAATAATAAACCACAATGTGATGCAAATGACAAATTGAATTTAATTCCATAAATTACTCATGTGAGGGTTCGAGCCGCTCATGACCGTGAGCACGGCTGATATACCAGTTTTACACTCTGCAGAGGTTGCACATCTTTACCCACAAGTCATGTTACCCATTTTCCAAGGGATCGCGACTTCCCATTCATCTCTACCAAGGAGACGAGGCAGGGAAGCACTACGAGGCCTTTACAAAGTTCCATTAGCTTCAGAAAACCCGCTACAGTTTCTAGGAAGCCCCAATGCAGGGATCCCTCGTCTGACCACCATCGCAGTAAAATCAACCCGAGAACCTCCCTACACCGACCACTCCCCTACTGCCCTTGCCCCTTTTGGATAAGGTAGCCATCCACTAGCTTTCCTAATTAGTCAACCAAGGGCGTCCCATACCACCCTCGTGGTAGCACTGTTTTCCCAGGTGGTTCTCCATGTTCCAACTAACAATATGATCTTATCATGAACAATAAATAACAAATTGATAATAAAAGCATGATCATGAATAATGTGTGTCTCAATACCCAAAACCACATGAAGCAATAGCAGGTACTACCCAAAAGTTCAGTGGTAAACAAGGTATAAAGATAGTCAAACTAGGGCAACCTATTGGGTCCCATCAAAACTAACCTATGCATATCATAATGATTAACAGGAACATTATTGAGTAAATAGAAGTGATCAAGGGCACAACTTGCCTTCAACGAGTTCCTGCTCAACAGTCTCCACCTGCTGAATACCTGGGTCCTCAGTGGCTTGCTCATCTACTCGCAACAATACAAACAAGCATAGTATAGCAGAAATTAACATCACACCAAACAGCAGAACCGAATGCATGATAATATTCTACGCATCATAACGATATCGTACAAACAAGAATCACTAAATTCGGAGTTACGGTTATCGAGTTATAATTTTCTGAAGTTATTAAGTGCTTGGCATGGGATAAATTAAGTAGATAATTTTAATCTATGTTTCATGTCTAAACAGAGTTATCAGGTGATAAACAATATTAAAACAAAATTAATGCAACTGTAATGGATTAAAAAAGGCTTTAAATGGATTTTCTATGAATTAAATGAGTTCTGGAATTATTTTTACACTAGAAATCCATTTTCTATATTCTTTTTCCTATTTTCTCATATCCCTGAACCGCGCGCATAATAATCAGAGAGTATGGGGTCAAAACTGTAAGGAACAGGGACCCACATTAAACTCTGTTGTACTATTCCAGGACGACGGGTTGATAACTCAAATCGTCAGGGGCTCTTGTGTAAAGTTTACACAACGAAGAGGTATCCTCTGATTCTGGCCAATGGATCAAATATGTGCGTCCCAGATTAGATCACGCTTAATCGAATCGGTACTTGATCTGGATCCCAATTTGACAACCATAATTGTATTACGCCCTCACCCCTCGGATCTAGATCCAATGGCTTTCAAGATAAGTTTATTCAGGACGTATTCTGAACCACTCCTGGTCGTCCATCCCAGGATCGATGACCCGCCCACTTCTTCCCCAATTCAACACCAGCGTGTTGGGTCTCCCCGCGACGGTGCATCACCAACGATGCTTCAATTGGTCTACACACGACCCTAGCCCATAATCCACTGATGCTACAACACTAGCGGAAGACGACAAACATGCAGAGGGAAACATACTGACGATAGGGGGCGCGGACGCTGAGCCGCGGCGAGGAGCGGTCACACGTGCACCCCTAGTTTCGGCTAGCAATCAGGAAGCCCCCAGCCAATTTCCGAGCCACTCAAGTTGATCGATCGATAGCACATGCTTACGCATATCCTTCCACTACAGGAAACACATAAAATTTCGTGGGCCCGGATATTTTCGTCGGCCGGCCCACGAAAATAAGGAAGGTATTTTCGTCGGCCTCGTCACCGACGAAAATACAGAGTATTTTCATGGGCTGGGGGCTATGTTCGTCGGCAGGCGCACAAAAATACTGAATATATTTTCGTCGGACGCGTAACCGACGAAAATATATGTTATTTATGTGGACCGAGGCCGTGCCGACGAAAATACGACACTATTTTCGTCGGCCCCACTGAGGCCGACGAAAATACGACAACTATTTTCGTCGGCCCCAATTCGGTCGACGAAAATAAAAGACCTAAATCGCCCGCGCGCCCGCACCTTCTCTCTCGCTCGCTCATTTCTCTCGCTCGCTCGTTTCTCTGTTTCGCCGCGCCGCCGCACGCCGCGCCGCCACCGCACGCCACGCTGCCGTCGCACGCCGCGCGCTCGCACGCCCGGCCCTCCCCCCTCGCGCGCTCGCACGCCACGCTGCCGCCGCTCTCCGCCGTCATCTCCACCCCCATCGCTAGCCCGTCGCCCCCACCCCTCGATATATCCTCCTCCGCCCGGCGCCTCCCTCGGCCTCCTCTGCTCCGCCCTGCCGCCACAAGGATCCAACCTCAGTACGTCGCCTTCTCCGCCGCCTTTCTTCCCGAGGTATGTCATCTCCACCCCCATCGTTGCTCACTTGCTCTGCCTGGGTACACACATACAGGGTTTAAGCTCGGGATGGATTGGGCAGCGCCAATCGAGGTTTTGAATGCGCCCGACCGCAGCGGAATTCTGAAACCCTGTACGGCAATTGGCAATGGGAGGGTTACTGGGGTGGGTGAATGGTTTCGGGATAGACAATTGTTTGTGGGAGCTACGCTGGTGAAATGTAGGCTGTCTATTGTTGCAATTGCAGGATGGATGGGTAGCCTCTGGCCGGCTCTGCTAGTGTGTAGTGTTGCTGTCTGTGGTCTATTCAAGGATGCCCATGTCCATACCCATGCAGATTGCTAGGTTCCGTTCTGTCGGTACATGGTTGGTGGCGTGTCAGCGTCTTTGCTGTCACTGGGTTTAAGGTTTAAGGTGTAGTATCAGTGGGTACCCTCATGAATTAGGGGTTAAGCCCAATGTTCCTTTGTGGGTACATAATGCATGCACTTGGCCTTGTTCCCTGTTAGCTTTTGCTTATGTGTCATTCTAGCAAGTGGGTTACTGTAACATTTGCACCCTTTGATGGTTGATGGCTCTGCATCTTTTCGCTTCCCCTCGTTATTTAATACCTGAGTGTAACTGATGACCTACTTTTGTGTACCATATACTTTACATCCTTTTGTGGTACATATCAATTGTGAAAAAAAATAATGTTTTGCATTCTTAGTATGCTGTACACAAAAAAGGAGGCTTTACCTGCAACTTTTGAGAAAAAAACCAAACCTTTCTGAAAAGTAGTGATGGTTTAGTATGAAGAAAATCTGATTTACTTTCTTCAGAGAGAATATTTCAAACCAACATTTATCTTATTGTCTGGGCTACTGAAATTTGATTTTTATCTTACTTGCACAAGCCACATGAAACCTTACCATCCCCATGATAGAAATAGAAAAGATCAATTTGGTGATTAGTAGAATGGGTAAAAGAATCTATTGCCATTTCGGGAGCTTGTTGTTTACTCATTATTTCCCCCTGCTCAGGTTGGGATTTTCTTGTCACTGCCACCGCTCCTACACAACCATCTCCACTGAAAAGATTTTGCACTAAATTTGGGCCTCGTATGACAAAAATAAGAAATAAAACTAAACAGCAGACACAGTAGAATTATAGAAAAAAGGTGCTGATAAGTTTTATTGGCAGAGACCTTTATATATTTGGACATAGTTTACTATGAAATAGTTTTCGGTAATCTTTATGAAAGGTGGCTAATAAACTTGATAAGTTACTTACTTAGTCGTTTTTTATTTTCATTAATTGTTATCTTGTCATCTTGTGATATGATTTGAGTTAAACTTGTCAAGTTTAACTGTTGATTGCTTTAATTCAAATTCATATTTGTCTCCGAGATATTTTTTAATGTTTAGAGTTTAGTTCTAATCGTTAACCGTAGCGAACCGTATGCGTCACCCGTTCGGGAACGGCGAACGTCACATTGGCTTGTGAGGTTCGCCGTTCCGGAATTGTCCACGTATTTTGGACAGCCTGAGAGTGTAAGCCGATGCTTGTGATTTGTGACATGTGCCTTACGATTGACGCGGAATTTCGGTTGTGTAACCCAGTTGTTCTCCAACACACCATGTTCAGGCGTGTGCTTGGAGAGCAGCGGGGTTATGCTGCCGAAATTTCGCAGCAATCATAGGCTACACGTCACAAATCACAAGCATCGGCCTACACTCTTGGGTGGGTTTAGGGCCTTTACCTAATAGGGAGTTCACCTAAGCCATGGAAGATCGTTGATGTTCTTTGTCTTTTGTTTAGCCTTTGAAATGGACGGTGATCGGAGGGTGATGTATGACGGGTGGAGAAAGGATGGGGCACATTCGAATGAATGGATGGGTGTAACAAAGGCTTTTCTTGAGCACGCTTTCAAATATGCAACTGGTCGTCTAGTGAAGTGTCCTTGCAATCGCTGCGAGAACAAGTGGCCTCAGAAGAAGGAAGAAATAGAGAAACACCTTTGCAAAAGTGGGTTTATGCCGAACTACCTTGTATGGTACCGGCATGGAGAGTCTATTAGACACGTTGACGCGGAGGTGGAACTTGATGACGATCATGATAGGATGGACGACATGTTGCATGATCTTGGTAGGGATGTTGAAATGAACGCTGAAGCATAGCTCTAGGATTCCGAGCAGTATGAGCGATGTTGTCCTTGCAAATCAGGCAAAACAGGTGTACTACCTGTCATATCCTCACCCAAGCCTTAGGGCTTGGTGGGTTGCAATCAAAGTCAACCCACAAGTCGTCGCTCCAGAGAGTGCTGACTACGTGAGTACGAGCAGGGACAATGATGATGCTGTTTTTCAACCAGAAGCGGCGTCGAATCAAGACATAGCTCACCGATTCCATGTGACCAATGGAGAAGGCCTTGAAAATCTCTGTTGCAATTCAAGCGACTTAATTGAAGAACCTAGGTCAAAGCGCAAACTACCTGTCGTCGTTAGAAGATCAGTAAGGATCCAACGAAATCAAGAGCGCATGAATAAACAACGAGCCGAAGAAGCATCATCGGATGCGGATGACTTTTGATTAGTATGTTTCTTTTAGTTAATCAATTAAGCTATGTATTCCAATTTTCACATTATTAATTTTCATATTATTTGTTTCATATACTGTGGTTTGACATTAATTTATCTACAGTTGAACATGTTCAAGCATAGGAGATCGAGGAGGAGTGGGGGCAGCGCGGCCAGCGAGGACAGCTCGGGCAGTGGGCTTTTTCAGGGCACCTCACAGAGCTGACAGAGGCAGCAGCAACTTCTCGACTGTCTAGATGAAGTGCAGGGTGAGGAGGGTGAGCAGGAGGCTCCTCAGCAGGATGCTCATGTGCAGGGTGAGGAGGGTGAGCAGGATGATGAGGGTGAGCAGGATGAGGAGGTTGACCCTATGGGGGCAGGCAGCGCGGGCGACGCGTCAGATGGTTCTACGTCCTTCAGGTATTATTATGCATATTAGTTTAATTGATATTAGTTTTTAATCATTTCATCATATTGAATTTACTTGTATACTTAGGTATAAAAAGAGCAATGCGCTTGGTCCAAGACCTGCCGAGAGGAGGCTCTTCCGGCCGCATGGAGAATGGTGGGGCTTATTTCTGTTGTGTTAATTTTTTAATGTGAACGTGATTGCACTGGTTTACTTGTTTTATTAATGTTTGTAGGTCATGGGAAGACTTGAATTGGGACGGTACAGGCAGATGTCCCAAGGTGAACGCGGTGTTGGGTAGCCTCTGTCGCTTCTACTACCCTGGCATGGTGGAGCTCAATGGCGAGAGGTTTGCGGCTATGCAGTGGGCCGACTGGGGTCTAAAGGACTATGTCCAGCCAGGGGAGCCAGGGGAAAGCAGTAGCGGAGGGGGAAGTTCGGAACAAAAACGAAGGACTTGTCAGGTGGCTGTGTGGGACGAGTTCTGGGTGAGTTTACTTTCGTATATAAGCAATTCACTGAATTATTGCTTCTCCTAATCTTACTTTGACTTAACTTCTCCATTGATATGTAGGGGAGGTTCCAATTGCCGAATGAGATCGAGGAGGATCAGGCTCAGTGGGCACGTGTGAAGAGGCACTTTCGGAAGTGCACTGATAAGGTAATCAAGGATGCCATGTACAATGCTCGCATCGCGGCCGTCAACTACTACTACAAGAAGATAAAGGGGCAGAAAATAAGCAAAGCATTAGGGGCCAATGAGATCTACCTCACAGAGGAGCAGTACCTAGAGAGCGTTGTGGATTGGCTGGCGAAGGACATGGAAGCCTGGAGGTGGTTGGCTAAGAGATGGGCGTCGCCAGAGTAGATTGCAGAGTCCCAGAAGCACCGTACCAACCGTGGCACTGAAGGACCGGGGCACAGGTACGGCGCCGATGGACACCTTGGTACCGCACACCGCATGGTAAGTATATAAATCAAACTTGTATGTTACATCTATGAAAATTATATGGTTTAACTCTTCTTTTTCATGCAGGAAGCTGAAAGTGGAGTTGCTCCAAGTTTTATGGAGGTTTACGTCCGTGGTCACCGTGGCCCTGATCCGGCGAACCCTGATGTGCTATGCAGCGAGGCGGCAAGGGAGAAAATGGTAAACAAGTTTGTATTTACGAATTAAATTGCATGTTTTGTGTCTAACTCCAACTCTAACTTTCTTTGCAGAATCATATGGGGAGGAAATGACTCAACGCCATAGGCCTGACTTCGATTGGATGCATTCAGACTTAGATGCCTCGGCGTTGTACCACAGTGGTGGGGGTAGAAAGCATGGCAGGTGAGGTGTTTGTGTTTGATTCGACGATTTCATTAACAAGAATGTGTCCACTTAATGGCTCAACTATGTGTATCATGCAGGTTTGCCTTTGGCACCGGCGTTGTGGAGTATAACAGGACAATAGGTCAAGGGAAGGCATCATCTTCGGGAGGGAGTCCTCGCTCCTCCATGTCTGCTCGAGAGGCTCAGCTGGAGGAGGAGACTCGGGCAGCACAGGAGCAGGCTCGAGCAGCACAGGAGCAGGCTCGAGCAGCGCAGGAGCAGGTTGGGCAGCTGACGCAATATATGGCTTCTTATTTTCAGGTAATTCGTCTATCTCATCACGTGTTGTCATTGAATTCAAAGTATAATGTCGCGATTCTAACATTGCATCCATTTGCAGGAAATGACTACTAGACTCGGCCCTGATATGAACTTGCCCGCTTTTCGCCCTCCCCAAGTAACACTATCTGAACACTTCAATTCCATAGCAACTCTTTTTTTATTATCAAAATGGCTCGCAGGCACAAGGATGGGGACAGTGGCCAGGACAAGCTCCAGCGTCGCAGCCACAGTGGACCGGTGTTGGGTGGACGCAGGCACCTCCAGGCACTTGGACGACTCCACCACCCCAAGGATCACAGCCAGTCCCGGGATGGGTGCCACCGGTCTCCCAGCCACCGGCGGGCTCTCACCCATTTCAAGCGTGGATGGCACCGCCACCGACGGGGTGGGTGCCACCACCTCTGGGGTGGCCAGCACAACAGTACCCGTGGATGCATGCACAGCCTCCTCCTCACCATGGATCACAGGTGACGTTCCATGTTTAGTTTTATGCAAATATTGACCAAACACAACAATGTATAGGTATAGGGATAGCAAAATACAGCCTTATTTGAATGATTGATGAATTGCAGGGTTCAGCGTCACATGCTCATGGATCGGAGGGTGCTGTCAACGCCCAAGACTTCCTCGTCCATGGTTCTGGAGGGAGTGGCCACCTTCCTGGTGGCGGAGGAGGGAGTGGCCAAAACTCCCACAGCCCACCGGAGTGAGTAGTGAGCAGTGAGTAGTGAGTGTGTTTTGTGAATTGTGTATTTGAATGGACAATGGACTTATGGACTTATTTGAATGGACTATGGACTATTTATGTATATGTGAATGTGTTTTGTGAATTGTGTATTTTGCTTGTGAATCTGTATATGTGAATTGTGATATTGTGTATTTTGCTGTAAATTAATAAAAGGTGCAGAAAAATCTGTTTTGGGGGCGGGAACCATCAATTTTCGTCGGCCTCGGTGGTGGCCGACGAAAATATCCTGGGAACATATTTTCGTCGGCCACCATCGGGCCGACGAAAATATGGGGCACGTATTTTCGTCGGCCACCACCTAGCCGACGAAAATAGCCTGGGCACGTATATTCGTCGGCCACCACCGGGCCCACGAAAATATCGGGCACGTATATTCGTCGGCCACCACCGGGCCCACGAAAATAGTGAGTCGACCAACTATTTTTGTCGGCCTTGGGAAAGCCAACGAAAATAGGTCTTTTTCGTCGGTACCGACGGAAATATTTGCCTATTTTCATCGAACTTATTTTCGGCGGCTATTTTCGTCGGCCTGCCGACGAAAATATGCTATTGTCGTCGGTTTAGGCTTATGTTCGTGGGTTTTTGGCCCACGAAAATTTAGGCGTTTCCTGTAGTGTTCCCAGGCACTGGAAGGAGCATGGACGAAGGGTGGGCGTGAGGCCCGTGCTATGGCTGGGTTGCGGCACGATGAGCTCACGGCGCCCCAATTCCTATGGTCAATTGGAGAGGTAGATGGAGGCGAGTGAAAGGGAAATTGGGTTAACCATTTCCTATAATTAATTTTGGTGGTTGATGATCAACACAAACATTTAGACTAATTAGTTTGCTCTAGATTTCATGTATTACAGGTGCATAAGGTTCAACACAAAACCAATAAAAGAATCAAGTTAGGGACTCAATTTGAGATGGAGCAAAGAACTTGAGTGTGCCGAGGATTGGCGCACTGGACTGTCTGGTGTGCCACCAGACAGTGTCCGATGCACCAGGTCCGTACAGGGGCCAACCGGCCACTCTCGGGAAAACACAGGCGCGCTCCGCTATAATTCACAGGACTGTCCGGTGCGCCAGCGGGCAACGGCTCTCCAGCGCGTAATGGTCAACTCTGACCGCATGAAAGTGCAGCACAGTGCGTGGCAGAAGTCAGAGCAATGAGTCAGAGGGGCATTGGATTGTTCGGTGCACCACCAAACTGTCAGGTGCCACAAGAAGACAAAGGCGCCAACGGTCAACTTCTCTAGAACCCTAACGATTGGGTGACGTGGCAGCGACTAGACACTGAACAGTGAGTGTCTAGTGGCGCACCGGACTGTCCGGTGCGCCCATCGCCAGCAGCCTCCCCAACGGCTACCTTGGTGGTTGAGGGCTATAAATACCCCCCAACCACCACAACTTCAAGCATCCAAGTTTTCTGAAGATCACATTCAATACAAGAGCTCTAGCATTCATTCCAAGACACAATACAAAAGATCAAATCCCTCCGAGTCCCAAATTCACTCCAAACACTTAGTGGCTTGTGAGAGAGAGATTTTTGTGTTCATTTGAGTTCTTGTCGCTTGGATTGCCTTTCTTCTTTTCCCATTCTTATTCCCAAGTGCTTTGTAAGCGAGGCAAGAGACACCAAGTGTGTGGTGGTCCTTGCAGGGTCTTAGTGACCCGTGAGATTAAGGAAGAAGGCTCACTCGGTCTAAGTGGCCATTTGAGAGAGGGAAAGGGTTGAAAAAGACCCCGTCTTTATGACCTCCTCAACGGGAACTAGGTTCTTTGGAACCGAACCTTGTTAAAACAAATCATCGTGTTCACTCGCCTTATTTCTTGTTGATTTGTTTTCCCCTCTCTTTCGGACTTGACTTTAATTCTAACGCTAACCTCGTCTTGTAGTGTGTGTTTAAGTTTGTAAATTTTAGGTTTCGCCTATTCACCCCCTCTAGGCAACATTTAATTGGTATCAAAGCCAGTGCTTCATTAAGAGTCTAACCAACTCGAAGTGATGTCTGGAACTCAAGCCAAGAGGGAGATCATGACCGGTGACAAGCCCGCAAGCTCGGGGAAGACTCTTTCAAGAGAGTCCGGCAACAAGCACAAGGAGGAATCCTTTTCCTCCATCAAGTCCCATCGGAGAGGTGACAAGAAGAAGATGAAGAAAGTGGTCTACTACGAGAGCGACTCATCGTCGCCCTCCACATCGAGCTCCAACTCGTCCATCGCTTCTAAGCGCCATGAGTGCAAGAAGTATAGTAAGATGCCCCTACGCTATCCCTGTATTTCAAAACGCGCTCCATTACTTTCCTTACCCCTAGGCAAACCACCATATTTTGATGGTGAAGATTATTCTATGTGGAGTGATGAAATGAGGCATCATCTAACCTCACTCCATGAAAGCATTTGGGATATAGTTGAGTTTGGAGCGCAGGTACCAAAGGTGGGGGACAACGACTATGACTCGGACGAGGCCACCCAAATTAGGCACTTTAACTCCCAAGCCACATCTATACTCCTCGCCTCCTTGTGTTGAGAGGAGTATAACAAGGTGCAAGGATTAAAGACCGCCAAGGAAATTTGGGACATCCTCAAAACAGCGCACGAAGGGGACGAGGTGACCAAGATCACCAAATGCGAAACGATCGAGAGAGAACTCGGTCGATTCGTCCTCAACAAGGGAGAGGAGCCGCAAGCGATGTACAATCGGCTCAAGACCTTGGTGAACCAAGTACACAACCTCGGGAGCACCAAGTTGGATGACCATGAAATGGTCAAGGTTATTCTTAGATCACTTGTTTTTCGTAATCCCACTCAAGTGCAACTAATCCGTGGAGACCCTAGATATAAACAGATGTCTCCCAAGGAAGTTATTAGCAAGTTTGTGAGCTTTGAACTTATGATCAAAGACTCCAAACATATTGTCAACTTGGAGCAAGGTGCCACCTCAACACCCGAAGTGCAACCCGTTGCATTCAAAGCAACGGAAGAAGAAAAGGAGTCTACACCAAGTAGGCTTCCAATCGACGCCTCCAAACTCGATAACGAGGAAATGGCGCTCATCATCAAGAGCTTCCGCCAAATCCTCAAGCAAAGGAGGGGGAAGGACTACAAACCGCGCTCCAAAAGGATATGCTACAAATGTAGTAAGCCCGGTCATTTTATTGCTAAATGTCCAATGTCAAGTGAAAGTGACAGAGATGACGATAAGAAGGGGAAGAAGAAGGAGAAGAAGAGGTACTACAAGAAGAAGGGCGGCAATGCCCACATATGTCGGGAATGGGACTCTGATGAGAGATCCACCGACTCCTCCTCCGACGATGACGCCGCCAACATCGCCGTCAACAAAGGCCTCCTCTTCCCCAACGTCGGCCACAAGTGTTTCATGGCTAAGGACGGCAAGAAAAAGAAGGTACACTCTAGAGCCACCCCCAAATATACAACATCTAATGATGAGGGTAGCTCTAGTGAAAATGAAGATGATTTACTTACTCTTTTTGCCAACCTCAGCATGGAACAAAAGAAAAAAATTAAATGAATTAATAGAAGTTATTCATGAGAAGGATGAACTCTTGGATAGCCAAGAGGACTTCATTATTAAAGAAAACAAAAAACATTTTAAAGTGAAAAATGCTTATGCTCAAGAAGTAGAAAAATGTGAGAACTTAACTAAGGAGCTTAGCACTTGCCATGATTCAATCTCTAGCCTTAAAACTGAGAATGCTAGTTTAATTTCTAAGATTGAAGAATTGAATGTTTGCAATGATACTATCTCCTGTCTTAGAAATGAAAATGCTATGTTAAAAGCTAAGATAGAAGAATTGAATGCTTGCAAACCGTCTACATCCACTATTGAACATGTTTCTATTTGCACTAGATGTAGATATGTTAATGTTGAAGCTATTGATGATCACCTTGCTATGATTAAACAACAAAATGATCACATAACCACATTAAATCCTAAAATTGCTGAGCATGATCTCGAAAATGAAAAATTTAAATTTGCTCGTAGTATGCTTTATAATGGGAGACGCCCTGGCATTAAGGATGGCATTGGTTTCCAACAGGGGAGCAATGTCAAGCTTAATGCCCCTAAAAATTGTCTAACTTTGTAAAGGGCAAAGCTCCCATGGTTTAGGATAATAAAGGCTACATTTTATATCCTGCTAATTATCCTGAGCATAAAATTAGGAAGATTCATGCTAGGAAACCTCATACTATTTCTCACCATGCATTTTTGTATAAAAATGAGGCTTCTAGCTCTAGGCATACCACTCATGTTAAATTGCCTAGAAAGAAAATTCCTGCTGCATCAAATGAGCATAATGTTTCATTTAAGACTTTTGATACATCTTATGTTTTAACTAACAAATCAGGCAAAGTAGTTGCCAAATATGTTGGGGGCAAACACAAGAGTTCAAAGACTTGTGTTTGGGTACCCAAGGTACTTGTTTCTAACGTCAAAGGACCCAAGACTGTTTGGGTACCTAAGAACAAGGCCTAAAATTGTTTTGTAGGTTTATGCATCCGATGGTTCAAGTTGGATAATCGATAGCGGGTGCACAAACCACATGACAGGGGAGAAAAGGATGTTCTCCTCCTATGAGAAAAACAAAGATCCCCAACGAGCTATCGCATTTGGGGATGGAAATCAAGGTTTGGTCAAAGGATTGGGTAAAATTGCTATATCACCTGACCATTCTATTTCCAATGTTTTTCTTGTAGATTCTTTAGATTACTACTTGCTTTCAGTTTCTCAATTATGCAAAATGGTTACAACTGTCTTTTTACTGATATAGGTGTTACTGTCTTTAGAAGAAGTGATGATTCAATAGCATTTAAGGGAGTGTTAGAGGGTTAGCTATATTTAGTTGATTTTAATGATAACCGAGCTGAACTCGACACTTGTTTAATTGCTAAGACTAATATGGGCTGGCTCTGGCATCGCCGACTTGCCCATGTTGGAATGAAGAATCTTCACAAACTTCTAAAGGGAGAACACATTTTAGGACTAACAAATATTCATTTTGAGAAAGACAGGGTTTGTAGCGCATGCCAAGTAAGGAAGCAAGTTCGCGCTCATCATCCACACTAAAAAATAATGACGACGGACATGCCACTTGAGCTACTCCACATGGATCTATTCGACCCGATCGCTTACATAAGCATCAACGGGAGTAAGTATTGTCTAGTTATTGTGGATGATTATTCTCGCTTCACTTGGGTATTTTCTTTTTGTAGGAAAAATCACAAACCCAAGAGACCTTAAAAGAATTCTTAAGACGAGCTCAAAATGAGTTCGGATTGAGGATCAAAAAGATAAGAAGCGACAATGGGACGGAGTTCAAGAATTCATAAATAGAAGGATTTCTTGAGGAAGAGGGCATCAAGCATGAGTTCTCTTCTCCCTACACACCTCAATAAAATGGTGTAGTGGACAGGAAAAATAGAACTCTACTGGACATGGCAAGAACCATGCTTGATGAGTACAAGTCACCGGACCAGTTTTGGGTTGAGGCGATTAACACCACCTGCGACTCCATCAACCGGTTATATCTTCACTGAATCCTCAAGAAGACATCATATGAACTCCTAACTGGTAAAAAGCCCAATGTTTCATATTTTAGAGTCTTTGGGAGTAAATGTTTTATTCTTATTAAGAGAGGTAGAAAATCTAAATTTGCTCCTAAGGCTATAGAAGGCTTTTTACTTGGTTATGACTCAAACACAAGGGCATATAGAGTCTTCAATAAATCCACTGGATTAGTTGAAGTTTCTTGTGACATTGTGTTTGATGAGACTAATGGCTCCCAAGTGGAGCAATTTGATCTTGATGAACTAGATGATGAAGAGGCTCCATGCGTCGCACTAAGGAACATGTCCATTAGGGATGTGTGTCCTAAGGAATCCAAAGAGCCCACACAAGCACAAGATCAACTGTCATCTTCCAATCAAGCATCTCCACCAACTCAAGACGAGGATCAGGCTCAAGATGATGAAGATAAAGATCAAGAGGATGAGCCACCTCAAGAGGAGGACAATGATCAAGGGGGAGATGAAGATAATGAAGACAAGGAAGATGAGCAAGAAATTCAGGGCCAAAGACCACCACACCCAAGAGTCCACCAAGCAATTCAACGAGATCACCCCATCAACTCCATCCTTGGTGACATTCATAAGGGGGTAACCACTAGATCTCGAGTTGCACATTTCTGTGAACATTACTCTTTTGTGTCCTTTATTGAGCCATACAGGGTGGAGGATGCACTAAGAGATCCGGATTGGGTGTTGGCTATGCAAGAGGAGCTCAACAACTTCACAAGGAATGAGGTATGACATTTGGTTCCACGTCCTAATCAAAATGTTGTAGGTACCAAGTGGGTATTCCACAACAATCAAGATGATGTAAAGCCCAAAATTGGTCCAAAATGATGATAAAATAAATGAATAAATATATTTAAGGATTTTGGAACCTTGGTAAATTTATTTGGACCCTTATATCTTCATAGCCAATTAATGGAGCATTATTAATCGATTACCCCATAAACAAATAGGAATGTGCATCCCATGCTTAAGATTACGTTGGGATACATTTTGTTCGACCTCAAATTATAAAGGAAAATATAAAACAGAAAAGAAAAAAGGGTTTCTAATAAAGATCTAATTCAAGGATGCATATAAAATTTTATCTGATCCTTGTTCAAATATAAGGATTACCTACAAAGTATTTTTTATACATTAGAAACTACCTTTAAAAAATATATAACTTTGTGTGTACGTATAGCATATTTGAAACACATGCCTAAATAAATAACTAAAAATTTAGATTCGTCAATCATGATGAAGAATTTTTGTTGGTATTTAAACATGTGTGAAGTTTGAACTCATTCAAAAATTTGAACCTTGGTTTGAAAAACAAAAGAAATAGGAAATAAAACAGGAAAATAGAAGAAAAACAAAGGAGAACAAGTCCCTGCGCACTTGGGCCGAAATCCTTCAGCCGGCCCAAATATTTTTTCTCCCCGCGCCGGCCCGCTTCTACTCCCCCCGCGCACGTTTCCACTGAGCAAAACCCTAACCGCCGTGCCTACTCATGTTCCCGGCACACCGTGGACGGATCCGACCTCGGGTGTTGCTGCAGCGCATGCAACCAGTGAGGGAGAGAGATAGAGGAGTGTCTCACCGTCGCTCCTAGGGGTAGGAGTCATCATCTACATGAGGATTTCAACGTGGTGCTTCATCAAGGCGCTCAACGAGGGACGCGCTCCTGCCGGGCGTGCCTAGGGGCGGGACGCTCTTATTGCCTTGACAACACTGTGGTTGGCCGTGTATTCCTGCTCTCTGCGGCCGACGTCGTCTACACCTAGGTTACCGGTAAGAATGCCTGTTTCTTTCGCTGGGCCCCTTGCATCATATGGCGTTAGGTGCGGCGGGTGACGGGGCATTGGTTCGCCTGGGACATCGCGCCTGGAAAGCGCCATCCTGGGCTGGCGAACGCCATGGCTGGTGGGCAGTCGATCGGAGAAGGGTGTTTAGCACGGTCGGCTGTGTCTGGACGTCGTGAGGTAGAAGAAGGGCGCCTGTCCGAGCGATTAGTTGTGGACGGCTGTGATTAGATGCGTGGTAACGTTTCGGTGTTTTAATCTAGTTCCTCTATTCACGATCGGGCGGTCGGCATTCATCCACGTGAAATAAAATCTCGGCCGTTGGGTTATCATCGGATGGGTAGGATTGTATACCGGTTTGGCGGAGGCTCGGTCTAATCTCCACCACAGATGGTTGATCCAACGGTCCAGACTCCGCGATACCTCTTCGTCGTGCCATTCTTGCGTAAGAGCCCCTCAGTTATTGAGAAACCAACCCACCGTCCAAGTGTGGGTGTAGACTGAGTCTTGAGACTTTTGTGGGTTAGCCCTGTACTCTCTGACAATTGATGCGCAGTCCAAATAATGGGAAAACCATATAAATAATATTAGAAATTAATTTTAACACAAAAATGATTCTAGGAACTTGTAAAATCCATATAAAATTTATTTTAGCTCCTTTTCAATTTATTCCAATTTCTATAATTTTGTAATATTATTGTTTATCACCTAGTGTCACTGTTTTAACATGAAAATGGTATTAAAATTTATTTATTAATTAATCTTGTATCAAATACATGAAACCTTAGGAAATTCATAACATCCCCATTTTAATTCCGAATTGACTCGTTCCAGTTGCGTTGTTTTCGTAATAAAATTTTCTACACAATAGCAAACCTTATTTTGTTATATCACATACTTTTATAATTAGGTATTCGTGTACCCTATGTATAATAGATCTATTTTACTAAATAGGGTTAACATGTCTACAATTATAATTTAACTATAATAGGTTTTCTAAATAAGTATAATTTGGAGTAAAATTGAATTGATTATTTAAGAGTATATTTTCTCATATGATGTATATTAATCAATTTATAATATAGTTTAAACCACGTAGATCTTCCATAGATCATAACTTCGTGATCTCTGACTCCAATCTTAGTAGTTCTCGATCCCACGATCTCGTAGCAACGCGTAGATTATTATTATGTTGTATGTTCTTATGTTTGGTGTGATGTTAATTTTGTCTATACCATGTCTGTTTGTATTGCTATGGCTAGCAATGAGGTCACGAGGATCTGAAGAATCACCTTGGTACCTGGAATCTCAAGTGCCAGGCAAGTTGTGCCCTTGACCACTTTTTACCCAATAATGTTCTTTATTATCACTTATTCATGCATAGGCTTCATTTTGATGGGACCCAATAGGTCACCCTAGTCTGTTTATCTTTTACCTTGATCACCCCTGAATCATTGGGTAGTTTTTCCTATTGCTCTATATGGTTTTGGGATTAATACTACATTATGTCCATGTTCCAATTATCCTGTTATTTTATTTATGTTCATGTCAAGATCATTATATTTTTAGTTGGAACATGGAGCTTAACTTGAGAAACACGTGCCACCACAAGGGAGGAATGGGACCCCTTGGCTGACTAATTAGGAAAGCTAGTGGAAGACTACCTTACCCGAAAGGGGCAAGGGCAGTAAGGGAGTTGCATGCAGGGAGGTTCTCGGGTTGATTTTGCTGCGATGGCGGTCAGACGAGGGATTCTTGCAAGTGCTCTTCCCATAAACTGTAGCAGGTTTTTGGAAGCTAGTGGAACTTTATAAAGGCCTCGTAGTGGATCCCTAGCCATTCACCTCGGTAGTGTCTAAGGGTCTAGCTAACCCTGGCGGCATGGGATACACGACTTGTGGGTAAAGGGTACAACCTCTGCAGAGTGTAAAACTGGTATACTAGCCAAGCTCACGGTTAAGAGCAGCTCAGGACTCTCGCATGATTAATTTATGAAACTTAAATTCAATTTGTCATTTGCATTGCATGGGATTATTTATTAATTTTGTTCTATTGTTTCTATTATGGTTTGGTATTTACTTACATTTAGTAACCGCTAATAAAATTTTGACCAACTTATTAAAAGTAATGCTCAGCTTTAACCCCTATTGTTGATCAGCTTTACACATCACATGAACTCCCACCTTTGGTGAGTTCATGCACACTGGTTTCCTCACAACTTGTTGAGCTATGATCATGTGTGAGCTCACCCTTGCTATCTCACACCCCCACAGGAGAAGAACAGGTGGTTCAAGAGGAGCCACACAATGAGGAGTTCGATGCGATCTAGGTGGCGTCTCCCAGTTGACTTTCTAGCGCCAAGGATGGATTTTAGATCCTTTTATATTTATCTTTTATTTTGTAAGACTTCTGCTATGTAATAAGTACTCTGATTATATTGTGACATTTATCTCTATAAACTTTGTTATTATATGTGTTGTCTTCTTTGGCGCATGTATGAGATGCACCGGCTTTGTCCCTTAAATCCGGGTGTAACAGATGAGCATGGTGTGGTGACAAGAAACAAAGCCCGACTTATGGCCAAAGGATATTTACAAGTCAAAGGTTTGGATTTCGATGAAACTTAAGCACCCGTAGCTAGGCTTGAGTCAATTCGTATATTACTTGCCTATGCTACTTACCATGGCTTTAAGCTTTATCAAATGGACGTGAAAAGTGCCTTCCTCAATGGACCTATCAAGGAAGAGGTCTATGTTGAGCAACCTCCAGGCTTTGAAGATAGTGAATACCCTAATCATGTTTACAAACTCTCAAAGGCGCTTTTATGGGCTCAAGCAAGCCCCAAGAGCATGGTATGAATGCCTACGAGATTTTCTTATCACTAATGGCTTCAAAGTCGGTAAAGCCGATCCTACTCTCTTTACTAAAACTGATGCAAATGATTTGTTTGTATGCCAAATTTATGTTGATGATATTATATTTGGGTCTACTAACAAGTCAACTTGTGAAGAGTTTAGTAGGATCATGATTCAAAAATTCGAGATATCAATGATGGGGGAGTTGAAGTATTTCCTAGGATTTGAAAGCAAGCAACTCCAGGATGACACCTTCATCAGCCAAACCAAGTACATTCAAGATATACTTAAGAAGTTTGGGATGAAGGATTGCAAACCCATCAAGACTCCTATGGGAACAAATGGGCATCTCGACCTTGACACGGGAGGTAAATCCGTAGATCAAAAGGTATACCGGTCGATGATAGGATCTTTACTCTATTTATGTGCATCTCGACCGGATATTTTGCTTTCTGTATGCATGTGTGCAAGATTTTAGGCAAATCCTAAGGAAGTTCACCTTAGGGCCGTGAAGAGAATCATGAGATACTTAATTTACACTCCTAAGTTTGGGCTTTGGTATTCCAGGGGATCCACATTTGATTTAATAGGATATTCTGATGCCGATTGGGTAGGGTGTAAAATTGATAGGAAGAGCACATCAGGGACTTCTCAGTTTCTAAGAATATCCCTGGTGTCTTGGGCGTCAAAGAAACAAAACTCCATAGCTCTTTCTACCACCGAAGTCGAGTACATTGCCGCAGGTCATTGTTGTGCGCAATTACTTTTAATGAGGCAAACCCTTAGGGACTATGGCTTCAAATTGAGCAAAGACCCTCTCCTATGTGACAATAAGAGTGCAATCCGCATGACGGATAATCCCGTTGAACACAACCGCACTAAGCACATAGACATTCAGTATCACTTTCTGAGGGATCACCAACAAAAGGGAGATATCGGAATAGCTTATGTAAACACCAAGAACCAATTAGCCGATATCTTTACAAAGCCACTAGATGATAAAACCTTTAGCAAACTTAGGAATGAGCTAAATATACTTGATTCTTGGAATTTTGATTGAAACATTGCACACATAGCTCATTTATATACCTTTGATCATGTCTCTTTCATTTTGGTACAAATGCATATTTTTTATCATTCTTGTGCCAAGGTTAAGACTAATGTGTTTTCAAGCATATTTTTATCCTTAGTCTTATATTGAAAGGGAAATGGAGTATTCGGCAAAGACAAGGCTTCCACTCCAAACTCTGACAGTATCACTTAACCTTTGTCGTTACTCTGCCATCTCTCCAATTGGTATAATCGTTCACTCATATTTATTTTAGCAATGGGGGAGGAAATATAAAAGGGCTCTCAAGGTCTCCGTTTTTTGTGCTTAATGCCAAAGGGGGAGAAAATATTAAGCCCAAAGCAAAAGGACCACATCACCACCAATTTCAAAAAATTTTGAAATGAAGTTTTAATTGACATTTTTTTAAAATTGGTATCTTTCTAGAATTAGCATTTCAAGTGATGTATTCTCAATTGGTATCTATGTTTCACTTGATTTGTGAAAGTAAAGTTTTAAATTGATATCTATCTCAAAACCCTCTTGAAAGCTAAGAGGAGAATTTCATTCAGGGGGGGTTATTTAGTCAAAGGAAAAGCATTTGAAACAGGGGGAGAAATTTCAAATCTTAAAAATGCTTCTTGCAATCTTATTCCTATACCTTTGACTATTTGCAAAAGGACTTTGAAAAGATTTCCCAAAAGAATTTGCAAAAACAAACTTGTGGTGCAAAAGTGGTCCAAAATGTTAATTAGAAGAAAAAGCAATTCATTCATATTCAATGAAATTTTCAATTGGTTTAAACTCCAAGTAACCTATGCACATTCTAAATGCAAACTAGTTACATTTCTGAACTTTATATTTTCTTTGGTTTGTGTTGGCATCAATCACCAAAAAGGGAGAGATTGAAAGGGAAATTGGGTTAACCATTTCCTATAATTAGTTTTGGTGGTTGATGATCAACACAAACATTTAGACTAATTAGTTTGCTCTAGATTTCATGTATTACAGGTGCATAGGGTTCAACACAAAACCAATAAAAGAATCAAGTTAGGGACTCAATTTGAGATGGAGCAAAGAACTTGAGTGTGCTGAGGACTGGCGCACCGGACTGTCCGGTGTGCCATCGGACAATGTCCGGTGCACCAGGTCCGTACAGGGGCCAACCAGCCACTCTAGGGAAAACGCAGGCGCGCTCTGCTATAATTCACCGGACTGTCCGGTGTGCCACCTAAAAGGGAAATAGGGTTAACCTTTTCCCATAATTAATTTTGGTGGTTGAGTGCCCAAACAAACAAATGGACTAACTAGTTTGCTTTAGAATACATGTTCTACAGGTACACAAAGGTTCAACACAAACCAATAAATATTTAAGTTAGGGATCAAATACAAAGGAGCAAAAGAAACTTGAGTGTGCTGAGGAACGGCGCACCGGACAGTGTCCGGTGCACCAGGACAGTACAACTCAAACCAGCCACTCTCGGGTTTTTCCAAGCACACTCCGCTATAATTCACCGGACTGTCCGGTGTGCCACCGGACTGTCCGGTGCACCAGCGGAGCAACGACTCCTTCGCGCAACGGTCGACTGCAAAAGCTGAAGAACAGATGAACAGTGCGCAACAGTGCGCGACAGTGTCAGAGGCGCACCGGACAGTGAACAGGACCTGTCCGGTGCCTCAAGAGGACAAGTGCTCCAACGGTCGACTGAGTCAGAACCCTAACGGTTGGGTGACGTGGTGGCGCACCGGACTGTCTGGTGCGCCCATCAACAGCAGCCATCCCCAATGGCCATTTGGTGGTTGAGAGCTATAAATACCCCCCAGCCACCACAACTCCAAACATCCAAGATTTCTGAGCATCACATTCATTACAAGAGCTCTAGCATTCACTCCTAGACACGATTCAAAAGATCAAAGCCTCTCCAAGTCCCAAATCCATCTCAAATACTTAGTGACTTGTGAGAGTGATTTTATGTTCTTTTGAGCTCTTGCCTCTTGGATTGCCTTCTTTCTTTCTCTTTCTTGTTCTCAAGCAACTTGTAATCAAAGCAAGAGACACCTAAGTGTGTGGTGGTCCTTGCGGGGTTTAAGTGACCCATTTGATTAAGGAGAAGGCTCACTCGGTCTAAGTGACCATTTGAGAGAGGGAAAGGGTTGAAAGAGACCCGGTCTTTGTGACCACCTCAACGGGGACTAGGTTCTTTAGAACCGAACCTCGGTAAAACAAATCACCATGTCCATACGCTTTATTTCTTGGTTGATTCGTTTTCTCCTCTCTCCCGGACTCAGATTTGATTCTAACGCTAACCCCGGCTTGTGCCAGCGGGCAATAGCTCTCCAGCGCGTAACAGTCGACTATGACCGCATGAACAGTGCAGCATAGTGCGTGGCAGAAGCCAGAGCAGTGAGTCAGAGGGGCACCGGACTGTCCGGTGCACCACCATACTGTCCGGTGCCACAAGACAAAGGCGCCAACGGTCAACTGCTCCAGAACCCTAACGGTTGGGTGACATGGCGGCGCACCGTACACTGAACAGTGAGTGTCCGGTGCGCCCATCGCTAGCAGCCTCCCCAACGGCTACCTTGGTGGTTGAGGGCTATAAATACCCCCCAACCACGACAACTTCAAGCATCCAAGTTTTCTGAAGATCACATTCAATGCAAGAGCTCTAGCATTCACTCCAAGACACAATACAAAAGAACAAATCCTCTCCGAGTCCCAAATTCACACCAAACACTTAGTGGCTTGTGAGAGAGATTTTTGTGTTCATTTGAGTTCTTGTCGCTTGGATTGCCTTTCTTCTTTTCCCATTCTTATTCTTAAGTGCTTTGTAAGCGAGGCAAGAGATACCAAGTGTGTGGTGGTCCTTGCGGGGTCTTAGTGACCCGTGAGATTAAGGAAGAAGGCTCACTCGGTCTAAGTGGCCGTTTGAGAAAGGGAAAGGGTTGAAATAGACCCGGTCTTTGTGACCTCCTCAACGGGGACTAGGTTCTTTGGAACCGAACCTTGATAAAACAAATCACTGTGTTCACTCGCCTTATTCTTGTTGATTTGTTTTCCCCCTCTTTCAGACTTGACTTTAATTCTAACGCTAACCCCGGCTTGTAGTGTGTGTTTAAGTTTGTAAATTTCAGGTTTTGCCTATTCACCCCCCTCCAGGCAGCTTTTAGCGAGGGGAACAACGGCGCGGGTTTTATCGGCGCAGGGGTAGGGAAGGGGGTTTCGGAACCCAACTGGCACAGAGGTCGGCGAGCAGCTCGGGCGGGTTGTTACCACCACGAGGAAACATGGAGGAAGATCTACAGGGGTGTCTTTGACGTGCGGGGCCCATGTGACAGCGGCAGACGAATGCGGCTAACTGGTGAACGGGCCCGATCTGTCAGGGCCGGCGCGCGAGTGTGGTCGTGCGGCTGCCTGGTGGGTTCCACATTTCCGCGGTACACGAGACGAGCGTGAGCGCGTGAGAATGACGAGTGGGGGCCAGGTTTCGGCACTCCTCCTCGGCCGAGTACTGGACAGAGGCTAGTTGGGCCGGCTCTCAGGTTTGGGCCCAAGTGGCGTTTGATTCCTTTCTTTTTTCTTTTTCTCTTATTTTTTGTTTTCTTTTCTTTCTATTTTTAAATTTCCAATTTGAATTCAAATTTTGTGGTGAAGTTCATGCTTAGATAACATGCTCAAATTCATATACCAGTATGAACAGGTCTATGTGTGTAATACCCAATTTGTGAATATTGAGAGAAGGGATTGTTTCCCCTTATATATATTACTCTCTATTCAATATAACATGTGAACACCCACATGTTAAATTGAGTAACTAGCTAGTGACATCAAAATAAGTTGTGCATCATGCTGGAGTTATGTGTTTGTGCACCAAATAAAAGTAATAATAATAAAAAATAGATGAGTGCCTAAATCTAGAAGTTTGAAATAAAGAAAATAGAATGCAAATAAAATTTTATAAATAAATATACCATGTCATACTAGTAATTTGTTCATATTTTAATTATGCACGTAATCTCTAGGATGGATCCACAACTCAAATTTGAAATTCAAACACTGGAATTTGAATATATGAGAAAGAATTCAAAATAGAATAAAAAGAAAAGAAGAAATTTAGGCAAATACCTATGTGGGCTGCTTCTCCCTGGCTGGCCCACCAAATCTTAGCCATACGCTGCCCATACCGAGAACCACACGCGTGGGGTGTGTATGACCAATGGACCCTACTCACCAGGAACCCCCTTCATCGCTTTGTATGCTCCCTGTCTTCTCACTGCACGGCGGGCCCGCTTGCCATTCACTCATGAGTGCGCCTGACCAGTGCTACGTCTCTATGCCATGTGGACCCGGGGAAGTCAGCCGTAAATCCTCAACAAACCGACCGAGCTCGCCGCCGCGTTCTCCTCGCCACGCCTGTGATTCTCACCCTCACTTACACATGGGACCACCTAGACGGGAGCGCACCCACGCGCTTGGCATGTCCGCTGGCGCTAGCAAATGGGCCCCAGAAGACAGACCTTTCTTCCAGCCTATAACAAACTCACGCAAATGCGGTGCCTCGCGGTGGGATCATCTGAGCTGTGGTGGCGGTAGTTGTTACCGATTCCTTAGGGTGGTTAAGCTCGGACGATGTGGGGGAATAAATACCTAGATCCCGTGACCCTCTTCCTTCCCATCAAGAGAACAGACTCACGATTGGGCTGCGCAATCTCCAGCTAGTTTGTCGCACGGAGAACCAGGGGATAGAATGGGGCTGTGAGCTTGTGCGAACGGTCAAAGTTTGGGGAGTCAGAAGACCGCAAGGGCGGGTCGACGTCGGGGCGCGTGAGTGGAACCTGCTTGGCATCGTCCCAATCCACCCTGTGCCGTGGCCAAAGTCCTCCGCGCCATTATTCCTAGGTAAGACCTCTGAATTAGCTCGAGTTAATCTCTTTGTCGCGTTACTGTGATCGATGGTAGGGAGATTATCATGTTCGGGATCGCCGGGGCTATGTTTAGGTGGCATTAGGATTAGGATCCGAGCATTGAACCAGCGTGTTCTCTGGGTGAAGCGCCGTGCGGTCGTCGAGTCTCAGCGGCGGAAGCTTGAAGATGTGCCTGGGCCATTGATCTCCCTGTGTTCGGCTTAGATTAAATGGTCGATGTTTCTTCGGCCCGATCTGATCTGAACCGTGGGTCTTAGGTTGTGTGGCTAAGATTGGTGGCCGCGTACCCTTTCACGGCTTATGATCTATGCCATTAGATTTAGATCTGATGTCGAATAGTTGTGGGCCGTTTGATCGGGATCGGGCGCTCGAAAATCAATCTGGGCGTTATAAAATCCGCGGCGTTGATTTCTAATCGGACGGCCGAGATCTTGAGATACCCCTTCGGCCATGGCATTTTGCTAAAGAGACCTTGGACTTGTAGGAAATGAACCCGTCGTCCATGCGACTGTAACCTGAGACTTGAAATGTTTGCAAGTTAGCCCCTGCAGTTTTCAGTAATACTGTGCGGGGTCGATACAATTAGTAAAACAGAGGAAATAATCCAGAAAAATAATTTGTAGTGTAAAATTTATTGCAGAAACTTACATAATTCGTAGAAAATTTATTTTAACTCATTTTTAACCCATTCCAGTTTCTATAATTTGGTATTAATATTGTTTATCACTTAGTAACATTGTTTTAGCATGAAACCCCTAGTAAAATTGATCACTTAATTAATCTCGTACCAAACACATAAATACTTCAGAAAATCATAACTTCATCGTTCTAATTTCGATTTGGTCCATTCAAGTCGCGTTAGCTTCATATGAATATTTACTATGCAAAAACAACATTTATTATACCTATAATTAGATCTTTATTTTAACTTATATTGGTTAATCTTGTTAATACGCCTATCAATATAATCTACTAAAATATGATCTATGGTCAATTTATAATTTTGGTTAAAATTGAATTAGTTACTACTTTAGGTTATCTTTTCTCTAGATTTATAAAATAAACATAAGACCTAGTTGTAATTACTTAATCACGTGGGTCTTCTGTAAATTATACCTCTCACCCGTATCTCCGGTATTAGTGGTTCTCGAAACCACGATCTCGTAGTGATGCGTAGATCATTATTATGCAGTATGTTCTTATGTTTGGTGTGATGTTAATTTTGTCTATACCATATCTGTTTGTATTACTACGACTAGCGCGAGGTTCGTGGATCTGAAGAATCACCCAGGTAACTGGAATCTCAAGTGCCAGGCAAGTTGTACCCTTGATCCACTTTTGTTACCCAATAATATTCTTTATTATCATTATTCAATGCATAGGTTTAATTTTGATGGGACCCAATAGGTCACCCTAGTCTGTTTA
Source organism: Zea luxurians (assembly GCA_029449295.1). Taxonomy (NCBI): domain Eukaryota; kingdom Viridiplantae; phylum Streptophyta; class Magnoliopsida; order Poales; family Poaceae; genus Zea; species Zea luxurians. Next base: position 5,463,117 of record JAOPSE010000119.1, read on the forward strand.
TCATGTTTACCTTGTTTATCCCTGAATCACTTGGGTAGTTCTACTATTGCTTTATTTGGTTTTGGGTTAATATTTCATTATATCCATGTTCCAATTATGTTGTTATTCTATTTATGTCCATGTAAAGATCATTATTATCTTTAATTGGAACATGGAGCTTAACTTGAGAAACACGTGCCACCATGAGGGAGGAATGGGACCCCTTGGCTAACTAATTAGGAAAGCTAGTGGAAGACTACCTTACCCGAAAGGGGCAAGGGCAGTAGGGGAGTTGCATGCAAGGAGGTTCTCGGGTTGATTTTGCTGCGATGGCGGTCAGACGGGGGATTCTTGCAAGTGCTCTTCCCATAAACTGTAGCGGGTTTTCGGAAGCTAGTGGAACTTTGTAAAGGCCTCGTAGTGGATCCCTAGCTGTTCACCTTGGTAGTGTCTAAGGGTCTAGCTAACCCTGGCGACATGGGAAACACGACTTGTGGGTAAAGGGTACAACCTCTGCAGAGTGTAAAACTGGTATACTAGCCAAGCTCGCGGTCATGAGCAGCTCAGGACTCTCTGATGATTAAATTATGGAACCTAAACTCAATTTGTCATTTGCATTTGCATGGGTTTATTATTAATTTTGTTCTATTATATTATTATGGTTTGGTATTCACTTACACTTAGTAACTACTAATAAAATTTTGACCAACTTATAAAAGCAATACTCAGCTTTTGTCGGTGTTTCGGACCCAGGGGACCCTCAACCGGGCCGACTAGTGAATTTTAGTGTCGCGTGCCCCTGTCCAGATGGGTTGATGCAAGATGGAACACAAGAGGGAAATGAGGCTTATGTTATCCTGCACCGGGGTGCTCGTAGTAGGGGTTACAAGCGTTGCGGGGGAGCGAGAACGAGAGAGAGAGAGGAGGAGAGGGTTCGGCCTTGAGGTGAGCCGTCTGAGGCTGCCTCTACCGCGTCTCTCCTACTCTGCCTGCCTCCACTCGTCTGCGTCGTGCGTCCGTGTGTTCGTACATCGCACGTTCGCCTCCCTCTTTTTTCTTTCGTTGGAAGGCCCTGGACATCCCCTTTTATAGATACAAGGAGATGCCCAGCTGTACAATGGGGGTGTAGCTATGAGCTAACGTGGCTAGCAGGGAAGTGCCTTGAGCCCTATATAGGTAATAACATGGCCGTCGGAGAAGTGCCTTGAGCCCTATAGATGTACCAACGTGGTCGTCGGGGAAGTGCCTTGAGCCCTGTAGATGTACAGCTGGCAGTGCGGCATGGATCCTGCTGACGTTTCCTTGCTTCCGTAGGGAGTTGAGAGCAAATGACGTCATGGGCGCACGCGGGGAACCATCATTACCTGTTACTGGAGTAACTTAGATGGGACACCGGTCTTGTTCCCTCGTAGCCTGAGGCGGCCAGCTAGGGATAGGGTCATGATGTATCCCCTATAGCGTAGTTGATTCCGAGGCCTGAGGTCGGGCAAGGCGGAGACTTCTCCTGAGGCCGAGGCCGAGGTCGGGCGAGGATGTGACCCCTCCCAAGGCCGAGGCTGGGGTCGGGCGAGGCTGAGTCCTTCTCTCGAGGCTGAGGTCGGGCGAGGCGGAGTCCTTCTCCTGAGGCCGAGGCTGAGGCCTGAGGTCGGGCGAGGCGGAGCTCCTTGTTGCGCCCGAGGCTGAACTCGGGAGAGGCCACGACTTACTGTTGCTAGTCTTGCCCTGGTGGTTGGTACAGTTGCCGGAGCGGGGTGAACAGTGTTGCTTTCCTGTCAGAACGGTCAGTAAAGGGGCGAAGTGACTGCGGTCACTTCGACCTTGCCGACTGAGGCACGCGTGTCAGGATAAGGTGTCAGGCGATCCCCACATTGAATGCGCATGCGATACGGTCGGTTGGTAAGGCGATTTGGTCGAGGTCGCTGCACGAAGAAGTCTGCCCGAGCAGGGCTTTGGGCGAGCCGAGGGTGCGCCCACTGCCTGGGGAGGCCCTCGGGCGAGGCGTGAATTCGTCCGGGACTACTGTTCCCGCCCGAGGCTGGGCTCGGATGAGGTCGCGTCCCTCGGTAGATGTGGCCTTGACTTGAACCGTGCCTTATCAGCCGTGTATGGTTTGTTCTGAAGATGTTTTCCAGCCGGATTAAGGAGCATCGGGGGTACCCCTAATTATGGTCCCCAACAGTAGCCCCCGAGCCTCGAAGGGAGTGTAGGCACTCGCTTGGAGGTTCTGCCGAATTTTTTGCAAGGGGACCGGCCCTTCTCGGTTATGCTTTGTTTCGGTGGGTGCGCGTGAGCGCACCCGCCGGGTGTAGCCCCCGAGGCCTCGGAGGAGTGGTTTGACTCCTCTGAGGTCTTAATCCTTTTTGTGATACCTCGGTCAGCCTTGTTGTTCCCTCATGCGGCCTGGCTGTAGCCCGGGTGCACGGTCAGGCTCCGAGTTTTCAAGCTAGTTTGTTGACGTGGTCAACAGTTCGGCTGTAGCCTGATGCGAGAGCAGCCCTCGAGCCTCTGCATGGAGCGAGAGGACGATCAAGGACCGTCTTGACTTTTATTGTCTATCCCTTCGTCGCCTCTCCGCGAGGAGGAAGGGGGAAAAGCGCCATGTTACCCTCGGAGGGCACCGAACATGGTGTTTCCAGTGAGTTGCTAGCGGGTGATCTGAGTGGACGCCCGAGCCCAGTTCGATAAGGGTTGGCTAGTGGCCCAGAGGCGCGCTCCAAAAGTACTTGCAGGTGATTTGCCGGACCCGGACCCATTCGATAGGGTCCGAGGGCTCGATGCCTCCCTCCGGTGGGATACCGTTACAAATCATTCCCGCTGGTCTCGGAAATGTCCTAGGGTACCTCGAGAGCATAGCCCGAGCCTCGGCCATGTAACAGACGTACCCAGGGTCATTCCTGACTCTGCATGCTCTGGGGAGGTGTCGAACCCTTTCGAGGGGCCAGCCTTCGAACCCCTGATCAGTAAAGGGCTCGGAGCCCGAGTGCTCTAAGGCGGTTGTCGAACCCCAGAGCGCTCAACCTTCGAACCCCTGATCAGTAGGAGGGCTCGGGGCCCAATTCCTTCGCCGAGAAGGATCCTTTTCCCAATATCCCCTTTCCCGGTCCCTGTGGCAAGAGAGAGAGGAAAAGGAAAAGGATATAAATTTAAATAATGTGGCGCACCTTTTTTGACGCGGTCATTATGACGGAGACGAAACGGTGCCCGCTTCACCTGCCGGAGGTGTCGCTTGTCCTATAGGTGATTGGACCGCTGCTTCCGCCCGTGTCGCCGTCTGAGGCTGTGCCAGATTCTGCCGAGGGTGGAAACGACGCCGAGGGTGCTGTTCTATCGGCATCTAAGTCTAGGTACCATTGTTACCCCAAGTGCATATGTTTGTTCTTTGTGGCTGCTGAGGCCTGAACATTTGGGTATAAAGCTGTGCTTCTTTTCTCTTGTTTCGAGCATTAGGACTTGTTCTTCGGTAGCAGAATCACTTATCCGAGCGTGAGCTACCCTTTGCGGAAGGTGACGAGTGAGGTATCCATATCCTGGAGGCGTAGGAGTCCCTCGGCTCGGTCGTCCTTGCCGTTCAAGATCTCTTTCGCTCGTCATTAGGATTCTGTTATCGATGCAGTCAAAAGGCATGAAAGTCGTTTTGGTGGAAAACTTTTCCGAGGAAAGTTTTCGGCACAGAGGGGGTCCCTCCTTTCTAGACTCTGAGGCGACCGCCCGGGCCGGGACCCTTGCGGAGGGTCTGGCCGTGGCCGTCGGGTCTGCTTGGTCCGCCCAAGCTATGGCCTCGCAGTAGCGTGTCCGGGCCGAAGGTTGTTTTGCCCGCTTTGTGACTTTGTTTCTGTATCCATTCTTCTCCTTGCGTCTGAAGAATGTTGTCCGGCTATCTGCAGGGTTCGAGACAGCTCTTAACGAGTCCGTCAAGAGCTACAAGGCGCTTGCCGAGGCGGCTGAGCAAAAGGAGGCCGACCGCGTGGCCATGTCCGAGGCTATCTCGGCTTTCTGCCGGGCCTTTGGCCTCGACGATGTCCCCTCAGGTAGCTCCCCTCAGGGTCACCTACGGGCCTTGGGCTGCCATGTGCGCAGCAGACTCCGCGGGGCACTGCACCATGGCGTTAGGCAGGCCTTCGCCGTGCTCGCTTCCCACTACGACGTGGATCTGGAGCGGGTCAGCGAGGGGTACTGCTTACCCGACGAAGAGGAGGCTGCCTTAGCCGAGGTCCAGAGGCTTGACGCGGCTGTCGAGGGCCCAAGCGTGGCGCTGGCTTCCTCCTTTGAGGTGGAGGTCCTTCCGCCCGTGTCGCCATCTGAGGCCGTGCCAGATCCTGCCGAGGGTGGAAACGACGCCGAGGGTGCTGTTCCTCCCCCTACCGATGTCTGAGCTTGCAGGAACAGTTTGTTTGAAGTATGCGTATGTTTTTTGCGGTCGCTGAGGCCTAAACATTTTAATTGTTAAAGTTTAAAGCTGCATTTTCTTTCCTCTCATTTCGTGTATTAGGACTTGTTCGGTAGCAGAATCGCTTATCCGAGCGTGAGTTACCTTTCATGGAAGCTGATGAGTGAGGTATCCGTATCCCGGAGGCGTAGGAGTCCCTCGGCTCGGTCGGCCTTGCCGCTTACGTGTTCTCCCGTCGTTTTTAGGATTCTGTTAGCGACACAGTCGAAAAGGCACGAAAGTCGTTCTGGCAGGAAAGTTTTCGAGCGTTAGGACTTGTTCGGTAGCAGAATCACTTATCCGAGCATGAGCTACTTTTCGCGGAAGGTGATGAGTGTATCCGTATCCTAGAGGCGTAGGAGTCCCTCGGCTCGGTCGGCCTTGCCTCTCAAGGTCTCTCTTGCTCGTCTTTAGGATTATGTTATCGACGCAGTCGAAAAGCGCGAAAGACGTTCCAGCAAAAGACTTTTTTCCGAGGAAAATTTTGACGCAGAGGGGGTTCCCCCCTTCTAGCCCCCGAGGGAGGGTCGGGCTTTGCCGAGGCAAGGCTGATCCTTCCTTGATGGTTAGACTTTATTTATGCATGTACAGAAAGCGAGATACATGAACGACTTGAAACGTTTTGAGGGTAAAAGCGACGTAGCTGTTCGATGTTCCAAGCGTTGCTGTAGACCTCGCCTTGACCGTTGGCCAGCTTGTATGTCCTGGGCTTCAAAATCTTGGCGATGATGAAGGGCCCTTCCCAGGGAGGGGTAAGTTTGTGGCGCCCTCGGGCGTCTTGTCGCAGCCGAAGTACCAAGTCTCCCACTTGGAAGTCTCGGGGCCGAACCCTTCGGGCGTGGTAGCGTCGCAGAGACTGCTGATACCGCGCCGAGTGTAGTAAGGCCACGTCCCGAGCCTCTTCTAGCTGGTCCAATGAATCCTCTCGGCTGGTCTGGTTGCTTTGGTCGTCGTAAGCCTTTGTCCTTGGGGAACCGTATTCCAAGTCCGTGGGCAAGATAGCCTCGGCCCCATAGACTAGGAAAAACGGCGTGAAGCCCGTGGTCCGGCTCGGCGTCGTCCTCAGACTCCAAACCACCGAGGGTAGTTCTTTCATCCATCACTTGCCAAACTTGTTGAGGTCGTTGTAGATCCTCGGCTTTAGTCCCTGCAAAATCATACCATTGGCACGTTCCACCTTCCCATTTGTCATTGGGTGCGCTACGGTGGCCCAGTCCACACGGATGTGGTGGTCCTCACAGAAGTCTAGGAACTTTTTCCCAGTGAACTACGTGCCATTGTCGGTGATAATTGTGTTTGGGACCCCAAAGCGATGGATGATATTTGTGAAGAACGCTACCGCCTGTTTGGACCCGATGCTGGTTAAGGGTCGGACCTTGATCCACTTGGAGAATTTGTCGATGGCGACCAGCAGGTGCGTGAAGCCCCCGGGTGCCTTCTGCAAGGGACTGACAAGGTCCAGACCCCACACGGCAAATGGCCAAGTGATAGGTATCGTCTGCAGGGCTTGAGCGGGCAGGTGCGTCTGTCTCGCGTAGAATTGACACCCTCGGCAGGAGCGTACAATCCTAGTGGCGTCGGCCACCACGGTCGGCCAGTAGAACCCTTGTCGGAAGGCATTTCCTACGAGGGCCCGAGGCACCGCATGGTGACTGCAAGCCCCCGAGTGTATTCCTTGTAATAGCTCTTGTCCTTGGGCAATGGATATGCATCGTTGGAGGATGCCCGAGGGGCTGTGGTGGTACAGCTCCTTTTCATCACCCAGTAAAACGAATGACTTGGCACGCTGAGCCAGTCGCCGAGCTTCGGCCTTGTCGAGGGGCAGCTCTCCTCGGAGGAGATATTCCCTGTACGGGGTCTGCCAGTTTTGGTTTGGCGCAACCCCGTTCTGTTCTCCCTCAACGCGCAGGGCCTCACCCTCAGCGGCCGAGGGTACCTCGGGCTAGGCCGAGGTCCCCTCAGGTTCGAGCGTGTCGTCGAGTTTGACGGATGGTTGATATATGTCCCTGGAGAAGACGTCCCGGGGAACCGTCGTTTGTCCCGAGGCTATTTTCGCCAGCTCATCCGCGGTCTCGTTGTACCGTCGAGCAACATGGTTGAGCTCCAGCTCGTAGAACTTGTCTTCCAAGCGCCAAACTTCGTCGCAGTAGGCCTCCATTTTTTGGTCGCGGCAGTGGGACTTCTTCATGACCTAGTCAATGATGAGCTGCGAGTCGCCACGAGCGTCGAGGCACCAAACCCCTAGCTCGACGGCGATGCGTAGGCCATTAACCAAGGCCTCGAACTCGGCCACGTTGTTTGACTCCGGAAAATGGAGGCGCAGTACGTAGCGCACATGTTTCCCGAGGGGTGAAACGAAGAGCAAGCCAACACCTACTCCTGTTTTCATAAGCAACCCATCGAAGTACATGGTCCAAAGTTCGGGCTATATTGGGGCCGTCAGCAAATGGGTGTCAGTCCATTCAGCCTGGAAGTCGGCCAAGACTTGGGATTTTATGGCCTTCCGAGGGGCAAATGAAAGTGTTTCGCCCATGAGTTCTACTGCCCATTTCGCTATCCTACCCGAGGCCTCTCGGCTCTGGATGATTACTCCCAGGGGGAAAGATGACACCACAGTAACCGGATGAGACTCGAAGTAGTGTCGCAGCTTCCACCGTGTCAGAATCACTACGTAGAGCAGCTTCTGGATTTGCGGGTAGCGGACTTTGGTCTCGGATAGCACTTCGCTGATGAAGTAGACTAGCCTCTGGACGAGCAGTGCGTGCCCTTCTTCTCGTCTCTCGACTACGACCGCAGCGCTGACCACCTGAGTGGTTGCGGCGACGTAAATCAAGAGGGCTTCTTCCGCAGCGGGGGGCACCAAGATGGGCGCATTTGTAAGGAGCGCCTTTAAGTTTCCGAGGGCTTCCTCAGCCTCGGGGGTCCAAGTGAAGTGCTCGGCCTTCTTTAAGAGGTGGTACAAGGGCAATCCCTTCTCGCTGAGGCACGAGATGAAGCGGCTCAGAGCCGCAAGGCATCCCATGACCCTTTGCACTCCTCAAGGGTGTGCTTGACGGGACCCCGGTGATAGGGGCACGACTCCTTGAGCATCTTGTCGAACGCGTTGGCCCCTCCGGGAGGCTTCCGAGGGTTCCTGCGTTCGGCAGCAGTGACGAGATCTGTGTTGACGGTGTTGCGCTTCGCTTGCGCCTTCTTCTTGGCCTTCTTCTTCGCGCCACGCTGGGTGGACGCCTCGGGGGCGTCTTCCTTCTACCCTCCCTGAGGCTGCTTGTCTTTCTGGAAGATGGCTTCGACCGCCTCTTGACTAGAGGCGAACTTGGTGGCGATGTCCATCAATTCGCTCGCCTTGGTAGGTGTCTTGCGTCCTAGTTTGCTCACCAGGTCTCGGCAAGTGGTGCCAGCGAGGAAAGCCCCAATGACATCCGAGTCGGTGATGTTGGGCAGCTCGGTGCGCTGCTTTGAAAACCACCGGATGTACTCTCGCAGGGAGTCCCCGGGCTGCTGGCGGCAACTTCGGAGATCCCATGAGTTCTCGGGGTGCACGTACGTACCCTGGAAATTTCTAGCGAAAGTTTTGACCAGATCGTCCCAATCGGAGATCTACGCAGGAGGCAGATGCTCCAGCCAGGCCCGGGCAGCGTCGGAGAGGGAAAGGGGGAGGTTGTGGATGATGAGATTGTCGTCGTCCGCCCCTCCCAACTAGCACGCCAGCCGGTAGTCCACAAGCCACAACTCCAGCCTTGTCTCCCCTGAGTACTTGGTGATGGTAGTCGGGGCTCAGAACCGGGCCGGGAACGGCGCTCGTCGTATGGCCCGGCTGAAGACTCGCGGACCTGGTGGCTCGGGCGAGGGACTCCGATCCTCCTCACTGTCGTAGCGTCCCCCGCGCCTGGGGTGGTAGCCTCGGCGCACCTTTTCCTCGAGGCGGGCTTGACGGTCGCTGTGGCGCTGATTGTCGCCGAGGCGATCCGGGCCACGGGCGTCCTGTCCCATGTGCGCTCGGTGTGGACCGAGGCCTCCCGCATGTGTCGGGAGGGCGTTGCGCGATGCTCCGAGGGGTCTCCTCGCCTGCGGGAGGCAGAGCTCTCGGCTTGTCGGACAGCGACGTCTTCCAGGAGGCCCTTGAGCTCGCCCTGGATACGTCGCCCTTCGGTGGTGGATGGCTCCGGCATTGTCCGAAGCAACATTGCTGCTGCGGCTAGGCTCTGGGTGGCCCCGTTGAAGGCCAGGGGCGGCATTGCCCTGGCATCATAAACAATGCGGCGCTGGACGTCCTGTGCCTGACGACGCACTCCTCCGGCGAGTGCCTGGCCTGCCCACTCCTGCTCGATGTTTTGCCGGAGCTCCACAAGTCGCCCCGCTTCTTCGGCGAGCTTGGCCTGCATCTCACGGAGTTGCTCAAGCTGTGTGTCCTGACCCCCCGCAAGGACTTGGACCACAGCGAGCTCCCGTGGGATCTCAACGCGAGTTGCAGGTGCAAGGGTGCCGTCACTTCCTCGCATGCCAAGGTGGTTTTCTCCGTCGTGATCCTCCTGATCGATGTGGTAGCACTCGCGAGTTGGGTCGCAACCCTCATCGTCAAGGCTGTGACCATCATCAGAGTAACCGGAGAGGCAGTGGTCACATGCGGAGATGAAGTCATGCATGGCACTGGGATCACGGAGTCTGGAGAAATCCCAACTAACGTCGGGGTCGTCCTCTTCCTCGGAACCCGCGGGTCTGGAGGTTGAGACGGCCGTCAGTCGGTCCCAAGTTTACCACATATGGTACCTCGGAAGGTCATGATATGCCCTAGCGAAAGCGCTCACCGAAGCGGGGTCGCTTGGCGGATCGAAACTAAATCTAAAGGGAACAGGGTGAAAAACGAATGGTACCTCTTGGTTGATGGATGGTGGCGAAGTCGCATCGGGGACGGACTGCACTGTTATCTTAGGTACGAGGGTAACGCCCAACAAACCCTTCGTGAGGGTGCTGGCGTCATCAGTCCGCTTGTGGTTGCCATGTTGCGGGGAAGCGACGCCCGTCGTTGTCTCAGGTGCGAGGACGACACCCGACATATCCCCCGCAGGGGTGCCGGCGTCGTCGACTCGCTCTGGCCCGACAGCCGACGAGGTGTCGCCTCCTGCCTGGCCACGGTTGCCCCCCGTCTCCCCCTCCTTAGGCGAGGAGGGTGGTGGGGTAAACCCGGGTGTTCCTCTTCTGCCACGGTGGGAAGTCGCCGTCGAGTTCGCCGCTGCCGGGCTGGCCGACGACCGTCATTGTTGCCGTGCTGCGAGGGGAGGAGTACCATGTCGTAGCTGCCGTCGAGGGACATGAACTCGAGACTCTCAAAGCGAAGCACTGTCCCGGGCTGAAGAGGTTGCTGAAAGCTACCCATCTGGAACTCAACGGGAAAGTATTGTCAACACGCAGCGAGCCCCTACCTGGCGCGCCAACTGTCAGTGTTTTGGACCCGGGGGACCCTCAACCAGACCGACTAGTGAATTTTAGTGCCGCGTGCCCCTGTCCAGATGGGTTTATGCAAGATGGAACACAAGAGGGAAATGAGGCTTATGTTATCCTGCACCGGGGTGCTCATAGTAGGGGTTACAAGCGTTGCGGGAGAGCGAGAACGAGAGAGAGAGAGAGGAGGAGAGGGTTCGGCCTTGAGGTGAGCCGTCTGAGGCTGCCTCTACCGCGTCTCTCCTACTCTGCCTGCCTCCGCTCATCTGCGTCGTGCGTCCGTGTGTTCGTACATCGCACGTTCGCCTCCCTCTTTTTTCTTTCGTTGGAAGGCCCTGGACATCCCCTTTTATAGTTACAAGGAGATGCTCAGCTGTACAATGGGGGTGTAGCTATGAGCTAACGTGGCTGGCAGGGAAGTGCCTCGAGCCCTGTACAGGTAATAACGTGGCCGTTGGAGAAGTGCCTTGAGCCCTGTAGATGTACCAACGTGGCCGTCGGGGAAGTGCCTTGAGCCCTGTAGATGTACAGCTGGCGGTGCGGCATGGATCCTGCTGACGTTTCCTTGCTTCCGTCGGGGGTTGAGAGCAAATGACGTCACAGGCGCACGCGGGGAACCATCATTAGCTGTTACCAGAGTAACTTAGGTGGGACACCGGTCTTGTTCCCTCGTAGCCTGAGGCGGCCAGCTAGGGATAGGGTCATGATGTATCCCCTGTAGCGTAGTTGATTCCGAGGCCTAAGGTCGGGCAAGGCGGAGACTTCTCCTGAGGCCGAGGCTGGGGTCGGGCGAGGCTGAGTCCTTCTCCCGAGGCTGAGGTCGGGCGAGGCAGAGCTCCTTGTTGCGCTCGAGGCTGAACTCGGGGGAGGCCACGACTTACTGTTGGTAGTCTTGCCCTGGTGGTTGGCACAGTTGCCGGAGCGGGTGAATAGTGCTGCTTTCCTGTCAAAACGGTCAGTAAAGGGGCAAAGTGACTGCGGTCACTTCGACCTTGCCGACTGAGGCACGCGTGTCAGGATAAGGTGTCAGGCGATCCCTGCATTGAATGCGCATGCGATACGGTCGGTTGGTAAGGCGATTTGGTCGAGGTCGCTGCACGACAAAGTCTGCCCGAGCTGGGCTTCGGGCGAGCCGGGGGCGCGCCCACTGCCTGGGGAGGCCCTCAGGCGAGGCGTGAATTCGTCCGGGACGACTGTTCCCGCCCGAGGCTGGGCTTGGATGAGGTCACGTCCCTCGGTAGACGTGGCCTTGACTTGAACCGTGCCTTATCATCCGTGTATAGTTTGTTCTGAAGATGTTTTCCAGCTGGATTAAGGAGCATCGGGGGTACCCCTAATTACGGTCCCCGACAGCTTTAACCTCTATTGTTGATCAGCCTTACATTTCATGAACTCCCACCTTTGGTGAGTTCATGCCACATTATTCCCCACAACTTGTTGAGCGATGAACATGTGTGAGCTCACCCTTGTTGTCTCACACCCCCCACAGGTCAAGAACAGGTATCAGTGGAGGAGGCGCATGGTGGATGTGCGCTGTGTTCATGAGAGGTCTAGGTCGTCGTCTCTCAGTTGAATTTCTGGCGCCAAGGATGGATTTTAGATCCTGTTATATTTATCTTTTATTTTGTAAGACTTCCGCTATGTATTAAGTACTCTGATTATATTATGACATTTATCTCTATACACTCGTGTCGGGGACTGTAACTAGGGGTACCCCCGATGCTCCTTAATCCGGCTGGAAAACATCTTCAGAACAAACCATACACAACTGATAAGGCACGATTCAAGTCAAGGCCACATCTACCAAGGCACGCGACCTCATCTGAGCCTAGCCTCCGGCGGGAACAGTAGTCCCGGACGAATTCACGCCTCGCCCGAGGGCCTCCCCAGGCAGTGGGCGCACCCCCGGCTCGCCCGAAGCCCAGCTCGGGCAGACTTTGTCGTGCAGCGACCTCGACCAAATCGCCTTACCAACCAATCGTATTGCATACGCATTCAATGCGTGGATCACCTGACACCTTATCCTGACACGCGTGCCTCAGTCGGCAAGGTCGAAGTGAACGCAGTCACTTCACCCCTTTACTGACCGTTCTGACAGGAAAGCAGCACTGTTCACCCCGCTCCGGCAACTGTGCCAACCACCAGGGCAAGACTAGCAACAGTAAGTCGTGGCCTCCCTCGAGTTCAGCCTCGGGCGCAACAAGGAGCTCTGCCTCGCCTGACCTCAGGCCTCAGCCTCGGCCTCGGGAGAAGGACTCCGCCTCGCCCGACCTCAGCCTCGGGAGAAGGACTCTGCCTCGCCCGACCCCAGCCTTGGCCTCGGGAGGGGTCACATCCTCGCCCGACCTCGGCCTCGGCCTCAGGAGAAGTCTCCGCCTCGCCCGACCTCAGGCCTCGGAATCAACTACGCTACAGGGGATACATCATGACCCTATCCCTAGCTGGCCGCCTCAGGCTACGAGGGAACAAGACCGATGTCCCATCTAAGTTACTCCGGTAACAGGTAATGATGGTTCCCCGCGTGCGCCCATGACGTCATTTGCTCTCAACCCCCTGCGGAAGCAAGTAAACGTCAGCAGGATCCATGCCGCACCGCCAGCTGTACATCTACAGGGCTCAAGGCACTTCCCCGACGGCCACGTTATTACCTGTACAGGGCTCAAGGCACTTCCCTGCCAGCCACGTTAGCTCATAGCTACACCCCCATTGTACAGCTGGGCATCTCCTTGTATCTATAAAAGGGGATGTCCAGGGCCTTCCAACGGGGGGGAGAAACAAAGAAAGGGAGGTGAACGTGCGATGTACGAACACACGGACGCACGACGCAGACGAGCGGAGGCAGGCAGAGTAGGAGAGACGCAGTAGAGGCAGCCTCAGACGGCTCACCTCAAGGCCGAACCCTCTTCTCCTCTCTCTCTCTCTCTCTCGTTCTCGCTCTCCCGCAACGCTTGTAACCCCTACTACGAGCACCCCGGTGCAGGATAACGTAAGCCTCATTTTCCTCTTGTGTTCCATCTTGCATCAACCCATCTGGACAGGGGCACGCAGCACTAAAATTCACTAGTCAGTCCGGTTGAGGGTCCCCCGGGTCCGAAACACCGACAGTTGGCGCACCAGGTAGGGGGACGCTGCATGTTGACAATACTTTCCCGTTGAGTTCCAGATGGGTAGCTTTCAGCAGCCTCTTCAGCCCGGGACGGTGCTCCGCTTTGGGAGTCTCGAGTTCATGTCCCTCGACGACAGCTACGACATGGTACTCCTCCCCTCGCAGCACGGCAACAACGACGATCGTCGGCCCGCCCGGCAGCGGCGAACTCGACGGCGACTTCCCACCGTGGCAGAAGAGTGTAACACCCGGTTTTAAAGAACAAAGCCGGGTGCATCTCATACATGCGCCAAGAAGACAACATATATAATAACAGAGTGTATAGAGATAAATGTCATTAACATCAGAGTGTTTATTACATAGCGGAAGACTTATTACAGAATAAAGTAATAAAGATAAAACAAACTAAGGATCGTCGGCGCCAATGTCGACTGAGAAACGCCACCTAGATCAGATCGAACTCCTCAGTGTTAGGCAGCTCCTCCTGAACCACCTGATCATCTCCTGTGGGGGGGGTGTGAGACAGCAAGGGTGAGCTCACACATGATCATAGCTCAACAAGTTGTGGGGAACCAGTGGACATAAACTCACAAAGGTGTGAGTCCATGTGATGTGTAAGGCTTAATCAAAGACAGGGGTTAAAGCTTAGCATTGCTTTTAAGTAGTTGGTCAAAATTTTATTAGCAATTACTAAGTGTAAGTAAATACCAAACCATAAGTAAAGTATAGAACAAAATTAGTAACAAACCCATGCAATGCAAATGACAAAATTGAATTTAAGTTCCATAATTTAAACATCAGAGAGTCCTGAGCTGCTCGTGACCGTGAGCTCGGCTAGTATACCAGTTTTACACTCTGCAGAGGTTGTACCCTTTACCCACAAGTCATGTTACCCATCTGCCAAGGGGTCGCGACTCCCCATATACCTCTACCTAGGAAGCACGGCAGGGCAACACTACGAGGCCTTTACAAAGTTCCACTAGCTTCCGAAAACCCGCTACAGTTTATGGGAAGATCCAGTAAAGGGTTCCTGGCTGATAGCCATCGCAGCAAAATCAACCAGGGACCTCCCCGCACTGACCTCTCCCCTACTGCCCTTGCCCCTTTCGGGTAAGGTAGTCTTCCACTAGCTTTCCTAATTAGTCAGCCAAGGGCGTCCCATTCCACCCTTGTGGTGGCACGTGGTTCTCAAGTTAAGCTCTATGTTCCAATTAACATTAATGATATCAACATGAACATAAATAGGATAACAACAAGAATTGGAACATAGAAGTAATAAATGATTATCCCAAAACCATATAAAGCAATAGCAAACTACCCAAGTGATACAGGGGTAAACAAGGTAATGAGATAGACAAATCTAGGGTAACCTATTGGGTCCCATCAAAGTTAACCTATGCATGGATAAGTGATATTAAAGAACATTATTGGGTAAAAAGTGGTCAAGGGCACAACTTGCCTTCAATGAGCTCCTGCTCAGCTACTTCAACCTGCTGCTCACCAGGATCCTCAGCAACGGGCTCTTCTACTCGCCACAATACAAACAAGCACAGGATATAGGGAAAATTAACATTACACCAAGCATGTAAACAAAATACACAGAGATATTCTACATATTAAAATAAAAACCTAGGAACTGGAATCATAATTTTCTGAGTTATAGATTTCAAGTTATGCATTTTCAAAGGTTTTATGTGCTTTAAATAGGTTTAAGTGATAAATAAATTCCTTACTGTTTTCATGACATAACAGAGGCTCTAGGTGAAAGAGAACAATATTACAAAATTTTAGCAACTGGAATGGATTAATTTGGAGTTAGTATGAATTTTCTATGAATTTATAAAGTTCTAGCAATTATTTTTATATTAAAAATTCATTTTCTATTTATTTTCTCTGGTTTTCATGTTGACTGGACTGGGCGTCAATTTCTGGAAAACGCAGGGGGCTCTGGGTAAAATTTTCTAAGACTCAGATCAGCCGCACAGTGGACCGCGGGTAAATTCTGAAAATCTACAGGGGCTCTTTAGCAAATGGGCACGGCGAAGGGGTATCGTCTTATACTGGCCGCCCGATCAACATCCAACGGCCCAGATTAGATCTGGCATGCCACGAATAGGTACACTCCGCCAACCGTCTGATCTAAAATCAAGTGTCAGGATCGGTCATCCCTTGGAGGAACTGCCACGTGATCACGGCCACTGGATAGACCATCAACGGCCCGCAATGCCCCTACGTCACTACCTAATCCTAGCCATCTGTTTCACCATCTACGGACACCTAGCCTCCATCAACCCCTGGCTCCTACCCCGACGGCACAACCGGTCCACGGCGGTGGAGTCCGCCGGACTCCCGGACACGGTGCTCTAGCGCGCTAAACTCGATTCTGCTAGGTGCTACACGGTCGCAGGGAACAAGTGAACACGGCACGGGGTTTACTCACCGGAGGTTTGGTTGCGCAGACCCCCGTCCACGGCGCAATGTGGATCCGTGGCTTCCGACGAGCAATCACCCAGGCACAGAGGGTCCCAAGGTGAAATTGACGGTCTACAAAGCTCCGCAATTCGATGGCGCTGCCCAGTAGTCAACCGCCGATACCCGAGCGCCCACCAAACGCGCAACCCGCCGGCGGCCGGCTTCCGCCTCTCCTTCACTGCCAATGGCACTCGCGGCGTGGAGCGTTCGGGCGACTAGGGATGATTGAGGGTGCCGGGTCAGCGGGGCGTTGGCTTTATTGTGCAGAGACGTGGGGAGATCCGCAGGACCGGTTCGTCGACGGCCTCCCTTCGCGGAGCCATCGGCGAGGTTCACGGCGTAGGTTGCGGCGGCTCCAGGAAGATGTGTAGAGCGCAGCTGCCGGTAGGCCC
This sequence comes from Zea luxurians, assembly GCA_029449295.1. NCBI lineage: Eukaryota > Viridiplantae > Streptophyta > Magnoliopsida > Poales > Poaceae > Zea > Zea luxurians. Next base: position 5,478,934 of record JAOPSE010000119.1, read on the forward strand.
GAGCCGTCAGCGAGAGAAGGGGGAAAACGAACTGACAAACGGACCCGCGTTGCCAGTGACTCATGGAGAACGTCCAGCGCGCGCGTGAAGGTAATGGGCCGCGCGGAGGTAAAGAAATCCGGGGCCAAAAGTGATATAGCCGGCCCAGTAAGCGAGTCTGAGATTTTCCTTTTTCTTATTTCTTTTTATCTTGCCAATTTCTAGTTTTCTAATGAATTTGAATTAGTGATTTGAACTTCATACCTTCATGTGGCTAATTAAACCTTATTATGAATATTACTATCTCCTTCTGAGATAATCACTTCTTTATTGGCATAATTATTGGATATCCTCCATTCTTTAACTCTACTATTCTCATTTTATTTGATGCCCTAATTTGAATTCGGAACTAGACTTACCTTCTTTATAAATTTTGTGTTTGATGCACAAACAAACAAAAGAAGTCCAGCATGATGCATAGGTTACTTATGTGTCATTTATTAATTAATTCAATTTTAATTGTGGGTGTTCACATGTACTAATAAATAGGGCAATTCATACAAGGCATTTTTTTCCTTTACAATTTGAGTATTACAAATCCTACCCCCCTTAAAAATAATCTCGTCCTCGAGATTTAAGAAGAACTAGAGAAAAGGTGGGGAAAATCTATGCGAAGCTCTTCTTCTCTTTCCCAAGTAGCTTCATCTTCACCATGGTGACTCCATTGAACTTTGCACATCTTTATCACCTTATTTCTTGTCACCCGAGTCAATGTATCCAAAATCTTGATCGGGTACTCCGTGTAAGTCAAATCACCTTGAACACTGAGCTCCTCCATTGGTAACTGTTCCTCGGGAACACGGAGACACTTCTTTAGTTGAGATACATGGAATACGTTAAGCACATCCGATAAACTATCCGGTAACTCGAGTTGGTAGGCCATCTCTCCAACTTGCCTAAGAACTCCAAATGGTCCAATAAAGTGAGGGAACAATTTGCCCTTGACTTAAAATCTCCTCATTCCACGCAGTGGGGACACCTTGAGATACACATAATCTCCTTCGTCGAATTCTAGTGGTCTCCTTCTATTATCAGCATAACTCTTTTGCCTGGTTTGAGCCACTCTCAAATTCTCTCGAATTATACGAACTTGTTCCTCTGCTTCTTGAATCAATTCCGGCCCAAAGAACTGTCTCTCTCCAGTCTGATCCCAATATAGAGGAGTTTTGCACATCCTCCCATACAGAGTCTTGAACGGTGACATCTTCAGACTGGCCTGGTAACTATTCAGCATAAGGTAGGCTCTTGACCCAACTTCTACCATGATGAAGGGTACAAGCTCTCAACATGTATTCCAATACATGATTAGTCCTTTCAGTCTGTCCATCAGTCTGAGGATGGTAAGTCAACTAAAATTCAACTTTGTATCCATATTCTCATGAAAACCTTTCCAAAAATCTGGAGGTAAATTGTGATCCTCAATCCAAAATGATCTTCTTCAGTACACCATGTATAGACATATTCCGAGCTATATATAACTCTACCAATTGAGATACCTTATAAGTAGTCTTGACCAGAATGAAATGAGCCACTTTGGTCAATTTATCCACAATCACCCATATAGCATCATATCCTTTCTGGGTGCGAGGCAATCCAGCAATGAAATCCATACCGATCTCTTCCCATTTCCACTCGGGTATCCTTAATGGGTATAATAGTCCAGCTGGCCTCTCGTGTTCAACCTTAACTCTTTGACATACATCGCACATAGCCACATGTGCAGCCACAACTCTCTTTAATCCATACCACCAATACTTCCGCTTCAAATCCTGATACATCTTGGTACTCCCAGGACGAATAGAATAATCCAAGACATGGGCTTTCTTCATTATAGTCTCACGAAGGCTTTCAATTTTGGGAACTCATATCTGATCCTTGAACCATATTGTGCCTAGCTCATCTTCCGTGAATTCTGGAACTCGACCTTCAGTAATTAGATCCTTAATCTCTTTTATTTTAGCATCTCCAATTTGTCCTTTGCGGATCTCTTGCTCCAAAGTAGGTTCCACATCAATAGTAACTCCCTCAGTATGAGCAACTATCCCCAGGTTAAGTCTCCTGAAATTCTCAACCATCTCATCGAGTAGCTGGGCAACAACAGCTAAATGAACATGCTCCTTTCGACTCAAGGCATCTGTAACCAAATTTGCCTTGCCCGGGTGATAGTGAATCTCCAAATCATAATCCGTATTAAGCTCCAACCAACGGTGTTGCCTAAGGTTGAGATCCTTCTGAGTGGATATATACTTCAAACTCTTATGATCCGTATATACTTGGCACTTCTCGTCCAACTTGAATTCTCTTTCCTTCACCAAAAGCAAGGTCATAAGCTCAGCAATCTTAGAAAATCCTTAAATAAATCTCCAATAGTATCCTACAAGTCCCAAGAAACTTCGGTCCTCCGTAACCGTAGTGGGTATGCTCCACACCACTATCTTCTTGACTTTAGCAGGATCCACTGATATCCCTCCATTAGAAATGATATGTCCAAGAAATGACCCCTCGCCAATCCAAAACTCGCACTTGCTAAACTTAGCGTAGAGTTGATTATCTTGCAACTTCTGTAGCACCAACCTTAGATGTTCTTCATGGTCACTCTCATTCTTAGAATAGATAAGAATATCGTCGATGAACCCCACGACGAATCTGTCCAAATACTCCAAAAACATCTTATTCATCAAATCCATAAAACAAGCTGGTGCATTAGTTAATCCAAACGACATAACGATGAACTCATATAATCCATATCGAGTCGAGAAAGCCGTCTTAGGAATATCTGATGGTCCAAACTTCATCTGAGGGTACCCCGATCGGAGATCAATCTTCGAAAATACTCTTGCACCTCTCATCTGATCAAATAAATCCTCAATACGGGGCAACGGATACTTGTTCTTCACCGTGACATCATTAAGGAACCTTTAATCCACGCACATCCCTTGCAATCCATCTTTCTTCTTTACAAACAAAACTGGTACTCTCCAAGGTGAGGAACTCGGACGTAAGTAACTTGCCTCTTGTAATTCCGTTCACTGATTCTTCAGTCCCTTCAATTCTTCTACGGACATCCTATATGGCCGTTTAGAAATAGGGGCAGTTCCAGGTAAGAGATCCACGACAAACTCAACTTCCCTATCTGGTGGCATCCCTGGTAACTCTTCTGGAAAGACATCCGAAAAAAAAATCTTTAACCACACGAATGTTGACACCAACAAACTTCCCATCTACAAAGAATGCCGCTAGTCTGATGGTGGTAGTTACTGCAACTTCAACTTCAAATCTCTCTCCCTTGGAACTGGTGAGTTCTTTGGTTCTTTTAGCACAGTGTATAAACCACCATTGCCTTTCTTAACCATGACATTCCAAGGATCAAGTCTATACTGCTCTCTTCTAACAGTATAGGGGTAGTCCATCTGGGTTAGAAATACAGGGTAAGAAAGAAAGAATTGTAGACAAGGCGAGTAGTTATGAGGAATGTTACTGCGGGGGACTTATTAGCTAAGTAGATTAGTGTGTCACCTACTAAAGCTAATACAGTACCTTATAGTGGTACATGCTAAGATGTCCATCTACAATAATTCAATCAATCAAAGAAGCAAATCAGGCATTTAGCATCAGCACAATCAACCAACATTTTTAGTAGAGAAAATAATTTTAATTTTTGTCTTAGTCTTCCTAACTCTTAAAAATGTCATAGGGGTAGGGATTCCAAGGTGTGAAATCCATCTTGTCTAAGAGTAGAAAAGATAAGAATGATCAGAGTAGAACAGTAGAAGGTGAGACAGGATCAAGATAAGTGTAGAAAAAATCAGAGTAAGGTAAGTATAGAATGAATCAGAATGAGATAAGTAGGTAAGGGTTTTATCCATTTTCTATCTAGGTTTCGTCCTACAGTCAACATTTCCTCTGATACCACTTCTGTAACACCCGGTTTTAAAGAACAAAGCCGGGTGCATCTCATACATGCGCCAAGAAGACAACATATATAATAACAGAGTGTATAGAGATAAATGTCATTAACATCAGAGTGTTTATTACATAGCGGAAGACTTATTACAGAATAAAGTAATAAAGATAAAACAAACTAAGGATCGTCGGCGCCAATGTCGACTGAGAAACGCCACCTAGATCAGATCGAACTCCTCAGTGTTAGGCAGCTCCTCCTGAACCACCTGATCATCTCCTGTGGGGGGGGTGTGAGACAGCAAGGGTGAGCTCACACATGATCATAGCTCAACAAGTTGTGGGGAACCAGTGGACATAAACTCACAAAGGTGTGAGTCCATGTGATGTGTAAGGCTTAATCAAAGACAGGGGTTAAAGCTTAGCATTGCTTTTAAGTAGTTGGTCAAAATTTTATTAGCAATTACTAAGTGTAAGTAAATACCAAACCATAAGTAAAGTATAGAACAAAATTAGTAACAAACCCATGCAATGCAAATGACAAAATTGAATTTAAGTTCCATAATTTAAACATCAGAGAGTCCTGAGCTGCTCGTGACCGTGAGCTCGGCTAGTATACCAGTTTTACACTCTGCAGAGGTTGTACCCTTTACCCACAAGTCATGTTACCCATCTGCCAAGGGGTCGCGACTCCCCATATACCTCTACCTAGGAAGCACGGCAGGGCAACACTACGAGGCCTTTACAAAGTTCCACTAGCTTCCGAAAACCCGCTACAGTTTATGGGAAGATCCAGTAAAGGGTTCCTGGCTGATAGCCATCGCAGCAAAATCAACCAGGGACCTCCCCGCACTGACCTCTCCCCTACTGCCCTTGCCCCTTTCGGGTAAGGTAGTCTTCCACTAGCTTTCCTAATTAGTCAGCCAAGGGCGTCCCATTCCACCCTTGTGGTGGCACGTGGTTCTCAAGTTAAGCTCTATGTTCCAATTAACATTAATGATATCAACATGAACATAAATAGGATAACAACAAGAATTGGAACATAGAAGTAATAAATGATTATCCCAAAACCATATAAAGCAATAGCAAACTACCCAAGTGATACAGGGGTAAACAAGGTAATGAGATAGACAAATCTAGGGTAACCTATTGGGTCCCATCAAAGTTAACCTATGCATGGATAAGTGATATTAAAGAACATTATTGGGTAAAAAGTGGTCAAGGGCACAACTTGCCTTCAATGAGCTCCTGCTCAGCTACTTCAACCTGCTGCTCACCAGGATCCTCAGCAACGGGCTCTTCTACTCGCCACAATACAAACAAGCACAGGATATAGGGAAAATTAACATTACACCAAGCATGTAAACAAAATACACAGAGATATTCTACATATTAAAATAAAAACCTAGGAACTGGAATCATAATTTTCTGAGTTATAGATTTCAAGTTATGCATTTTCAAAGGTTTTATGTGCTTTAAATAGGTTTAAGTGATAAATAAATTCCTTACTGTTTTCATGACATAACAGAGGCTCTAGGTGAAAGAGAACAATATTACAAAATTTTAGCAACTGGAATGGATTAATTTGGAGTTAGTATGAATTTTCTATGAATTTATAAAGTTCTAGCAATTATTTTTATATTAAAAATTCATTTTCTATTTATTTTCTCTGGTTTTCATGTTGACTGGACTGGGCGTCAATTTCTGGAAAACGCAGGGGGCTCTGGGTAAAATTTTCTAAGACTCAGATCAGCCGCACAGTGGACCGCGGGTAAATTCTGAAAATCTACAGGGGCTCTTTAGCAAATGGGCACGGCGAAGGGGTATCGTCTTATACTGGCCGCCCGATCAACATCCAACGGCCCAGATTAGATCTGGCATGCCACGAATAGGTACACTCCGCCAACCGTCTGATCTAAAATCAAGTGTCAGGATCGGTCATCCCTTGGAGGAACTGCCACGTGATCACGGCCACTGGATAGACCATCAACGGCCCGCAATGCCCCTACGTCACTACCTAATCCTAGCCATCTGTTTCACCATCTACGGACACCTAGCCTCCATCAACCCCTGGCTCCTACCCCGACGGCACAACCGGTCCACGGCGGTGGAGTCCGCCGGACTCCCGGACACGGTGCTCTAGCGCGCTAAACTCGATTCTGCTAGGTGCTACACGGTCGCAGGGAACAAGTGAACACGGCACGGGGTTTACTCACCGGAGGTTTGGTTGCGCAGACCCCCGTCCACGGCGCAATGTGGATCCGTGGCTTCCGACGAGCAATCACCCAGGCACAGAGGGTCCCAAGGTGAAATTGACGGTCTACAAAGCTCCGCAATTCGATGGCGCTGCCCAGTAGTCAACCGCCGATACCCGAGCGCCCACCAAACGCGCAACCCGCCGGCGGCCGGCTTCCGCCTCTCCTTCACTGCCAATGGCACTCGCGGCGTGGAGCGTTCGGGCGACTAGGGATGATTGAGGGTGCCGGGTCAGCGGGGCGTTGGCTTTATTGTGCAGAGACGTGGGGAGATCCGCAGGACCGGTTCGTCGACGGCCTCCCTTCGCGGAGCCATCGGCGAGGTTCACGGCGTAGGTTGCGGCGGCTCCAGGAAGATGTGTAGAGCGCAGCTGCCGGTAGGCCCGAGCCGTCAGCGAGAGAAGGGGGAAAACGAACTGACAAACGGACCCGCGTTGCCAGTGACTCATGGAGAACGTCCAGCGCGCGCGTGAAGGTAATGGGCCGCGCGGAGGTAAAGAAATCCGGGGCCAAAAGTGATATAGCCGGCCCAGTAAGCGAGTCTGAGATTTTCCTTTTTCTTATTTCTTTTTATCTTGCCAATTTCTAGTTTTCTAATGAATTTGAATTAGTGATTTGAACTTCATACCTTCATGTGGCTAATTAAACCTTATTATGAATATTACTATCTCCTTCTGAGATAATCACTTCTTTATTGGCATAATTATTGGATATCCTCCATTCTTTAACTCTACTATTCTCATTTTATTTGATGCCCTAATTTGAATTCGGAACTAGACTTACCTTCTTTATAAATTTTGTGTTTGATGCACAAACAAACAAAAGAAGTCCAGCATGATGCATAGGTTACTTATGTGTCATTTATTAATTAATTCAATTTTAATTGTGGGTGTTCACATGTACTAATAAATAGGGCAATTCATACAAGGCATTTTTTTCCTTTACAATTTGAGTATTACAAAGAGGAACACCCGGGTTTACCCCGCCACCCTCCTCGCCTAAGGAGGGTGAGATGGGGCAACCATGGCCAGGCAGGAAGCGGCACCTCGTCGGCTGTCGGGCCAGAGCGAGTCGACGACGCCGGCACCCCTGAGGGGGACATGTCGGGTGTCGTCCTCGCACCTGAGACAACGACGGGCGTCGCTTCCCCGCAACGTGCCAACCCCAAGCGGACTGTTGACGCCAGCACCCTCACAAAGGGTTTGTTGGGCATTAGCCTCGTACCTGAGATAACGGTGCAGTCTGTCCCCGATGCAACTTTGCCACCGTCCATCAACCAAGAGGTACCATTTGTTTTTCACCCTGTTCCCTTTAGATTTAGTTTCGATCTACCAAGCGACCCCGCTTCGGTGAGCGCTTTCGCTAGGGCATATCCTGACCTTCCGGGGTACCATATGTGGTCAACTTGGGACCGACTGACGGCCATCTCAACCTCCAGACCCGCGGGTTCCGAGGAAGAGGACGACCCCGACGTTAGTTGGGATTTCTCCGGACTCCGTGATCCCAGTGCCATGCACGACTTCATGTCCGCATGTGACCACTGCCTCTCCGGTTGCTCTGATGATGGTCACAGCCTTAACGATGAGGGTTGCGACCCAACTTGCGAGTGCTACCACATCGATCAGGAGGATCATGATGAAGAAAACCACCTTAGCATGCCAGGAAGCGACGGCACCCTTGCACCTGCAACTCGCGTTGAGATCCCGTGGGAGCTAGCTGTGGTCCAAGTCCCTGCGGGGGATTAGGACACACAGCTTGAGCAACTCCACGAGATGCAGGCCAAGCTCGACGAAGAAGCGAGGCGACTTGTGCAGCTCTGGCAAAACATCGAGCAGGAGTGGGCAGGCCAGGCACTCACCGGAGGAGCGTGTCGTCCAGCCCAGGACGTCCAGCGCCGCATTGTTGACAATGCCAGGGCAATGCCGCCCCCGGCCTTCAATGGGGCCGGCCAGAGCCTAGACGCAGCAGCAATGTTGCTTCGGACAATGCCGGAGCCATCCACCACCTAAGTGCGACGTATCCAGGGTGAGCTCAAGGGCCTCTTGGAAGACGCCGCAGTCCGACAAGCCGAGAGCTCTGCCTCCCGCAGGCGAGGAGACCCCTCGGAGCATCGCGCAACGCCCTCCCGACACATGCGGGAGGCCTCGGTCCACACCGAGCGCACACAGGACGGGACGCCCGTGGCCCTAGATCGCCTCGGCGACACTCAGCGCCACCACGACCGTCGAGCCCGCCTCGAGGAAAAGGTGCGCCGATGCTACCACCCCAGGCGCGGGGACGCTACGACAGTGAGGAGGATCGGAGTCCCTCACCTGAGCCACCAGGTCCGCGAGTCTTCAGTCGGGCCATACGACGAGCGCTGTTCCCGGCCCGGTTCCGAGCCCCGACTACCATCACCAAGTACTCAGGGGAGACAAGGCCAGAGTTGTGGCTTGCGGACTACCGGCTGGCATGCCAGTTGGGAGGGGCGGACGACGACAATCTCATCATCCGCAACCTCCCCCTTTTCCTCTCCGATGCTGCCCGAGCCTAGCTGGAGCATCTGCCTCCTGCGTAGATCTCCGACTGGGACGACCTGGTCAAGGCTTTCGCTGGAAATTTCCAAGGCACGTACATGCGCCCCGAGAACTCATGAGATCTCCGAAGTTGCCGCCAGTAGCCCGGGGAATCCCTGCGAGAGTACATCCGACGGTTTTCAAAGCAGCGCACCGAGCTGCCCAACATCATTGACTCGGATGTCATCGGGGCTTTCCTCGCCGGCACCACTTGCCAAGACCTGGTGAGCAAACTAGGACGCAAGACACCTACCAAGGCGAGCGAATTGATGGACATCGCCACCAAGTTTGCCTCTGGTCAGGAGGCGGTCGAAGCCATCTTCCGGAAAGACAAGCAGCCTCAGGGAGGGCAGAAGGAAGACGCCCCCAAGGTGTCCGCCCAGCGTGGCGCGAAGAAGAAGGCCAAGAAGAAGGCGCAAGCGAAGCGCAACACCGTCAACACGGATCTCGTCGCTGCTGCCGAACGCAGGAACCCTCGGAAGCCTCCCGGAGGGGCTAATGCGTTCGACAAGATGCTCAAGGAGTCTTGCCCCTATCACCGGGGTCCCGTCAAGCACACCCTTGAAGAGTGCGACATGCTCCGGCGCTACTTCAACAAGGCTGGACCCTCGGCAGAAGGTGGCAAAGACCAAGGCAACAACCAGGGGGCGACAAGGAAGAGGAGTTCCCGGAGGTCCACAACTGCTTCATGATCTACGGCAGACGGGTGGCGAACGCCTCGGCTCGACACCGCAAGCAGGAGCGCCGGGAAGTCTGCTCGGTGAAGGTAGTGGCGCCGGTCTACCTAGACTGGTCCGACAAGCCTATCACCTTTGACCAAGGCGACCACCCTGACTACGTGCTGAGCCCAGGAAGGTACCCGCTCATCGTCGATCCGATCATCGGCAACGTTAGGCTCTCCAAGGTCCTCATGGACAGAGGCAGCAACCTCAATATCATCTACGCCGAGACCCAGGAGCTCTTGGGGGTTGATCAGTCCGAGATTCGGGCTGGTGCAGCACCCTTCCACGGGATTGCACCCGGAAAGCATATCCTGCCCCTTGGGCAGATTGACTAACCCGTCTGCTTCGGAACTCCCTCCAACTTCCGAAAGGAAACCCTCACCTTCGAGGTAGTTGGGTTCTGAGGGACCTATCACGCGGTGCTGGGAAGACCATCCCCAACTACACTTACCTCAAGCTCAAGATGCCTGGCCCCAAGGGAGTCATCACTGTTGGACCCATGTACCGCCACGCTTACCAGTGCGACGTGGAATGCGTGGAGTACGCCAAGGCCCTCGCCGAGTCCGAAGCCCTCATCGCCGACCTGGATTGCCTCTCCAAAGAGGCGCCCGACGCAAAGCGGCACGCCGGCAACTTCGAGCCAGCTGAGGCAGTCAAGTCTGTCTCCCTCGACGCCAGCAAGAAAGTCAGGATCGGCTCTGAGCTCGACCCCAAATAGGAAGCAGTGCTCGTCGACTTTCTCCGTGCAAACACCGAAGTTTTCGCGTGGAGTCCCTCGGACATGCCAGGCATACCGAGGGATGTCGCCGAGCACTCACTAGACATCCGAGCTGGAGCCCGACCCGTGAAGCAGCACCTGCGCCATTTTGATGAAGAAAAGCGCAGGGCCATAGGCGAGGAGATCCACAAGCTGATGGCTGTATGGTTCATCAAAGAGGTATTCCATCTCGAATGGTTAGCTAACCCTGTGATGGTAAAGAAAAAAGGTGGGAAATGGAGGATGTGCGTAGACTACACTGGTCTAAACAAAGCATGTCCAAAGGTTCCCTACCCTATGCCTCGCATCGATCAAATTATGGACTCCACTGCTGGGTGCGAAACTCTATCATTCCTCGACTCCTATTCAGGCTATCACCAAATCAAGATGAAAGAATCCGACCAGCTTGCGACTTCTTTTATCACACCTTTTGGCATGTATTGTTATACTACTATGCCATTTGGCTTGAGGAATGCAGGTGCAACCTACCAGAGGTGCATGAACCATGTGTTCGGAGAACACATCGGCAGGACGGTCGAGGCTTACGTTGATGACATCGTCGTCAAAACAAGGAAAGCCTCAGACCTCCTCTCTGACCTTGAGGTAACATTCAGTTGCCTAAAAGCGAAGAGCGTAAAACTCAATCCTGAGAAGTGTGTCTTTGGAGTCCCCCGAGGCATGCTCTTAGGGTTCATCGTCTCCGAACGAGGCATCGAAGCCAACCCGGAGAAAATCGCGGCCATCACCAACATGGGGCCAATCAAAGATTTGAAAGGAGTTCAAAGGGTCATGGGATGCCTTGCGGCCCTGAGCCGCTTCATCTCGCGCCTCGGCGAGAAGGGATTGCCCTTGTACCACCTCTTAAAGACGGCTGAGCGCTTCACTTGGACCCCCCGAGGCTGATGAAGCCCTCGGAAACTTAAAGGCGCTCCTTACAAATGCGCCCGTCTTGGTGCCCCCCGCTGCGGAAGAAGCCCTCTTGATTTACGTCGCCGCAACCACTCAGGTGGTCAGCGTTGCGGTCGTAGTCGAGAGACGAGAAGAAGGGCACGCACTGCTCGTCTAGAGGCCAGTCTACTTCATCAGCGAAGTGCTATCCGAGACCAAAGTCCGCTACCCGCAAATCCAGAAGCTGCTCTACACAGTGATTCTGACACGGCGGAAGCTGTGACACTACTTCGAGTCTCATCCGGTTACTGTGGTGTCATCTTTCCCCCTGGGAGAAATCATCCAGGGCCGAGAGGCCTCGGGTAGGATAGCGAAATGGGCAGTGGAACTTATGGGCGAAACACTTTCATTTGCCCCTCGGAAGGCCATAAAATCCCAAGTCTTGGCCGACTTCCTGGCTGAATGGACTGACACCCAGTTGCCGACGGCCCCAATACAGCCCAAACTTTGGACCATGTACTTCGATGGGTCGCTTATGAAAACAGGAGCAGGTGCTGGCTTGCTCTTCGTTTCACCCCTCGGGAAACATGTGCGCTACGTACTACGCCTCCATTTTCTGGTGTCAAACAACGTGGCCGAGTATGAGGCCTTGGTTAATGGCCTACGCATCGTCATCGAGCTAGGGGTTCGGCGCCTCGACGCTCATGGCGACTCACAGCTCGTCATTGACCAGGTCATGAAGAACTCCCACTGCCGCGACCAAAAAATGGAGGCCTACTGCGACGAAGTTTGGCGCTTGGAAGACAAGTTCTACGGGCTGGAGCTCAACCATGTTGCTCGACGGTACAACAAGACTGCGGATGAGCTAGCGAAAATAGCCTCGGGGCGAACGACGGTTCCCCCGGACGTCTTCTCCAGGGACATATATCAACCATCTGTCAAACTCGACAACGCGCCCGAACCTGAGGGGACCTCGGCCCAGCCCGAGGTACCCTCGCCCGCCGAGGGCGAGGCCTTGCGCGTTGAGGGAGAACAGAACGGGGTTGCGCCAAACCAAAACTGGCAGACCCCATACCTGGAATATCTCCTCCGAGGAGAGCTGCCCCTCGACAAGGCCAAAGCTCGGCGACTGGCTCGGCGCGCCAAGTCGTTCGTTTTACTGGGTGATGAAAAGGAGCTGTACCACCGCAGCCCCTTGGGCATCCTCCAACGATGCATATCTGTTGCCCAAGGACAAGAGCTGTTACAAGAAATACACTTGGGGGCTTGCGGTCACCATGCGGCGCCTCGGACCCTCGTAGGAAATGCCTTCCGACAAGGATTCTACTGGCCGACCGCGGTGGCCGACACCACTAGGATTGTACGCTCCTGCCGAGGCTGTCAATTCTACGCGAGACAGACACACCTGCCCGCTCAAGCCTTGCAGACGATACCTATCACTTGGCCGTTTGCCGTGTGGGGTCTGGACCTCGTCGGTCCCTTGCAGAAGGCACCTGGGGGCTTCACGCACCTGTTGGTCGCCATCGACAAATTCTCCAAGTGGATCGAGGTCCGACCCTTAACCAGCATCGGGTCCGAGTAGGCGGTGGCGTTCTTCACAAATATCATCCGTCGCTTTGGGGTCCCAAACTCAATTATCACCGACAATGGCACACAGTTCACTGGGAAAAAGTTCCTGGACTTCTGCGAGGACCACCACTTCCGTGTGCACTGGGCCGCCGTAGCACACCCAATGACAAATGGGCAGGTGGAACGCGCCAACGGTATGATTTTGCAGGGACTAAAGCCGAGGATCTACAACGACCTCAACAAGTTTGGCAAGTGATGGATGAAAGAACTACCCTCGGTGGTTTGGAGTCTGAGGATGACGCCGAGCCGGGCCACGGGCTTCACGCCGTTTTTCCTAGTCTATGGGGTCGAGGCTATCTTGCCCACGGACTTGGAATACGGCTCCCCGAGGACAAAGGCTCACGACGACCATAGCAACCAGACCAGCCGAGAGGATTCATTGGACCAGCTGGAAGAGGCTCGGGACGTGGCCTTACTACACTCGGCGCGGTATCAGCAGTCTCTGCGACGCTACCACGCCCGAAGGGTTCGGCCCCAAGACTTCCAAGTGGGAGACTTGGTACTTCGGCTGTGACAAGATGCCGGAGGGCACCACAAACTTACCCCTCCCTGGGAAGGGCCCTTCATCATCGCCAAGATTTTGAAGCCCGGGACATACAAGCTGGCCAAAGGTCAAGGCGAGGTCTACAGCAACGCTTGGAACATCGAACAGCTACGTCGCTTTTACCCTTAAAATGTTTCAAGTCGTTCATGTATCTCGCTTTCTTTACATGCATAAATAAAGTCTAACCATCAAGGAAGGATCAGCCTTGCCTCGGCAAAGCCCGACCCTCCCTCGGGGGCTAGAAGGGGGAACCCCCTCTGCGTCAAAATTTTCCTCGGAAAAGTCTTTTGCCGGAACGTCTTTCACGCTTTTCGACTGCGTCGATAACAGAATCCTAAAGACGAGCAAGAGATACCTTGAGCGGCAAGGCCGACCGAGCCAAGGGACTCCTACGCCTCCGGGATACAGATACCTCACTCATCACCTTCCGCGAAAAGTAGCTCACGCTCAGATAAGTGATTCTACTACCGAACAAGTCCTAACGCTCGAAAACTTTCCTGCCAGAATGACTTTCGTGCCTTTTCGACTGCGTCGCTAACAGAATCCTAAAAACGACGGGAGAACACGTAAGCGGCAAGGCCAACCGAGCCAAGGGACTCCTACGCCTCTGGGATACGGATACCTCACTCATCACCTTCCGCGAAAAGTAACTCACGAAACGAGAGGAAAGAAAACGCAGCTTTAAGCGATTCTGCTACCGAACAAGTCCTAATACACGAAACGAGAGGAAAGAAAACGCAGCTTTAAACTTTAACAATTAAAACGTTTAGGCCTCAGCGGCCGCAAAAAACATACTCATACTTCAAACAAACTGTTCCTGCAGGCTCAGGCATCGGCAGGGGGAGGAACAGCACCCTCGGCGTCGTTTCCACCCTCGGCAGGATCTGGCACGGCCTTAGACAGTGACACGGGCGGAAGGACCTCCACCTCAAAGGAGGAAGCCAGCGTCGCGCTTGGGCCCTCGACAGCCGCGTCAAGCCTCTGGACCTTGGCTAAGGCAGCCTCCTCTTCGTCAGGTAAGCAGTACCCCTCGCTGACCCGCTCCAGATCCACGTCGTAGTGGGAAGCGAGCACGGCGAAGGCCCGCCTAATGCCGTGGTGTAGCGCCCCGTGGGAGTCTGCTGCGCACATGGCCGCCCAAGGCCCACAGGTGACTCTGAGGGGAGCTACCCGAGGGGACGTCATCGAGGCCAAAGTCCCGGCAGAAAGCCGAGATAGCCTCGAACATGGCCACGCGCTCGGCTTCCTTGCACTCAGCCGCCTCGGCAAGCGCCTTGCAGTTCTTGACGGACTTGTTAAGAGCCGTCTCGAACCCTGTAGATAGCCGGACAACATTCTTCAGACGCAAGGGGAAGAATGGAGACATAAACAAAGTCACAAAGCGGGCAAAACAACCTTCGGCCCAGACACGCTACTGTGAGGCCATAGCTTGGGCAGACCAAGCAGACCCGACGGCCACGGCTAGACCCTCCGCAAGGGTCCCGACCCGGGCGGTCGCCTCAGAGTCTAGAAAGGAGGGCCCCCCTCTGTGCCGAAAACTTTCCTCAGAAAAGTTTTCCACCAAAACGACTTTCATGCCTTTTGACTGCGTCGATAACGGAATCCTAATAACGAGCGAGAGAGACCTTGAACGGCAAGGCCGACCGAGCCGAGGGACTCCTACGCCTTCGGAATACGGATATCTCACTCGTCACCTTCCATGAAGGGTAGCTCGCGCTCGGATAAGTGATTCTGCTACCGACGAACAAGTCCTAATGCTCGAAACAAGAGGAATGAAGCACGGCTTTATACCCAAATGTTCAGGCCTCAGCAGCCACAAAGAACAAACACACATACTTGGGATAACTATGCTACGTAGATGTCGGCAGCACCCTCGGTGGCTTTCCCGACCTACAGCAGATATCTCTGTACCTAGGGCAATTACATTTTGCTCTTACATTCCCTTACAAACGGGACCCAGCTCCATTCCTGCAGGAATGAACTACCTCCACACCGGAGGGGCTGCAAGATAACGAGCTCCAAGCGGCTCGCCGGTGACCACTGCACCAGCAGCGCGACAACAACCTCCGCCTCGGGCGGCTAGACAGCAGCAGCGATGGCCTCAGGGCAAACGCTACTGCTGAAAGGCCCTCGTTCACGTCCCCTCACGGGGGACGAGAACCAGCCATTAAAGCCAAAGAGCCGGAGGTCCGGAGCGCAGGTGGCACTAACGGTCTCGTCGGTGGAGGCAATCGCTGCGGAGGGAAGCCTCACCAGCGGCGGCCGCCACTTCAGCACCGGTGACAGCAGCCACCTGTGCATGGCACGACCGTCGCCCGGGTGGAGGATGGACAGCTACACCCTGACCAGGCAACAGTAGTTCGCCTTCCCCCACATGGCTGGAGGACGTCACCTTCGCAGGGCTGGAGGATGTCCTTCTCCCCCGAATGCTGGAGGAAGAAGCGGGTCACCGGCCCACACGGGAGGTAGGACCCAACTCGGCGCGCCCTCCTCCTCAGCCCGGATGATGAACATCCTTGAAGCTGAGGGCGGGGCAGAGGCTGCAGCCCGGCTTGCTTCTCCCCACATAAGGCTGGTGATCATCCCTACGGATGACCATTGGTGAGGGACTGCAGCCGGGCTGCATGATGAAAATCCTTGAAGCCGAGCGACAACTGGAGAGCATCGACCCCCACGGGGTCGCGCTCCTCCAACAGCAGCAAAAAGAAGGCAACACAGGTGCACCCCATCTGGGGGCTCGAAAGGCAGAAAGGCGCGATGGATGCGAGGAGTGTGAAGGCATGGCTACCGCCCAGGGGGTCGATCCCTTTTTAAAGGCAGATCTCCTCACTCGCACCCCCAAGTGCCACGGGCAAAGTCTCCACCGACGCGCTCCAGGGTTCTCACCCTCAGACGCAGGGGCTGGGTCCCACACGTCATGCGAGCTGACCCAAAACGGAAGAAGCCAAATCGCCGCACACAAAGCCTGTAACCGCCCCACGGTTATAAGCATTCCACCATCCTCGCCGAAACCAGCGGTCGAAAGGGCAGACTGCCACGCGGGAAGCATGCAACCGCACCACGGTTGTGCACCCTTTTGGCTTCGCCGCATCCGGCGGTTCAGCATGGAGGCCCAGGCCCACATGTCATGTAACCGGCGCAACGGTTACTACATGCAAGGAAACCGCACTGCCACTTGCGCCAATGTTGCATCTTCTCGACCGCAGAACCAGTGCTGTGACTCGAGGCAGCCCTGCACGTGACCCAACAGTGCCAATTAAGTGCAATGATCACGGGTCACTCAGCCGCGGAGATAGGCACGACGGTCGATATGACCAGAGGCGGACCGGCAGTAATTGCAGCAACAGACGGGCGGAAGCAGCGGTCCAATCACCTATAGGACAAGTGACTCCTCCGGCAGGCGAAGCGGGCACCGTTTCGTCTCCGTCATAATGACCGCGTCAAAAAAGGTGTGCCACATTATTTAAATTTATATCCTTTTCCTTTTCCTCTCTCTCTCTCTTGCCACAGGGACCGGGAAAGGGGATATTGCGAAAAGGATCCTTCTCGGCGAAGGAAACGGGCCCCGAGCCCTCCTACTGATCAGGGGTTCGAAGGTTGCGCCCTCCGAGGTTCAATAACCGCCTCAGAGCACTCGGGCTCCTAGCCCTTTACTGATCAGGGGTTCGAAGGCTGGCCCCTCGGAAGGGTTCGACAGCCGCCCCAGAGCACGCAGAGTCGGGGATGACCCTGGGTACGTCCGTTACATGGCCGAGGCTCGGGCTATGCTCCCGAGGTACCCTAGGACATTTTCGAGACCAGCGGGAACAATTTGTAACGGAATCCCACCGAAGGGAGGCATCGAGCCCTCAGACCCTATCGAATGGGTCCGGGTCCGGCAAATCACCTGCAGGTACTTTTGGAGCACGCCTCTAGGCCACTAGCCGACCCTTATCGAACGGGGCTCGGGCGTCCACTCGGATCACCCGCTAGCAACTCACTGGAAACACCATGTTCGGTGCCCTCCAAGGGTAACATGGCGCTTTCCCCCCCTTCCTCCTCACGGAGAGGCGATGAAGGGGCGTACAATAAAAGTCGAGACGGTCCTTGATCATCCTCTCGCTCCGTGTAGAGGCTCGAGGGCTGCTCTCACACCAGGCTACGGCCGAACTGTTGACCACATCAACAAACCAGCTTGAAAACTCGGAGCCTGACCGTGCACCCGAGCTGCAGCCAGGCCGCATGAGGGAATAACAAGGCTGACCGAGGCATCACAAAAAGGATTAAGACCTCAGAGGAGTCAAACCACTCCTCCGAGGCCTCGGGGGCTACACCTAGCGGGTGCGCTCGCGCGCACCCACCGAAACAAAGCATAACCGAGAGGGGTCGGTCCCCTTGCGAAGAATCCGACAGAACCTCCAAGCGAGTGCCTACACTCCCTTCGAGGCTCGGGGGCTACTGTCGGGGACCGTAACTAGGGGTACCCCCGATGCTCCTTAATCCGGCTGGAAAACATCTTCAGAACAAACCATACACGACTGATAAGGCACGGTTCAAGTCAAGGCCACATCTACCGAGGGACGCGACCTCATCCGAGCCCAGCCTCGGGCGGGAATAGTAGTCCCGGACAAATTCACGCCTCGCCCGAGGGCCTCCCCAGGCAGTGGGCGCACCCCCGGCTCGCCCGAAGCCCAGCTCGGGCAGACTTTGTCGTGCAGCGACCTCGACCAAATCGCCTTACCAACCGACCGTATCGCATGTGCATTCAATGCGGGGATCGCCTGACACCTTATCCTGACACGCGTGCCTCAGTCGGCAAGGTCGAAGTGACCGCAGTCACTTCGCCCCTTTACTGACCGTTCTGACAGGAAAGCAGCACTGTTCACCCCGCTCTAGCAATTGTGCCAACCACCAGGGCAAGACTAACAACAGTAAGTCGTGGCCTCCCCCGAGTTCAGCCTCGGGCGCAACAAGGAGCTCCGCCTCGCCCGACCTCAGGCCTCGGAATCAATTACACTACAGGGGATACATCATGACCCTATCCCTAGCTGGCCGCCTCAGGCTACGAGGGAACAAGACCGGTGTCCCATCTAAGTTACTCCGGTAATAGGTAATGATGGTTCCCCGCGTGTGCCCATGACGTCATTTGCTCTCAACCCCCTGCGGAAGCAAGGAAACGTCAGCAGGATCCATGCCGCACCGCCAGCTGTACATCTACAGGGCTCAAGGCACTTCCCCGACGGCCACGTTATTACCTGTACAGGGCTCAAGGCACTTCCCTGCCAGCCACGTTAGCTCATAGCTACACCCCCATTGTACAGCTGGGCATCTCCTTGTATCTATAAAAGGGGATGTCCAGGGCCTTCCAACGGGGGGAAAAGAAAGAAAGAAAGAAAGGGAGGCGAACGTGCGATGTATGAACACACGGACGCATGACACAGACGAGCGGAGGCAGGCAGAGTAGGAGAGATGCGGTAGAGGCAGCCTCAAACGGCTCACCTCAAGGCCGAACCCTCTCCTCCTCTCTCTCTCTCGTTCTCGCTCTCCCGCAACGCTTGTAACCCCTACTACGAGCACCCCGGTGCAGGATAACATAAGCCTCATTTTCCTCTTGTGTTCCATCTTGCATCAACCCATCTAGACAGGGGCACGCGGCACTAAAATTCACTAGTCGGTCCGGTTGAGGGTCCCCCAAGTCCGAAACACCGACAACTCGGTTATTATATATGTTGTCTTCTTTGGCGCATGTATGAGATGCACCTGGCTTTGTTCCTTAAAGCCGGGTGTGACAGAAGTGGTATCAGAGGAAATGTTGACTGTAGGACAAAACCTAGATAGAAATGGACAAAACCATTACCTACTTATCTTACTCTGATTCATTCTATACTAATCTCACTCTGATTCTTTCTATACTTATCTTGATCCTGTCTCACCTTCTATTCTACTCTGATCATTCTTATCTTCTCTACTCTGAGACAAGATGGATTTCACACCTTGAATCCTACATTTATGACCTTCTTAAGAGATAGGGAACCTAAGACAAAAATAAAACTATTTTCTCTATTTTAAAATGTTGGTTGATTGTTCTGATGATCAATGCCTGATTTGCTTCTTTGATTGATTGAAATAGTATAAACGGGCATCTTAGTATGTACCATCATAGGGTAATGAATTAGCTATGGTAGGTAAAACATTAATCTACTTAGCTAATAAATCCCCCGCAGTAACATTTCTCGTAATTACTCGCCTTGTCTACAATTCTTTCTTTCTTACCCTATGTTTCTAACTCAGATGGGCTACCCCTATAGTGTTAGAAGAGAGCACTATAGACGTGATCCTTGGTATGTCATGGTTAAGAAAGGCAAAGGTAGTATATACACTATGCTAAGGGAACCGTAGAACTCACCAGTTCCAAAGGACAAAGATTTGAAGTGAAGTTGCAGTAACTACCACCATCAGACTAGTGGCATTCTTAGTAGATGAGAAGTTTGTGGGTGGCAACATCCGTGCAGTTAGGGATTTTCCGGATGTCTTTCCAGAGGAGTTACCAGGGACGCCACCAGATAAGGAAGTTGAGTTTGTCATTAATCTCTTACCTAGGACTGCCCCTATTTCTAACGGCCATACATGATGTCCATAGAAGAGCTAAAGGAACTTAAGAAGCAGTTAACAGAATTATAGGATGCTGGGTACATTCGTCCAAGTTCTTCACCTTATGGAGCGCCAGTTCTATTTGTACAGAAGAAAGATGGGTCGCAAGGGATGTGCGTGGATTATAGGACCCTTAATGATGTCACTGTGAAGAACAAGTATCCATTACCCCACATTGAAGATTTATTTGATCAGATGAGAGGTGCAAGGGTATTCTCGAAGATTGATCTCCGATCGGGTTACCAACAAATGAAGATTAGGCCATCGGATATTCCCAAGACAGGATTTCTCGACCCGATATGGTTTATATGAGTTCACCGTTATGTCATTTAGACTAACTAATGCACCAGCCTATTTTATGGATCTGAAGAATAAAGTGTTCATGATCTGGACAGATTCGTCATTGTTTTCATCGACAATATTTTTATTTTATTCCAAGAGTGATAGTGATCATGAGGAACATCTGAGATTGGTGCTACAGAAGCTATGGGATAACCAACTCTATGCCAAGTATAGCAAATGCGAGTTTTGGATTGGAAAGGTGCCATTTCTTGGACATATCATCTCTAATGGAGGGATATCAGTGGATCCTACTAAAGTCAAGGAGATAATGGCGTGTAGCGTACCCACTACAGTTACTGAAGTCCGGAGTTTCTTGGGACTTGCAGGATATCATCGGAGGTTTATTGAGGGATTTTCTAAGATTGCTAAGCCTATGACCTCGCTTCTAGAGAAGGGAAGAGAATTTAAGTGGGACGAGAAGTGCCCAGATAACTTTGATCAACTAAAGGAGAGGTTAATGTCACCACCAGTGTTGGTTATGCCGGATCTACAGAAGGGATTTGACATTTATTGTAATGCAGGTGGCCAAGGCTTGGGATGTGTGCTCATGCAAGAAGGACATGTGATTGCCTATGCGTCGCATCGGTTGAAGAAACATGAATTGAACTACCCCACTCATGACTTAGAACTAGCAATCATTGTGCATGTGCTTAAGATTTGTAGACATTATATTATGGGAACCAAGTGCCAAGCGTACACGGATCATAAGAGTTTGAAGTATATATTCACACAGAAGGATCTCAACCTTAGGCAACGCCGTTGGTTGGAGCTTATTAAGGATTATGATTTGGAGATTCACTATCACCCGGGCAAGGCAAATTTGGTTGTAGATGCCTTGAGTCGAAAGGAGCATGTTCATTCAGCTGTTGTTGCCCAGCTACCCGATGAGATTGATGAGGATTTTAGGAGACTTAACCTGGGGATAGTTGCTCACACTAAACGAGTTACTATTGATGTGGAACCTACCTTGGAGTAAGAAATCCGCAGAAGGATAGGTTGGTGATGCTAAGATACAAGAGATTATGGATCTGATTACCGAAGGTCGAGGTCCGGAATTCACGGAAGATGAGCAAGACACTGTATGGTTCAAGGATAGGATATGTATTCCTGAGATTGATAGCCTTCGTGAGACTATTTTAAAGGAGGCCCATGACTCGGATTATTCTATTCATCCTGGTAGCACTAAGATGTATCAGGATTTGAAGCAGAAGTACTGGTGGTATGGACTGAAGAGAGATGGGGTTGCTGAAAGGGAATTAGGCTTACACCTAGTTCCTAAATAATTTTGGTGGTTGAATTGCCCAACACAAATATTGGACTAACTAGTTTGCTCTAGTGCATAAGTTATACAGGTGCAAAAGGTTCACATTTAGCCAATAAAAAGACCAAGTGTTGGATTCAACAAAGGAGCAGTGAGGCAACCGAGGGCACCTCTGGCTGGAGGCACCGGACTGTTCGGTGTGCACCGGACAGTGTCCGGTGCGCCCAGAGGACTCCAACTCAAACTCTTCGCCCTCGGGAATTCTCGGAGGCCGGCGCGCTATAAATCACCGGACTGTCCGGTGTGCACCGGACATGTCCGGTGCTCCAAGGAAACGCGGCCTCCGGCACTCGCCAGCCTCGGGTTCGCTCGGCAGCCGCTCCGCTAAAATTCACCAGACTGTCCGGTGTGCACCGGACTGTCCGGTGTGTCAGCGGAGCAACGGCTCTCTGCGGCGCCAACGGCTCCCTGCGGAGCATTTAATGCGCGCGCAGCGCGCGCAGACGTCAGGATCGCCCATGCCGGTGCACCGGACATCAAACAGTACATGTCCGGTGTGCACCGGACACCCAGGAGGGCCCAGAAGTCAGAAGCTCCAACGGTCAGAATCCAACGGCAATGGTGACGTGGCAGGGGCACCGGACTGTCCGGTGTGCACCGGACTGTCCGGTGCGCCATCGAACAGAGGGGTTCCAGCAACGGTCACTTTTGGTGGTTGGGGCTATAAATACCCCAACCACCCCACATTCATTGCCATCCAAGTTTTCCACTTCTCAACTACTACAAGAGCTCTAGCATTCAATTCTAGACACACCAAATAGATCAAGTCCTCTCCAAATTCCACACAACTCCATAGTGACTAGAGAGAGTGATTTGCTTGTGTTCTTTCGAGCTCTTGCGCTTGGATCGCATTCTTTTCTTTCTCACTTGTTCTTGAGATCATCACTCAATTGTAACCAAGGCAAGAGGCACCAATTGTGTGGTGGCCCTTGCGGGGAAGTTTTGTTCCCGGTTGATTGAGAAGAAGAGAAAGCTCACTCGATCCGTGGGATCGTTTGAGAGAGGGAAGGGTTGAAAGAGACCCGGCCTTTGTGGCCTCCTCAACGGGGAGTAGGTTTGCGAGAACCGAACCTCGGTAAAACAAATCCTCGTGTCTCACTCTTATTCGCTTGCGATTTGTTTTGCGCCCTCTCGCGCGGACTCGGTTCTTTATTACTAACGCTAACCCGACTTGTAGTTGTGAATATTTTTGTAAATTACAGTTTCGCCCTATTCACCCCCCCTCTAGGCGACTATCAATTGGTATCGGAGCCCGGTACTTCATTAGAGCCTAACCGCTCGAAGTGATGTCGGGAGATCACGCCAAGAAGGAGATGGAGACCGGCGACAAGCCCGCTACAAGCCAAGGGAGCACTTCATCCTCATCGGAAGAGTCCCGCACCAAGAGAAGAGAGAAGAAGAAGAAATCCTCCAAGCGGAAGGAGAAAAGATCTTCCTCTTCTCACCACAAGGAGAAGAAGGAAAAATCCTCTTCTCACAAGCCGCATCGGAGTGGGGATAAGCACAAAAGGATGAGGAAGGTGGTCTACTATGAGACCGACACTTCATCGACATCTACCTCCGGCTCCGACGCGGCGTCCGTCACTTCTAAACGCCAAGAGCGTAAGAAGTATAGTAAGATTCCTCTACGCTACCCTCGCATTCCTAAACATACACCTTTACTTTCCGTCCCATTAGGCAAACCACCAACTTTTAATGGTGAAGATTATGCTATGTGGAGTAATTTAATGCGATTTCATTTAACCTCTCTCCACAAAAGATTATGGGATGTTGTTGAGTATGGTGTACAGGTACCATCCGTAGGGGATGAGGACTACGACACGGACGAAGTGGCCCAAATCGAGCACTTCAACTCCCAAGCCACAACCATCCTCCTTGCCTCCCTAAGCAAGGAGGAATACAACAAAGTACAAGGGTTGAAGAACGCCAAGGAGATTTGGGACCTACTCAAGACGGCGCACGAGGGTGATGAACTCACCAAGATCACCAAGCGGGAAACGATCGAGGGGGAGCTCGGTCGCTTCCGTCTTCGCCAAGGGGAGGAGCCACAAGACATGTACAACCGGCTCAAAACCTTGGTGAACCAAGTGCGCAACCTCGGGAGCGCAAAATGGGATGACCACGAGGTGGTTAAGGTTATTTTAAGAGCACTTATTTTCCTTAACCCTACTCAAGTACAATTAATTCGTGGTAATCCTAGATATCCACTAATGACCCCCGAGGAAGTTATCGGGAATTTTGTGAGTTTTGAATGTATGATTAAGGGCTCCAAGAAGATCAACGAGCTTGATGAACCTTCCACATCCGAGGCGCAACCGGTGGCCTTCAAGGCTATGGAGGAGAAGAAGGAAGAGTCTACACCAAGTAGACAACCAATTGACGCCTCCAAGCTCGACAACGAGGAGATGGCCCTAATCATCAAAAGCTTTAGGCAAATCCTCAAGCAACGGAAGGGGAAGGACTACAAATCCCGTTCCAAGAAGGTTTGCTACAAGTGTGGTAAGCCCGGTCACTTTATTGCTAAATGTCCATTATCAAGTGATAGTGACAGGGGCGACGACAAGAAGGGCAAGAGGAAGGAGAAGAAGAGATACTACAAGAAGAGGGGCGGCGATGCCCATGTTTGTCGGGAGTGGGACTCCGACGAAAGCTCAAGCGACTCCTCCGACGACGAGGACGCCGCCAACATCGCCGTCACCAAGGGCCTCCTCTTCCCCAACGTCGGCCACAAGTGCCTCATGGCCAAGGACGGCAAAAAGAAGGTAAAATCAAAGTCCTCCACTAAATATGAAACATCTAGTGATGAGGATGATGATAAAAATGAAGAGGATAATTTGCGTATTCTTTTTGCCAACCTTAACATGGAACAAAAAGAAAAATTAAATGAGCTAATTAGTGCCATCCATGAAAAGGATGATCTCTTGGACTCCCAAGAGGACTTCCTAATCAAGGAAAACAAGAAACATGTTAAGGTTAAAAATGCTTATGCTCTAGAGGTAGAAAAATGTAACAAATTATCTAGTGAGCTAAGCACCTGCCATGACACTATTGCCAACCTTAGAAATGAAAATGTTAAATTAATTGCTAAGGTTGACTCTCATGTTTGCATTGATCCTAGAAATGATAATGTTGATTTGCTAGCTAGGATTGATGAGTTGAATGTTTCTATTGTTAGCCTTAAAAATGAAAATGAGAAACTAATTGCTAAGGCTAAAGATTTTGATGTTTGCAATACTACTATTTCCGACCTTAGAACCAAAAATGACATGTTGCATGCTAAGGTTGTTGAACTAAAATCTTGCAAACCCTCTACATCTAATGTTGAGCATATTTCCATTTGTACTAGATGTAGAGATATTAATGTTGATGCTATCCATGATCACCTTACCTTAATTAAAAAACAAAATGATCACATAGCACAACTTAATGCTAAAATTAGGGAGCATGACTTAGAAAATGAAAAATTTAAATTGGCTAGAAGCATGCTCTATAATGGGAGACGCCCGGGCATTAAGGACGGCATTGGCTTCCAAAGGGGAGACAATGTCAAAATTAATGCCCCTCCTAAAAACTTGTCTAACTTTGTTAAGGGCAAGGCTCCCATGCCTCAGGATAACGAGGGTTACATTTTGTACCCTGCCGGGTATCCTGAGAGTAAAATTAAGAAAATTCATTCTAGGAAGTCTCACTCTGGCCCTAATTATGCTTTTATGTATAAGGGTGAGACATCTAGATCTAGGCAACCAACCCATGCCAAGTTGCCTAGAAAGAAAACTACTAATGCATCAAATGATCATGCCATTTCATTTAAAACTTTTGATGCATCTTATGTTTTGACTAGCAAATCCGGCAAGGTAGTTGCCAAAATTGTTGGGGGCAAACACAAGGGCTCCAAGACTTGTGTTTGGGTACCCAAAGTTCTTGTATCTAATGCCAAAGGACCCAAAACCGTTTGGGTACCTAAAACAAAGAACTAAACTTGTTTTGTAGGTTTATGCATCCGGGGGCTCAAGTTGGATACTCGACAGCGGGTGCACAAAC
Source organism: Zea luxurians (assembly GCA_029449295.1). Classification (NCBI taxonomy): domain Eukaryota; kingdom Viridiplantae; phylum Streptophyta; class Magnoliopsida; order Poales; family Poaceae; genus Zea; species Zea luxurians. Next base: position 5,504,557 of record JAOPSE010000119.1, read on the forward strand.
CATATGACAGGGGAGAAAAGGATGTTCTCCTCATATGAGAAAAACCAAGATCCCCAACGAGCTATCACATTCGGGGATGGAAATCAAGGTTTGGTCAAAGGTTTGGGTAAAATTGCTATATCTCCTGACCATTCTATTTCCAATGTTTTTCTTGTAGATTCTTTAGATTACAATTTGCTTTCCGTATCCCAATTATGTCAAATGGGCTACAACTGTCTTTTTACTGATATAGGTGTTACTGTCTTTAGAAGAAGTGATGATTCAATAGCTTTTAAGGGAGTGTTAGAGGGTCAGCTATACTTAGTAGATTTTAATAGAGCTGAACTCGACACTTGCTTGATTGCTAAGACTAACTTGGGTTGGCTCTGGCACCGCCGACTAGCCCATGTTGGAATGAAGAATCTTCACAAGCTTCTAAAGGGAGAACACATTTTGGGACTAACCGATGTTCATTTTGAGAAAGACAGGGTTTGTAGCGCATGCCAAGCCGGGAAGCAAGTTGGTGTCCATCATCCACACAAAAACATCATGACTACCGACAGGCCACTGGAGCTCCTTCACATGGATTTGTTCGGCCCAATTGCTTACATAAGCATTGGCGGTAGTAAGTATTGCCTTGTAATTGTGGATGACTATTCTCGCTTCACTTGGGTGTTCTTTTTACAGGACAAATCTTATACCCAAGAGACCTTAAAGGGATTCTTGAGACGGGCTCAAAATGAGTTCGGCTTGAGGATCAAGAAAATTAGAAGTGACAACGGGACGGAGTTCAAGAACTCTCAAATTGAAGGCTTTCTTGAGGAGGAGGGCATCAAGCATGAGTTCTCTTCTCCCTACACTCCACAACAAAATGGTGTAGTGGAGAGGAAGAATCGAACTCTATTGGACATGGCAAGAACCATGCTTGATGAGTACAAGACACCGGATCGGTTTTGGGCCGAGGCGGTCAACACCGCCTGCTACGCCATCAACCGGTTATATCTTCATCGAATCCTCAAGAAGACATCTTATGAACTCCTAACCGGTAAAAAGCCCAATATTTCATATTTTAGAGTTTTTGGTAGCAAATGTTTTATTCTTGTCAAAAGAGGTAGAAAATCTAAATTTGCTCCTAAAACTGTAGAAGGCTTTTTACTAGGATATGACTCAAACACAAGGGCATATAGAGTCTTTAACAAGTCCTCAGGACTTGTTGAAGTTTCTTGTGACGTTGTGTTTGATGAGACTAACGGCTCTCAAGTAGAGCAAGTTGATCTTGATGATATAGGTGAAGAACAGGCTCCATGCATAGCGCTAAGGAACATGTCCATTGGGGATGTGTGTCCTAAGGAATCCGAAGAGCCTCCAAATGCACAAGATCAACCATCCTCCTCCACACAAGTATCTCCACCAACTCAAGTTGAGGATGAGGCTCAAGATGTTGAACAAGAAGATCAAGAAGATGAGCCACCTCAAAATGACGGCAACGATCAAGGGGGAGATTCAAATGATGAAGACAAGGAGGATGAACAACCAAGACCGCCACACCCAAGAGTCCACCAAGCAATACAACGAGATCACCCCGTTGACACCATCCTCGGCGACATTCATAAGGGGGTAACTACTCGATCTCGTGTTGCGCATTTTTGTGAGCATTACTCTTTTGTTTCCTCCATTGAGCCACACAGGGTAGAGGAAGCTCTTCAAGATTCGGATTGGGTGATGGCGATGCAAGAGGAGCTCAACAATTTCACAAGGAATGAGGTATGGCACTTAGTTCCACGTCCTAATCAAAATGTTGTAGGAACCAAGTGGGTCTTCCGCAACAAGCAAGACGAGCATGGTGTGGTGACTAGGAATAAAGCTCGACTCGTGGCCAAGGGGTATTCACAAGTCGAAGGTTTGGATTTTGGTGAAACCTATGCACCCGTAGCTAGGCTTGAGTCAATTCGCATATTATTAGCCTATGCTACTTACCATGGCTTCAAGCTTTATCAAATGGACGTGAAGAGTGCCTTCCTCAATGGACCAATCAAGGAGGAGGTCTATGTTGAGCAACCTCCCGGCTTTGAAGACAGTGAGTACCCTAACCATGTTTATAGGCTCTCTAAGGCGCTTTATGGGCTCAAGCAAGCCCCAAGAGCATGGTATGAATGCCTTAGAGATTTCCTTATTGCAAATGGCTTCAAAGTCGGCAAAGCCGATCCTACTTTATTCACTAAGACTCTTGATAATGATTTGTTTGTATGCCAAATCTATGTTGATGATATCATATTTGGGTCTACTAACAAATCTACATGTGAAGAATTTAGTAGGATCATGACACAAAAATTCGAGATGTCAATGATGGGGGAGTTGAAGTATTTTCTAGGATTTCAAGTCAAACAACTCCAAGAAGGCACCTTCATTAGCCAAACGAAGTATACTCAAGACATTCTAAGCAAGTTTGGAATGAAGGATGCCAAGCCCATCAAGACACCCATGGGAACAAATGGGCATCTCGACCTCGACACGGGAGGTAAGTCCGTGGATCAAAAGGTATACCGGTCGATGATTGGTTCATTGCTTTACTTATGTGCATCTCGACCGGACATTATGCTTTCCGTTTGCATGTGTGCAAGATTCCAAGCCGACCCTAAGGAATCACACCTTACGGCCGTGAAACGAATCTTGAGATATTTGGCTTTTACTCCTAAGTTTGGGCTTTGGTACCCTCGGGGATCCACTTTTGATTTGATTGGTTATTCGGATGCCGATTGGGCGGGGTGTAGGATTAATAGGAAGAGCACATCGGGGACTTGCCAGTTCTTGGGAAGATCCTTGGTGTCTTGGGCTTCAAAGAAGCAAAATTCGGTCGCTCTTTCCACCGCCGAAGCCGAGTATATTGCCGCAGGCCATTGTTGCGCGCAATTGCTTTGGATGAGGCAAACCCTGCGGGACTACGGTTACAAATTAACCAAAGTCCCTTTGCTATGTGACAATGAGAGTGCAATCAAAATGGCCGACAATCCCGTCGAGCACAGCCGCACTAAGCACATAGCCATTCGGTATCATTTTCTTCGGGATCACCAACAAAAGGGGGATATCGAGATTTCTTACATTAACACTAAAGATCAATTAGCCGATATCTTTACCAAGCCGCTTGATGAACAATCTTTTACCCGACTTAGGCATGAGCTCAATATTCTTGATTCTAGGAATTTCTTTTGCTAAACTTGCACACATAGCACATGAATATACCTTTGATCATGTCTCTTTTATATATGCTATGACTAATGTGTTTTCAAGTGTATTTCAAACCAAGTCATAGGTATATTGAAAGGGAATAGGAGTCTTCGGCAAAGACAAGGCTTCCACTCCACTCTACTACTCATTCTTCGCCGTCGCTCCGCATCATCTCTCCAACTTTGGTATAATCTTCACTCATTCATTTCATGACCATAGGGGGAGAAAATACCTCATTGGGCTCTAATGATTCCGTTTTTGGCGATTCATGCCAAAGGGGGAGAAAATATGAGCCCAAAGCAAAAGGACCGCACCACCACCTAATTTTATGATTTTATATTGGTAAATTTCAAAATTGGTATCTCTTTGTGTTCTAAAGGGGGAGCAACTAGTATTTTCAAAATTGATGTCTTAAAACCCTCTTGAACACTAAGAGGAGACCTTATTTGAGGGGGAGTTTTGTTTAGTCAAAGGAAAAGCATTTGTACAAAGGTAGAAAATTTCAAAACTTGAAAATGCTTTGCAAAATCTTATTCATTTACCTTTGACTATCTTGCAAAATGACTTTGAAAAGAATTTACAAAAGAGTTTGCAAAAACAAAACTTATGGTGCAAATATGGTCCAATATGACAAAAACAAAGAAAATAATCCATGCGCATCATATAAGTATTTATTGGCTCAATTCCAAGCAACCTTTGCACTTACTTTATGTAAACTAGTTCAATTATGCACTTCTATATTTGCTTTGGTTTGTGTTGGCATCAATCACCAAAAAGGGGGAGATTGAAAGGGAATTAGGCTTACACCTAGTTCCTAAATAATTTTGGTGGTTGAATTGCCCAACACAAATATTGGACTAACTAGTTTGCTCTAGTGCATAAGTTATACAGGTGCAAAAGGTTCACATTTAGCCAATAAAAAGACCAAGTGTTGGATTCAACAAAGGAGCAGTGAGGCAACCGAGGGCACCTCTGGCTGGAGGCACCGGACTGTCCGGTGTGCACCGGACAGTGTCCGGTGCGCCCAGAGGACTCCAACTCAAACTCTTCGCCCTCGGGAATTCTCGGAGGCCGGCGCGCTATAAATCACCGGACTGTCCGGTGTGCACCGGACATGTCCGGTGCTCCAAGGAAACGCGGCCTCCGGAACTCGCCAGCCTCGGGTTCGCTCGGCAGCCGCTCCGCTAAAATTCACCGGACTGTCCGGTGTGCACCGGACTGTCCGGTGTGTCAGCGGAGCAACGGCTCTCTGCGGTGCCAACGGCTCCCTGCGGAGCATTTAATGCGCGCGCAGCACGCGCAGACGTCAGGATCGCCCATGCCGGTGCACCGGACATCAAACAGTACATGTCCGGTGTGCACCGGACACCCAGGAGGGCCCAGAAGTCAGAAGCTCCAACGGTCAGAATCCAACGGCAATGGTGACGTGGCAGGGGCACCGGACTGTCCGGTGTGCACCGGACTGTCCGGTGCGCCATCGAACAGAGGGGTTCCAGCAACGGTCACTTTTGGTGGTTGGGGCTATAAATACCCCAACCACCCCACATTCATTGCCATCCAAGTTTTCCACTTCTCAACTACTACAAGAGCTCTAGCATTCAATTCTAGACACACCAAATAGATCAAGTCCTCTCCAAATTCCACACAACTCCATAGTGACTAGAGAGAGTGATTTGCTTGTGTTCTTTCGAGCTCTTGCGCTTGGATCGCATTCTTTTCTTTCTCACTTGTTCTTGAGATCATCACTCAATTGTAACCAAGGCAAGAGGCACCAATTGTGTGGTGGCCCTTGCGGGGAAGTTTTGTTCCCGGTTGATTGAGAAGAAGAGAAAGCTCACTCGATCCGTGGGATCGTTTGAGAGAGGGAAGGGTTGAAAGAGACCCGGCCTTTGTGGCCTCCTCAACGGGGAGTAGGTTTGCGAGAACCGAACCTCGGTAAAACAAATCCTCGTGTCTCACTCTTATTCGCTTGCGATTTGTTTTGCGCCCTCTCGCGCGGACTCGGTTCTTTATTACTAACGCTAACCCGACTTGTAGTTGTGAATATTTTTGTAAATTACAGTTTCGCCCTATTCACCCCCCCTCTAGGCGACTATCAGTTGCACATGTGGCTATGTGCGATGTGTGTCAAAGAGTTAAGGCCGAACACCAAAGACCAACTGGACTATTACACCCACTAAAGATACCCGAGTGGGAGTGGGAAGAGATTGGTATGGACTTCATTACTGGATTGTCTCGCACCTCGAAAGGATATGATTCTACATGGGTTATTATGGATAGACTGACCAAAGTGGCTCATTTCATTCCGGTCAAGACTACTTATAAGGTATCTCAATTGGCAGAGTTATATATGGCTTGGATTGTGTCTCTACACGGTGTACCAAAGAAGATCGTTTCAGATAGAGGATCACAGTCTACCTCCAGATTTTGGAAAAAGTTTTCATGAGAATATGGATACGAAGTTGAATTTTAGTTCGGCCATCCTCAGACTGATGGACAGACTAAAAGGTCTAATCAAGTATTGGAGGAGATGTCGAGAGCTTGTGCCCTTCAGCATGGTAGTAGTTGGGACAAGAGTCTACCTTATGCTGAGTTCTCATATAATAGTTAACAGGCCAGTCTGAAGATGTCACCGTTCGAGGCTCTATATGGCAGGAAATGTAGGATTCCTCTACATTGGATCAGACTAGAGGAAGACAGTTCTTTGGATCTGAACTTATTCAAGAGGCAGAAGAACAAGTCTGTATAATCAAGAAGAATTGAGGGTAGCTCAAACCAGGCAAAAGAGCTACGCTGATAATAGAAGAAGACCACTGGAGTTTGAGGAAGGTGATCATGTGTATCTCAAGGTGTCACTGCTTCGTGGAATGAGGAGATTTAAAGTTAAGGGCAAATTGCCCCTCGCTTTATTGGACCATTCAGAGTTCTTAGGCGAGTTGGAGAGATGGCCTATCAACTCGAGCTACCTGATAATCTATCTGATGTGCATAATGTATTCCACGTGTCTCAACTTAAGAAATGTCTCCATGTCCCTGAGGAACAGTTACCAATGGAAGAGCTCAGTGTTCAGGGTGATTTGACTTATGCTGAGTATCCTACCAAGATTCTGGACACTTTGACTCGAGTTATAAGAAATAAAGTCATTGAGATGTGCAAAGTTCAATGGAGCCATCATAGAGAAGATGAAGCTACTTGGGAAAGAGAAGAGCTTCGCATAGATTTTTCCCCCATCTTTTCACTAGACCTTCCTAAATCTCGAGGACGAGATTATTTTTAAGGGGGGTAGGATTTGTAATACCCTATTTGTGAATATTGAGAAAAGGGATTGTTTCCCCTTATATATATTACTCTCTATTCAATATAACATGTGAACACCCACATGTTAAATTGATTAACTAGCTAGTGACATCAAAAATAAGTTGTGCATCATGCTGGAGTTATGTGTTTGTGCACCAAATAATAGTAATAATAATAAAAATAGATGAGTGCCTAAATCTAGAAGTTTGAAATAAAGAAAATAGAATGCAAAGAAAATTTTATAAATAAATATACCATGTCATACTAGTAATTTGTTTATATTTTAATTATGCACGTAACCTCTAGGATGGAGCCACAACTCAAATTTGAAATTCAAACACTAGAATTTGAATATATGAGAAAGAATTCAAAATAGAATAAAAAGAAAAGAAGAAATTTAGGCAAATACCTATGTGGGCTGCTTCTCCCTGGCTGGCCCACCAAATCTTAGCCATATGTGGCCCATACCGAGAACCACACGCGTGGGGTGTGTATGACCAATGGACCCTACTCACCAGGAACCCCCTTCATCGCTTTGTATTCTCCCCGTCTTCTCACTGCACGGCGGGCCCGCTTGCCATTCACAAATGAGTGCGACTGACCAGTGCTGCGTCTCTATGCCATGTGGACCCGGGGAAGTCAGCCGTAAATCCTCAACAAATCGATCGAGCTCGCCGCCGCGTTCTCCTCGCCGCGCCTGTGATTCTCACCCTCACTTACACGTGGGACCACCTAGACGGGAGCGCGCCCACGCGCTTGGCATGTCCGCTGGCGCTAGCAAATGGGCCCCAGAAGACAGACCTTTCTTCTAGCCTGTAACAAACTCACACAAATGTGGTGCCTCGCGACGGGATCATCTGAGCTGTGGCGGCGATAGTTGTTACCGATTCCTCAGGGTGGTTAAGCTCGGACGACGTGGGGGAATAAATACCTAGATCCCGCGATCCTCTTCCTTCCCATCAAGAGAACAGCCTCACGAGCGGGCTGCGCAATCTCCAGCTAATTCGTCGCATGGAGAACCAGGGGAGAGAATGGGGCTGTGAGCTTGTGCGAACGGTCAAAGTTTGGGGAGTCAGAAGACCGCAAGGGAGGGTCGACGTCGAGGCGCGTGAGTGGAACCTGCTCGGCATCGTCGCAATCCACCCCGTGCCATGGCCAAAGTCCTCCATGCCATTATTCATGGGTAAGACCTCCGAACTAGCTCGAGTTAATCTCTTTGTCGCGTTACTGTGATCGACTGTAGGGGGATTATCATGTTCGGGATCGCTGGGGCTATGTTTAGGTGGCATTAGGATTAGGATCCGAGCATTGAACCAGCAATTTGTGTGCACCGGCATGTTCTCTGGGCGAAGCTCCATGCGGTCGTCGGGTCTCAGCGATGGAAGCTTGAAGATGTGCCTGGGCCATTGATCTCCCTGTGTTCGGCTCAGATTAAATGGCCGATGTTTCTTCGGCCCGATCCGATCTGAACCGTGGATCTTAGGTTGTGTAGCTGAGATTGGTGGCCGCGTACCCTTTCACGGCTTATGATCTGTGCCATTAGATTTAGATCTGATGTCCGATAGTTGCGGGCCGTTTGATCGGGATCGGGCGCTCGGAAATCAATCTGGGTGTTATAAAATCCTCGGTGTTGATTTCTAATCGGACGGCCGAGATCTTGAGATACCCCTTTGGCCGTGGCATTTTGCTAAAGAGACCTTGGACTTGTAGGAAATGAACCCGCCGTCCATGCGACTGTAACCTAAGACTTGAAATGTTTGCAAGTTAGCCCCTGCGGTTTTCAGTAATACTGCGCGGGGTCCATACATTTAGTAAAACAGAGGAAATCATCCAGAAAATTGATTTGTAGTGTAAAATTTATTGCAGAAACTTAAATAATTCATAGAAAATTTATTTTAACTCATTTTTAACCCATTCTAGTTTCTATAATTTGGTATTAATATTGTTTATCACTTAGTAACATTGTTTTAGCATGAAACCCCTAGTAAATTTGATCACTTAATTAATCTTGTACCGAACACATAAATACTTCAGAAAATCATAACTTCGTCGTTCTATTTTCGATTTGGTCCATTCAAGTCGCGTTAGCTTCATATAAATATTTACTATGCAAAAACAACATTTATTGTACCTATAATTATATCTTTATTTAACTTATGTTGGTTAATCTTGTTAATACGCCTATCATTATAATCTACTAAAATATGATATATGGTCAATTTATAATTTAGGTTAAAATTGAATTAATTACTACTTTAGGTTATCTTTTCTCTTGATTTATAAAATAAACATAAGACCTAGTTGTAATTACTTAATCATGTGGGTCTTCCGTAAACTATACCTCTCACTCGTATCTCCGTTATTAGTGGTTCTCGAAACCGCGATCTCGTAGTGATGCGTAGATCATTATTATGCAGTATGTTCTTATGTTTGGTGTGATGTTAATTTTGTCTATACCATGTCTGTTTGTATTGCTACGACTAGCGCGAGGTTCGAGGATCTGAAGAATCACCCTAGTAATTGGAATCTCAAGTGTCAGGCAAGTTGTGCCCTTGATCCACTTTTGTTACCCAATAACATTCTTTATTATCATTATTCAATACATAGGTTTAATTTTGATGGGACCCAATAGGTCACCCTAGTCTATTTATCCTGTTTACCTTGTTTACCTCTGAATCACTTGGGTAGTTCTGCTATTGCTTTATTTGGTTTTGGGTTAATATTTCATTATATCCATGTTCCAATTATGTTGTTATTCTATTTATGTTCATGTCAAGATCATTATTATCTTTAATTGGAACATGGAGCTTAACTTGAGAAACACGTGCCACCACGAGGGAGGAATGGGACCCCTTGGCTAACTAATTAGGAAAGCTAGTGGAATACTACCTTATCCGAAAGGGGCAACGGTAGTAGGGGAGTTGCATGCAAGGAGGTTCTCGGGTTGATTTTGCTGCGATGGCGGTCAGACGGGGGATTCTTGCAAGTGCTCTTCCCATAAACTGTAGCGGGTTTTCGGGAGCTAGTAGAACTTTGTAAAGGCCTCATAGTGGATCCCTAGCCATTCACCTCGGTAGTGTCTAAGGGTCTAGCTAACCCTGGCGACATAGGAAACACGACTCGTGGGTAAAGGGTACAACCTCTGCAGAGTGTAAAACTGGTATACTAGCCGAGCTCGCGGTCATGAGCAGCTCAGGACTCTCTGATGATTAAATTATGGAACCTAAACTCAATTTGTTATTTGCATTTGCATGGGTTTATTATTAATTTTGTTCTATTATATTATTATGGTTTGTTATTCACTTACACTTAGTAACTGCTAATAAAATTTTGACCAACTTATAAAAGCAATGCTCAACTTTAACCTCTATTGTTGATCAGCCTTACATTTCATGAACTCCAACCTTTGGTGAGTTCATGCCACATTATTCCCCACAACTTGTTGAGCGATGAACATGTGTGAGCTCACCCTTGCTGTCTCACACCCCCCCCATAGGTCAAGAACAGGTATCACTAGAGGAGGCGCATGGTGGATGTGCGCTGTGTTCGTGAGAGGTCTAGGTCGTCGTCTCCCAGTTGACTTTCTGGCGCCAAGGATGGATTTTAGATCTTGTTATATTTATCTTTTATTTTGTAAGACTTCCGCTATGTATTAAGTACTCTGATTATATTATGATATTTATCTCTATACACTCTGTTATTATATATGGTGTCTTCTTTAGCGCATGTATGAGATGCACCTGGCTTTGTTCCTTAAAGCCGAGTATGACAATGTGTCTATTTATGTATATTTTCTTTATATTTATATTGTATTTCCCTACATCCTTGTTTCTTTTATTTTTCTAAGATGTAAGTTTGGTCTTAAATCCTAATTTAGGGCACTAACATATTTTCATTAATATTGCTAATACTGAATGCACAAACACAGAAATCCAATATGATGCATTGATTATTTAGGTGTTATTAACTAATTGTTCACCTTTAATATGGTTATTCTCATGTTATAATGAGTAGAAGACAAAACACCTAATGGGGATCAACTCTTTTCTTATTATTTATAAGTTGGGTATTACAATGTGCTGAGCAGCCCCGAAGTGCATGGGTGGCAGCACCAAAAGTGTCGTTGGAGGCATGCCCATAAACTTCTTTAGTAGCCCGACACGGAAAACGTCACATCTTCCTATGCAAATGATCTTAATGGAAGTGATATTTACATTATTCTATATTTAAAGGAAGTGTGTACATATGTCATATTTCTTCCCGATATTAAATAGGTATGCTTTGGTATGTTGTGTTTCGTGGTCACAAAATTAGAGCGTATGCGGACTGGACAGATTGCAATGAATAGGTGATAGACTTCCACGACTGCTCCTTGAAGCAGTATGAAAGGGAAGAAGAGGTCGACAATGCATTCAAGGCATTCATAGAGTGTGTATTATTAGATTGTCATGTAACCTGATGAAATGAATGAATAAATTGTACTAATATTTGGTGTAATGTAATAGTAATCACTCTTTCATTAAATGGCAATCAATACTTATTTTAAAACAACAACAATGTCAAAGTTCAACAAAATCGGATAACTTATCCACATTCTATAAACCTACTTGCAAAGACTTAGCCAAATTTTTCATAAGAAGTGGCCTGGCCAGCTCAACCAAACAACAATTCAACTTAAGTCAGTCGCATAGCCAGGTAAACCAAACAATAGCTAGGTTTGTGCAACATATCGGGCTATCTACAACCAAACATATCACAATAGTTACATCCAGCCAGTTTGTGGCCAGCCTAGCTAGAAAATCTAGCAAGGTCAGATTCTAGCCACCCTACCAAATAGGTCCTAAATGTACCTATAGAACAACAAAGATACTAAAATGTATGGTTCCTATGTTTACATTCAAACTTAGGAAGAAATTGGGGAAAACAATGCACATGCTTGTTTGGTTGGTTGTTTAGCCTTGATCTGGCTAGATTTCTAGATGAGACTATGTGTGATCATGCTAATGTAATGCACGTGGGTCTTTTACTTCTAATGGCTAGGCCAACTATTTTAGATTAGAGTATGTTTGGTTGCCTATTTCTGGTCTAGTTTGTTTTCGATCTAGTCTATTTTGTATTTCAAAATTTATATGGCAAGACTATTCTAGTTTGATTCGTAAAAGTGCCAATAACATAAATATGAAATTGGCTTAATGATAAAATATTTTAATTAAGATATTTAGCAAAAAGAGCTAGTTGAGAAGGTATTTTGATTTTTTGTGCACTTAAAGATTTTGCTCTGGCATAGTGTGGCCAGTTGGAAACGCTTAAATTTGGCGTACTAACTTATCTAGTCTAGCATTCCTTTCTATACTACCGAGTCTTAGATTTTAGGTAACCAAACAAACTTTGTCACATTATTGTAGCCTACCTAGGGTGGTAGCCAAACAATCAAACAACCCATACATACCAGGCGGAGGTGAAAGCATAGTGACCTCCTAGATGAGGCATAAAGCGTGTGTGGTGAAAAGGATTAGGGATAAGGGGCTGATTGGTTGACTTTATGGTCAAGCCTGGCTCATATCTAGTGAATCTAGCTTAGATAGGCGTGGGTGAGAACATGCAACATATTATGTTTGGTTGTCTGTATGTGTCCAGTCTAATGCATTAGAGATGTTGTTTGGTTGTTTTGTATGAATACTTGGTGTATAAGCTCAAAATCTATTAAAGTTTATTACATTTCTGTGTGATCCGACAATTCTCGCCTCTATAAATTTACCATATCATGCCTCAAGATTAAATCCACTTTTAAATAATTTATAATCATTCATTATACATTAATTACATGTTAATACATCATTAGAAAAGATCAACAATATATCTATAAATTTACCCCAAGCCTCAAATCCACTTTTAAATAAATTAAAATCGTTTAGTAGATACTAATAACACGTTAATACATCATTAAGAAAGATTGATGGTTGCACCAGCATAGCTAGGCTCACCAGAAACACTTTGATTTTTGTTTCCGTGGAGTCTGGCTGAGAGAGGCTTCTTATATTGTATGTGCTAGATTTAACTGTTAGTTTAGACAATCAATCATCTAAAGGTTACATCCGAAGAATCTATCTGAGCTATATACAGACAATCAATTAGACCCTAAATTTGTCGTTAGTCATACAAAATACTATTTTATATTGTAGATTTTATTGTTTACAAGGAAGTTTAAAATAAGGGATAAGATACGAGATGAGATGGATAATCAGCTGGAGACCGTCTAAGACAACCGGCAAATACTATCTTATAGTGACACGCTGCTTGTTACTGCTTGTGTTACAGTAATCCATCGGTGGGCCAAATCACAACCATAGATACCCGATCAAATGATGGTGTGGACACTGTAGGTGCTCGGGAACCAAAACAAACTCCCTTGTAGAGTAAAAAAAATTATGCCCTTAATTCAGCGCTACTGCTCAGTTTTACTTTTTTCTGATAGCAATGAGTAAAATATATTTTCGGTCCTTAAACTTGTTTGACTGTATCATCTCAGTCCATAAACTTTTAAAAAATGTCTCTTAAGGGCTTAATTGCTATTCGGGTTTCAATTAAGTCCTAATGGATCTATTACCCTGATCTGGCTATCTCAGACCTCCCTCTGCCTAGTTTTACTCTTACTCCTCCTTGTCTTTGTACAACGACTGGGTTGACCTCGCCGTGGCGCTCGACACCCTCTTTCATCTTCCCCTGTATCCTTCACATTGCATCACACCATGCATGGCCTCCTTGCCCTCCTCCTCGCAGCCACAGGCCCACAGTCCCCTCGCCACCTCTCCACCCTCCACATCGATCTTGATGCCTAGGCCAAGGCCCATGCCTTGAGAGACCAGCTACTCTCTAGCGCCCACCCGAGCCTCCTCGCCCAGGGCGTCAATCGCCTGCGGAATGTCGTCGCCGACGCTACCATAGTGGCCACTCAGCAAGGCGACACCACCCGCACCATGTCAGATGCACTTGTATTGCTTGGGGAGGTCGCCGACTTTCTCGATGCATGGGCTCACCACCGTGAGCCCTACATCGCCGACATCACATGTGAAGCCACACCGGTCCATCGAGCTTCTCTCCCCCTCCTACATCGGCTTAAGGAAGAAGAAGAGAAAGACCTTTACGATACGAGCTAGTTGAAACTCAGAACAATAATTAAGCCCTTAAGAGACATACTTTAGAAGTTTATGGACCAGAATGACATAATTAGACAAGTTTAGTGACTGAAAATATATTTTACTCAATAATAATGTGTTGGACACCAAAATGAGCGGACGGTCCGGCCCTTGGGCCCGGATAGTCCGCGTGTCCCGAGATTAGATTAACTCGGGTGTTTATCCTTATCTCGTGCGTGGTTATCCATCTAATCACGTGGGAGTTGTTGGCTATCTCTTAGGAAAAGGTCCAGACCTCCTCCCCTAAAAATATAAAGGGGTACGGCCGATTGAGAACCCCCGAACACATTCCAATCGAATCAATTACTTTATTTACTTTTCGTGTCCTAGGAGTAGACGTAGCGTAGTTCTAGTTGTAGCCTTTCGCATATCCACCCCACCTCTATTCAACTCTACGTCGTCTAGATCCATCTTGGGTGGCCTATCGATCCCAAGACGACCCTAGGATCTCACCCCTCCCGGGGGGCAAGATCTAGTTGTCCACTCAAGATCTCTTCCTCGAATTGATCTCTTAATTCCTAGGCGACTCCACGTCATCTGGGGACGCCCCGGGTGACCTGTCGACCCGGAGCACCTTAAGATCTTTCCCTCCTAGGGGACGAGATCTAGATTCCAGCAAGGAGGAGGAACACGACCCTATCGCTAGGTCGCAGACCGTCCGGCCCAGATCTGCGAATCGTTCGGTGTGACGCAGGGAAGGCACCACTCCTGCGCCCAGGTCGCGGTCCGTCCGACCTAGGGCCACGGACCGTCCGCGCCGCCGCAGAGGGCACCGCCAGGCGGTACACCACCTAGTGATTGGCGCTGCCTAGATCGGCGCCAACATACTTTTTGGCGACTCCGCTGGGGATGAGGTTGCAGATCTACAAAATCAGGATTACATGGCCGATTCTAAAGATCTCAACGGTGCTTCTCCAAACAGCAACACAAGGCTGACTAATTTATCGGCCGCTGAGCGTGAAAGATTAAAAGATGACATGAAGAAAATAGACGAGGAGGTCCAGCGACAAACAAATCAGGTGCTCAAGGTGGCGGATAAGTGGTTCCTCTCGCACTTCAGGATAGATTGCCACCAGAAGACCATCCAAGAGAGGGAGATAAACGACGAGTACATGTCAGCCGTGCTGCAACAGCTCCCCACGATAGGTGATGCCAGGTCAGCCGATGATATTCCATTTATTAAATTTTTTTGATAATCGAATTAAAAGTATCACAGAGGATATAGAAAGGATGGTGCATGCATTAGGAGAAACTCACATGCCTAATTTTTTATCACATAAATTAAGCGCCAAAACAATTGCGCCAAACACATCGGCAACAAATGGGTTTCCCCAGCCATATTCTGGTATGCTGATGGACTCATATCCAGGACGGCCGTCACCACCATCTTCGCTAAATGGTGAGTCAACTCTGAGCACGGCCGGACTGTCTGCACACAATCGCGGACTGTCCGGCCCTCCGTCAGACCGTCCGGCACCCTACGCCGGACAGTCCGGAGTTACACAAAGCCCACCACAAGGGTCACAGGTGTTGCCTGACGTGACCGGATAGTCCAGGGATAGTACCGGACCATCCGATCCACTCGCAGACCGTCCGACTGCGTAGGTCAGACCGTCCGGAGCACCAGAAGTCACCTATGATGCGCCTAGTGCGAAAGGTCGGCATAAATATAACCGGCCACCCAAGCCCCAAGAACCAAAAAAGTCACATGTCCCTGAGCTTGTTTGGCCCACTAAGGCCAAACCTTCTGTTCGCTCTCACCCGCACTCGACACAAAAGGAAAAAGTTAAGTTCACATTTAATATTACTAAGTGTGATAAAATATTTGATGAGTTGCTTAAACATGGTAATATTAAATTGTCACATGTAATTTCGCCGGTTGAACAATTAAAGGGCGCGTTTATTGCAAATGGCATGGCTCCTTTCTCCATAACACCAATGATTGTGCCGTCTTCCCTCGGCAAATACAATTGTCTATAAATGAAGGCCGGTTGAGGTTTCAAAAAGAGGTGAAAATTGATAGGCCACCTGTTCCTATCACCACATTAGAGCCAACGAGAAAAAAGGCCATAATTCGGCCTTGTGCGGCCGATAAAAGTAAAGATAAAAATATCGTCATTAGTGATCCTCGCACACCAAATATGTCACGCAGAATGGTTACTCTGAAGGCTCTGGACAAAAGAAAGACCGGAGGCACCGGGGGGCAAACACGATCGGACACCCAATCACGGTCACCTGTCCTGCGTACGCCGGACGGTCCGGATACTAAGGCCAAACAGTCCGAGACAGGAGTGGACGGTCCGGCTATAATGGTCGGACAGTCCGCAGACAGTCAGAAGCAACAACCTCAGACCATCGTGAGAGCACCTAGAGGGGGGTGAATAGGTGATCCTGTAAAACTTAAACTTAAGCCACCAAAAACTTGATTAGGTGTTAGCACAATAATGCCAAGTGGCTAGAGAGGAGTCTCAACAAAACACAATAACCACAAGAGATCAATCACAGAGATGGCACAGTGGTTTATCTCGTGGTTCGGCCAAGACCAACGCTTGCCTACTCCACGTTGTGGCGTCCCAACGGACGAGGGTTGCAATCAACCTCTCTCAAGCGGTCCAAAGACCCACTTGAATACCACGGTGTTTTGCTTTGCTTTTCTATATCCCATTCACGAGGAATCTCCACAACTTGGAGTCTCTCGCCCTTACACTTGAAGTTCACAAAGAAGCACGAAGTAAGGGAGGGATGAGCAACGCACACAAGACACAAAATCAGAATGTCAACACGCATACAAGTCGCAACAAGAGCTCACAACACAACCCGACGAGTTCACAACTCAACTAAAGCTCTAGATGCTATCACGAAGAAACAAATGCGTGGAATCGAAGTCTTGGTGCTTAGGAATGCTTTGAGTATGCTTGATGTTTTCCTCCATGCGCCTAGGGGTCCCTTTTATAGCCCCAAGGCAGCTAGGAGCCGTTGAGAGCATTCCAGGAAGGCTGATCTTGCCTTCTGTCGCCTGGCGCACCGGACAGTCCGGTGCCCCACCGGACACTGTCCGGTGCAGATATCCTTCCTTATTTGGCGAAGCCGACCGTTGGAGTCTGAGAGCCGTTGGCGCACCGGACACTGTCCGGTGCCCACCGGACAGTCCGGTGCCTCCTTCTAGCCGTTAGCTCGACCACGTGTCCCGCGCAGATCGCGCGGCCGACCGTTGGCCCGGTCGATCGTTGGCTCACCGGACAGTCCGGTAAATTTTAGCCGTACGTTGTTAATCATCTCCCGAGAGCGACGAGTTCGCCTGTGAACGGCTCACCGGACAGTCCGGTGAATTATAGCCGTACACCACCGTCGAAGTCCCGAGAGCAGCAAGTTCGCCAGAGTCAGTCTGGCGCACCGGACACTGTCCGGTGCACCCAGACTGAGCAGACTTTGGCAGAACAAAGCCATCTCTTCTCTAACTTGATTTTTCCTGTTTCCAGCACTTAGACACAATACATTAGTCCATAAAACAATGTACTAAGTCTAGAAACATACCTTTTGACATGATTTGCACTTTGTCCACCACTTTGCATAGATTAACACAAAAGCACTTGTGTTGGCACTCAATCACCAAAATACTTAGAAATGGCCCAAGGGCACATTTCCCTTTCAATCTCCCCCTTTTTGGTGATTTATGCCAACACAACATAAAGCAACTAGAACAAGTGCAATATCAATGCAAATGAAAACCCAAAGTTGTTTTGAATCAAATTTGGCATATATGGATCACTCTTTGCCACCACTTGGTTTGTTTTTGCAAATCAAACTCAAATTCCTATCTCTAAGTCAAATTCACTTGTAGAGACATAAAGAGAGGTATTCCAAAAGAAATTGATCAAGGATTTCAAAAACTCCCCCTTTTTCCCATAATCAACACTTCTCCCCACAAGAGGCTAACTTTTGACAAAAGAGACAATAAAAGAGTTTTGACAGACCAATAAAAGAGTTTTGACAAACCAAAAGCTCTATTCTACTATTTTCAAAATCTCTCAAGTGGTAGCTGATCCATTTATTGCTTTGGCCTTTATTTTCTCCCCCTTTGGCATCAAGCACCAAAACGGGATCAATCTTGGCCCAAGAACCCCATTGCCTCACCAAAATCTTCAATAAGAATACAAAGGCAATAAGAGTACATGAGATGAACTTGGAATAAGTTACCCTCTCATCGGAGTGCAGTGGAAGTCTTTCATGGTCCAAGTCCACCTTTTCCCTTTCAAACCACCTTTGAGACTAAAACAAGCAAACTCAAGCACACGGTTAGTCTCAAAGGGTCAAGTTGTAGCACATCTCCCCCTAAATATGTGCATCACTTGCAAGAGGACTTGTGAGGTCCAGGGAGTGTTTGTACAACTTGAGCACCACAAGTAAGCAACAAAAATGCATAAGGAACATGATCAAAGGCATAAACACATGTATGCTATAAATCAATCCAAGTTTCGCGAATCTAGGACATTTAGCTCACTACGCAGCCTGCAAAAGGTCTTCTCATCTAAAGGCTTGGTAAAGATATCGGCTAGCTAGTTCTCGGTGCTAACATGAAACACTTCGATATCTCCCTTTTGCTGGTGGTCTCTCAAAAAGTGATGCCGGATGTCAATGTGCTTTGTGCGGCTGTGCTCAACAGGATTTTCTGCTATTCGGATAGCACTCTCATTATCACATAGGAGTGGGACTTTGCTCAGATTGTAGCCAAAGTCCTGGAGGGTTTGCCTCATTCAAAGTAGTTGCGCGCAACACTGTCCTGCGGCAACATACTCGGCCTCAGCGGTGGATAGGGCAACGGAAGTTTGTTTCTTAGAATTCCATGACACCAGGGACCTTCCTAAGAATTGGCACGTCCCTGATGTACTCTTCCTATCGACCTTACATCCAGCATAGTCAGAATCTGAATATCCAATCAAGTCAAAGTTAGACCCCTTTGGATACCAGATCCCGAAGCAAGGCGTAGCGACTAAATATCTAAGAATTCGCTTCACGACCACTAAGTGACACTCCCTTGGATAGGATTGAAATCTAGCACACATGCATACGCTAAGCATAATATCCGGTCTACTAGCACACAAATAAAGTAAAGACCCTATCATAGACTGGTATGCTTTTTGATCAACGGACTTACCTCCTTTGTTGAGGTCGGTGTGTCCGTCGGTTCCCATTGGCGTCTTTGCGGGCTTGGCATCCTTCATCCCAAACCACTTTAGCAAGTCTTGCGTGTACTTTGTTTGGGAGATGAAGGTGCCGTCCTTGAGTTGCTTCACTTGGAACCCAAGGAAGTAGTTCAACTCGCCCATCATCGACATCTCGAATTTCTGCGTCATTACCCTGCTAAACTCTTCACAAGACTTTTGATTAGTAGAACCAAATATTATGTCATCGACATAAATTTGGCACACAAAAAGATCACCATCGCAAGTCTTAGTAAAAAGAGTTGGATCGGCTTTCCCAACCTTGAAAGCATTAGCAATTAAAAAGTCTCTAAGGCATTCATACCATGCTCTTGGGGCTTGCTTAAGTCCATAGAGCGCCTTAGAGAGCTTACACACGTGGTCGGGGTACCGTTCATCCTCGAAGCCAAGGGGTTGCTCCATGTACACCTCCTCCTTGATCGGCCCATTGAGGAAGGCGCTCTATGGACTTAAGCAAGAATGGTGAGCGGCATATGCTAGCAAAGATACGAATGGACTCTAGCCTAGCCACAGGAGCAAAAGTCTCCTCAAAGTCCAAACCTGCGACTTGGGCATAACCTTTTGCCACAAGTCGAGCCTTGTTCCTCGTCACCACCCCGTGCTCGTCCTGTTTGTTGCGGAACACCCACTTGGTTCCCACAACGTTTTGCTTAGGACGAGGCACCAGTGTCCAAACTTCATTATGCTTGAAGTTGTTGAGCTCTTCCTGCATGGCCAACACCTAGAACGGATCTAGCAAGGCCTCTTCTACCCTGAAAGGCTCAATAGAAGAGACAAAAGAGTAATGCTCACAAAAATTCACCAATCTAAAGCGAGTAGTTACTCCCTTGCTAATATCACCCAAAATTTGGTCGACGGGATGATTCCTTTGAATTGTCGCTCGAACTTGGGTTGGAGGTGCCTGAGGTGCTTCTTCCTCTTCAACTTGGACATCCTATGCTCCCCCTTGATCACGTACCTCCACTTGAGGTACCTGTTCGTCATCTTGGGTTGGAGGATGCACCATTGTTGAGGAAGACGGTTGATCTTGCTCCAATTGTTCCTGAGGCCGCACATCTCCAATCGCCATGGTGCGTATCGCGGTCGTTGGAACGTCTTCTTCATCTACATCATCAAGATCAACAACTTGCTCTCTTGGAGAGCCATTAGTCTCATCAAATACAATGTCGCTAGAGACTTCAACCAAACCCGATGATTTGTTGAAGATCCTATATGCCTTTGTATTTGAATCATAACCTAATAAAAACCCTTCTACAGCTTTGGGAGCAAATTTAGAAGTTCTACCTTTCTTCACAAGAATATAACACTTGCTCCCAAATACACGAAAATAAGACACATTGGGTTTGTTACCAGTTAGCAGCTCATACGAAGTCTTCTTGAGGAGGCGGTGAAGGTAGACCCGGTTGATGGCGTGGCAAGCCGTGTTCACGGCTTCCGACCAAAAGCGCTCGGGGGTCTTGAACTCTCCAAGCATAGTCCTCGCCATATCGATGACCGTCCTGTTCTTCCTCTCTACCACACCATTTTGCTGTGGTGTGTAGGGAGCGGAGAACTCGTGCTTGATCCCCTCCTCCTCAAGGAACTCCTCCACTTGAAGGTTCTTGAATTCGGACCCATTGTCGCTCCTTATCTTTTTCACCTTGAGCTCAAACTCATTTTGAGTTCTCTTGAGGAAGCGCTTGAGGGTCCCTTGGGTTTCAGATTTGTCCTGCAAAAAGAATACCCAAGTGAAGCGGGAAAAATCATCAACTATAACAAGACCATACTTACTTCCTCCTATGCTTAGATAGGCGACAGGTCCAAAGAGGTCCATATGAAGCATCTCCAAGGGTCTTGATGTGGTCATCACATTTTTGGTGTGATGAGAGCTTCCCACCTGTTTCCCTGCTTGACAAGCTGCACAAGGTCTATCTTTTTCGAAATGCACATTAGTTAGACCTATCACGTGTTCTCCCTTTAGAAGCTTGTGGAGGTTCTTCATCCCCACATGTGCTAAGCGGCGATGCCACAGCCAGCCCATGCAAGTCTTAGCAATTAAGCATGCATCTAGACCGGCCTCTTCTTTTGCAAAATCAACCAAATAAAGTTTGCCGTCTAGTACACCCTTAAAAGCTAGTGAACCATCACACTTTCTAAAGACAGACACATCTACATTTGTGAATAGACAATTATATCCCATATTGCATAATTGACTAACTGAGAGCACCTAGAGGGGGGTGAATAGGTGATCCTGTAAAACTTGAAACTTAAGCCACAAAAACTTGGTTAAGCGTTAGCACAATAATCGCCAAGTGGCTAGAGAGGAGTCTCAACAAAACACAATAACCACAAGAGATCAATCACAGAGTTGGCACGATGGTTATCCCGTGGTTCGGCCAAGACCAACGCTTGCCTACTCCGCGTTGTGGCGTCCCAACGGACGAGGGTTGCAATCAACCCCTCTCAAGCGGTCCAAAGACCCACTTGAATACCATGGTGTTTTGCTTGCTTTTCTAAATCCCGTTCGCGAGGAATCTCCACAACTTGGAGCCTCTCGCCCTTACACTTGAAGTTCACAAAGAAGCACGGAGCAAGGGAGGGATTAGCAACTCACACAAGACACAAAGACCACAGCGAACACGCACACACAATGCCCAGACTTAAGCTCAAAAGACTAGCACACTAGAACGGAGCTCAAATGACTAGAATGTCGAACAAGTGCGCAAGAATGAAGTGTGAGTGATCAAGATTGCTCAAGGAATGCTTGGTGTTCTCCTCCATGCGCCTAGGGGTCCCTTTTATAGCCCCAAGGCAGCTAGGAGCCGTTGAGAGCAATTCTGGAAGGCAGATCTTGCCTTCTGTCGACTGGTGCACCGTACAGTCCGGTGCACCACCGGACATTGTCCGGTGCAGATATCCTTCCTTATTTGGCGAAGCCGACCGTTGGAGTCTGAGAGCCGTTGGCGCACCGGACACTGTCCGGTGCACACCGGACAGTCCGATGCACCAATGTGACCGTTGGCTCGGCCACGCGTCACGCGCGGAATCCTCGGCCGACCGTTGCCCCAGCTGACTGTTGACTCACCGGACAGTCCGGTGCACCACCGGACAGACCGGTGAATTTTAGCCATACGCCGTTAATCCTCTCCTGAGAGCGACGAGTTCGCCTGTGAACGGCTCACCGGACAGTCCGGTGCACCACCGGACAGACCGGTGAATTTTAGCCGTACACCGCCGTCGAAGTCCCGAGAGCAGCCTGTTCGCCAGAGCCAGCCTGGTACACCGGACACTGTCCGGTGCACCACCGGACAGTCCGGTGCACCCAGACGAGCAGACTTTGGCTGAACAAAGCCATCTCATTTCCAATTCAATTTTTCCTGTTTCCAGCACTTAGAACCAATACATTAGTCCATAAAAACAATGTACTAAGTCTAGAAACATACCTTTTGACAAGATTTGCACTTTGTCCACCACTTTGCATAGATTAGCATAAAAGCACTTGTGTTGGCACTCAAACACCAAAATACTTAGAAATGGCCCAAGGGCACATTTCCCTTTCAATCTCCCCCTTTTTGGTGATTTATGCTAACACAACATAAAGCAACTAGAACAAGTGCAATATCAATGCAAATGAAAACCAAAGGTTGTTTTGAATCAATTTTGGCATATATGGATCATACTTTGCCACCACTTGGTTTGTTTTTGCAAATCAAACTCAAATTTCTATCTCTAAGTCAAATCCACTTGTAGAGACATAAAGAGAGGTATTCCAAAAGAAATTGATCAAGTATTTCAAAAACTCCCCCTTTTTCCCATAATCAACACTTCTCCCCACAAGAGGCCAACTTTTGACAAAAGAGACAATAAAAGAGTTTTGACAAACCAAAAGCTCTAATCTACTATTTTCAAAATTTCTCAAGTGGTAGCTGATCCATCTATTACTTTGGCCTTTATTTTCTCCCCCTTTGGCATCAAGCACCAAAACGGGATCAATCTTGGCCCTTTAACCCCATTGCCTCACCAAGATCTTCAAATAAGAGTACAAAGGCAATAAGGAGACATGAGATGAACTTGGAATAAGTTACCCTCTCATCGGAGTGCAGTGGAAGTCTTTCATGGTCCAAGTCCACCTTTTCCCTTTCAAAACTCCTTTGAGACTAAATCAAGCAAACTCAAGCAAACGGTTAGTCTCAAAGGGTCAAGTTGTAGCACAGCTCCCCCTAAATATGTGCATCACTTGCAAAAGGGACTTGTGAGGTCCAGGGAGTGTTTGTACAACTTGAGCACCACAAGTAAGCAACAAAATGCATAAGGAACATGATCAAAGGCATAAACACATGTATGCTATAAATCAATCCAAGTTCCACGAATCTAGGACATTTAGCTAACTACACAGCCTGCAAAAGGTCTTTTCATCTAAAGGCTTAGTGAAGATATCAGCTAGCTGGTTCTCGGTGCTAACATGAAACACTTCGATATCTCCCTTTTGCTGGTGGTCTCTCAAAAAGTGATGCCGGATGTCAATGTGCTTTGTGCGGCTGTGCTCAACAGGATTTTCCGCTATTCGGATAGCACTCTCATTGTCACATAGGAGTGGGACTTTGCTCAGATTGTAGCCAAAGTCCCGGAGGGTTTGCCTCATCCAAAGTAGTTGCGCGCAACACTGTCCTGCGGCAACGTACTCGGCCTCAGCGGTGGATAGGGCAACGGAAGTTTGTTTCTTAGAGTTCCACGACACCAGGGACCTTCCTAAGAATTGGCACGTCCCCGATGTACTCTTCCTATCGACCTTACATCCAGCATAGTCGGAATCTGAGTATCCAATCAAGTCAAAGTTAGACCCCTTTGGATACCAGATCCCGAAGCAAGGCGTAGCGACTAAATATCGAAGAATTCGCTTCACAGCCACTAAGTGACACTCCTTAGGATCGGATTGAAATCTAGCACACATGCATACGCTAAGCATAATGTCCGGTCTACTAGCACATAAATAAAGCAAAGAACCTATCATGGACCGGTATGCTTTTTGATCAACGGACTTACCTCCTTTGTTGAGGTCGGTGTGTCCGTCGGTTCCCATCGGAGTCTTTGCGGGCTTGGCGTCCTTCATCCCAAACCGCTTTAGCAAGTCTTGCGTGTATTTCGTTTGGGAGATGAAAGTGCCGTCCTTGAGTTGCTTCACTAGGAATCCAAGGAAGTAGTTCAACTCGCCCATCATCGACATCTCGAATTTCTGCGTCATCACCCTGCTAAACTCTTCACAAGACTTTTGGTTAGTAGAACCAAATATTATGTCATCGACATAAATTTGGCACACAAAAAGATCACCATCGCAAGTCTTAGTGAAAAGAGTTGGATCGGCTTTCCCAACCTTGAAAGCATTAGCAATTAAAAAGTCTCTAAGGCATTCATACCAAGCTCTTGGGGCTTGCTTAAGTCCATAGAGCGCCTTAGAGAGCTTACACACGTGGTCGGGGTACCGTTCATCCTCGAAGCCAGGGGGTTGCTCTACGTACACCTCCTCCTTGATCGGCCCGTTGAGGAAAGCGCTCTTCACATCCATTTGGTACAACCTGAAAGAATGGTGAGCGGCATATGCTAGCAAAATACGAATTGATTCTAGCCTAGCCATAGGAGCAAACGTCTCCTCAAAGTCCAAACCTGCGACTTGGGCATAACCTTTTGCCACAAGTCGAGCCTTGTTCCTCGTCACCACCCCGTGCTCGTCCTGTTTGTTGCGGAACACCCATTTGGTTCCCACAACATTTTGCTTGGGACGAGGCACCAGTGTCCAAACTTCATTGCGCTTGAAGTTGTTGAGTTCCTCCTGCATGGCCAACACCCAGTCCGGATCTAGCAAGGCCTCTTCTACCCTGAAAGGCTCAATAGAAGAGACAAAAGAGTAATGCTCACAAAAATTAACTAATCTTGAACGAGTAGTTACTCCCTTGCTAATATCACCCAAAATTTGGTCGACGGGATGATCCCTTTAAATCGTCGCTCGAACTTGGGTTGGAGGTGCCTGAGGTGCTTCTTCCTCTTCAACTTGAACATCCTGTGCTCCCCCTTGATCATGCGCCTCCACTTGAGGTACCTGTTCGTCATCTTGGGTTGGGGGATGCACCTTTGAGGAAGACGGTTGATCTTGCTCCAATTGTTCCTGAGGCCGCACATCTCCAATCGCCATGGTACGTATCGTGGCCGTTGGAACGTCTTCTTCATCTACATCATCAAGATCAACAACTTGCTCTCTTGGAGAGCCATTAGTCTCATCAAATACAACGTCGCTAGAGACTTCAACCAAACCCGATGATTTGTTGAAGACTGAAAGGGAAATGTGCCCTTGGGCCATTTCTAAGTATTTTGGTGATTGAGTGCCAACACATGTGCTTAATTGTGAATTTATGTCCATGGATGAACAAGGTGCAAATCATGAGATAAAGGTATGTTTCTAAGCCTTAGTACATTGGTTTTGAATACTAATATACTTGTCTAAGTGTTAGAAACAGAAAGTAGAAGAAAAGAAAAGAGGAGACAAAGACTTGGCTGTGTGCAGCCAAGACTCAGTTCGGTCTGGAGCACCGGACTGTCCGGTGTGCACCGGACAGTGTCCGGTGCGCCAGGCTGACTCCGCTCGAACTGGCTGCTCTCGGGAATTCGCCGATGGCGTACGGCTAAAATTCACCGGACTGTCCGGTGTGCACCGGACTGTCCGGTGAGCCAACGGTCGGCCGGGGCCAACGGTCGGCCGCGCAATCCGCGCGGGACACGTGGCTGAGCCAACGGTCGGAAGACGGCACCGGACTGTCCGGTGTGCACCGGACATGTCCGGTGCGCCAACGGCTCCCAGATCTACAACGGTCGGCAACGGTCGGAAGTGCCAGTTATGGAAACAAATCGGGCACCGGACAGTGTCCGGTGTGCACCGGACTGTCCGGTGCCCCCGACGACAGAAGGCAAGGATGGCCTTCCGGATTTGCTCTCAACGGCTCCTAGCTGCCTTGGGGCTATAAAAGGGGCCCCTAGGCGCATGGAGGAGACACACAAGCAACCTTTGAGCATTCTTGATCATCCACACTCAGTCTTTGCGCATTCGTTTGTCATTCTAAGTGTTTCGAGCTCCGTTCTAGTGAGAACTTTGTGATACTCTTGTGAGCTCGATTCTTGGCCGTGTGTGTGCGCGTTTCGCTGTGGATTTGTGTGTGTTGCTTCCCTCCCTTACTCTGTGCTTCTTTGTGATCATATACTTGTAAGGGCAAGAGACTCCAATTTGTGGAGATTCCTTGCAAACGGGATAGTGAAAGGAAAAACAAAACACCGTGGTATTCAAGTGGGTCTTTGGACCGCTTGAGAGGGGTTGATTGCAACCCTCGTCCGTTGGGACGCCACAACGTGGAGTAGGCAAGCGTTGGTCTTGGCCGAACCACGGGATAAACCACTGTGTCACCTCTGTGCTTGATCTCTTGTGGTATTGTGTTTTGTTGAGACTTCTCTTTAGCCACTTGGCAACTATTGTGCTAACACTTAACAAGTTTTTGTGGCTTAAAGTTTAAGTTTTCACAGGATCACCTATTCACCCCCCCCCCTCTAGGTGCTCTCAATTGGTATCGGAGCCGTTCTCTTCACAAAGGGACTAACCGCCCGAAGAGATGGATCCTAAGGGGAAGGGTATCGTGATCAACGACAAAGAGAAGGAATCCTTCGTCAACGAGCCGAAGGACGACAAGCCTACCGACTCCGGCTCGGGTCATAGACGGAAGGAAGGGAAGAAGAAGAAGACAAGGCGCATCAAGGAGATCGTCTACTACGACAGCGATGAGTCTACTTCTTCCCAAAAGGACGAAGACCACAACGACTACGAGAGAAGGAAATCGGTTAATTCGAACTTTTCTTTTGATTACTCTCGTATTCCGCAAAGTTCACATTCACATTTGCTCTCCATTCCACTCGGCAAGCCCCCACACTTTGATGGAGAGAACTACGGATTTTGGAGCCACAAAATGCGTAGTCACCTATTCTCTCTCCATCCTAGTATATGGGAGATTGTAGAGAGTGGAATGCACTTTGATAGTTCGGATAGTCCCATGTTCATTAATGAACAAATTCATAAGAATGCACAAGCTACTACTGTTCTTCTAGCTTCCTTGTGCAGGGATGAATACCATAAAGTGAGCGGCTTGGATAACGCCAAGCAAATCTGGGACACCCTCAAGATTTCTCATGAGGGGAACGACGTCACCTTGCTCACCAAGATGGAGTTGGTGGAGGGTGAGCTTGGACGGTTCGCAATGATAAGGGGCGAGGAGCCGACGCAAACATACAACCGGCTCAAGACCCTTATCAACAAGATAAGGAGCTACGGAAGCACACGATGGACGGACCACGACGTCGTCCGCCTAATGCTCAGGTCATTTACCGTTCTTGATCCTCATTTGGTGAACAATATACGTGAAAATCCCAGGTACACCAAGATGTCGCCCGAAGAAGTTCTTGGGAAATTTGTTAGCGGGCGAATGATGATCAAGGAGGCGAGGTATGTGGACGACGCCTTGAATGGTCCGATCAACGAACCGCAACCCCATGCTCTCAAGGCAACACGAAGCAAGGAGACGCTACCCAGCAAAGTGGCACAGATTGAGGCGGCCGGACTCAATGATGAAGAGATGGCTCTCATCATCAAGAGATTCAAGACGGCGCTAAATGGTCGCAAGGGGCAGCCAAGCAAGACCAAGACAAAGGGGAAGCGCTCATGCTTCAAATGCGGTAAGCTTGGTCATTTTATCGCTAACTGTCCCGATAATGAAAGTGACCAGGAAAAGGGGAACAAAAGAGAGAAGAAGAAGCAATACAAGAAGGCAAAGGGCGAGGCGCATCTAGGAAAGGAGTGGGACTCGGATTGCTCCTCCTCCGACTCCGACAATGAAGGACTCGCTGCTACTGCCTTCAACAAGTCTTCCCTCTTCCCCAACGAGCGTCTCACATGCCTTATGGCAAGGGAGAAGAAGGTGAGTACTCAAGACTCCACTTATGCTTCTTCTAGTGATAATGAATCTAGTGATGATGATGACATAGATTATTCATGCTTGTTCAAGGGCTTAGATAGATCTAAGATAGATAAAATCAATGAATTGATTGATGCATTGAATGAAAAGGATAGGTTTTTAGAAAAGCAGGAGGATTTATTGTATGATGAACATGATAAATTTGTAGAGGCACAAAAATCATATGCTTTAGAAGTGAAAAGAAATGAAATGCTTTCTTATGAACTATCTACTTGTCATGAAACCATTTCTACTTTACAAGGTGTTAACAATGATTTAAATGCTAAGTTAGAAGTAGCAAATAAATCTAATTCTTGTGTAGAACATGTTATGATTTGCACTAGGTGTAAGGATTTCGATGTTGATGCCTGTAGTGAACACCTAGTTTTAATTTCCAAATTAAATGAGGAATTGGCTAGTCTTAATGCCCAACTTAAGACTAGCAAGAGTGAAGTTGATAAAATAAAATTTGCAAGGGATGCCTACACGGTTGGTAGACACCCCTCAATTAAGGATGGTCTTGGCTTCAAGAGAGAGGCCAAGAACGTAACAAGCCATAAGGCTCCCATCTTCGTCAAGGAGAAGGGGAAGGCCCCTATGGCTAGTAGTGCGAAAAAGAACCATGCCTTTATGTATAATGATAGGAGAAATGCTAGAAACGCTTATAATGATTTTGATTCACATGTTTATGATTCTCATACCATGTTTGCTTCTAGTTCTTCTTATAAGCATGATAGAGATATGCGTAGGAGAAATGTTGTACATATGCCTAGGAGAAATATTGCTCATGTGCCTAGAAAGAATGTTATTCATGCTCCTAGGAAAGTAGTAAATGAACCTTCTATAATTTATTGTGCTTTAAACACTTCCTTTGCTATTTGTAGAAAGGATAGGAAAATAGTTGCTAGGAAGTTAGGGGCAAAATGCAAGGGAGACAGGACTTGCATTTGGGTCCCTAAAGACATTTGTGCTAACCTTGCAGGACCCAACATGAGTTGGGTACCTAAGACCCAAGCCTAAATTTGCCTTGCAGGTTTATGCATCCGGGGGTTCAAGCTGGATTATCGACAGCGGATGCACAAACCATATGACGGGGGAGAAGAAGATGTTCACCTCCTACGTCAAAAATAAGGATTCCCAAGATTCAATTATATTCGGTGATGGGAATCAAGGCAAGGTAAAAGGGTTAGGTAAAATTGCAATTTCTAATGAGCACTCAATTTCAAATGTGTTTTTAGTTGAGTCTCTTGGTTACAATTTGCTATCTGTTAGTCAACTATGCAACATGGGATATAATTGCCTTTTTACTAATGTAGATGTGTCTGTCTTTAGAAGATGTGATGGTTCACTAGCTTTTAAGGGTGTACTAGACGGCAAGCTTTACTTAGTTGATTTTGCAAAAGAAGAGGCCGGTCTAGATGCATGCTTAATGGCTAAGACTTGCATGGGCTGTCTGTGGCATCGCCGCTTAGCACATGTGGGGATGAAGAACCTCCACAAGCTTCTAAAGGGAGAACACGTGATAGGTCTAACAAATGTTTATTTCGAAAAAGATAGACCTTGTGCAGCTTGTCAAGCAGGTAAACAAGTGGGAGGAGCACATCACAGCAAGAATGTGATGACCACATCAAGACCTCTGGAGATGCTACATATGGACCTCTTCGGACCCGTCGCCTATCTAAGCATAGGAGGAAGTAAGTATGGTTTAGTTATTGTTGATGACTTTTCCCGCTTCACTTGGGTGTTCTTTTTGCAGGATAAGTCTGAAACCCAAGGGACCCTCAAGCGCTTCCTCAGGAGAGCTCAAAATGAGTTTGAGCTCAAGGTGAAGAAGATTAGGAGCGACAACGGGTCTGAGTTCAAGAACCTTCAAGTGGAGGAGTTTCTTAAGGAGGAAGGGATCAAGCACGAGTTCTCCGCTCCCTACACACCACAGCAAAATGGTGTGGTAGAGAGGAAGAACAGGACGCTAATCGATATGGCGAGGACGATGCTTGGAGAGTTCAAAACCCCCGAGTGCTTTTGGTCGGAAGCCGTGAACACGGCTTGCCACGCCATCAACAGGATGAAGAAGATGTTCCGACGGCCGCTATACGAACCATGGTGATTGGAGACATTCGGCCACAGGAACAAGATGAACGAGATCAACCTTCTTCCTCAACGACGGTGCATCCCCCAACTCAAGACGATGAACAGGTTCATCAACAGGAGGCGTGTGATCAAGGGGGAGCACAAGATGATCACGTGATGGAGGAAGAAGCGCAACCGGCACCTCCAACTCAAGTTCGAGCGATGATTCAAAGGGATCATCCCGTCGACCAAATTCTGGGTGACATTAGCAAGGGAGTAACTACTCGGTCTCGACTAGTTAATTTTTGTGAACATTACTCTTTTGTCTCCTCTATTGAGCCTTTCAGGGTAGAGGAGGCCTTGCTAGATCCGGATTGGGTGTTGGCCATGCAGGAGGAACTTAACAACTTCAAGCGCAATGAAGTTTGGACGCTGGTGCCTCGTCCCAAGCAAAATGTTGTGGGAACCAAGTGGGTGTTCCGCAACAAACAGGACGAGCACGGGGTGGTGACGAGGAACAAGGCTCGACTTGTGGCAAAAGGTTATGCCCAAGTCGCAGGTTTGGACTTTGAGGAGACTTTTGCTCCTGTGGCTAGGCTAGAATCAATTCGTATCTTGCTAGCATATGCCGCTCACCATTCTTTCAGGTTGTACCAAATGGATGTGAAGAGCGCTTTCCTCAACGGGCCAATAAAGGAGGAGGTGTACGTGGAGCAACCCCCTGGCTTCGAGGATGAACGGTACCCCGACCACGTGTGTAAGCTCTCTAAGGCGCTCTATGGACTTAAACAAGCCCCAAGAGCATGGTATGAATGCCTTAGAGATTTCTTAATTGCTAATGCTTTCAAAGTTGGGAAAGCCGATCCAACTCTTTTCACTAAGACTTGTGATGGTGATTTGTTTGTATGCCAAATTTATGTCGATGACATAATATTTGGTTCTACTAATCAAAAGTCTTGTGAAGAGTTTAGCAGGGTGATGACGCAGAAATTCGAGATGTCGATGATGGGCGAGTTGAACTACTTCCTTGGGTTCCAAGTGAAGCAACTCAAGGACGGCACCTTCATCTCCCAAACGAAGTACACGCAAGATCTGCTAAAGCGGTTTGGGATGAAGGACGCCAAGCCCGCAAAGACGCCGATGGGAACCGACGGACACACCGACCTCAACAAAGGAGGTAAGTCCGTTGATCAAAAAGCATACCGGTCAATGATAGGTTCTTTGCTTTATTTATGTGCTAGTAGACCGGATATTATGCTTAGCGTATGCATGTGTGCTA
Organism: Zea luxurians; assembly: GCA_029449295.1. Lineage (NCBI taxonomy): Eukaryota > Viridiplantae > Streptophyta > Magnoliopsida > Poales > Poaceae > Zea > Zea luxurians. The sequence goes on from JAOPSE010000119.1 coordinate 5,535,845, forward strand.
GATTTCAATCCGATCCTAAGGAGTGTCACTTGGTGGCGGTGAAGCGAATTCTTAGATATTTAGTCGCTACGCCTTGCTTCGGGATCTGGTATCCAAAGGGGTCTAACTTTGACTTGATTGGGTACTCAGATTCCGACTATGCTGGATGTAAGGTCGATAGGAAGAGTACATCGGGGACGTGCCAATTCTTAGGAAGGTCCCTGGTGTCATGGAACTCTAAGAAACAAACCTCCGTTGCCCTATCCACCGCTGAGGCCGAGTATGTTGCCGCAGGACAGTGTTGTGCGCAACTACTTTGGATGAGGCAAACCCTCAGGGACTTTGGCTACAATCTGAGCAAAGTCCCACTCCTATGTGACAATGAGAGTGCTATCCGAATAGCGGAAAATCCTGTTGAGCACAGCCGCACAAAGCACATTGACATCCGGCATCACTTTTTGAGAGACCACCAGCAAAAGGGAGATATCGAAGTGTTTTATGTTAGCACCGAGAACCAGCTAGCCGATATCTTTACCAAGCCTTTAGATGAGAAGACCTTTTGCAGGCTGCGTAGTGAGCTAAATGTCTTAGATTCGCGGAACTTGGATTGAATTGTAGCATACATGTATTTATGCTTTGATCATGTTCATTCTGCATTTTGTTGCTTATTATGGTGCTCAAGTTGTACAAACACTCCCTGGACCTCACAAGTCTGTTGCAAAGTGATGCACATGTTTAGGGGGAGATGTGTTACAACTTGATCCCTTGAGACTAACCATATGCTTGAGTTTGTTTGATTTAGTCTCAAAGGAGAATTGAAAGGGAAAAGGTGGACTTGGATCATGCAAGACTTCCACTGCACTCCGATGAGAGGGTAACTTATTCCAAGCCCATCTCATGAACTCTTATTGCCATTTGCTCTTAATTGAAGATTTTGGTGAGGCAATGGGGTTAAAGGGCCAAGATTGATCCCGTTTTGGTGCTTGATGCCAAAGGGGGAGAAAATAAAGGCCAAAGCAATAAATGGATCAGCTACCACTTGAGAGATTTTGAAAATAGTAGAATAGAGTTTTTGTTTTGTCAAAATTCTTATGTTGTCTCTCTTATCAAAAGTTGGCTTCTTGTGGGGAGAAGTATTGATTATGGGAAAAAGGGGGAGTTTTTTGAAATCTTTGATCAATCTCTTTTGAAATAACTCTCTTTTTGCTTCAACATGTGTGTTTAACTTAGAGATAGAGATTTGAGTTTGATTTGCAAAAACAAACCAAGTGGTGGCAAAGGATGATCCATATATGCCAAAATTGATTCAAAATAAATTTAGGTTTTATTTGAAGTGAGTTTGCACTTGTTCTAGTTGCTTTATGTTGTGTTGGCATAAATCACCAAAAAGGGGGAGATTGAAAGGGAAATGTGCCCTTGGGCCATTTCTAAGTATTTTGGTGATTGAGTGCCAACACATGTGCTTAATTGTGAATTTATGTCCATGGATGAACAAGGTGCAAATCATGAGATAAAGGTATGTTTCTAAGCCTTAGTACATTGGTTTTGAATACTAATATACTTGTCTAAGTGTTAGAAACAGAAAGTAGAAGAAAAGAAAAGAGGAGACAAAGACTTGGCTGTGTGCAGCCAAGACTCAGTTCAGTCTGGAGCACCGGACTGTCCGGTGTGCACCGGACAGTGTCCGGTGCGCCAGGCTGACTCCGCTCGAACTGGCCGCTCTCGGGAATTCGCCGACGGCGTACGGCTAAAATTCACCGGACTGTCCGGTGTGCACCGGACTGTCCGGTGAGCCAACGGTCGGCCGGGGCCAACGGTCGGCCGCGCAATCCGCGCGGGACACGTGGCCGAGCCAACGGTCGGAAGACGGCACCGGACTGTCCGGTGTGCACCGGACATGTCCGGTGCGCCAACGGCTCCCAGATCTACAACGGTCGGCAACGGTCGGAAGTGCCAGTTATGGAAACAAATCGGGCACCGGACAGTGTCCGGTGTGCACCGGACTGTCCGGTGCCCCCGACGACAGAAGGCAAGGATGGCCTTCCGGATTTGCTCTCAACGGCTCCTAGCTGCCTTGGGGCTATAAAAGGGGCCCCTAGGCGCATGGAGGAGACACACAAGCAACCTTTGAGCATTCTTGATCATCCACACTCAGTCTTTGCGCATTCGTTTGTCATTCTAAGTGTTTCGAGCTCCGTTCTAGTGAGAACTTTGTGATACTCTTGTGAGCTCGATTCTTGGCCGTGTGTGTGCGCGTTTCGCTGTGGATTTGTGTGTGTTGCTTCCCTCCCTTACTCTTTGCTTCTTTGTGATCATATACTTGTAAGGGCAAGAGACTCCAATTTGTGGAGATTCCTTGCAAACGGGATAGTGAAAGGAAAAAACAAAACACCATGGTATTCAAGTGGGTCTTTGGACCGCTTGAGAGGGGTTGATTGCAACCCTCGTCCGTTGGGACGCCACAACGTGGAGTAGGCAAGCGTTGGTCTTGGCCGAACCACGGGATAAACCACTGTGTCACCTCTGTGCTTGATCTCTTGTGGTATTGTGTTTTGTTGAGACTTCTCTTTAGCCACTTGGCAACTATTGTGCTAACACTTAACAAGTTTTTGTGGCTTAAAGTTTAAGTTTTCACAGGATCACCTATTCACCCCCCCTCTAGGTGCTCTCAAAGACCCTATACGCCTTTGTATTTGAGTCATAACCTAATAAAAACCCTTCTACAGCTTTGGGAGCAAATTTAGAAGTTCTACCTTTCTTCACAAAAATACAACACTTGCTCCCAAATACACGAAAATAAGACACATTGGGTTTGTTACCAGTTAGCAGCTCATATGAAGTCTTCTTGAGGAGGCGGTGAAGGTAGACCCGGTTGATGGCGTGGCAAGCCGTGTTCACGGCTTTCGACCAAAAGCGCTCGGGGGTCTTGAACTCTCCTAGCATAGTCCTCGCCATATCGATGAGCGTCCTGTTCTTCCTCTCTACCACACCATTTTGCTGAGGTGTGTAGGGAGCGGAGAACTCGTGCTTGATCCCCTCCTCCTCAAGGAACTCCTCCACTTGAAGATTCTTGAATTCAGACCCGTTGTCGCTCCTTATCTTCTTCACCTTGAGCTCAAACTCATTTTGAGCTCTCCTGAGGAAGCGCTTGAGGGTCCCTTGGGTTTCAGATTTATTATGCAAAAAGAATACCCAAGTGAAGCGGGAAAAATCATCAACTACAACAAGACCATACTTACTTCCTCCTATACTTAAATAGGCGACGGGTCCGAAGAGGTCCATATGAAGCATCTCCAAGGGTCTTGATGTGGTCATCACATTTTTGGTGTGATGAGAGCCTCCCACCTGTTTCCCTGCTTGACAAGCTGCACAAGGTCTATCTTTTTCGAAATGTACATTAGTTAGACCTATCACGTGTTCTCCCTTTAGAAGCTTGTGGAGGTTCTTCATCCCCACATGTGCTAAGCGGCGATGCCACAACCAGCCCATGCAATTCTTAGCCATTAAGCATGCATCTAGACCGGCCTCTTCTTTTGCAAAATCAACCAAATAAAGTTTGTCGTCTAGTACACCCTTAAAAGCTAGTGAACCATCACACCTTCTAAAGACAGACACATCTACATTTGTGAATAGACAATTATATCCCATATTGCATAATTGACTAACAGATAACAAATTATATCCAAGCGACTCAACTAAAAACACATTAGAAATAGAGTGCTCGGATGAAATAGCAATTTTACCTAACCCTTTTACCTTGCCTTGGTTCCCATCACCGAATATTATTGAATCTTGGGGATCCTTGTTCTTGACGTAGGAAGAGAACATCCTCTTTTTCCCCGTCATGTGGTTTGTGCATCCGCTGTCGATAATCCAGCTTGAACCCTCGGATGCATAAACCTGCAAGGCAAATTTAGGCTTGGGTCTTAGGTACCCAACTCTTGTTGGGTCCTACAAGGTTAGTCACAATTGTCTTAGGGACCCAAATGCAAGTTTTATCTCCCTTGCATCTTGCCCCTAACTTTCTAGCAATCACCTTCTTATTCTTTCTATAAATGGCAAAAGAAGCATTGCAAGCATGATATATTGTAGAAGATTCACTAACTTTCCTAGGAACATTAACAACATTTCTCCTAGGCATATTATGAACAACATTTCTCCTACCAGCATTTCTATAGGCATAGCATGAGAATCAAAAGCATCATAACTTCTAAAGGCATTCCTAGAATGTCTCCTATCATGATACATGAAAGCATGGTTCTTTTGCACACTACTAGCCATAGGGGCCTTCCCTTTCTCCTTGGCGGAGATGGAAGCCTTATGGCTTGTTAAGTTCTTGACTTCCCTCTTGAAGCCAAGACCATCCTTAATTGAGGGGTGTCTACCAATCGTGTAGGCATCCCTTGCAAATTTTAGCTTGTCAAATTCACTCTTGCTAGTCTTAAGTTGGGCATTAAGACTAGCCACTTCATCATTTAATTTAGAAATGCAAACTAGGTGTTCACTACAAGCATCAATGTCAAAATCTTTACACCTAGTGCAAATCATAACATGTTCTACACAAGAGTTAGATTTATTTGCTACTTCTAGTTTGGCATTTAAATCACTGTTAATTCTCTTTAAGCTAGAGATAGAGTCATGACATGTAGACAATTCACTAGAAAGCATTTCATTCCTTTTAACTTCTAGAGCAAGTGAATTTTGTGCACTAACAAATTTATCATGCTCTTCATATAAAAGGTCCTCTTGTTTCTCTAAAAGTCTATCCTTCTCATTCAAGGCATCAATCAATTCATTAATCTTATCTATTTTAGTTCTATCTAAACCCTTGAACAAACTAGAGTAATCTATTTCTTCATCACTAGACTCATCATCACTAGAAGAATCATAAGTAGTACTGTCTCGAGTACATACCTTCTTCTCCTTCGCCATGAGGCATGTGTGACGCTCGTTGGGGAAGAGGGATGACTTGTTGAAGGCGGTGGCGGCGAGTCCTTCATTTTCGGAGTCGAATGACGAACAATCCGAGTCCCACTCCTTGCCAAGGTGTGCCTCGCCCTTAGCCTTCTTGTATGCCTTCTTCTTCTCCCTCTTGCTCCCTTGTTCCTGGTCACTTCCATTATCGGGACAGTTAGCGATAAAATGACCAATCTTACCACATTTGAAGCATGAGCGCTTCCCCTTTGTCTTGGTCTTGCTTGGCTGTCTCTTGCGACCCTTTAGCGCCGTCTTGAAGCGCTTGATGATGAGGGCCATCTCTTCATCATTGAGCCCGGCCGCCTCAACTTGCGCCACCTTGCTAGGTAGCGCCTCCTTGCTCCTCGTTGCCTTGAGAGCAATGGGTTGAGGCTCATGGATTGGACCGTTCAACGCGTCGTCCACGTATCTCGCCTCCTTGATCATCATTCGCCCGCTTACGAACTTCCCAAGGACTTCTTCGGGCAACATCTTGGTGTACCTAGGATTTTCACAAATATTGTTCACCAAATGTGGATCAAGTACAGTAAAGGACCTTAGCATCAGGCGAACGACGTCGTGGTCCGTCCATCGCGTGCTTCCGTAGCTCCTTATTCTGTTGATAAGGGTCTTGAGCCGGTTGTATGTTTGGGTTGGCTCCTCGCCCCTTATCATCGCGAATCTTCCAAGCTCGCCCTCTACCAACTCCATCTTGGTGAGCAAGGTGACATCGTTCCCCTCATGAGAGATCTTGAGGGTGTCCCAGATCTACTTGGCATTGTCCAAGCCGCTCACCTTATGGTACTCGTCCTTGCACAAAGAGGCTAACAACACAGTAGTAGCTTGTGCATTTTTATGAATTTGTTCATTAATAAATATAGGACTATCCGAGCTATCAAATTTCATTCCATTCTCAACAATCTCCCATATGCTTGGATGGAGAGAGAACAAGTGACTACGCATTTTGTGACTCCAAAATCCGTAGTCCTCCCCATCAAAGTGTGGAGGTTTGCCAAGAGGGATGGAAAGCAAATGTGCATTTGAACTCTGCGGAATACGAGAGTAATCGAAAGAAAAGTTCGAATTAACCATCTTTCGTTTCTCGTAGTCGTAGTCGTCCTTTTGGGAAGAAGTGGACTCATCGCTGTCGTCGTAGTAGACGATATCCTTGATGTGTCTCGTCTTCTTCTTCTTCCCATCTTTGCGTTTGTGGCCCGAGCCCGAGTCGGTAGGCTTGTCATCCTTCGGCTCGTTGACGAAAGACTCCTTCTCCTTATCGTTGATCACGATTCCCTTTCCCCTTAGGATCCATCTCTTCGGGCGATTAGTCCCTTTGTGAAGAGAACGGCTCTGATACCAATTGAGAGCACCTAGAGGGGGGTGAATAGGTGATCCTGTAAAACTTAAACTTAAGCCACCAAAAACTTGATTAGGTGTTAGCACAATAATGCCAAGTGGCTAGAGAGGAGTCTCAACAAAACACAATAACCACAAGAGATCAATCACAGAGATGGCACAGTGGTTTATCCCGTGGTTCGGCCAAGACCAACGCTTGCCTACTCCACGTTGTGGCGTCCCAACGGACGAGGGTTGCAATCAACCCCTCTCAAGTGGTCCAAAGACCCACTTGAATACCATGGTGTTTTGCTTTGCTTTTCTATATCCCGTTCGCGAGGAATCTCCACAACTTGGAGTCTCTCGCCCTTACACTTGAAGTTCACAAAGAAGCACGGAGTAAGGGAGGGATGAGCAATGCACACAAGACACAAAATCAGAATGTCAACACGCACACAAGTCGCAACAAGAGCTCGCAACACAACCCGACGAGTTCACAACTCAACTAGAGCTCTAGATGCTATCACGAAGAAACAAATGCGTGGAATCGATGTCTTGGTGCTTAGGAATGCTTTGAGTATGCTTGATGTTTTCCTCCATGCGCCTAGGGGTCCCTTTTATAGCCCCAAGACAGCTAGGAGCCGTTGAGAGCATTCCAGGAAGGCTGATCTTGCCTTCTGTCGCCTGGCGCACCGGACAGTCCGGTGCCCCACCGGACACTGTCCGGTGCAGACATCCTTCCTTATTTGGCGAAGCCGACCGTTGGAGTCTGAGAGCCGTTGGCGCACCGGACACTGTCCGGTGCACACCGGACAGTCCGGTGCCTCCTTCTAGCCGTTGGCTCGGCCACGTGTCCCGCGCAGATCGCGCGGTCGACCGTTGGCCCGGTCGACCGTTGGCTCACTGGACAGTCCAGTGCGCCACCGGACAGTCCGGTGCGCCACCGGACAGTCCGGTGAATTTTAGCCGTACGCCGTTAATCATCTCCCGAGAGCGACGAGTTCGCCTGTGAATGGATCACCGGACAGTCCGGTGAAATATAGCCGTACACCGCCGTCGAGAGCAGCAAGTTCGCCAGAGTCAGTCTGGTGCACCGGACACTGTCCGGTGCACCACCGGACAGTCCGGTGCACCCAGACTGAGCAGACTTTGGCAACAAAGCCATCTCTTCTCTAACTTGATTTTTCCTGTTTCCAGCACTTAGACACAATACATTAGTCCATAAAACAATGTACTAAGTCTAGAAACATACCTTTTGACATGATTTGCACTTTGTCCACCACTTTGCATAGATTAACACAAAAGCACTTGTGTTAGCACTCAATCACCAAAATACTTAGAAATGGCCCAAGGGCACATTTCCCTTTCACATCGGACCACAACGTTACAAAACAAGTGTTAGAAAACAAAATACTACTAAGATGTCTGGACGTCTCAGCAGAGTCGGCTCTACTTTTGGTCAGTTGCTTGCCAAATATATGAAGAAGGCCGTTCCACACAACCGGCCAATAAAACAGACGAAGTCAAAAGGGCGATATGTGCGAAAGCAAAAGTCGACTAAACGGACCCAAAAGGTAGCACAACCAAGATCGCCTTGTCATCCTCCTCCGGGGATAGCATGGTGTGTCCCGTTCTATCCATCGCCGATGTATTGTCCTGCTCATGTGTGGGGTGGTACGGCGATGAATTCGTATTACTGGCCCAATCCGTTTGCTTATTTGGGCTGGGGGGCACCACAAGTTTTTGCCTATTGACAGGTTGATCAGGTAGACATGGCCGAAGAGGATGCAATCCGAAACGACCTCTATGCATTAAAGTTCCATCAAGTATTTATATTATCTGATCACAACAGCCGATGACTTGCATCGAGGTGAGTCCTTACTTCGGGAACAAAGTAGCTCATGAGGTCAATTGTTTCCGAAGTTTTCGCTGGTGCTTTTGGTTCGCCAAGCTCCACCAAAAGACAGAGGGGCATATGTTGGACACCAAAATGAGCGGACGGTCCGGCCCTTGGGCCCGGACAGTCCGTGTGTCCCGAGATTAGATTAACTCAGGTGTTTATCCTTATCCCGTGCGTGGTTATCCATCTAATCATGTGGGAGTTGTTGGCTATCTCTTAGGAAAAGGTTCAGACCTCCTCCCCTATAAATATAAAGGGGTACGACCGATTGAGAATCCTCGAACACATTCCAATCGAATCAATTACTTTATTTACTTTTCCTGCCCTAGGAGTAGATGTAGCGTAGTTCTAGTTGTAGCCTTCTGCATATCCACCTCCACCTCTATTCGACTCTACGTCGTCTAGATCCGTCTTGGGTGGCCTGCCGATCCCAAGACGACCCTAGGATCTCACCCCTCCCGGGGGGCAAGATCTAGTTGTCCACTCAAGATCTCTTTCTCGAATTGATCTCTTAATTCCTAGGCGACTCTACGTCGTCTGTGGACGCCCCGGGTGACCTGTCGACCTGGAGCACCTTAAGATCTTTTCCCCCCAGGGGACGAGATCTAGATTCCAATAAGAAGGAGAAAGACGACCCTGTCGCCAGATCGCGGACCGTCCGGTCCAGATCTGCGGACCGTCCGGTGTGACGCAGGGAAGGCACCGCTCCTGTGCCCAGGTCACGGACCGTCCGACCCAGGGCCGCGGACCGTCCGTGCCGCCGCAGAGAGCACAGCCAGGCGGTACACCACCTAGTGATTGGCGCTGCCCAGATCGGCGCCAACATAATGGATGAGAAATTTTACTACTAAGTACTTGTCTGATTGCGTCTGGATCGAAGAGTGTTGAGAGTGGTCTAAAGAGGGACAAGACTAATCAGTGGTGCTGAACTACGGATAGGGATATAAAAGTCCCCCAAAAATATGTCACGATCAACTTGCTATACTACTCAAATAAATATAGCCCTAATAGCATTAGAGTGCCGGCACTACTTAATGATATCCCTTCCGATCGTTGTTCTTACCCATTTCACGCCATGAATCATTGCTACTTAAAGAAGCGCGGGCCCATCAGAAAACCTGCAAAGACAACTTCGTGGCGTGCACGTAGCAGCAGTGCACTGTGCAGCACCCCCTTCAACCTTCTTCCCTGTTCGTGCAGTCGGTGTCTTCCATACACCACGTGCACTGTTTCCCTCTCACTGCCACCGGGGCCTACCGCGCATAGCGAAATCCAAGGGCCCTCTTCTTCGACACATTCTCCTCTCAGAGGGACGACTTGAAAAGACGCCGTTGCCCTTGGAACAGCCTCGTATTCTCTTCCTCATACCTCGCGCGTTAAAAACCTCCTTCGTCTCCTGGTCTGTGTCCCACACTCCTATCCTTCTCGCCTTCGACTGCCCAGAGCGCCCAGCGCCCGCGAAGCTTCTAGAACACGCGACGCGGGCGAGCGAGCGAGCTGGCGGGTGGGCGAGGCAAAACTAAGGAGGCGGGAGGGGCGGCGATGCGGGGCAGGTGACGCTGCGGCGCGGCGTGGGGGATGGTGGCGGCGGAGGGTGGGCCCGGCGGGGCCGTCGAGGAGGGCGTCGGGGAGAGCTCGTCCCCGCCGCGCGAGGACGCCGTCCCAGCGCCCGCCGGCTCCGGCGGGAGCGGGGGCAGCGGAGGCGCCCGCGAAATCTGTGCCCAGGTGCTCGACCGCCTCGTCGCCGACGGCTACGCGGAGGCGTCCGACCCCGAGTTCCGCGACAGGCTCGCCGCCCATTTCGGCCGGCTCCCGCACAGGTGCTGATCCATTACCTCGGCCTGCCGCATCCTAGGCTTCGCTTGCCGTGGTGTAGGCTTTACGAGCCCTGGTCGTGGAAATCTGTGCTCATTGTTTCGGTCAAGGAGGGTAGCGTGCTCGTTTCGGGTTTCAGATTTTGGGTGTCGGCATGGCGAAGCTTAGTGGTGAGTTTCGTTTTAGGTGTGGATTTTTGTATCATGTTGACCTTTTGGTTAGCTTCCGTGCTCTCACTGCTGCTTCCGTGTTTGATGTGCTAAGAGACTGTTGTTTGACTTGGCAATTGGATCGGACATCACTCGGTACTGTTTGTTTGAGGACTGGATGAATTTACAATTTTACACTACTTTAGTGTTCGAACGGTACCTTGCAGCCATGCCTGGCTCGATTTTGAGCTGGTGTTCTCTGTGATTAAGCTAACGTTGGAAGTAAATGGAGTGAGCAGGGTTTCTTAGAATCATCTGCTGGCTCACACCCTTCCGGAAAAAAGGAAAGCTTTCATCCTCGTTCTGAACTGTTGTCTTTACCTGTATAAAAAGTGAATTCCAGAGGGTCTCTTTTAGATCTATTAGCCGCAAAATTTCTCAAGATAGTAAATATGCTTACAAACAAATATGTTCCAGATCGTAGCGTGGATTAACAATTGCATACTTGCCCTTAGTCTTGTAGTTATCCCTTGTATTGAACACATAGTCAGTCTTATCCCTTAGTCTTGTAGCTTGCCTCTGTATTCTTCCCGGGTGGGGTAGACTGGTAGTTCACTTTTATCATATTCAAAGGAAGCTGGTAGCTGCAGTCTCTGTTTCCACATTAGGATTGCTATAGGACAATTAATTAATTCTTCCGCTGTCTTACTTGTATAATCAATTAATCATGAAGCTAACAATAACATTGGTTCTTCTTTTGTTTTCTCATACCGTAGCTATCAGCTGGATATCAATGTTGACAAAGCATCCGATGTCTTGGTCCACCAGAACGTCTTAGCGGAAGCAAAGGATCCTGATAGGCGCCCTGCATTCTATGTCCGTTTCTTGAGGGTAAAGTTCTGCAATAAACTACTATGTGCTATATGATAGCAGTAGCTACTTTAGTGGAGTGGTTTCAATTTATTTTATTGTTACCGAAGTTTAGTTTCGGAAAAGAACAGGAAAGCTAAACCTCACTGAGGTGATTTGAAGCCTCCCCTCACTCGATTTTTTTTTTCAGTCAATCAATGAACGCCACAACGGTGGCTTCACCAACCCCTTTGAAACTAGGGTCAGGGTTGGGGGTTCGGGCCTTACCTGTGGCCTCCAGGCTTAGAGGGATTGCAGGGAGCTTCCCAGCCCAGCGCTGGATGGTATGGCAAGGCGGCCACGGGGGTGTTGATTGCCATGGTGGCGGACTGTTGGTGTGGAGGCGGTATCAAGCTTCAATAGTTTAGGGGCGGTGTCAGTGGAGAGCTGGGTGGGAAGCCTGTTTGGTTGACGAGGACGAAGTTGACTGGACTTGATGAAGAAGGTGCTGACGGTGGAGGGACACAGGGAGTTTACTGCCGGGCTGTGGTGGAAGGGGACTTAGTATGCAGCCATGCATGCATCTGGCTTGTGGCAGTGCGTGTGGATAGGTGGCGAGCTGGGATAGGAAGTGGATAAGGGAGAGAGGTTTGATCTTAGCCACCCATTTTAGATCCAATAGTAAAAAAGAACAAAGTGATGGTAGGCTTCAAGTCACCTGATTGTTGTATAGATGGATCTGAAAAAAATGCTAGTGCTACTGCCAGTTATCAGATGCCATATTCCTCGCTGTGAACAAACACAGTGCCATCTGCAGCAGCCGTTTATTGCCAAATGAATACATACTTGGTTGTAACTATAACTCAGCTTGTGTGCCACAAGTGATTTTTGATAGTTTGTTGTATATTTTTTAAGTATGAAGGATAAGTTAGATTGAGAAACATTAGTTACCATAAGAGGTAGAAAGAATTTCAATTCCCAAGTTTATGTTAGGGTATCTTTTATGGGTGATTATGTGGGAATTCATCTAAAAGATACTGTATTTTAAGAGGAATTGAGTTTGTTCTCTTGTTTCGTGGGTGCTAAACTGCTAAGATGTATTTACAGTACTCTTAAGTACTTAACAACTTCTTGCAAAATGTGAACAAGGGAGAGAGTGACTGGCTTTGACTGATAAATCATTCCTAAATACAGGGTCTGAAACCTACCCTGAGCTGAGCCCAACAGCTCACCACTAACTTTTCTGTTTATGTGATTTATATTTTTCGATTAGGTATTACACGATTTTTATTCTTTACAGGCAATTCATATAATGTTTTAATGTTTGGTTGGTCTAGTATTTTAGGGATTAGGAAGAGAGGTCTATTAGATTGTGATTTTATCTTTTCTTTCATCTCTTATCAAGGCTAAATGTTTTCCCATGCATTAATGCTTGCTTATCTATAGTATCACCAATAGAAATTGGAGTTATCAAATTGACTCTAAACTTTGATCAAAGATTGAAGATATGGATTCAGCATACGACTCCGATGCATCTGAAGAAGGGGATGATGATGGTGATGATCTCTCTGTAAGGTAGATGCCTATGAAATGTGCTGCTTCCAAAGACTTTGAGGATCCCCAAATTGAATGCTACAATGCTAGTAACATAGTAACATGTGGCTCATTGCCCTCTGTAGTGTGTACTAAAAACCTTGCCTTGCACTGTTTTCACTTCACTTAAGTTATAATTCTTCCACACGCTGGTTGAGTGGTTATATATATTAGATCTTTATGTTCTAGGATACTTGTAACACAATTATTAGAGTACTTCCTCGGTTCCAAATTATATTTCACTTTGGCTTTATCCTATGTCAAACTTCTCTAGTAGTCTAGTGACCAAGTTTTTTTAGAAAAAATGCATAAACATTTACATCATCATTTTCCCCTGAATACACAGGAGAGCTGCACATCTTTGTATTATAGAGAGAAAGGGATCAGCCCCTTACATGAACACCACCACCTCACTCCGCTCTGAGCTATGAGGGGTTAGAACTTAGAAGGAACAAAATATAGTTTGTACTAAATAAAAAACCAAGGGTGAGATTGACCAAAACACACAAGCTAGATTATCCAAATATGTTTTGACAGCACATTGATTTGAACACATAGATGCATATTTTTTCTAAAAACATTGTCAAAGTTAGGGAAATTTGATTTAGGACAAAGCCAAAGTGAAGTATAATTTCAAACGTGGCGGTGGGGGGGGGGGGTAATATTATGCATGTGAAAAGAAACATCAGATATGCTATATAGAACACAAAAAAAACAGTAAATGTATTCAACATTAGGAGGTGCAAATAAACTTTACTTAATTATTTTAAGATTCCATATGCTACAGACAAGTTGATGTTCCTAAATTCATGGAGGATCGAAGTCCTATTAGTTTTATTTTTTTTCTGTGCACATAAAATGCATCTTTTAGTTAATTATAGAATATTTTTGAAAAGGTGCAACTCAAAAACCCTGGCGCAACATTTAACTTGGCCTGATGAGCAATGTCCAGCCTTTGTACGCCATAGTTGCCTGTTTCCTTTACCTTCTAAATATTGCAAAGGCTGTGAGCCTGCAACCCTTTGAATACTAACATGTGTTGGAAACTTGGAGTCAGTGAGTCACACAGATCAAACATGTTGACCTCTGTACAAAAATACACATTGACTTCTGTAGTCTGCATCAGATAAACAAGCAGATGCAGAATAGAGATACTTCTCTCATGTATGCCTGAAGAAATCCATCTCAAGTAGCTTCTAGTTCTGTACCCCCCCCCCCCCCCCCCCCCCCCCAAATCCCTCTGTGCTTACAATTGCATGAATAACTATGACATGTACAAGACAAATGTTTCACACAACTTTATTTGTCAATGCATTAATCTTGACTGTATATTTCACAGGCAGGACACACCACATACTCACATTCATGAGATAGTTTTCTCCACAATCGACAAGCCAAAGCTCCTTAGTCAGGTCAGCAATTTTGTGTACCTTTTAAATTATCCTCAAGTTTTGATACACATTTAAGATACCAAGATGTTATAGCATTTTTCTAATCAATATACAAAGCTTTACCACTAATGTTGTCATGCTCGTTTTTTATATTATATATCCTGTAGTCTAATTTGAGGACTTCTAGTTAATTTTTATCCTAATAAAGGAAGGGAAGACTTGGTACGGTGGTGAGAGTTGTCTCAATGAGAGTATTGTTTTCAAGTCGAACGACTTGCTAGTCGTTTTGGCTGACCGACTTGGGCGATTAATCGCGATTAGTCACGATTAGTCGGACGACTTGGACGCTTAATCGCGATTCGTCCAAACCGATTTGGACGATTAATCACGACTAATCGCGATTAATCGGACGACTTGAAAACAGGTTGTGGGTTCGAAGCAGCCTCTCTGCATTTGTGGGGGGAAGGCTTGCCTGGGTCTATCCTTTCCCCAGACCCCACTCTGAATTGAATTATGTATTAGATTGTACACACTATGTTGCACATAATTGGTCCTTTTATTCACAGTACATCATCTAACTAAACAATTCTTGCCAGCTATCTGCATTGCTATCTGACATTGGATTGAACATCAGAGAAGCACATGTTTTCTCTACCCATGATGGCTATTCTCTTGATGTTTTTGTTGTTGATGGCTGGCCTGTTCAGGTAATATGTCAGACCTTTATCTTGGTATTAATGGAATTGTTGAGATCGATGTGTTGTGGTTGTTCCTAGACTTAACCCTACCAAACAAGTTATATAAAAACTACCAAACTTGCTTAAGGATTGGTGAGGACATCCTTAACAACGTTCACTGACGCATGAAATTGGTATAGTTTATTCTGGTGCAAGTAAATTATCTTGCCATGCACAGTTACATGATAACCTATGTGAAACAACAAGCCTAATGGAATATCATTTACACATCTGCAAATTTCTTCGTGAGGCACTAATCCTTCCCAACTTCCTACTTACAAATTTGGTAGAAACTTTTTTGCGGCCTGTGTTACCTAGTTTAATACATGCACAAGGTCGGTTAGTTGTAGGGATGCAAGGGGTTCGATCTGAATTCTGCTCCACTTAACCAACCTAAACGACATCTTATGGTCCACACATCATTTGTAAGTAAAGGTTCAATCTGAATTCTGCTCCACTTAACCAACCTAAACGACATCTTATGGTATACACATCATTTGTAAGTAAACAGAACTAGGATTGAGTCAAGAAGTCATCCAACATACTTAATAGGGATTAGCAAACTGTCTTGTTGTTTTGCATTAAGTGTGCACAACTTTGCCAAAATATTGTGATTCATCATCAATCTCTGGACCCCCCCCCCTCTGAAAAACTTCGAATGAACATGATCTTATTTTCTATTTATGTACGGATCTTTGTTTCTACCAGCACCCATAGCACCTATGTCAATTGATCATCTAATGCATCCGATATTGAACTGAAATACTCAGAGGGGGAGGCAGCATAGGGAGATACAGAGAAGGGGAAGTCAAACACGTCGAAGACAACGTGACGAGAGACAAGGACGCGGTGAGTGGAGAGGTCCATACACCGGTACCCCTTGTGATCAGGGGAGTACCCAAGGAAGACACAACGAGTGGAACGGGGCACAAGCTTATGAGGGGCAGTGACGGAGAGACTAGGATAGCAGGTGCACCAAAAAAACGAAGGTGGTCATAGGAGGGAGAGGTGCCAAAGAGAGCAAAGTAGGGGGTGGGGTGAAGAACCGCCTTGGTGGGGAGGCGGTTGAGCAGATAGGTAGCAGCAGCCAGCCCCTTGGCCTAGTAGCGGGGGGAAGGGATGCCTGGAACAACAGGGAACACATGATGTTGTTCGTGGTGCGGATCATGCGTTCAACTCGACTGTTCTGAGAAGAGGTGTAGGGGCACGACATCCTTAGTTGAGTGACGTGGGAGAGGAAGAAGGAACGTGAGGTGGAGTTGTCAAACTCCCTCCTGGTGTCACATTGGACCGCCCGGACGGTGTGTCCAAACCGAGTGGAGACCCAAGCGAAGAAGTGAGAAAGGGTGGGGAACGTATCGAACTTGCAAGGGAAAAGTTCACAAGTAATGGGAGCGGTCATCCAAAATGAGCAAAAAATATTTATTGCTAGAAACACCGAGTACAGGGATGTCTAGACATCACAGTGGACTAGATCAAAATTGCCTGCTGCCCTAGAAGAGGAAGAAAAATGAAATTGACATGTCTACCTAGCTGACAGGCATGACACAAGTGATCAAAAGAACCTCGACTACAAGAGATGATAGAACTGCTAGACAACTTCGACATCACATCACGCCCGGGATGGCTAAGGTGGCGGTGCCAAGTGATGGAGGCAGCAGTGGTCAGAGCATGCAGGGTGGAGGTCGATGAAGAGGAGGCAGGCAGGAAGGCGAAGGGTGTAGAGCAGCCCGGAGTTATCACAACGCGCGAGAAGTGTCTTGGTAGCAAGATCCTTCACAGACAAGCCAAAGAGATCAATCTCCATAGAACAAGAGTTGTTAGTAGTAAATTGACGAATAGAAAAGAGTCTGAATGATGTTGGGGGCAACAAGAACGTTGTTGAGGCGGAAGGAGCCGGGAAGGACCGTATCACCTACTGAGGTGACGGGGATGACCGACCCATCCGATGATGATGAAGGGAGAGAGGGACGAGGAGGATGAGTGGCGAATAAAGTACCGGTGTCAGGGGTGGTGTGGTAGGAAGCACCAGAGTCAGCCACCCAGTCCAAGACCGAGGTGGGCGGAGCGAGAGTCATCGTGCTGAAGGACCCAGCAAGAGACTGCGTGTCCCACCCGCCACCCCAAGGGCCCCACGAGGGCGCAGGAGAGGTGGGTGGGGGAGTCAGGAGACCTGACTGGAGGTGAGGTATTGTTGGGGTCGTCGGAAGTGCCAACGGAGGTGGAGTGGCGTAGAAGGTTGGCTGAGGGGCCGTCGGGCATGGTGGAGGAGGGCCCGCAGGCGGTCTAGGCCACATGGAGATGGAACCGGTCCACGGGTTGTAGAAGGATGGCCAGGAGCCGTGGCTCTGAGCCGCAGGAGGACTACTAGGACCACCCCCGCGACCACGATCGCCCTGGCGACGATGACGACCATCGCCAGAGGTGGTAGTCGAGCGAGGGGCACCAGAGGGCGGTGGAGGAGTGCTCTGGCGAGGGGGCATCCCCTCGGAGGCAGGACGGGGGGCCCGCGGGGCCTGCCCTCCGGGGTGGGCATTGTAGAGAGCTGTTGTGGCGTCGGTGGTGGTGGCACCGCAGTCATAAGTTCCTCGAGCAGAAGATCATCGCGAACTCGAGCGAAGGACGGGAATGAGGTGATCCGCGTGAGGATGGCCCGCTGGTGCGCGTAGCGAGGACTGAGCCTACGCAGGAGGTTGATAATGAGCGTCTCATCTGACCGGGGAGCCGAGGTCACTGAGGGAGTCTGCCACGGTCTTCATCCGCCGGCAGTACTCAGTGAAGGAGAGATATGCCTGGACAAGCTAGCGGAAAGTGGTGTCCAGGTGGAGAATCCAGACCTAGCGGTTGTCGAGGAACTTGACCTCGATAGCAACCCAGGCCTGGCGAGCGGTCCCCCCGCTCGCGGACGTTGTCCTGCATCTCGACCGTGAGAATGCCGAGGATCTAGGTCAGGACAACACTGTCCATCCGGGACCAGGCGTGCGTCGACACACCACCGTGTCGGTGAGGACGTGGTCGTCGAGGGCGTAGCGGTGGAGGGTCAGCAGGACTTGATCATGCCAGCGAGTGTACTGGGCCGAGTCAGGGGGAAGGACGACGGAGACCAGAGCCCGAATACTGGGAAGTCCCGCTGCCTAAGCATGGAGACTGACGATGATCGACATGTCGAGGGCATCGTCATCGGCGTCGTGCACTGAGTAGGAGGCATCGCTCGGGATACGAGCGAGCGGATGAGGGGTATCGACAAGCTGTCACTCGAGGGCATCAACGACCACACGTTCTTGCTCCCAAGCACGGGTGGCGACGAGGGCAGCGGTGACGTCAGGAGTACGTGGACGTTGAGAGGTGGTGAGCATCGACGAGTAGCTGTAGACGGGAGGTGGGATGTCGAACCCCCCGCGAGCCCGGGCAGGGTGGGAGTGCCATGACCCGCACTCAGGTACGGGAAGTGTGGGGCCAGGAGCTCGGTGCGACGAGCGGCAACATCATGGGTCGTGGGTGCGGCGTCCTGTAGCGCAGCTGCGCAGAGGGCCGCAGGAGGGGTCTAGTACTCGCCGTTGGGAAGCGCGTCAGGAAGCATGTCGAGACCGCTGGTGAAGAGGCCGGTTGTCGCAGTGCCGGTGGGCTCGCCAGGGAGAACACCAGAGAAGGGGGGGGGGGGGGGGGGGGGAGCCCGCGGCGCTGCTAGTAGGGGAGGCACTGTTGGCGGCGGTGCGTGCAGGGAGCACACCATCAGTAGGGGCGGGATCTGGGCAGATGTGGCGTCAGGGGACGGAGTGGTGGCGGCGGTGAGGACGAGGCTGGGGCGGGGGAAGAACCCCGGCAGCCCCCATGCGCGCGGTTGGCAGCCAGACATGGCGTCGGTGGCTAGGACAGCCGTGGCAGCGGCTGGGCAGCCCGCGGCTGGGAGGCCGCACTGGAGGGGCACGCGATGGGGGAGGCCGGGGAGGGGCGCGCAGCAGGCCACGCTGGAGGAGGTGGCTGACGGCGGAGGCGCGATGGACCACGCCGGGAAAAGGCTGGCGGCAGAACTGTAGCCGGCTAGCCGCTGCTATAGTGGCGGCGAGATTGGGAAGGAAGGAGACTAACCTAGTTCTGGTACCATATTGAACTGAAAACCTTAACCCTAAACAAGGTTGGGTGTTATATTTATAACAGAGATATTGGGCCTAGGCGCCTAGCCCATTACACAACAGCCCAATACACGGGATAAACACAGTAACTCTAACATCCGATCCCAAGCCTAGTGGTCAACACTTGTAGCAGGCTCAGCGAGGGTCTAATCCTCTTAACAGAAATTTGATGGAAAATGACCATTTGCCCCCATTGACTACAATTACCTAAGCACTTTCACATCGTTAAAATAGGTTAGCGAGTGCCAAAGTTGCATTAACTGCAGCCATGTTTTCTACTCTTTACTTATGTTTTGAAACAGCGACTCCCAGGTATGGGTAATGAGACTTTGTAAAATGGCAGGAGTATCCATATTTTTCACTTGCCCCTCCGGAAATGCTGACTCACATATTTATTATTAGGATGCTGATGGTTTGCACAAAGCACTGGAAGCATCCATTTTAAGAAATGAGGTAATTTCTGAACTATTCATATACAGATGCAAACTATAATTGATTAAGTATTAGACAGGCAAGTTTTGCTTTACTTTTGGTTTATGCAGGATCTGGTTTGTAGGGTTCCATAGCCCAAAACTTAAAACACTTTGGCTTGTTCCTTCTCAACGCAGGGTTCATGGTCTGGTTCATCTCATTCCTCAGCCGCTGAAAGAACACTGCCCTTCCAAGTTAAAGGTGGTGAGTGGGAGATCGACAAACGACTTCTGAAGATGGGAGGGATGATTGCTTCTGGTTCTTGTGGGGACTTGTGAGTTCAGTTTATACTTTTGATGAGTTAGTTTCTATATTCAGTAGTGCTTTCTTATTTTGTTATGTTTATCTGAAGGTATCATGGGACTTACCTTGGTGAGGATGTAGCTGTTAAAGTTATAAGAGCTGAGCATTTGAATAAGAATGTTTGGAACGAGTTTACGCAAGAAGTATATATACTAAGGTATCTAATTTTTGTGGGATCACTTTTGACTTTTGTGATGTAGTTGAATGTCCTATATTCTACTTGCAATTGGTTGAAATAATTTAATGGTGAATGATTTGCTTTCATCTTCCACACTTTTCAGAGAAGTTCAACATAAAAATGTTGTGCGATTCATTGGTGCATGCACAAAACCACCCCAATTTTGCATAATTACAGGTGAGATTTCTGGCAGCATCTGATGGCTCGTGGAAACCTACAAAGAACTATTTGTCATACAGAAAATCTGACATGAAACATGTGCAATGCAAAGCCCTACTTGTTCATAGTATTGGCCTATTGTAACTTCAGCTTTCTAGGATTGCTAGTAACCTGTTGAAAATATTTTTAGCCTCGCTTTTTAACCAATATAAAAACAACTCGATCTGCAGAGGTAAGACTATCTAACCAACTCAGGACCTTAATAGTGCTACTCAGACCACCTAACCAACTCAGCTAGAGGCCCTTTCGCCTTCTTAACCAATATCATTGTAGGTTTTAGTATTTTCCTCTTGTAATACTCTTTGAACCCTTTTTTAATTACCTTGCAGAATACATGTCTGGAGGAAGCCTATATGACTTTGTGCACAAGCAGCATAATGTTCTAAACCTCAGGACTTTATTAAAGTTTGCAGTTGATGTATGCCGGGGGATGTGCTACTTGCATGAAAGGGGTATCATCCATAGAGACTTGAAGACTGCAAACCTTCTAATGGACAAAGATCATGTATGAACTATTTAGCAATTTACACTTCTTTCATAAGGGAAAATGAGATGAAATGAATACTGGTAGTGAAAATTGAGGATTTGCCGCCTCTAATTTTGTGTATCTTCTATATTGGGGCCTGAGGCCATGCGCCATACAATTTAATAACTAATGTTAATGAAAAATATTACTCCAGCTGATCAATGGTTTTGTTGTTTGTTTCTCTAGGTTGTGAAAGTGGCTGATTTTGGTGTAGCTCGGTTCCAGGATCAAGGAGGTGTCATGACAGCTGAAACTGGAACATACAGATGGATGGCACCTGAGGTACGGCTCTATTTGCTGGAACAGTATGATTGTATATTAGAAGTTTATAACTTTGGCGATATAGAAACTCAGACCTTTTGAATGTTGGTAGTTTCAGAAGCAAGCTGCTGATAGAAGCTTTTCAGTGTGATTGTATATTAAACTTTCCTGGAATAGAACCTTTTGAATGCATGGAACACTTAATTGTTAACAGGGTTGCCCAAATGTGGTATAGAAATATAGAATGCTCATACCCAGTAAAGGTTTACAAGTAAACAAGATATGGAGACGACGACCAAAATTTCTGTTTCCATTTTTGTCGGATTTCATGATTACAGTGGATCTATGAAAAGATTGTGCATTTGCAACTTATAGTGACTAGTAAAGAGAGAAAAAAAGTCAAATACCTTTCTGATAAATCTTTGGTGCCACATCGTAGGTTATAAACCATCAACCCTATGATAACAAAGCAGATGTTTTCAGCTTTGCTATTGTCATCTGGGAGCTGATAACGTCTAAGGTATTGTTGCCCTTTTTTTTGTTATGGTCATAGGTTATTTGTTGTTGCAATTGCTGGATCCTGACAATTCTCAATCTCTGGTGTTCGCAGATCCCGTATGAAAGCATGACCCCTCTCCAAGCGGCTGTAGGTGTGAGACAGGTGGGTAAAGAAAGAGTAGGCGTTGTAGCATCTTATATGCTACGTGAACTGTGCTAAACGTACTGTCATACCAGGGATTGCGCCCAGGACTTCCAAAGAAGACGCATCCAAAGGTATTGGACTTGATGCAGAGATGCTGGGAAGCAGACCCATCTGCCCGGCCTGCTTTCTCAGACATTTTAGCCGAACTGGAGGATCTTTTGGCACAGGTTCAGGTATTTCCAAGCTCCCCGCTTTGGAGAAAGAAACCCTTACCATGCCCCATTCTATCTTTAGTTGTGCACTTGTGCTATCATAGTAACACTGGAATGTTCTCTGCTCTTTGGACAGGGAACACCGGGAAAGACGGCCCATGCTCCATCAAATAACTCGAACACGAAAGATTAACCCCCATGCACACATACCTGACGTTTTTCTGAATTCAGTGATCTGCCACGTTTAGGATTCGAGTCGCTAATTACGAGGAATGTAGCATATCGATTTTTTTCCCTGGATGGTTTTGCTTGTGTACATTTGAACAATCTTCTTGGGGCCTATTTTTTATGGTCACCTCATTGTTCTTACATAGGGGAAATTGGCTCGAGCGTTTGGGAGGATTACGTATTATGACAACGGCTGAGAATTTACCGCCTACAACATGGGTGGATATTTTTCATGCATTATTATCCCAGTAGCTGCCATTCCAAGAAAGGCATAATGCTCTACTCGCATTAGGTTCCTTTTGGAATGGACACTGGCGTGTTCAGCTCCAGTGGTCAAAGCACCGCTCCCTCATGTTTAGGCCATGCTCGGTTATTTTCATTATGGATTGCATGAATTTGAAAAAAATTATGAAAAATTTTGGCTTGTTTAGGATTTAAATCTACTCAATTTCACCTAATCAAGGCAACGGAGCTCTTATCAGAGAAGCAAGGAACCAGAATCAGAAGAGGAAGGCCACTAGCCTAGCACCCCAAGAAGAGGAGCTTGATGAGGAGATCAACAACCTTGAACTCATTCATTAGCAAGTTGATAAGCGCAAGAAAAAAATGCTTTGTCTTTCTGAGCTCTAGAGGAAGATTGATGAAGCAACTGAAGAAATGCGCAACATCGAAGCGCATGAAAACATGTACAACTATAAGGACCTAAGACCATGATGGTCGCAATCACAACAAACTTTGTCATGAAGAATTCAATGTTCAACATTTCCCCTATGATGAAGCTTCCTCACTGACACCAAAATTACAGGACACACCATGTCCACCATTGTACAAGCCTCATACATTGCCTATGTATGATGGCCTGACTGTCCCGAAGTAGTTTTTCATGAGTTACGAAGCTACCATATCCTCGTACGGTGGTAACTCAGCAGTCATGGCGAAGTCCTTCGTCATGGCGGTCCGAAGTGTGGCATAGACTTGGTACTCATCACTTTGGTCAAGGATAGTCACTTCGTGGCCAAAGCTCAAGGAAATGCTTCTCACCAGCTTCCAGGGCTTTCAGTCTAAGCCCATTACTGCACAAGCTTTGTTTCAGTGTATCTAGGAGCCAGATGAATACCTTCAGTCGTTTGTCCGAAGGTTTCTTAGGCTTCGTGCCCAAGCTCCGGCAGTCCAGGATGACATTGTCATCGAAGCCATGGTCAAGTTGCTCAGGCCAAGACTAGCTACTCAGTATTTTGCAAGGAAGCCTCCTAGGAAGCCATTCAATGCGCCCCCTAGGAAGCCATTCTGCTTGTTTTGCAGTGAGGTTAAAGGCCACACCACAAGAACATGCCACCACACAATCAACAAGCAGAAAGAGCTTGCTTCGTCAGCTGCTCAACCTTCTCAGTTGAAGGAGGTGTTCAGTACATCTTCATACTGCTTGCTCTATGTTCCACAATATGTTCAACCTCAATTTTAGGAGCCAAGGTTAAATGTACCTTCCGCCTCAAATGCTTCGAGCAATCCTGTGATGAGCGCATGGTCGCCATCTTCTTTGTTCATCCCTAGGCCTCCTCCTATGACCAGGTCCCTGCTGGTCATCCCAAGTTCCCAGTGCAAGATTTGCATAAAAGGGATAGAAGGGAGGGTTCTAAAACCCGTATTGTTAACAGTGTGGTTCTAAAGACGAAGCACATATACTAAAGATCCCAAGGGACTAGGTAAATAGGCCTAAAGTTGTCGAGAAGACATTACTATCTGTTTATGTTTTGAAAGGGAAATGGACTTAAACATTTCCTATAATCGATTTTGGTGTTTGACATCCATCACAAACCACGTGGACTAACTAGTTTGCTTAGTTTTCATTTATCTTTGGTGCATAAAGTTTAACATAAACCAACAAAGAGAATGAGTTGGGGAACTCTACAAATGTTTGGAGCAAAAACAAGTATTGGTGCAACCAGTGGCGCACCGGACACTGTCCGGTGCCCCAGGCTACAACCCTCGCGAACTGGCCGCTCTCGGGTTTTTCACGAAGCCACTCCGCTATAATTTACCGGACTGTATGATGAGCCAACGGAGCAATGGTCAACTGCGCCCAACGGTCGACTGCGCAGACAACAATACAGTGAACAGAGCAGAAGTCAGAAGTCAGAACTGCAAAGTCAGAACACACTAGACTGTCCGGTGTGCTACCGGACTGTCCGATGCCACAAGAGAACAAAAGACTTCAATGGTCAACCGCTCCAAACCCCAACGGTCGGCTGACGTGGCACACACCGGACAGTGAACAGTGCCATGTCCAGTGCACCACTGGACTGTCCGGTGTGCCCATCGACAGCAACGACTGGAATAGTGGTTGGGGCTATAAATACCCCCAACCACCACCATTCAAGCCATCCAAGTTTTTAGAACTTCACATTCAATACTAGAGCAAAGACATAAACTCCAAGACACAATCAAAGGATCAAATCCTCTCCAAGTTCCAAAATCAACTCAAGTGCTTAGTGACTTGAGAGAGGACCATTTGCGTTTCTTTTGTTGCTCTTGTTGCTTGGATTGCTTTCTCCTTTTCACTCTAATTCTTCTAAGTGCTTTGTAAAGCTAGCAAAAGACACCTAAGTGTGTGGTGATACTTGCAGGGTCTTAGTGACCCGTGCGATTAAGGAGAAGCACTCGACCAGTCTAAGTGACTGATTGAAAGAGGGAAAGGGTTGGAATAGACCCGGCATTTGTGGCCTCCTCAACAGGGACTAGGTTCTTTGGAACTGAACCTCGGTAAACAAATCGACGTGTTCATTTGTGTTGATCTTCACTTGATTTGTTTCTCCCCTCTCCTCTCTCTAAAGTTACCTTGCTCATATTGATTTGAGTTTACTCCCAAGGTTATCCGTATTGATTGAGCAACTCATAGCAAGAGGAACAATCTTCTGCACTCCGAATTATTTCTAACCCTAACCCAAGTGTAGTGCGTGTTCAAAAGTTTATAATTTTCAGGTTTCGCCTATTCACCCTCCCTCTAGGCGACTTTCAATTGGTATTAGAGCCTGGTGCTTCATTAGATTCTAACAACTCAAAGTGATGTCGGGAGAACATGCCAAGAGGGAGATGGTCACCAGCAAAAAGACCGAAGCCTCGGGAAAGAAGAACGATGAATAGACTCCATCAAAGGAGGCCAGCGACAAGCACAAGGAGGAATCCGCCGGCTCCATCAAGTCACATAGGAAGGGTGACAAGAAGAAAAAGAAAATGAAGAAGGTGGTCTACTACAAGACCGACTCTTCATCACCTTCCACATCGGGCGCCGAGTCTACATCTTTGAAGCTCTAAGAGCGCAAGAAGTATAGTAAGATGCCTCTACGCTATCCTCATATTCCAAAACACACTCCTTTACTTTCCGTACCTCTAGACAAACCACCATATTTTTATGGTGAGGATTATTGTATGTGGAGTGATAAAATGAGGCACCATCTCACCTCACTCCACGAAAGCATATGGGATATTGTTGAGTTTGGAGCGCAGGCACCACAGGTGGGCGACGAGGACTACGACTCCGATGAGGCTGCCCAAATAAGGCATTTTAATTCCCAAGCAACCTCTATACTCCTCGCTTCCTTGTATCGAGAGGAGTACAACAAGGTGCAAGGGTTGAAAAATGCCAAAGAAATTTGGGACGTCCTGAAGACGGCGCATGAAGGGGACAAGGTGACCAAAATCACCAAGCGCGAAACGATCGAGGGAGAACTCGGTTGATTCGTCCTCAACAAAGGAGAGTTCCACAAGCAATGTACAATCGACTCAAAACAATGGTCAACCAAGTGCGCAACCTCGAGAGCACCAAGTGGGATGACCACGAAATGGTTAAGGTTATTCTTAGATCTCTTGTTTTTCATAATCCCTCTCAAGTCCAATTAATTCGTGAAGATCCAAGATATAAATAGATGTCTCCCAAGGAGGTAATTGGCAAGTTTGTGAGCTTTGAACTTATGATCAAAGACTCCAAACACATTGTCAACTTGGAACAAGGCGCCACCTCTACACCCGAGGTGCAACCCATTGCATTCAAGGTAACGGAAGAAAAGAAGTAAGAGTCTACACCAAGTAGACTCACAATCGATGCCTCCAAGCTTGACAACGAGGAGATAGCTCTTATCGTCAAGAGCTTTCGGCAAATCCTCAAACAAAGGAAGGGGAAGGACTACAAACCCCGTTCCAAGAGGTTGTGCTATAGGTGTGGTAAGTCCGGTCACTTTATTGCAAAATGTCCATATACAAGTGATAATGATAGGGACGACGACAAGAAAGGGTAGAAGAAGATGGAGAAGAAAAGATACTACAAGAAGAAGGGTGGCGAGGCGCACGTGGGGTGGGAATGGGACTCCGATGAGAGCTCCACCAACTCCTCCTCCGACAAGGATGCCACCAACATCGCCGTGAACAAAGGCCTTCTCTTCCCCAACATCGGCCACAAATGCCTCATGGCTAAGGACGACAAAATGAAGGTACATTCTAGAGATACCCCCCAAATATACTACATCCGATGATGAGGGTAGCTCTAGTGACAATGAAGACAACTTAACTTCTCTTTTTGCAAACTTTACTAAGGATCAAAAGAAAAAGATAAATGAATTGATAGAAACCATTAACGAGAAGGATGATATCTTGGAAAGCCAAGAGGACTTGCTCGTTAAGGAAAATAAAAAATTGTTAAGTTAAAAAATGCTTATGCTCTTGAAGTAGAAAAATGTGAAAACATATATAAAGAGCTTAACATTTGCAATGATTCAACTTCTTGTCTTAGAACTGAAAATGTTAGTTTAAATGCTAAGATTGAAAAAATGAATGCTTGCAATGTTTCTACATCTATTGTTGAGCATGTCACCATTTGCACTAGATGTAGAGATGTTAACATTGATGCTATGAATGATCACCTTGCCATGATTAAAGAACAAAATGATCACATAGCTAAATTAAATGCTAAAATTGTAGAGCATGAGCTTGAGAATGAAAAATTTAAATTTGCTCGAAGTATGCTATATAATGGGAGACACCCTGGCATTAAGGATGGCATTGGCTTCCAACAAGGGAGCTAAAGCAACATCAAGCTTAATGCCCCTAAGAACAGACTTTCTAACTTTGTTAAGGGCAAGGCTCCCATGATTCAGGATAGGGAGGGTTACATTTTATATCCTGAGAACTACCCCAAGCACAAAATTAGGAGAATTCATGCTAGGAAACCTCATTCTGTTTCTGATCATGCTTTTATGTATAGTAATGAGGTTTCTAGTTATAGGCATTCAACTCATATCAAAATGCCTAAAATAAAAATTGCTAATGCATCCAATGAACATAGCATTTCATTTAAAACTTTTGATGCATCTTTTGTGCTAACTAACAAATCAGGCAAGGTAGTTGCCAAATATGTTGGGGGCAAACACAAGAGTCCTAAGACTTGTGTTTGGGTATCCAAGGTGCTTGTTTCTAATGTGAAAGGACCTAAGACCGTTTGGGTACCTAAGAACAAGGCCTAAATTTATTTTGTAGGTTTATGCATCCGATAGGTCAAGTTAGATAATCAATAGCAGGTGCACAAACCACATGACAAGAGAGAAAAGGATGTTCTCCTCATATGAGAAAAACAATGATCCCCAAAGAGCGATTACATTCGGGGATGGAAATCAAGGTTTGGTCAAAGGTTTGGGTAAAATTGCTATATCTCCTGACCATTCCATTTCTAATGTTTTTCTTGTAAATTGTTTAGATTACAACTTGCTTTGAGTTTCTCAATTATGTAAAATGGGCTATAATTGTCTTTTTTACTAATGTTGGTGTTACTGTCTTTAGAAGAAGTGATGATTCAATAGCTTTTAAGGGAGTGTTAGATGGTCAACTATATTTAGTTAATTTTAATGATAACAATGCTGAACTAGACACTTGCTTAATTGCTAAGACTAATATGGGCTGGCTTTGACATCATCGACTTGCTCATGTTGGGATGAAAAATCTTCACAAGCTCCTAAAGGGGAGCACATTTTAGGACTAATAAATATTCATTTTGAGAAAGACAGGATTTGTATCGCATGTCAAGCAGGGAAGCAAGTTGGAGTTCATCATTGTTGGGGGCCTTCGTCCTCCGAAGGTCCTCAAAAACAAGATTTGACAATGTTCTCCAAGTGAATTATATGAACAGGTATCTTCGGACTCAGATTATGAACATGGAGTACGGTCAGGACGAAGCCTAAGCCAGACGAAGGGGGATTGAGATGAAGGGCGGGCTGATTACCAAGCTGTACGAAGGATGGTGCACAGCCGAAGCTATGCGCAGGAAAGCTTCGTCGCGATAGCAGAAAGGGGAACCGACCTAAAAATGAAAAGACTACTTAGGCCTTAATAGATTCCCATAAGTCATTAGCAAATGTAATGGGCATGAATGTAATTTTACATGGGCTGCGTCCCACGCCTATAAATAGATGAACAGTACTCCCGTACTGTTCACGCTGACTTGGCATTTGCTTTTGCGTCATCCTTATATTTTTGCCTTCCTGCAATCCGAAGGTACACTTGTAATCTGAAATCATTTCTATTTTTCTATGATAAGAAAATAGAAATGACGTTGTGATAATATTTAAATGTTCATATTACTTTTTATGTTACATATAAGTTCTTCATCATTATTTATTGTGCTTACGAAGGTATGTTGTTTGTGGTCTTCGTCCGAAATACATTATATCCCGAAGGGAAATAATGTTTCAGAGGACGAAGGACTTTATCATTTAACACTTTTTATGTTGCCTTGTTCTTAATCCGAAGCATTTGAGAAGTCCCCAACATTGGCGCCCACCTCCGGTGAACTCACTTCCACTCTTTGAGTTTTTGAACACCTTCGGCAGCCATAAGCCTTCGCTATGGCGCTGAAGAAAGCTTCAGCAACTGGCACTGCAGCTCTCCAACCGCTGGACCACAATCAGGAGACTGTCTCTCTTCGGGAAGCCCGAAGCCAGAAAAGGAAGGCTGTTAGCCCGACACAGCCAGAGGATGAGATAGACCAAGAAATCAGAGACATGGAGATGCTTCATCAACAGGTGCAAAGGAAGAAGGAAAAGATGGCTAGGCTAGCTGAACTGCAAAGGCAGATAGACGAAGCCTCTGAGGAGGTTCGTCATCTTACTCAGGATGAGCAACACCGAAGGCCTCAGCACCAAGACCTTCATCAGGAGGGTTTCCTCAATGAAGATGACTGGTATGACAATTTCCATCATGGGAATTTTGTTTTTGATGATGCTTCTCCTCTGTCCGCTGAGCTGCAGGCTACACCTTGGCCTCCGTCCTACAAGCCGCCTCAGCTTCCCATATTTGATGGCCACTCAGACCCGAAGCAGTTTTTGATGAGCTACGAAGCAACAGTATCTTCGTATGGTGGCAATGCTGCGGTCATGGCCAAATCTTTTGTTATGGCTGTCAGGAGTGTTGCTCAAACCTGGTACTCCTCCCTTCGACCAGGAACAATCACTTCGTGGCAAAAGCTGAAGGACTTGTTGTTAACTAGTTTCCAAGGGTTCCAGACGAAGCCGGTCACGGCTCAAGCTCTATTCCAGTGCACCCAGGATCACGAAGAGTACCTTCAGGCGTACGTCCGGAGGTTCTTGCGTTTGAGGGCACAGGCACCAACAGTGCCCAACGAAATTGTCATTGAGGCCATGATCAAGGGGCTTCGGCCAGGACCGTCAGCTCAGTACTTCGCTAGGAAGCCTCCTCAAACTTTGGAGAAGCTGCTCCAGAAGATGGACGAGTACATTCGGGCCGATAATGATTTTCGCCAACGAAGGGAGGAGGCTTTCAGGTTTTCTGAAATGACCAGGGGCTTCGGAGGGAGGTTCTATCCGAGGCACGTTAGATCAATTCATAACTCTACCCAAAATGATGATACAGGGAGCCAACAGCAAAGGCCACAGTGTTCCTCACAGACTTTGGGGCAACAACAAGGCTCCTTCCGACCACCAGCTCCGAGAGGCAGAGGTGCCAGGGGCTTCGGCGGAAGATTTGGCAATCAGCCAAGAAGAATTTTTTGCTTGTTCTGTGGTGAGAACAAAGGCCATACCACCAGGATGTGCCATGTTACCATCCAGAAGCAAAAGGAAATAGCCGAAGCTGCAGCACAACAGGCTCAGCCGAAGCAGGTCATGCACACTGCTTCGTATCATTCGCCTTACATCCCAGAGTATGTAGGCAATCACCCTGCAGTTTCTGTTGCTTCGGCGAGTCAACCTCAAGCTTCCTGGCAACAGCTTCCGCCTCCACCACCGCTGCAACAAGGCCAGCAGCCAGAAGGGAGCCAATATGCTCCACACCAAAGGGACTTCAGAGAACAGTCCGAAGCTCGCACAGTCAACAGCACTGTGCCAGAGTCAAAGCACATCTATTGACAAATATCCTACCTTAATAGCAATCTTTTTCATTCAGTTTTATTTTCTGTATAATAAAGGACATTGTTTAGGTTTCATGTAAATAATTTCGTTGATTCCCACAAGGAAAATATATTTTCTTCACAGGCTTAAGTTGTTGAAGTTTAAAGATTTGCGATAACAAAGAGGACCTTCAAATTATCGAAAATTTTTCGAAGCAACAAAAAGTCGTTCTAAGGAACGCAGAGTAAGTTTGCCGAAGTCACAAAAAGCCGTTCCAAAGGGAGCGCAGTGTAAGTTTTCTGCTCCAAAGTCGTTCCTAAGGGAATGCAGAGCTTACAGCGAAAAGTCAACGCTGATTCCGCTGAAGTAAAAGGCGAAGAAGCTCCTAAGGGAGGCTTATAGTAAAACGACAACGCTGATTCAAAAAGACTATGTGTTTTATCGCAGGAATGTGTGTGTACCTTCGGAATAAACACCATCTTACACAACATAACATCATCGCATCATTTCGCATAGCATAAGCATCATACATCATGCTGCATATGGCACAAGAAGGGGACATGATATCGATCTTCGGAAGAATGTTTTGAAAGGGGAAAATCATGCTAAGTTGCAAGCAGATATACTATTGATCTTCGGAAGTGTAGCTTCGGAGAATATCCTCACGAAGCTTGGATATCATTCATCAGAACACTATGGATATTGTGGTGACAAATAAAAATTCTTCTTCACGAAGCATGAAAAGAAGGGAAGGTGTTTTTTCGTCAAAGACTCAAAAACGGTTCGTGTGTAAAATTTCATGCATCGTAAAGAATTGAGCAGTAAAAATAGGTACATTACATTCAGGGTTACAAAATGTTACACATATTTCATTTCAGAAGTTTTTTACAATAGTGCTTAATCTTCTCTCAAAACAACTTCTGCAGCTTCGTTCAGGAGTCGGTTAACAACTTCATCCATGATAGCTTCAGCCATCTTTTTAATTTCCTCGTCTCCTTTCGGGTGAGGGCCCAGAGACGCTTTAGTAGGATCTGAAGGAGGACAGGATACGGCCACATTGCTATTACGAATTGCGAACGAAGTTTAAAACCAAAAATTACAACACAATAAAAACCATTAGCTAATACCTATTTGCCCTTCGGGCTCTGAGCTTTTGTCAGCGGCCTTAGCTACTTCTCTAGCGTCGTGAATGCCCTTCTCGCTTCTCTGGATAATTTCTCGAGCCATTTCTCGGCCACCATTATCCCAGACATCGGTGAAAAATTTTCCGCCAACCATGCTAGCTTCGGCCGAAGGATCTCTTGCATCTTCGAAGGACAAAGCAGCCTCGGATTGCGCTAAAATCTTTACATGCTCACAGCCCTTTTTCTCCAAAATGGTGGCAATTCCCCTAGCACCCGAAAAAGCACATATATCTCCACAGCTATTTAAAATTTCTTCGAAGGCCTCAGCTTCGTGGCTAATCCATTCAATGGGGCCTTCGGGGTTGCCTCTCGTAAAGTTTTCTTCACTCGAAAATGCGCCAACGCTGGCGAAACTAGTTTTCATTTTCTTAACACATTCTATAGATTTGTTATAGCATCTTTTCTTGGACGAACGAAGCTCTTCGACAGTTCCTTCTAAATGATTTGCCCATTGGTCGCTAAGTTCTCGCTTCGTTTCTTCAAGTATGCGTTCTTCTTTAGCCCGGGCCAATTGCTTCCGAAGATCGTCAATCTCGTGCTTTTGAGCTGCAACTTGTGCTTTAGACGCAGCTTCGTTCTCCTTTATTTTATCCACCAATGTAACTAGATTTTTGTCCTTTTCCAGGGCTTCGTTCCTTAGTTTGATAACCTCTGTTCGAAGGTTGTTGAAAGCAATTTCATAGCTCTCGTCTTTGGCATTCTTTTGCGCTCTCAGCGCGTTGCTTAGTATTAAACCCTATATGTAAAAAGTTAGTATAAGAATAAAACAATAGATTTCAAATCATAAAGTTTCCAAATGCGCAGATCTCGTACCTTCAGGCTATTATACGCAAGGCTGTCCGCAAGATCGTCCTTTGTCATCGCGCAGAGGCCAGCCTCCAGCTTCGGAAACCCCATGCTTCGGGCCATTTCCCGGCAGACAAGTAATTCTTTGTTATCCGGGAGGCAGTATAGGAAATCTTCTTCATTTGTACCATTGAACACTAGTGCCCCCTTCGGTTATTTCAATTCTTTGGCATAATAATTAGTTTCAAAAATTTCTTCTTCTGATAACTTTTTCCCCGAAGCATGTCGAACAATATAATCAAGGACTTTGGGGGATGCTTCGGGGGCAATGACACTGATTTCTTCAACGAAAGTTGGCTCTGTTATTTTTTCTTCCTCGGTTTCCAAGGATTTTATCTTCGTGGCCTCTGAGGATCCAGCTTCGGCTTCAGTTTCTTGCTCTGGAGCTTTAGTATCAGAAATTTCAGTTTTCGCTTCGGGAATGGCAACAGTCTTCTTCGGAGGTGTGCTTGAAGATTTAATTGTTTCCAGAACATCTAGCACATTAGCCATTCTCTTTCTTTTTGGAGTCACTGCTGACACCTTTTGATTTTTTACTGTCTCAACATTTGCTGCAGGACTCAAAACTTCTGATGTTTTTTCCTCAGTTGGTTTTTTCGCTTCTTCCATTTTTTCTGTGGATGGCGCTTCGGCCATCTCTTTGGTTTCTGGTAACAAAATCTTCGGTTCTTCCAATTCCATCTTTGTTGGCGCTTCGGCCATTTCTGCGACTTCTGGCAGCAAGGTTGGTTTGGTTGGCTTTTCAGCTTCGGTGGCCGAAGAAGTTTCTCCGGTGAACTCAGGCACCGAAGCTGGTTCAATATAGCGTGGCCGATGTGTGAGGACCTTTATCCTCTTTCTTTTCGGTTCTGGCTTGCTAGGAGCAGTTGCAGCTTCTTCTTTCGCAGAGGTTGTGTTTTTTCTTTTCTGCCCTCGAATGGGATAACACGATAGTCAAGGTAGACGAACCCGATTGCATCAAACACCCGGTTCAGCCTTTTCTTTTTTCGGCCTCCGAAGGCTGCTGACAGTGCAGTATCTTCGGCCTTCGAATAAGCCCCAAGCAGTTCATCACTTAAATTTTCAATACTCTTTAACCAGTCATCATCTGGCTCAACGAATTTATCTCCGAACTTGAAAGTATACTTCAGCCTGATAAGTTCATCTTCGTCGGCCTCCTTCATGGTTTCTTGCGGCATTTCCCATTTCTCCGCGAGCGGCCATACTCTGAAGGCAATATGTTCTTGTACCAAATCTCTCGTTCCAATAAAAGAACAAATAACTCCGAAGGCTCTCTGGCATTCTTCGGCAGCTTCATTCATCTCAACCTTCGGCTTTCGCAGGCCGAAACTTTGCCAAATAGGGCGCATAATTATACCTTTAATATCTTCCCATGCTTTCAGGTCATTTTTCACATAGAACCATTCTGTCATCCAGTCGCCGGGCCATCTCTTCCGAAATGTTGGCACGGGATAGCTTGACCCAGACCGAGAAACGAAACTGTAGCAGCCAAAATTATTGTGATACTGTTCCTTACCCCAGGGTTTTGTCTCGTATGATAACTCGTGTATGTTGCAGAAACTTTTCGCATCAGGTTCCAGACCTTGGCTTCTTACGGCCCACACGAAGATATTCAGCCTTATAATTGCTTTGGGAGTAAGTTGATGAAGATAGATTTCAAACATTTTCAGCACTTCTACGACAAAGCTGCTCAGGGGAAATCGTAGTCCAGCTTTCAAAAAGCTTCGGAACACTACGACTTCATTTTCCTCAGGGGTCGGGCAAGTTTTCTCTCCTTCGTCGACCCTCACAATGGATAAATCCCAGAAGTATCTTCCCCTCATGTTGACAAGATGATTTTCTTTGATACCTGACTTGCCAAAAACTGAATGGCTTGGTCGCCAGGGGCAATCTTCGGAGTCTTCACCACCACTGTCCACATCATAACTGTCGCTGTCACCAGTATCTTCAGACAAACCTTCCAGAATCTCCTTGGTGATTTTTTCCGTATTGGTCTTCGACATCGCTATAAGAAACCCCAAGTTCTTCTCTTCGTCGAGACTCAGCTTCATCTCAGCAGCAACCTTCTTATCTTCAGACATCTTCGGAAACACTAAAAAACTGTTTTCAAAGCCGAAGCTTCAAAACTAAAAGCTCAGCAAATCTTAGTGCGCAAGAGCTAAAAATTGAGTGAGCGGGAGCAGATGGCAAGAGAGCGTACCAAATGAGTTTGCGGTATGATCTTATTTATACGCCCAGTGCGTTGAAAATTGAAAGACCCCGCTTGTCAGTGAATGTTGCTATTCTAGCAAAGGGAAGGTGTTTTTTTCGGACCTTCGGCTTAAGGCCTTCGTCCATATCGCAATCTGAATTTATCACTAACAAATTAATATTGCGAGGGGCTACTGTTGGGGGCCTTCGTCCTCCGAAGGTCCTCAAAAACAAGATTTGACAATGTTCTCCAAGTGAATTATATGAACAGGTATCTTCGGACTCAGATTATGAACATGGAGTACGGTCAGGACGAAGCCTAAGCCAGACGAAGGGGGATTGAGATGAAGGACGGGCTGATTACCAAGCTGTACGAAGGATGGTGCACAGCCAAAGCTATGCGTAGGAAAGCTTCGTCGCGATAGCAGAAAGGGGAACCGACCTAAAAATGAAAAGACTACTTAGGCCTTAATAGATTCCCATAAGTCATTAGCAAATGTAATGGGCATGAATGTAATTTTACATGGGCTGCGTCCCACGCCTATAAATAGATGAACAGTACTCCCGTACTGTTCACGCTGACTTGGCATTTGCTTTTGCGTCATCCTTATATTTTTGCCTTCCTGCAATCCGAAGGTACACTTGTAATCTGAAATCATTTCTATTTTTCTATGATAATAAAATAGAAATGACGTTGTGATAATATTTAAATGTTCATATTACTTTTTATGTTACATATAAGTTCTTCATCATTATTTATTGTGCTTACGAAGGTATGTTGTTTGTGGTCTTCGTCCGAAATACATTATATCCCGAAGGGAAATAATGTTTCAGAGGACGAAGGACTTTATCATTTAACACTTTTATGTTGCCTTGTTCTTAATCCGAAGCATTTGAGAACAAGTCCCCAACAATCATGCACACAAGAACATCATGACGACCAACATGCCGCTTAAACTACTCCACATGGATCTATTCGACCCGATCGCTTACATAAGCATCGGGGAGAGTAAGTATTGTGTTGTAATTGTGGATGACTATTCTCGCTTCACTTGAGTATTCTTTTTGCAGGAAAAATCTCAAACCCAAGAGACCTTAAAGAGATTTTTGAGATGGGCTCAAAATGAGTTCGGATTAAGAATCAAAAAGATTAGAAGCGACAATGAAGTGGAGTTCAATAATTCACAAATTGAAGGATTTCTTGAGGAGGAGGGCATCAAGCATGAGTTCTCTTCTCCATACACACCTCAACAAAATGGTGTTGTGGAGAGGAAGAATAGAACTCTATTGGATATGGCAAGGACCATGCTTGATGAGTACAAGACACCGGATCGGTTTTGGGCGGAGGCGATTAACACCGCTTGCTACTCCATCAACCGACTCAACCTTCACCGAATCCTCAAGAAAACATCATATGAACTCCTCACCGGTAAAAAGCCCAATGTTTCTTATTTTAGAGTTTTTGGGAGCAAATGCTTTATTCTTATCAAAAGAGGAAGAAATTCTAAATTTGCTCATAAAGGAGTAGAAGGTTTTTTACTTGGTTATGACTCAAACACAAGGGAATATAGAGTCTTCAATAAGTCCACTAGATTAGATGAAGTTTCTTATGACATTGTGTTTGATGACACTAGTGGCTCTCAAGTAGAGCTAGTTGATCTTGATGAATTAGATTATGAAGAGGCTCCGTGCGTCGCGTTAAGGAACATGTCCATTGAGGATGTGTGTCATGTAATACCCAATTTGTAAGAAAGAATAAAAGGAGAAATTGTTTTCCTTTATATATGTGTGTGTATCTCTATTTATCATCACATGTGACTACTCATGTTTAAAAATGAGTAAATATTTACTAAGACACAAGTAAACCATTGCATCATATTGGATTTTGTTTGTTTGTGCATTCAAAACAATAATAACATAGACAAAAATATTACAATGAGTAGAGGATTTAGATTAAACCCTAGATTTGAAATTTGGGATTAAACCCTAGATTTGAAATTTGGGATTTAAATGGAGAAGGAGAAAGAAATACCATAAAATACAAAATAAATTCATAAATAAGTAAATACCACACTAGTATTTTCAAGATGAATAATTAATCTAAGTGCAAATTCACCACAAATTTGAAATTCAAATGGGGATTTGAAAATAAGAAAATTGAGAAAGGAAAAGAGAAAGTAAAAAAATATAAAAGAAAAATGAATGAAACCCCTAACTAGGCCTCAACACCCCATTTCGGCCCACTCCCAAATTCCAACCGCGCGACCCGTTCACCACTCCGCACGCGCTTGGTCACAGCCTCTGTCCGCTCGTCCCCACCTGCCAGCCACACCTCGCGCGACCCCTCCGCGGTAGCATGCGCCGACATCCCGTCCCCACACTGTCAGCCAGACACGTGCGTTTCGCTTGGAATAGGCTCTCTCCAGTGGCCCCCACATGCCAGATCCGCCCTCAACGGCTTCGCGGGGACCTCGGCGAAGCTCACGGTCACGATCACGGCAAGTTTGGTGCAAGTCCGACCGATTCCTGGGGTATAAGACCTAGCGCTACAGTCCCCTACCTCTTCCCCTACTCCTTTCACTCCAATTTCTAGTTAGACGCCACCAGTGCTTGGGCGACGCCGGGTCCATGGCGAACGCCACTGTCGAACCGCGTGTGCATCGTCGTAGAAGCCTGGAGATCGAGCTAGGAGACCTTGCCGCATCACTAGCGCACGGGTGTGTGAAGTAGTAAGGGCGATTCGTCACCAAACCGACGGCAATTCATCGTCGGAGTGCAGCGACCGCGCCGTCCTGTGGGCAGCCTCTTCCTCGCCTCTATCCCCAGTGAGTACCTTCCCAGGGGCTTTGTGTTTATCCGCACATCGTGTAGAGGGCAATAGGAGGGAGTTTCAGGCTCGAATTTGGCGGTTTGGCCTTCCGCGGCCATGGCGCCGCCATGGACATCGGGTGCCGCCGTCTCGGGTTGATCGGAGAGAGAAGGAGAGAGTGGAAGAATCATGGGCACCGTTGATCCGATTACCGACAGTGGAGATTAGACGGCAGGTAACAATTCGGCCAGAGCGATCGTGGGCCATTAGATCGTGGACAGACGGCCATGATCGGATCCCTAGAATTTAAAATACGCATCGTTAGATTCAGATCCGACGATCGTGGAGGCATACCGGTTCGATTGTGCGCGGTTCTAATCTGGGGCGCACCTTTTAGATCCAACGACCCATCGTGGCCGATACCGATGCGCAGTGCTCTTTTACATAAGAACCCTCGGGGTTCTAAAAAATAGAACCCACAGTCCAACTCGGAATTAAGCTGAGTCTATGGAATCTTGCACCAGAGCCCCTACGCTTTATGAAATTTGAGGCCCAGTCCAGAGAATTAGAAAATCAGAGAAATGAATTTAGAAATAGATTTTTAGTATTAAATTAATTGCAGAACCTTGTTTAATTTGTAGGAAATTCATATGAACCCCAAATTGGTCCATTCCAGTTCCTAAAATTTTATAATATTATTGTTTATCCATTAGTGCCACTGTTTTGGCATGAAAGGCACATTAAAATTTATCTATTACTTAATCTTGTATTAAATACATAAAACCCTGGGAAATTCATAACTTAAAATCTATAACTCCAAATTTAATGATTCCAGTTCCTATGATCTTATTTTAATGTGTAGATTATTGTTATGCATTTTGTTTACATATTTGGTGTGATGTTAATTTCCCTTTATACTATGTATGTTTGTATTGATGCGAGTAGACGAGCAAGTCACTGAGGATCCTGGTGTCCAGCAGGTAGAAGTTGCTGAGCAGGAGCTCATTGAAGGCAAGTTGTGCCCTTGATCACTTTCTTTTTATCCAGTCATGTTCTTATTCATCATAATGATCTGCATAGGTTAATTTTGATGGGATCCAATAGGTTACCCCAGTTTTGGCTATCTTTATACCTTATTTTATCACTGAATATTTTTGGGTAGTATATGCTATTGCTTTATGTGGTTTTAGGTATGGAGATATACATCACTCATTGTTACACTTTCGTTATCAGTTATTATTTACTATTCATGATAAGATCTTATGTTAATGGGAACATGGAGAACCACCCAGAAAAACAGTGCTACCACAAGGGTTTAATGGGACACCCTTGGCTGATTAACTAGGAAAGCTAGTGGATGACTACCTTACCCGAAAGGGGCAATGGCAGTAGTGGAGTGGTCAGTGTAGGGAGGTCCTTGGGTTGATTTTGCTGCGATGGCGGTCAGGCGAGGGATTCCTGCACTGGAGCTTCCTATAAACTGTAACGGGTTTTCTGAAACTAGTGGAACTTTGTAAAGGTCTCATAGTGGTACTGTAAGGCCCAAAATCCGTATAAGAAAAAAATTTATAATAATAAAATAAATATGAAAACAATAGCAAATGTAGATATCTCAAAGTATAATTGAGAGTTGAAAACCGAGAACGGAATTTCGAAAACCAAGAATTATTTTAGAAAAAGTAATAGTAAAGTTTCTATTTAACTAAATAATTATGCATATCATTAAATTAAATGATACACCATAAGCCTTTATTACATGAATATTTAATTTGGAAGTGACATTTACTTCTTATTTCCCATTCAAAATACTATTTTGTCTAAAAAGAGAGAAAATAATTTGAGTGTGTTTCATACTTCAAACATTTACCAAACAAATAAAATAATTAAAATAGACATATATCTAGTGCATCATGTTGGAGAGTAATTGTGTGTGCAAAAATTAGTAACAAAGAAATCTGTAGAAAGACATCAATGTTCAAATTTAGAATTTATTTCTAAATTTGGAATTTTAGAATTAGAGTTTAGAGAAGAGAGGAAAATGCTATACAAAATAAAGAAATATGTATAAAAACAATTGGACCTTCCAAATCATTAGGCTCAAATTGTACATTCAAAATGAATATA
Organism: Zea luxurians; assembly: GCA_029449295.1. Classification (NCBI taxonomy): domain Eukaryota; kingdom Viridiplantae; phylum Streptophyta; class Magnoliopsida; order Poales; family Poaceae; genus Zea; species Zea luxurians. Next base: position 5,575,263 of record JAOPSE010000119.1, read on the forward strand.
AATTCACAATTAAAATTTGATTCAAATTTGAATTCTAGAGATTAAAAGAGATTTAAAAGTGAAAAAGAGGAAAAGAATAAAGAAAAAGAAAAGGGAAAAGGGCGCGTGGGCTCAAACTTTCGCTTTCGGCCCGTTAGCAATTCCCGCGCGCCAGCCCATCTGCCTATTCCGCACACACACCTGGGCTCACAGCTGTGACACTGGCCAGTGGGTCCATTTTGTCATCCGCTCGGACTGGTGGGGCCCGCTCGCTAGGAGCTCCTTCTTCACCGGATCGTGCACGCGGGCATCGGATCTCTGTTTCCGCCGCGCTAAAATCGGCGACCGTTGCGCCTATGCCCCTTTTCTCGTGCCTATTTATTACCTCTGAGCGCGGCAACCCCTCTCCACGTCTAGCTCAAGCCCCTGGCCGCTGCCCCTGACTCTTTGACCAGAGCCGCCATTGCTGAACCGAGAGGGTGAGGTGGGTGCGCAGAGAGAAGGGGAATGCCGCCGCACCTTCAATTCGACTACGGCATTGTTCGGACTTGAGTGATTGCGGCGGACGTGCTCGTGGCCTTACTAGGGGAAGTTTGGGACCCGTGGCGCCTGGATCCCACACTGGAGTTCAAGCGCCGTCGTGTTGTCGAAGTTCACCATGGCCGGAACATCACCGCAGCGTAATTCTTGGTGAGATTTCCCCCGCTTGTCTCGCAATCATCTATTCCACGTTTTGCACCACTTCGGGAGACGAACTGAGCTCAGAATGGCCGTGTTGCCGTGCGGCCGGCGATGCCGCCGCCGCGTATGCGCGCGCCGCCGTTGGTATTGTCGGAAGAAGGGGGGGGGGTGAACCTGTGACCATTCGATCCAGTACTGGCGGATAGGATTAGATCTCGGGTACATTAAAGATCGACCGTTGGATGGCGTTTGATCGGTCTCGATTAGATCTTGTGATACCCCTTCGCAAGATGTGATCAGTGGCGTCAATCTGGAGATATACAGTTCAGATTTAGGTGGGGGCATGGATTGAATCTAGCCATTGGTCATCGATCGGGTGATCGAGGGTGAAACTCAGCTCTGGTAGGCAAGCGATTTAATCGTGAGCATTGGCGCCTGATCGGACGACCGAAAACCTAGCATACCGATTCGCTCTGGCAGTATTGCTAATGAGTCCCTGAGCTCTTGGTAAATTAACCCGCCGTCCTCGCAGAATGCCTCTGAGTATTAGAAATCTTGCGCAGAGACCCCTGCAGTTCTCTGGTTTTGTGCGCCCAGTCCTGGGAATTAGAAAAATCCAGAAAAGTAAATAGAAAGTGAATTTTTAATGTAAAAATAAATGCTAGAATATGTTTAATTCATAGAAAATTCATAGGATGTCCAAATTAGTCCATTCCAATTGCTATAATTGTATAATATTATTGATTATCATTTAGTACCACTGTTTTGACATGAAAATCACGTTAAAATTTATATCCTATTTAATCTTGTACAAAACACATAAAATCTTTGAAAATTCATAACTTCCCCATTTTAACTCTGAATTGACCCATTCCAGTTGCGTTAGTCTCGTGTGAATATTTACTATGCAATAACAATATTTATTGTATCATATCTCATTCCTTTATAATTAGATTTTATTTAACTTACGTCGGTTAGTCTTGTTAATCTGCTTATCCTTATAATCTACTAGAATATGATCTATGATCAACTTATAACTTAGATTAAAATTGAGATAATTATTTATAGAATAACCTCACATATGAATTATATTAACCAATTTATGATATAGTTTAACATTTTAATCACATAAATCCTCTATAAAAATCATAACTCCTTAACCGTAACTCCGATTTTAGTGGTTCTTGTTCCCACGATCTCGTAGCAACGTGTAGATCATTATTATGCAGTATGTTCTTATGTTTGGTGTGATGTTAATTTTGTCTATACCATGTCCGTTTGTATTGCTACGACTAGCACGAGGTTTCGAGGATCTGAAGAATCACCCTGGTAACTAAAATCTCAAGTGCCAGGCAAGTTGTGCCCTTGATCACTTTAATTTACCCAATAATATTCTTTATTACCACTTATCAATGCATATGTTTAATTTTGATGGGACCCAATAGGTCACCCTAGTCTGTTTATCCTGTTCACCTTATTTACCCCTGATTCATTTGGGTAGCTATGCTGTTGCTTTATATGGTTTTGGGATAATATTTCATTACATCCATGTTCCTATTATTCTGTTATGTTATTTATGTTCATGATAAGATCATTATGTTAATGGGAACATGGAACGACCACCCGGGAAAATAGTGCTACCACAAGCGTTTAATGGGACGCCCTTGGCTGATTAATTAGGAAAGCTAGTGGATGACTACCTTACCCGAAAGGAGCAAGGGCAGTAGGGGAGTGGTCAGTGTAGGGAGGTCCTTGGGTTGATTTTGCTACGATGGCGGTCAGGCGAGGGATTCCTGCACTGGAGCTTCCTATAAACTGTAGCGGGTTTTCTGAAGCTAGTGGAACTTTGTAAAGGCCTCGTAGTGTTACCCTGCCTCGCTTCCTTGGTAGAGGTGTATGGGATTCATGACCCCTTGGTATGGGTAACACGGCTTGTGGGTAAAGATGCGCAACCTCTGTAGAGTGTAAAACTGGTATACTAGCCGTGCTCATGGTCATGAGCAGCTCGAACCCTCACATGATTAATCTATGGAATTAAAACTCAATTTGTCATTTGCATTTGCATGGGATTATTTATTAATTTTGTTCTATTATTTATTATGGTTTGGTATTTACTTATACTTAGTAATTGCTAATAAAATTTTGACTAACTTATAAAAGCAATGCTCAGCCTCAACCTTTATTTTGTTGATAAGCCTTACACTTCACATGAACTCCCACCTTTGGTGAGTTCATGCCACATTATTCCCCACAACTTGTTGAGCGATGAGCATGTGTGAGCTCACCATTGCTGTCTCAGACCCCCCACAGGAGAAGTACAGGTGGTTCAAGAGGAGCCACATCGAGGAGTTCAATTCGATCTAGGTGGCGTCTCCCAGTTGACTTTCTAGCGCCAAGGATGGATTCTAGATCCTGTTATATTTATCTTTTATTTTGTAAGACTTCCGCTATGTAATAAGTACTCTGAATATATTGTGACATTTATCTCTATACACTCTGTTATTATATATGTTGTCTTCTTTGGCGCATGTATGAGATGCACTCGGCTTTGTTCCTTAAAGCTCGGGGTGTTACAGAAGTGGTATCAGAGGAAATGTTGACTGTAGGACAAAACCTAGATAGAAATGGACAAAACCATTACCTACTTACCTTACTTTGATTCTTGCTATACTTTTCTTGATCCTGTCTCACCTTCTACTGTTCTACTCCGATTAACCTTACCTTTGCTACTCTAATTCTTTCCTAAAACTTATCTTAATATTTTCTCATCTTTTTCCGCTTTACTCTGATTATTCTTACCTTTTCTTTCTAAAGACAAATGTGGATTTCACACTTTGAAATCCTGTGCCTAAAGTGACCTTTAGGAATAGGATACCTACTCTTAAGAACAAAAATAAAACTATTTTCATAGATATCTATACGCTTGAGTGTTTGTTCTTATGATACATGTCTGATTTGGATCTTTGATTGAGTGTGATTAGTTGTGGAGTAATGTCCATAATTACGTCTGCATATACATGAAAGCGAAATGTGCCCTTGGGCCATTTCTAAGTATTTTGGTGATTGAGTGCCAACACAAGTGCTTTCGTGTTAATCTATGCATAGTGATGGACAAAGCGCAAATCATGTCAAAAGGTATGTTTCTAGACTTAGTACATTGTTTTATGGACTAATGTATTGTGTCTAAGTGCTGGAAACAGGAAAAATCGAGTTGGAAATGAGATGGCTCTGTTCAGCCAAAGTTAGCTCGGTCTGGGTGCACCGGACTGTCCGGTGGTGCACCGGACAGTGTCCGGTGCGCCAGGCTGACTCTGGCGAACTTGCTGCTCTCGGGACTTCGACGGCGGTGTATGGCTATAATTCACCGGACTGTCCGGTGGTGCACCGGACTGTCCGGTGAGCCGTTCACAGACGAACTCGTCCCTCTCGGGAGATGATTAACGGCGTACGACTAAAATTCACCGGACTGTCCGGTGGTGCACCGGACTGTCCGGTGAGCCAACGGTCGACCAGGCCAACGATCGGCCGCGCGATCTGCGCGGGACACGTGGCCGAGCCAACGGCTAGAAGGAGGCACCGGACTGTCCGGTGTGCACTGGACAGTGTCCGGTGCGCCAACGGCTCTCAAATCCCAACGGTCGGCTTCGCCAAATAAGGAAGGATATCCGCACAGGACAGTGTCCGGTGGTGCACCGGACTGTCCGGTGCGCCAGGCGACAGAAGGCAAGATCAGCCTTCCTGGAATGCTCTCAACGGCTCCTAGCTGCCTTGGGGCTATAAAAGGGACCCCTAGGCGCATGGAGGAAGACACTAAGCATTCTCAAAGCATTCCTAAGCACCAAGACTTCGATTCCACGCATTTGTTTCTTCGTGATAGCATCTAGAGCTCTAGTTGAGTTGTGAACTAGTCGAGTTTTGTTGCGAGCTCTTGTTGCGACTTGTGTGCGTGGTGACACTCTGATTTTTGTGTCTTGTGTGCGTTGCTCATCCCTCCCTTACTCTGTGCTTCTTTGTGAGATTCAAGTGTAAGGGCGAGAGGCTCCAAGTTGTGGAGATTCCTCACAAACGGGATTAAGAAAAGCAAAGCAAAACACCGTGGTATTCAAGTGGGTCTTTGGACCGCTTGAGAGGGGTTGATTGCAACCCTCGTCCGTTGGGACGCCACAACATGGAGTAGGCAAGCGTTGGTCTTGGCCGAACCACGGGATAACCACCATGCCATCTCTATGATTGATATCTTTGTGGTTATTGTGTTTTGTTGAGACTCCTCTCTAGCCACTTGTTGATTATTGTGCTAACGCTTAACCAAGTTTTTGTGGCTTAAGTTTCAAGTTTCCCAGGATCACCTATTCACCCCCCTCTAGGTGCTCTCAATTGGTATCAGAGCCGTTCTCTTCACAAAGGGACTAATCGCCCGAAGAGATGGATCCTAAGGGGAAGGGAATCGTGATCAACGATAAGGAGAAGGAGTCCTTCGTCAACGAGCCGAAGAATGACAAGCCTACCGACTCGGTCTCGGGCCACAAACGCAAAGATGGGAAGAAGAAGAAGAAGACGAGACGCATCAAGGAGATCGTCTACTACGACGACAGCGATGAGTCCACTTCTTCCCAAAAGGATGACTACGACTACGAGAAACAAAAGACGGTTAATTCGAATTTTTCTTTCGATTACTCTCGTATTCCTTAGAGTTCAAATTCACATTTGCTCTCTATTCCTCTCGGCAAGCCTCCACACTTTGATGGGGAGGACTACGGATTTTGGAGCCACAAAATGCGTAGTCACCTATTCTCTCTCCATCCAAGCATATGGGAGATTGTTGAGAATGGAATGAAATTTGATAGCTCAGATAGTCCTATATTTATTAATGAACAGATTCATAGAAATGCACAAGCTACTAATGTGTTGTGAGCCTCCTTGTGCAGGGACGAGTACCATAAGGTGAGCGGCTTGGACAATGCCAAGCAAATCTGGGACACCCTCAAGATCTCTCATGAGGGGAACGATGTCACCTTGCTCACCAAGATGGAGTTGGTAGAGGGAGAGCTTGGAAGATTCGCGATGATAAGGGGCGAGGAGCCAACCCAAACATACAACCGGCTCAAGACCCTTATCAACAAAATAAGGAGCTACGGAAGCACGCGATGGACGGACCACGACGTCGTCCACCTAATGCTAAGGTCCTTTACTGTACTTGATCCACATCTGGTGAACAATATTCGTGAAAATCCTAGGTACACCAAGATGTCGCCCGAAGAAGTCCTTGGGAAGTTCGTAAGCGGGCGAATGATGATCAAGGAGGCGAGATACGTCGACGATGCACTGAATGGTCCAATCAATGAGCCTCAACCCGTTGCTCTCAAGGCAACAAGGAGCAAGGAGGCGCTACCTAGCAAGGTGGCGCAAGTTGAGGCGGCCGGGCTCAATGATGAAGAGATGACCCTCATCATCAAGCACTTCAAGACGACGCTAAAAGGTCACAAGGGACAGCCAAGCAAGACCAAGACAAAGGGGAAGCGCTCATGCTTCAAATGTGGTAAGATTGGTCATTTTATTGCTAACTGTCCCGATAATGAAAGTGACCAGGAAAAAGGGAACAAAAGGGAGAAGAAGAAGAATTACAAGAAGGCCAAGGGTGAGGCACACCTCGGAAAGGAGTGGGATTCGGATTGCTCCTCCTCCGACTCCGACAATGAAGGACTCGCCGCCACTGCCTTCAACAAGTCATCCCTCTTCCCCAACGAGCGTCACACATGCCTCATGGCAAAGGAGAAGAAGGTATGTACTCGAGACAGTACTACTTATGATTCTTCTAGTGATGATGAGTCTAGTGATGAAGAAATAGATTACTCTAGTTTATTCAAGGGATTGGATAGAACTAAAATAGATAAGATTAATGAATTGATTGATGCCTTGAATGAGAAGGATAGACTCTTAGAGAAACAAGAGGACCTTTTATATGAAGAGCATGATAAATTTGTTAGTGCACAAAATTCACTTGCTTTAGAAGTTAAACGAAATGAAATGCTTTCTAGTGAATTGTCTACATGTCATGACTCTATCTCAAGCTTAAGGAGAATTAACAATGATTTAAATGCTAAATTATAAGTAGCAAATAAATCTAACTCTTGTGTAGAACATGTTATGATTTGCACTAGGTGTAAAGATTTTGATATTGATGCTTGTAGTGAACACCTAGTTTCAATTTCCAAATTAAATGATGAATTGGCTAGTCTTAATGCCCAACTTAAGACTAGCAAAAGTGAATTTGACAAACTAAAATTTGCAAGGGATGCCTACACGATTGGTAGACACCCCTCAATTAAGGATGGTCTTGGCTTCAAGAGGGAAGCCAAGAACTTAACAAGCCATAAGGCTCCCATCTTCGCCAAGGAGAAAGGGAAGGCCCCTATGGCTAGTAGTGTGCAAAAGAACCATGCTTTTATGTACCATGATAGGAGACAATCTAGAAATGCTTATAGGAGTTGTAATGCTTATGATGCTTTTGATTCTCATGCCATGTTTGCTTCTAGTTCTTCCTATATGCATGATAGAAATATGTCTAGGAGAAATGTTATTCATCATGTGCCTAGAAAGAATATTGTTCATGCTCCTAGGAAATTAATGAATGAACCTTCTACAATTTATTATGCTTGAAATGCTTCCTTTGCCATTTGTAGAAAGGATAAGAAGGTAATTGCTAGGAAGTTAGGGGCAAGATGCAAGGGAGATAAAACTTGCATTTGGGTCCCTAAGACAATTGTGACTAACCTTGTAGGACCCAATAAGAGTTGGGTACCTAAGACCCAAGCCTAAATTTGCCTTGCAGGTTTATGCATCCGGGGGTTCAAGCTGGATTATCGACAGCGGATGCACAAACCATATGACGGGGGAGAAGAAGATGTTCACATCCTACGTCAAAAATAAGGATTCCCAAGATTCAATAATATTCGGTGATGGGAACCAAGGCAAGGTAAAAGGGTTAGGTAAAATTGCTATTTCATCCGAGCACTCTATATCTAATGTGTTTTTAGTTGAGTCTCTTGGATATAATTTGTTGTCTGTTAGTCAATTATGCAAAATGGGATATAATTGTCTATTCACAAATGTAGATGTGTCTGCCTTTAGAAGATGTGATGGTTCACTAGCTTTTAAGGGTGTACTAGACGACAAACTTTATTTGGTTGATTTTGCAAAAGAAGAGGCCGGTCTAGATGCATGCTTAATTGCTAAGACTTGCATGGGCTGGCTGTGGCATCGCCGCTTAGCACATGTGGGAATGAAGAACCTCCACAAGCTTCTAAAGGGAGAACACGTGATAGGTCTAACTAACGTGCATTTCGAAAAGGATAGACCTTGTGCAGCTTGTCAAGCAGGGAAACAGGTGGGAAGCTCTCATCACACCAAAAATGTGATGACCACATCAAGACCCTTGGAGATGCTTCATATGGACCTCTTCGGACCCGTCGCCTATCTAAGCATAGGAGGAAGTAAGTATGGTCTTGTTATAGTTGATGATTTTTCCCGCTTCACTTGGGTATTCTTTTTGCAGGATAAATCTGAAACCCAAGGGACCCTCAAGCGCTTCCTCAGGAGAGCTCAAAATGAGTTTGAGCTCAAGGTGAAGAAGATAAGGAGCGACAACGGGTCCGAATTCAAGAACCTTCAAGTAGAGGAGTATCTTGAGGAGGAAGGAATCAAGCACGAGTTCTTCGCTCCCTACACACCACAACAAAATGGTGTGGTAGAGAGGAAGAACAGGACGCTCATCGATATGGCGAGGACTATGCTTGGAGAGTTCAAGACCCCCGAGCGCTTTTGGTCGGAAGCCGTGAACACGGCTTGCCACGCCATCAACCGGGTCTACCTTCACCGCCTCCTCAAGAAGACTTCGTATGAGCTTCTAACCGGTAACAAACCCAATGTGTCTTATTTTCGTGTATTTAGGAGCAAGTGTTATATTCTTGTGAAGAAAGGTAGAACTTCAAAATTTGCTCCCAAAGCTGTAGAAGGGTTTTTATTAGGTTATGACTCAAATACAAAGGCGTATAGGGTCTTCAACAAATCATCGGGTTTGGTTGAAGTCTCTAGCGACGTTGTATTTGATGAGACTAATGGCTCTCCAAGAGAGCAAGTTGTTGATCTTGATGATGTAGATGAAGAAGACGTTCCAACGGCCGCTATGCGTACCATGGCGATTGGCGATGTGCGACCATAGGAACAATTGGAGCAAGATCAACCTTCTTCCTCAACAATGGTGCATCCCCCAACCCAAGATGACGAACAGGTACCTCAAGTGGAGACGCATGATCAAGGGGGAGCACAGGATGTTCAAGTTGAAGAGGAAGAAGCACCTCAGGCACCTCCAACCCAAGTTCGAGCGACGATTCAAAGGAATCATCCCGTCGACCAAATTTTGGGTGATATTAGCAAGGGAGTAACTACTCGCTCTAGATTGGTGAATTTTTGTGAGCATTACTCTTTTGTCTCTTCTATTGAGCCTTTCAGGGTAGAAGAGGCCTTGCTAGATCCGGACTGGGTGTTGGCCATGCAGGAAGAGCTAAATAATTTCAAGAGGAATGAAGTTTGGACACTGGTGCCTCGTCCCAAGCAAAATGTTGTGGGAACCAAGTGGGTGTTCCGCCACAAACAGGACGAGCACGGGGTGGTGACGAGGAACAAGGCTCGACTTGTGGCAAAAGGTTATGCCCAAGTCGCAGGTTTGGACTTTGAGGAGACGTTTGCTCCTGTGGCTAGGCTAGAATCAATTCGTATTTTGCTAGCATATGCCGCTCACCATTCTTTCAGGTTGTTCCAAATGGATGTGAAGAGCGCCTTCCTCAACGGGCCGATCAAGGAGGAGGTGTACGTGGAGCAACCCCCTGGCTTCGAGGATGAATGGTACCCCGACCACGTGTGTAAGCTCTCTAAGACGCTCTATGGACTTAAGCAAGCCCCAAGAACATGATATGAATGCCTTAGAGACTTTTTAATTGCTAATGCTTTCAAGGTTGGGAAAGCCGATCCAACTCTTTTCACTAAGACTTGCGATGGTGATCTTTTTGTGTGCCAAATTTATGTCGATGACATAATATTTGGTTCTACTAACCAAAAGTCTTGTGAAGAGTTTAGCAGGGTGATGACGCAGAAATTCGAGATGTCAATGATGGGCGAGTTGAACTACTTCCTTGGGTTCCAAGTGAAGCAACTCAAGGACGGCACTTTCATCTCCCAAGCAAAGTACACGCAAGACTTGCTAAAGCGGTTTGGGATGAAGGACGCCAAGCCCGCAAAGACTCCGATGGAACCGACGGACACACCAACCTCAACAAAGGAGGTAAGTCCGTTGATCAAAAAGCATACCGGTCTATGATAGGTTCTTTGCTTTATCTATGTGCTAGTAGACCGGATATTATGCTTAGCGTATGCATGTGTGCTAGATTTCAATCCGATCCAAGGGAGTGTCACTTGGTGGCCGTGAAGCGAATTCTTAGATATTTAGTCGCTACGCCTTGCTTCGGGATCTGGTATCCAAAGGGGTCTAACTTTGACTTGATTGGATATTCAGACTCCGACTATGCTGGATGTAAGGTCGATAGGAAGAGTACATCGGGGACGTGCCAATTCTTAGGAAGGTCCCTGGTGTCATGGAACTCCAAGAAACAAACTTCCGTTGCCCTATCCACCGCTGAGGCCGAGTACGTTGCCGCAAGACAGTGTTGCGCGCAACTACTTTGGATGAGGAAAACCCTCCGGGACTTTGGCTACAATCTGAGCAAAGTCCCACTCCTATGTGACAATGAGAGTGCTATACGAATAGCGGAAAATCCTGTTGAGCACAGCCGCACAAAGCACATTGACATCCGACATCACTTTTTGAGAGACCACCAGCAAAAGGGAGATATCGAAGTGTTTCATGTTAGCACCGAGAACCAGCTAGCCGATATCTTCACTAAGCCTTTAGATGAGAAGACCTTTTGCAGGCTGCGTAGTGAGCTAAATGTCTTGGATTCGCGGAACCTGGATTGATTTATAGCATACATGTGTTTATGCCTTTGATCATGTTCCTTATGCATTTTGTTGCTTATGTATGGTGCTCAAGTTGTACAAGCACTCCCCGGACCTCACAAGTCCTTTGCACGTGATGCACATATTTAGGGGGAGATGTGCTACAACTTGACCATTTGAGACTAACCGTGTGCTTGAGTTTGCTTGATTTAGTCTCAAAGGAGGTTTGGAAGGGAAAAGGTGGACTTGGACCATGAAAGACTTCCACTGCACTCCGATGAGAGGGTAACTTATTCCAAGTTCATCTCATGTACTCCTATTGCCTTTGTATTCTTATTTGAAGATTTTGGTGAGGCAATGGGGTTCAAGGGCCAAGATTGATCCCGTTTTGGTGCTTGATGCCAAAGGGGGAGAAAATAAAGGCCAAAGCAATAAATGGATCAGCTACCACTTGAGAAATTTTGAAAATAGTAGAATAGAGCTTTTGGTTTGTCAAAACTCTTTTATTGTCTCTTTTGTCAAAAGTTGGCCTCTTGTGGGGAGAAGTGTTGATTATGGGAAAAAGGGGGAGTTTTTGAAATCCTTGATAAATTTCTTTTGGAATACCTCTCTTTATGTCTCTACAAGTGAATTTGACTTAGAGATAGGAAATTGAGTTTTATTTGCAAAAACAAACCAAGTGGTGGCAAAGAGTGATCCATATATGCCAAATTTGATTCAAAACAACCTTGAGTGTTCATTTGCATGGATATTGCACTTGTTCTAGTTGCTTTATGTTGTGTTGGCATAAATCACCAAAAAGGGGGAGATTAAAAGGGAAATGTGCCCTTGGGCCATTTCTAAGTATTTTGGTGATTGAGTGCCAACACAAGTGCTTTCGTGTTAATCTATGCATAGTGATGGACAAAGCGCAAATCATGTCAAAAGGTATGTTTCTAGACTTAGTACATTGTTTTACGGACTAATGTATTGTGTCTAAGTGCTGGAAACAGGAAAAATCGAGTTGGAAATGAGATGGCTCTGTTCAGCCAAAGTTAGCTCGGTCTGGGTGCACCGGACTGTCCGGTGGTGCACCGCACAGTGTCCGGTGCGCCAGGCTGACTCTGGCGAACTTGCTGCTCTCGGGACTTCGACGGCGGTGTACGGCTATAATTCACCGGACTGTCCGGTGGTGCACCGGACTGTCCGGTGAGCCGTTCACAGACGAACTCGTCCCTCTCGGGAGATGATTAACGGCGTACGGCTAAAATTCACCGGACTGTCCGGTGGTGCACCGGACTGTCCGGTGAGCCAACGGTCGACCGGGCCAACGGTCGGCCGCGCGATCTGCGCGGGACACGTGGCCGAGCCAACGACTAGAAGGAGGCACCGGACTGTCCGGTGTGCACCGGACAGTGTCCTGTGCGCCAACGGCTCTCAAATCCCAACGGTCGGCTTCGCCAAATAAGGAAGGATATCCGCACCAGACAGTGTCCGGTGGTGCACCGGACTGTCCGGTGCGCTAGGCGACAGAAGGCAAGATCAGCCTTCCTGGAATGCTCTCAACGGCTCCTAGCTGCCTTGGGGCTATAAAAGGGACCCCTAGGCGCATGGAGGAAGACACTAAGCATTCTCAAAGCATTCCTAAGCACTAAGACTTCGATTCCACGCATTTGTTTCTTCGTGATAGCATCTAGAGCTCTAGTTGAGTTGTGAACTAGTCGGGTTTTGTTGCGAGCTCTTGTTGCGACTTGTGTGCGTGGTGACACTCTGATTTTTGTGTCTTGTGTGCGTTGCTCATCCCTCCCTTATACCCTGCTTCTTTGTGAGATTCAAGTGTAAGGGCGAGAGGCTCCAAGTTGTGGAGATTCCTCGCAAACGGGATTAAGAAAAGCAAAGCAAAACACCATGGTATTCAAGTGGGTCTTTGGACCGCTTGAGAGGGGTTGATTGCAACCCTCGTCCGTTGGGACGCCACAACGTGGAGTAGGCAAGCGTTGGTCTTGGCCGAACCACGGGATAACCATCGTGCCATCTCTGTGATTGATATCTTTGTGGTTATTGTGTTTTGTTGAGACTCCTCTCTAGCCACTTGTTGATTATTGTGCTAACGCTTACCCAAGTTTTTGTGGCTTAAGTTTCAAGTTTCCCAGGATCACCTATTCACCCCCCCTCTAGGTGCTCTCAATATACATATAGGCATAAATAGAATTCATAAGATAACTAAACCACTTAGATTATCCTCCATTAAAATGTATCTATTTCATAGAGATCCCTCCTATCTTAAAAGACTCTCTTATCCTAATGGATCCATCTTATCTTAAAAGATTCTTTCTTATCTTAATAGATTTATCTTATCTCAAAAAGATTCTATCTTATCCCAATAGATCTAACTAATCTTAAAAGATCCTATCTTATTCTTATAAACTCATCTTGTCTTAAATAAGCATACCTATCCTTTGCTCATCTTAAAACAGTGTAACAAACATGATCTATTCTAAAATAAATTAAGTAGATCTTGTCGGCGTTTCGACCCCGGGGGTCCCTGGACCGACGAGTGAATTGTCGTTGCGTGTCCCTGCCCTGATGGGTTGGCGCGGGATGGAACACAAGATGTGGGACAAGCCTTGTATTATCCTGCACTAGGGGTGCCGCTCGCAGTAGGGGTTACAAGCGCGTCGCGTGAGAGAGAGAGAGGGGGACACAGAGTTCGTCCGCCACTTCCCTCGCGTGAACCCCCCTCAGGGTGGCCCTGGATCTTCCTTTTATAGAGGCAAGGAGAGAATCTAGGCGTACAACGAGGGGCACAGCTATGCGCTATCGTGTCTGGAAGTGGAGTGCCTAAGCCCTATGTACATGCCAACGTGGCCGTTGGGGGAGAACTTGGGCCCTGTACATGTGATGGCATGGCCGTCGGAGGAGCGCCTGAGTCCTGTAGGAGCACAGCTGGCAGCGTGGCGAGGATCCTACTAACGTCTCCTTGCAGTCATAAGGGGCTGAGAGCCACCGGCGTCATGGCGCACGTGGGGCACCATCATTACCCGTCGCCGGGGTAAGCCAGATGGGACACCAGTCTTGTTCCTTGTAGCCTGAGCAGGCTAGGAATAGGGAAATGATGCATCCCCTATTGGCGCGGTCAGTCTGAGCCTAGGGTCGGCCGAGGCGGAGACTTCTCTTGAGGCCGAGGCCGGGGTCGGGCGAGGACGCGATTCCTCCCAAGACCGGGGTCGAGGCCGAGTCCGGGGGTTAGGCGAGGCGGAGACCTCCTGCCGAGGCCGGAGCCTGAGGTCGAGCGAGGCGGAGCTTCCTGTTGCGCACGAGGCTGAACTCGGTGGTTGATCGTGACTTGTTGTCAGTCGTTGCCAGGGTGGCTGACACGGCAGTCAGAGCGGAGTGAGCGGCGCTGTTTTCCTGTCATATCGGGCAGTAAAGGAGAGGGGCAAAGTGACTGCGGTCACTTCATCCTGGTCGATTGAGGCGCGTGTGTCAGGATACGGCGTCAGGCATCCCCTGCATTTAATGCGCCTGCGAAACGGTCGGTTGGTGTGGTGGTATGGCCAAGGTTGCTTCACAACGAAGCCTTCCTGGGCCGGGCCTCGGGAGATCCGAGGGGGCGCCCGCTACCTAAGGAGGGCCTCGGGCGAGGCGTGAACTCGTCTGGGACCACTGTTCCAACCCGAGGCTGGGCTTGGGTGAGACCACGTCCTTCGGGTAGACGAAGTCTTGGCTTGAACCGCACCCGTCAGTTGGTCTAAGGGTGTTTACCAGCCATGATTAGGAGCGTTGGGGGTACCCCTAATTATGGTACCCGACAGTAGCCCCCGAGCCTCGAAGGGAGTGATGGTACTCGCTTGGAGGCTTTTGCCACGTTTTCGGTGAGGGGACCGGCCTTTCTTGGTTTTTGCCTTGTTCTGGTGGGTGCGCGCGAGCGCACTCGCCGGGTGTAGCCCCCGAGGCCTCGGAGGAGTGGTTTGACTCCTCTGAGGTCTGAATGCTTTTCGTGGTGCTTCGGCCGGTCTGATCGTTCCCTCATGCGACTCGGCAGTAGCCCGGGTGCGTGGTCGGGTTCCAAGTTATCAAGCTGGTTTGTTGACGCTATCAACGGTTTTGGCCGTAGCCGGGTGCGAGAGCAGCCCCCGAGCCTCTGCATGGAGCGAGAGGACGATCAAGGACTTTCCCAACTTTTATTATATGCCCCTGCGTCGCCTTTCCGCAAGGAGGAGGGGGAAAGCGCCATGTTGCCCTCGGAGGGCACCGAACATGGTGTTTCCAGTGAGCTGCTAATGGGTGATCCGAGTGGACGCCCGTGCCCCGTTCGTTAGGGGTCGGCTGTGGCCCAGAGGCGCGCTCCAAAAGTACCTGCGGGTGATTCGCCGGACCCAGACCCCTTCGATAGGGTCCAAGGGCTCGATGCCTCCCTCCGGTGGGATTCTGTTACAAATCGTTCCCGCCGGTCTCGGAAATGTCCTAGGGTACCTCGAGAGCGTAGCCCGAGCTTTGGTTATGTATCGAACGTACCTAGAGTCGTCCCTCACTCTGCGTGCTCTGGGGCGACTGTCGAACCCTTCCGAGGGGCCAGCCTATGAACCCCTGATCAGTAGTGGGCACGGAGCCCGAGCGGTCTGGGGCGGCTGTCGAACCCTTCCGAGGGGCCAGCCTTCGAACCCGTGATCAGTAATGGGCTTGAAGTCCGAGTGCTCTGGGGCGGCTGTCGAAACCTTTCCGAGGGGCCAGCCTTCGAACCCCTGATCAGTAGGGGGGCTCGGGGCCCGCTTCCTCTGCCGAGAAGGATCCTTTCCACAACGTCCCCTTTCCCGGTCCCTGTGGCAAGAGAGAGAGAGAGAGGAGGAGGGGAAGGATATGAATTTAAATAAGGTGGCGCACCTTTTTGACGCGGTCATTATGGCGAAGGCGAAGCGACACCCGCCTCGCCTGCCAGAGGTGTTGCCTGCTCCATCGGGGAGTTAATGCGATAGGACGGGCGATTCACGTGGCGCCCGTTGCGCGTGCGAGCCGTTCGAGGAACGGGGCACGGGCGCGTCGTCTTCATGCCATGGGAGAGGGCTCTCCCGTCGCTTCAGGAGGGGACGCGAGCCTGCAGGCGACTTGACTGCTACCTCCGCTCGTCTGCCGCTGCAGTTACTGCCGACCCACTTTTGACCATGCCAACCATCGTGCCTACCCCGCGGCTGACTGACCCGTGGCCGTCGCCTTTAATTGGCACTGTTGGGTCATGCACAGGGGTACCTCGAGTCACGGTACTGGTTCCGCAGTCGAGGAGGCGCAGCATTGGTGTGAGTGGCAGTTAGCTTCTTGCACGTCGTAACCGGCACGCCGGTTACATGAAATGCGGGCCCACTTCTTTTGCGCTGGTCCATCGGATGTGGACGGAGCTGAAGGGGCGCACAGTTGCGGTGCAGTTTGGATGCCTGTCGCGTGGCGGTCCACCCTTTCGACCACCGGTTTCTGCGAAGATGGGAGAGCGCTTGTAACCGTGGGACGGTTACATGCCTCGCGTGCGGCGGTTCGCCTTCTTCGTGCTTCGGATCAGCTCGTATGACGTGTGGGTCCCAGCCCCCGTGTCATGGGGGGAGAACCCTGGAGGATGTCAGTGGGGATTTTGCCCATGACGCTAAGGGGTGCAAGCGAGGAGGTCTGCCTATAAAAGGGGGATCGATCCCTGGGGCAGTGGCCATGCCTTCGTCCTCCCCTCATGCATTGTGCCCTTCCACCTTTTGAGCCCCCGGATGGGGTGCTCCAGCGTCGCCTTGCTCTTGCTATCGTTGGAGGAGCGCGGCCTCGTGGTGATCGACACCTTTCAGCCATCGCTCGGCTTCAAGGATTTTCGTCGTGCAGACCGGCTGCATTCCCTCACCAATGGGCAGTTTGGTGGGGAGAAGCAAACCGGGCTGCGGCCTCTGCCCCACCCTCAGCTTCAAGGACCTTCGTCATCCTGGCTGAGGCGGAGGGAGAGCTGAGCCGGGGTTCTACCTCCCGCATGGGCCGGCAGGCCGTCTCCTCCTTCAGCATTCAGGGGAGAAGGCGCTCACCGACCTTGCAGAGGGGCGAACTTCGGCAACGCAGGACCGGTCGGCCGCAAGCGTCGTCAGCTCCAGCGTGCCTGGCTTGCTGGCTCAGCTGGCTCTATCGTGGCCTCCGACGCTGCATTCTGCCGCTTGATCCGGGCTCGGGCGTCTGTTGCGCCGTGCGCACCGGTGGACCGTCCAAGACGCCGTACGCCGCATGGGCGGCGTTCGTGTTCTTGGATTGTCTTGTCCTCACTCAGGCACGATGCCTCCGCATGGAGGTCGGGGCCTGCCCGTCCGCGAGGACCTGAGTGGGGATCTGCTGGTGCAGGCTGGGGCGTCTGCCATTCGTCGGCGTGGCGCTGGCGCGCAGGTGGCCGCTGTCGTCGGTGCTGGGGTGGTGGCAGCCGGAGAAGGTTTCTCCGCCGATGAGAACATTGGCGCCAGCTGCGGCCGGACCCCCGGCTCTTTGGCTTTGATGGCTTGTCCTCGCCCCTCGAGCGAAGACGCGGGCGATGTCCTCGTCACAGCAGCGTCGGCCCTGAGGTCATCGCTGCTGCTGTTTTGCCGCCCGAAGCGGGGGTCGTTGTCGCTGCTGTCATGGGTCACCGACAAGCCGCTTGGAGTTCGTCATCCCGCGGGCCCCCTGGTATGGAGGTTGTTCATACCGCGGGAGCGGAACCGGAGTCCCGTTTGTAAGGAGATATACCGGGTTTTTGCCGGAGCAAAATGTAACCGCTTCAAGTACTTAAACATTTGTCGTAGGTCGGGAGAACCGCCGAGGGTTCTGCCAACGTCTAAGTCCATGTAGCATAGTTACCCTAGGTATATGTGTTTGTTCTTTGTGTCTGTCGAGGCCTGAACATTTGGGTATTCGAGAGTGAAGTTGTGTGTCTTCCTCATTCCGAGCGCTGGGACTTTGCTGTTGGCTAGCCGAACCACTTAACCGAGCGTTGGTTGCCTTTCGCGGAAGGTGATGAGTGAGGTGTCCGTATCCCGGAGGCGTAGGAGTCCCTTGGCTCTGTCGGCCTTGCCGCTCTAGGCTTCCCTTGCTCAGTTTTCGGAACCCTCGGCTGCTCTGCGATGAGGCAGAGCCAGAGGCAGCGGTGTTAGCACGGACAGACGCGGAGTCGGCTCGGAAAGAGACTTTGTCGGCCTGGGAGATGGCGGCTTCCCAGGCCGAGGAAGATGCGGTAGCAGCCGTTGGAGCTTGGCCAAGACATCTGCTGGCGCAGTGCTGGCGTCCTCCCATAGGTGGAGGTCCTTTTGCCCGGGTCGCCGTCCGAGGCTGGGCCTGGTTCCGTCGAGGGTAGGATCAACGCCGAGGGTGCTGCTGCTCCCCCTGCTGATGCCCGAACCTGCAAGAACAGTTTGTCTGTAGAATGCACATGCTTTTTCGCGGCCGCCGAGGCCTAAACACTTTATCGTCGTGTTTAAAAAGCTACGTCTTCTCTCCTCTTGTTTCGAGCATCACGACTTGTCTGTCTGTCGGGTACCATAATTAGGGGTACCCCAACGCTCCTAATCATGGCTGGTAAACACCCTCAGACCAACTGACGGGTGCAGTTCAAGCTAAGACTTCGTCTACCCAGAGGACGCGATCTCACCCAAGCCCAGCCTCGGGTTGGAACAGTGGTCCCAGATGAGTTCACGCCTTGCCCGAGGCCCTCCTCAGGCAGCGGGCGCCCCCTCGGATCTCCCGAGGCCTGGCCTAGGAAGGCTTCGTTGTGAAGCAACCTTGGCCATACCGCCACACCAACCGACCGCTTCGGAAGCGCATTAAATGCAGGGGATGCCTGACGCCGTATCCTGACACATGCGCCTCAGTCGGCCAGGCCGAAGTGACCGCAGTCACTTCGCCCCTCTCCTTTACTGTCCGATATGACAGGAAAACAGCGCCGCTCACTCCGCTCCGACTGCCATGTCAGCCACCCCGGCAACGACTGACAACAAGTCACGATCAACCACCGAGTTCAGCCTCGGGCGCAACAGGGAGCTCCGCCTCGCCCGACCTCAGGCTCCAGCCTCAGGAGGAGGTCTCCGCCTCGCCTGACCCTCGGACTCAGCCTCGACCCCGATCTCGGGAGAATCGCGTCCTTGCCCGACCCCGGCCTCGGCCTCAAGAGAAGTCTCCGCCTCGGCCAACCCTAGGCTCGGACTGACCGCGCCAATAGGGGATGCATCATTTCCCTATTCCTAGCCTGCTCAGGCTACAAGGAACAAGACCGGCGTCCCATCTGGCTTACCCCGGCGACGGGTAATGATGGTGCCCTGCGTGCGCCATGACGCCGATGGCTCTCAGCCCCTTACGACAGCAAGGAGATGATAGTAGGATCCTCGCCGCGCTGCCAGCTGTGCTCCTACAGGACTCAGGCGCTCCTCCGACGGACACACCATCACATGTATAGGGCCCAAGCTCTCCCCAAACGACCACATTGGCATGTACACTGGGCTTAGGCACTCCATTGCCGGACACGTTAGCGCATAGCTACGCCCCCCGTTGTACGTCTGGACTCTCTCCTTGCCTCTATAAAAGGGAGATCTAGGGCCACCCTGAGGGGGGTTCGTGCGAGGGAAGCGGCGGACGATCTCTGTGTCCCCCTCTCTCTCTCTCACGCGACGCGCTTGTTACCCCTACTGCGAGCGGCACCCCTGGTGCAGGATAATACAAGGCTTGTCCCACAACTTGTGTTCCATCCCGCGCCAACCCATCTGGGCAGGGACACGCAGCGACAATTCACTCGTCGGCCAGGGACCCCTCGGGGTCGAAACGCCGACCGTTGGCGCGCCAGGTAGGGGCTCGCTACGTGTTAACGAACACCTTCCCGTTGAGTTCCAGATGGGGAGTCTTCAGCAACCTCTCTAGCCCGAGACGGTGCTCCGCTTCAGGAGTCTCGAGTTCATGTCCCTCGACGGTAGCTACGACATGGTACTCCTCCCCCCACGGCGTGACGACAACGATGGTCTCCGACTCGCCCGGCGGCGGCGGGCTCTACGACAGCATCTCCCCGCGGCAGAAGAGGAGCGCTCTGGTCGTCCCCGCCACCCTCCTCGTCGGAGGAGGCGGAGACGAGGCAACCATGGCCACACAGGAGGCGGCACCTTGTCGGCTGTCGCACCAGAGTGAGTCGACGATGCCGGCACTCCCCCAGGGGACATGTCAGACATTGCCCTCGCATCTGAGGCGACGGCGGGTGTCACTTCCCCGCAACGTGTCAGCCCCAAGCGGACTGATGACGCCAGCACCCTCACAAAGGACCTGTTGGGCGTTACCCTCGTACCTGAGATGACGGTGTGCTCCGCCCCCGACATGACTTCACCACCGTCCATCGACCAAGAGGTACCGTCCGTTTTCCATCCCGTACCTTTTCGGTTCAGCTTCGATCCACCTAGCGACCCCGCTATGGTGAGCGCCTTCGTAAAGGCGTATCCAAACCTTCCGGGGTACCACATGTGGTCGACATGGGACCGACTGACAGCCGCCTCAACCTTCGGACCGGCAGGTTCTGAGGAAGAGGACGACCCCGACTCCGGTTGGGGTTTCTCTGCCCTCAATGACCCCAGTGCCATGCGGGGCTTCATGTCCGCATCTGACCACTGCCTCTTCGGTTGTTCTGACGATGGCCATGACCTTGACAACGAGGGTTACGGCCCAAGTCACGAATGTTTCCACATCGATCTGGGAGATCACAACGAAGGCAACCACCTCGGTATGCCGGAGGTTGACGATCTCCCTGGGCCCGCATCTCGCGTTGACATCCCGCGGGAGCTAGCTGTGGTCCCAGTCCCTACGGGGGGTCAGGACATACAGCTCGAGCAAATCCGTGAGATGCAGGCCCGGGTCGACGGGGAAGCAGGCCGGCTTGTACAGCTCTAACAGACCATCGAACAGGAGTGGGCAGGCCGATCACTCACCGGAGAAGCCTGTCATCGGGCCCAAGACATCCGGCGCCGCATCGTCGACAATGCCAAGGCAGCGCTGCCTCCGGCCGTCAGCGGGTCCGACCAGGACCTAGCTGCAGCGACGATGCTGCTTCGGGCCATGCTGGAGCCATCCACCACCGAGGGGCGGCGTATCTAGGGCGAACTCAAGAATCTCCTAGAAGGCACTGTGGTTCGACGAGCCGAGAGCTCCGCCTCCCGCAGGCAAGCTGACCCCTCGGAGCATCATGCGGTGTCCTCCCGGCGCATTCGGGAAGCCTCGGTCCATCCCGAGCGTACACGGGACAAGGCGCCCGCAGCCCGGGAACACCTCGGCAATGAGCACCACCATCTCGACCATCGAGCCTGCCTCGACGGGAAGGTGAGCCGAGGCTACCATCCCAGGCGTGGGGGACGCTGCAACAGTGAGGAGGATCACAGTCCTTCGCCCAAACCACCCGATTCGCGAGTCTTCAGCCGGGCCATACGACGAGCATCGTTCCCTGCCCGTTTCCGAGCCCCGACTACTATCACCAAGTGCTCGGGGGAGACAAGGCCGGAGCTGTGGCTCGCGGACTACCGACTGGCATGCCAGTTGGGAGGGGCAGATGATGACAACCTCATCATCCGTAATCTACCCCTCTTCCTCTCCGACGCCGCCCGAGCCTGGTTGGAGCATCTGCCTCCTGCGCAGATCTCCGACTGGGACGATCTGGTCAAAGCTTTCGCGGGGAACTTCCAAGGCACGTACGTGCGCCCTGGGAACTCGTAGGACCTCCGAAGCTGCCACCAGCAGCCAGGGGAGTCCCTCCGAGAGTACATCCATCAGTTTTCGAAGTAGCGCACCGAGCTGCCCCACGTTACCGACTCGGATGTCATCGGGGCTTTCCTTGCCGGCACAACTTGCCGAGACCTGGTGAGCAAACTGGGGCGCAAGACTCCCACCCGTGCGAGCGAACTGATGGACGTCGCCACCAAGTTCGCCTCGGGTCAAGAGGCGGTCGAAGCCATCTTCTGGAAGGACAAACAGCCTCAGGGGGAGCCGAAGACAGACGCCCTGAGGCGTCCGCCCAGTGGGGCACGAAGAAGAAGGCTAAAAACAAGTCGCGAGCGAAGCGCGACGCCGCAGACACGAATTTCGTCGCTGCAGCCGAGCACAGGAACCCTCGGAAACCTCCTGGAGGGGCCGGCGCGTTCGACAAGATGCTCAAAGAGCCACACCCCTATCACCAGGGGCCCGTCAAGCACACCCTCGAAGAGTGTGTCATGCTCCGACGCTACTTCCATAAGACCGGGCCCCCGGCGGAGGATGATAAGGGCCATGACAACGATAAGAAGGAGGGCGGCAAGGAAGAGGGATTCTCGGAAGTCCAAAACTGCTTCATGATCTACGGCGGGCAGGCGGCGAACGCCTCAGCTCGGCACCGCAAGCAGGAGCACCGGGAAGTCTGCTTGGTGAAGGTGGCGGCGCCAGTCTACCTAGACTGGTCCGACAAGCCTATCACCTTCGACCAGGGCGACCACCCCGACTTCGTGCCAAGCCCGGGAAGGTACCCGCTCGTTGTCGATCCGATCATCGGCAATGTTAGGCTCTCCAAGGTCCTCATGGACGGAGGCAGTAGCCTTAACATCATCTACGCCGAGACCTTGGAACTCTTAGGGGTTGATCGATCCGAAGTCTGGGCCGGTGCAGCACCCTTCCATGGGATCGCGCCCGGGAAGCGAATCCTACCCCTCGGACAAATCGACTTACCCGTCTACTTCGGAACTCCCTCTAACTTCCGAAAGGAAGCTCTCACCTTTGAGGTCGTCGGGTTCCGAGGAACCTACCATGCGGTGTTGGGAAGACCATGCTACGCGAAGTTCATGGCTGTCCCCAACTACACCTACCTCAAGCTCAAGATGCCGGGCCCGAATGGGATCATCACCGTCGGATCCACGTACCGCCACGCAAACGAATGCGACGTGGAGTGCGTGGAGTACGCCGAGGCTCTCGCCGAGTCCGAGGCCCTCATTGCCGACCTGGAACGCCTCTCCAAGGAGGCACCCGATGCGAAGCGGCACGCCGACAACTTCGAACCAGTTGAGGCAGTCAAGTCCGTCTCTCTCGACCCCAGCAACGACGCCAGCAAGCAAGTTCAGATCGGCTCCGAGCTCGACCCCAAATAGGAAGCAGTGCTCGTCGACTTTCTCCACGCAAACGCCGAAGTCTTTGCGTGGAGTCCCTCGGACATGCCCGGCATACCGAGGGATGTCGCCGAGCACTCACTGGACATCAGAGCTACTCGTGGCAGGGTTCATCAAAGAGGTATTCCATCCCGAATGGTTAGCTAACCCTGTTCTTGTAAGGAAGAAGGATGGAAAATGGAGGATGTGTGTAGACTACACTGGTCTAAACAAAGCATGTCCAAAAGTTCCCTACCCTCTACCTCGCATCGATCAAATCATGGACTCCACTGCTGGGTGCGAAACCCTGTCATTCCTCGATGCCTACTCATGCTATCACCAAATCAAGATGAAAGAGTCCGACCAGCTCGCGACTTCTTTCATCACACCTTTTGGCATGTACTGTTACACTACAATGCCATTTGGGTTGAGGAATGCAGGCACCACTTACCAGAGGTGCATGAACCACGTGTTCGGAGAACACATCGGCAGAACGGTCGAGGCTTATGTCGACGACATCGTTGTCAAGACGAAGAGAGCCTCCGACCTCCTCTCTGACCTTGAAACGACATTCAAGTGTCTGAGAGCGAAAGGCGTGAAACTCAATCCTGAGAAGTGTGTCTTTGGAGTCCCCCGAGGCATGCTCCTTGGATTCATCGTCTCCGAGCGGGGCATCAAGGCCAACCCAGAGAAAATCGCGGCCATCACCAACATGGGACTGATCAAAGATTTGAAAGGAGTACAGAGGGTCACGGGATGCCTTGCGGCTCTGAGCCACTTCATCTCACGCCTTGGCGAGAAAAGCTTGCCTCTATATCGCCTCTTAAGGAAGGTTGAGTGCTTCACTTGGACCCCTGAGGCCGAGGAAGCCCTCGGAAACCTTAAGGCGCTCCTTACGAACACACCCATCATGGTACCCCCCGCTGCAGGAGAAGCCCTCTTGATCTACGTAGCTGCGACTACTCAGGTGGTTAGCGCCGCGATTGTAGTCGAGATACGAGAAGAAGGGCATGCACTGCCCATCCAGAGGCCAGTCTACTTCATCAGCGAAGTCCTCTCTGAGACCAAAGCTCGCTACCCACAGATCTAGAAGCTGCTCTACGCAGTGATCCTGACACGGCGAAAGTTGCGACACTACTTCGAGTCTCATCCGGTAACTGTGGTGTCATCCTTCCCCCTGGGGGAGATCATCCAGTGCCGCTAGGCCTTGGGTAGGATAGCAAAGTGGGCTGTGGAGCTTATGGGCGAAACACTATCATTCGCCCCTCGAAAGACCATAAAATCCCAGGTCTTGGCACACTTCCTGGCTGAGTGGACTGACACCTAGTTACCGACAACTCCAATCCAGCCTGAGCTCTGGACAATGTACTTCGATGGGTCACTCATGAAAACAGGAGTGGGCGCTGGCCTGCTCTTCGTTTCACTCCTCGGAAAGCATCTCCGCTATGTCATTCGCCTCCATTTTCCGGCATCCAACAACGTGGCCCAGTACGAAGCACTGGTTAACGGGCTACGCATCGCTGTCGAGCTAGGGGTCCGACGCCTCGACGCTCGAGGCGACTTGCAGCTTGTCATTGACCAAGGCATGAAGAACTCCCACTGCCGTGACCGAAGGATGGAAGCCTACTGCGACGAAGTCCGGCGCCTGGAAAACAAGTTCTATGGGCTGGAGCTCAACCACATCGCCCGACAGTACAACGAGACTGCGGACGAGCTAGCGAAAATAGCCTTCGGGCGAATGACGGTTCCCCCGGACGTCTTCTCCAAAGACCTACATCAACCATCTGTCAAGATCGACGACGCGCCCGAGCCTGAGGAAGCCTCGGTCCAGCCCGAGGTACACTCGGCCGAGCCCGAGGTACCCTCGGCTACACCCGAGGCACCCTCGGCCATCGAGGAAGAGGCCTTGCTCGTCGAAGAGGGATAGGATGGGGTCACGCTAGATCCGAACTGGCAGACCCCGTACCTGGAATATCTCCTTCGAGGAGAGCTTCCCATCGACAAGACCAAAGCTCGGCGGCTGGCTCGGCGCGCCAAGTCATTCGTCTTGCTGGGTGATGAAAAAGAGCTCTATCACCGCAGCCCCTCGGGCATCCTTCAACGATGCATATCTATCACCCAAGGACAAGAACTGTTGCAAGAAATACACTCGGGGGCTTGCGGCCACCATGCAGCGCCTCGAGCCCTCGTGGGGAATGCCTTCCGACAAGGTTTCTACTGGCCAACCGCGGTGGCCGACACCACTAGGATTGTGCGCTCCTGCCGGGGGTGTCAATTCTACGCAAAGCAGATGCATCTGCCCGCTCAGGCCTTGCAGACGATACCCATCACCTTGGGAGCCCGTCCCTCTCCTGCCTCCGACGGTGCCTCTCCAAGGTGTCCCGAGCCCGCATCCGCTCGCGAGCCCAAACCTTTTTTGCGTCCTTCTTCTCCTTCTTCTTCTCTGCAGCGACCCTCCGCGTGGCTCGGTCCACCGTGTCCTCCGGGACCGGTGGCAGGGAAGGCTTGTAACACCCCAACTCCTAGAGACGAGCGGAAATCCCGACTGAGAGAATCAAAGGTGACCTGACACAAAATAGGAGAAGGAGCGGACACTCACCAAGGACACGCACCCACGCTCGGGACGCATCAAGGGCTGGGTAAGGGCGCCGGCGTCCAGCCTCCCCACCGTGCCCGCTACCCGCCTGCGAAGGTCGTCGGCAGAGAGGGGGACCGAGGACATCTACAAACCCTCCAAGTTGACTCCCGGCATCATCTCCGAAAGCGGCAACCGCCGCTCTGCCAAGGGAAGCACCCTCTGGCGATGAATGGCGGCAACCACCCCCGCGGCGGTGAGCCCCCCATCTCATAACTCCTGCAAGGCCTCCAGAAGGGGCTGGAGTTTCTCCTGTTTCTCGCGCGCGGCCCCATAGCACCAATTGCTGCCGGGAGCAGTCACCACTCGTTGAGAAAACGATGGGAGCCTTCCATCGTCATTCCGGAGGTAAAACCACCGGCGCTGCCA
This sequence comes from Zea luxurians, assembly GCA_029449295.1. NCBI lineage: Eukaryota > Viridiplantae > Streptophyta > Magnoliopsida > Poales > Poaceae > Zea > Zea luxurians. Next base: position 5,601,027 of record JAOPSE010000119.1, read on the forward strand.
CCCCTTGTTCGAAGACACAAGGACGGCGGGGATGTACTGTTGCACGCGCTTGCCTCAACTGGAGGGTGCAGCCGCCGGCCCTCACCGCCATGCGAACCTTCTTCTCCCCCGTCGTCAAGGCGAAAAGCTCCACGGAGAAGAGATGGGTCCACAGATCCCAGTGGGGGTCAATCCCCAAAAAGCCTTCGCAAACCGCTGCGAAGATGGCCACTTGCGCAATGGAGTTGGGGTTGAGGTTGTGCAGCTCCACCCCATAGTAATGCAGGAGCGCCCGCATGAAACGACTTGCTGGCACTCCAAACCCCCGCTCATGGAAGGAGACGAAGCTCAGCACATACCTCGGCGGCGGAGTCGGGTCAGCCCCGCTCGGAGGGACCATCCACTCCGGCTACGGGTCATCGGAGAGGGGACGGAGCAAACCGTCGGCGACAAGGGCCACCAGATCACCCACCGTGACGATGGAAAAAGGCCACGGGTCGCACGGCGGAACGACGGTCACCCGGTCGGTCATCGCCAAATGAAGGGGGTGGTGGCGGAGCGGATAAGGTACACGGTTTTCTTTCTCTGGCTATTCCCTTAGGTTGCAAAAACCAAAGCAAGAGGCGAGCAGCAGAGTAAAGAACTGCAACCGGTATCTCTTCCAGGTATATAAAGGCCCAGGCAAGACCCGTTCAACACTTCGCCTGAACCCGCCGTGAAGTTCAAACTCAAAGACGAAACGCCCGTTCCTCAAACGGCTCACACGCGCAACGAGCGCCACACGAATCGCCCGTCCCGTCGCATTAACTCCCCGACGGAGCAGGCGACACCTCTGGCAGGTGAGGCAGGCGTCGCTTCGCCTTCGCCATAATGACCGCGTCAAAAAAGGTGCGCCACCTTATTTAAATTCATATCCTTCCTCTCCTCCTCCTCTCTCTCTCTTGCCACAGGGACCGGGAAAGGGGACGTTGTGGAAAGGATCCTTCTCGGCGGAGGAAGCAGGCCCCGAGCCCCCTACTGATCAGGGGTTCAAAGGTTGGCCCCTCGGAAAGGTTTCGACAGCCGCCCTAGAGCACTCGGACTTCAAGCCCATTACTGATCAGGGGTTCGAAGGCTGGCCCCTCGGAAGGGTTCGACAGCCGCCCTAGACCGCTCGGGCTCCGTGCCCACTACTGATCAGGGGTTTGTAGGCTGGCCCCTCAGAAGGGTTTGACAGTCGCCCCAGAGCACGCAGAGTGAGGGATGACTCTGGGTACGTTTGATACATAACCAAGGCTCGGGCTACGCTCCCGAGGTACCCTAGGACATTTCTGAGACCGACGGGAACAATTTGTAACGGAATCCCACCGGAGGGAGGCATCGAGCCCTCGGACCCTGTCGAAGGGGTCTGGGTCCGGCGAATCACCCGCAGGTACTTTTGGAGCGCGCCTCTGGGCCACAGCTGACCCCTAACGAACGGGGCACGGGCGTCCACTCGGATCACCCATTAGCAGCTCACTGGAAACACCATGTTCGACGCCCTCCGAGGGCAACATGGCGCTTTCCCCCCTCCTCCTTGCGGAAAGGCGACGCAGGGGCGTATAATAAAAGTCAGGAAAGTCCTTGATCGTCCTCTCGCTCCGTGCAGAGGCTCGGGGGCTGCTCTCGCACCCGGCTACGGCCAAAACCGTTGACAGCGTCAACAAACCAGCTTGATAACTTGGAACCCGACGACGCACCTGGGCTACTGCCGGGCCGCATGAGGGAACGATCAGACCGAACAAAGCACCACAAAAAGCATTCAGACCTCAGAGGAGTCAAACCACTCCTCCGAGGCCTCGGGGGCTACACCCGGCGGGTGCGCTCGCGCGCACCCACCGGAACAAGGCAAAAACCGAGAAAGGCCGGTCCCCTCACCGAAAACGCGGCAAAAGCCTCCAAGCGAGTACCATCACTCCCTTCGAGGCTCGGGGGCTACTGTCGGGTACCATAATTAGGGGTACCCTCAACGCTCCTAATCATGGCTGGTAAACACCCTCAGACCAACTGACGGGTGCGGTTCAAGCCAAGACTTCGTCTACCCGAAGGACGTGATCTCACCCGAGCCCAGCCTCGGGTTGGAACAGTGGTCCCAGACGAGTTCACGCCTCGCCCGAGGCCCTCCTCAGGCAGCGGGCGCCCCCTCGGATCTCCTGAGGCCTGGCCTAGGAAGGCTTCGTTGTGAAGCAACCTTGGCCATACCGCCACACTAACCCACCGCTTCGCAGGCGCATTAAATGCAGGGGATGCCTGGCGTCGTATCCTGACACACGCGCCTCAGTCGGCCAGGTCGAAGTGACCGCAGTCACTTCGCCCCTCTCCTTTACTGTCCGATATGACAGGAAAACAGCGCCGCTCACTCCGCTCTGACTGCCGTGTCAGCCACCCCGGCAACGACTGACAACAAGTCACGATCAACCACCGAGTTCAGCCTCGGGCGCAACAGGAAGCTCCGCCTCGCCCGACCTCAGGCTCCAGCTTCAGGAGGAGGTCTCCGCCTCGCCCGACCCCCGGACTCGGCCTCGACCCCGGTCTCGGGAGGAATCGCGTCCTCGCCCGACCCCGACCTCGACCTTAAGAGAAGTCTCCACCTCGGCCGACCCTGGGCTCGGACTGACCGCGCCAATAGGGGATGCATCATTTCCCAATTCCTAGCCTGCTCAGGCTACAAGGAACAAGACCGGCGTCCCATCTGGCTTACCCCGGCGATGGGTAATGATGGTGCCCCACATGTGCCATGATACCGGTGGCTCTCAGCCCCTTACGACAGCAAGGAGACGTCAGCAGGATCCTTGCCGCGCTGCCAGCTGTGCTCCTATAGGACTCAGGCGCTCCTCCGACGGCCACGCCATCACATGTACAGGGCCCAAGCTCTCCCCCAACGGCCACGTTGGCATGTACACAGGGCTTAGGCACTCCATTGCCGGACACGTTAGCACATAGCTATGCCCCTTGTTGTACGTCTGGACTCTCTCCTTGCCTCTATAAAAGGGAGATCTAGGGCCACCCTGAGGGGGGTTCGCGCGAGGGAAGCAGCGGACGAACTCTGTGTCCCCCTCTCTCTCTCTCTCACGCGACGCGCTTGTAACCCCTACTGCGAGCGGCACCCCTGGTGCAGGATAATACAAGGCTTGTCCCACATCTTGTGTTCCATCCCGCGCCAACCCATCTGGGCAGGGACACGTAGCAACAATTCACTCGTCGGTCCAGGGACCCCTCGGGGTCGAAACGCCGACACTGTCAATAGCAGAATCGTCTGTCCGAACGAGAGTTACTTTTCGCGGAAGGTGATGAGTGAGGTATCCGTATCCCGGAGGCGTAGGAGTCCCTCGACTCGGTCGGCCTTGCCGCTTACGTGCGCTCTCATTTGGTCGAAGGATTCCATTATTGGTACAATCGAGAAGGCGCGAAAGTCGTTTTCTACCCGAGTGTTAGGACTTGTTCGGTAGCAAGATCGCTTTTTCGAGCGTGAGTTACTTCTCGCGGAAGGTGATGAGTGAGGTATCCGTATCCCAGAGGCGTAGGAGTTCCTCGGCTCAGTCGACCTTGCCGCTTACGTGTACTCTCGTCGTTCTCAGGATCCCGCTATCGATACAGAAGTCGAAAGCATAAAGGTTGTTTTGGTAGAAAATTTTTCCGAGGAAAATTTTGACGCAGAGGGGGTTCCCCCCTTCTAGCCCCCGAGGGAGGTCGGGCTTTGCTGAGGCAAGGCCGACCCTTCCTTGACGGTTAGACTTTGTGTATGTAAACGAGGTACATGAATGACTTAAAACATCTTAAGGGTAGAAGCGACATAGCTGTTGGATGTTCCAAGCGTTGCTGTAGACCTCGCCTTGGTCGTTGGCCAGCTTGTATGTTCCAGGCTTCAAGATCTTGGCGATGATGAAGGGCCCTTCCCAGGGAGGAGTGAGCTTGTGGCGCCCTCGGGCGTCCTGTCGCAGGCGAAGCACCAAGTCTCCCACTTGGAAGCCTCGGGACCGAACGCTTCGGGCGTGGTAGCGCCGCAGAGATTGCTGGTACCGTGCCGAATGTAGTAGGGCGACGTCTCGAGCCTCCTTGAGTTGGTCCAGCGAGTCTTCTCGGCTGGTCTGGTTGCTTCGGTCGTCGTACGCCTTGATCCTCGGGGAGCCATATTCTAAGTCCATGGGGAGGACGGCCTCGGCCCCATAGACTAGAAAGAACGGCGTAAAACCCGTGGCACGGCTCGGCGTCGTCCTCAGACTCCATACTACCGAGGGTAGCTCTTTCATCCACCGCTTGCCGAACTTGTTGAGGTCGTTGTAGATCCTTGGTTTGAGCCCCTGCAGAATCATACCGTTGGCACGCTCCACCTACCCATTCGTCATGGGATGAGCTACGGCGGCCCAGTCCACACGGATGTGGTGGTCGTCGCAGAAGTCCAGGAACTTTTTTCCGGTGAACTGCGTGCCATTGTCGGTGATGATTGAGTTTGGGACCCCAAACCGATGGATGATGTTGGTGAAGAACGCCACCGCCTACTCGGACCTGATGCTGTTTAGGGGTCAGACCTCGATCCACTTGGAGAATTTATCAATGGCGCCCAGCAGGTGCGTGAAGCCCCCGGGTGCCTTCTGCAAGGGACCGACAAGGTCTAGACCCCACACAGCAAATAGCCAGGTGATGGGTATCGTCTACAAGGCCTGAGCGGGCAGATGCATCTGCTTTGCGTAGAATTGACACCCCCAGCAGGAGCATAAAATCCTAGTGGCGTCAGCCACCACGGTTGGCCAGTAGAAACCTTGTCGAAAGGCATTCACCACGAGGGCTCGAGGCGCTGCATGGTGGCCGCAAGCCCCCGAGTGTATTTCTTGCAACAGTTCTTGTCCTTGGGCGACAGATAAGCATCGTTGAAGGATGCCCGAGGGGCTGCGGTGATAGAGCTCTTTTTCATCACCCAGCAAGACGAATGACTTGGCGCGCCGAGCCAGCCACCGAGCTTTGGTCTTGTCGATGGGAAGCTCTCCTCGGAGGAGATATTCTAGGTATGGGGTCTGCAAGTTCGGATCTAGCGTGACCCTGTCCTGTCCCTCTTCGATGGGCAAGGCCTCTTCCTCGATGGCCGAGGGTGCCTCGGGTGCGGCCGAGAGTACCTCGGGCTCGGCCGAGGGTACCTCAGGCTGGGCCGAGGCTTCCTCAGGCTCGGGCGCGTCGTCGATCTTGACGGATGGTTGATGTAGGTCTCTGGAGAAGACGTCTGGGGGAACCGTCGTTCGCCTTGAGGCCATTTTCGCCAGCTCGTCCGCAGTCTCATTGTACTGTCGGGCGATGTGGTTGAGCTCCAGCCTGTAGAACTTGTTTTCCAGACACCAGACTTCGTTGCAGTAGGCTTCCATCCTCCGGTCACGGCAGTGGGAGTTCTTCATGACTTGGTCAATGACAAGCTGCGAGTCGCCTCGAGCGTCGAGGCGTCGGACCCCTAGCTCGACGGCGATTCGTAGCCCGTTAACCAGTGCTTCGTACTCGGCCACGTTGTTTGATGCCGGAAAATGGAGGCGAATGACGTAGCGGAGATGCTTTCTGAGGGGTGAAACGAAGAGCAGGCCAGCGCCCGCTCCTATTTTCATGAGTGACCCATCGAAGTACATGGTCTAGAGCTCGGGCTGGATTGGAGTTGTTGGTAACTGGGTGTCAGTCCACTCAGCCAGGAAGTCTGCTAAGACCTGGGATTTTATGGCCTTCCGAGGGGCGAATGATAGCGTTTCGCCCATAAGCTCAACCGCCCACTTTGCTATCCTACCCGAGGCCTCGCGGCACTGGATGATCTTCCCCAGGGGGAAGGATGACACCACAGTTACCGGATGAGACTCGAAGTAGTGTCGCAACTTTCGCCGTGTCAGGATCACTGCGTAGAGCAGCTTCTAGATCTGTGGGTAGCGAGCTTTGGTCTCGGAGTGGACTTCGCTGATGAAGTAGACTGGCCTCTGGATGGGCAGTGCATGCCCTTCTTCTCGTCTCTCGACTACGATCGCGGCGCTGACCACCTGAGTAGTCACGGCTACGTAGATCAAGAGGGCTTCTCCTGCAGCGGGGGGTACCAGGATGGGTGTGTTCGTAAGGAGCGCCTTAAGGTTTCCGAGGGCTTCCTCGGCCTCGAGGGTCTAAGTGAAGCACTCAACCTTCCTTAAGAGGCGATACAGAGGCAAGCCTTTCTCGCCAAGGCGTGAGATGAAGCGGCTCAGAGTCGCAAGGCATCTCGTGACCCTCTGTACTCCTTTCAAATCTTTGATCGGTCCCATGTTGGTGATGGCCGCGATTTTCTCCGGGTTGGCCTCGATGCCCCGCTTGGAGACGATGAATCCAAGGAGCATGCCTTGGGGGACTCCAAAGACACACTTCTCGGGATTGAGTTTCACGCCTTTCGCTCTCAGACAATTGAATGTCGTTTCGAGGTCAGAGAGGAGGTCGGAGGCTCTCTTCGTCTTGACAACGATGTCGTCGACGTAAGCCTCGACCGTTCTGCCGATGTGTTCTCCGAACACGTGGTTCATGCACCTCTGGTAAGTGGCGCTTGCATTCCTCAACCCAAATGGCATTGTAGTGTAACAGTACATGCCAAAAGGTGTGATGAAAGCAGTCGCGAGCTGGTCGGACTCTTTCATCTTGATTTGGCATAGCCTGAGTAGGCATCGAGGAATGACAGGGTTTCGCACCCAGCAGTGGAGTCCACGATTTGATTGATGCGAGGTAGAGGGTAGGGAACTTTCGGACATGCTTTGTTTAGACCAGTGTAGTCTACACACATCCTCCATTTCCCATCCTTCTTCCTTACAAGAACTGGGTTAGCTAACCATTCGGGATGGAATACCTCTTTGATGAACCCTGCCGCGAGTAGCTTGTGGATCTCCTTGCATATGGCCCTGCGCTTTTCTTCGTCGAAATGGCACAGGGTTTGCTTCATGGGTCGGGCTCTAGCTCTGATGTCCAGTGAGTGCTCGGCGACATCCCTCGGTATGCCAGGCATGTCCGAGGGACTCCACGCAAAGACTTCGGCGTTTGCGCGGAGAAAGTCGACGAGCACTGCTTCCTATTTGGGGTCAAGCTCGGAGCCGATCCGAACTTGCTTGCTAGCATCGTTGCTGGGGTCGAGAGAGACGGACTTGACCGCCTCAACTGGTTTGAAGTTGTCAGCGTGCCACTTCGCGTCGGGCGCCTCCTTGGAGAGGCGTTCCAGGTCGGTGACGAGGGCCTCGGACTCGGCGAGAGCCTCGGCGTACTCCACGCACTCCACGTCGCATTCGTACGCGTGGAGGTACGTGGATCCGACGGTGATGACCCATTCAGGCCCGGCATCTTGAGCTTGAGGTAAGTGTAGTTGGGGACAGCCATGAACTTGGCGTAGCATGGTCTTCCCAACACCGCATGGTAGGTTCCTCGGAACCCAACGACCTCAAAGGTGAGAGCTTCCTTTTAGAAGTTAGAGGGAGTTCCGAAGCAGACGGGTAAGTCGATCCGTCCGAGGGGTAGGATTCGCTTCCCGGGCGCGATCCCATGGAAGGGTGCTGCACCGGCCCGGACTTCGGACCGATCAACCCCTAAGAGTTCCAAGGTCTCGGCATAGATGATGTTAAGGCTGCTGCCTCCGTCCATGAGGACCTTGGAGAGCCTAACATTGCCGATGATTGGATCGACGACGAGCGGGTACCTTCCCGGGCTTGGCACGAAGTCGGGGTGGTCGCCTTGGTCGAAGGTGATAGGCTTGTTAGACCCGTCTAAGTAGACTAGCGCCGCCACCTTCACCAAGAAGACTTCCCGGCGCTCCTGCTTGCGGTGCCGAGCCGAGGCGTTCGCCGCCTGCCCGCCGTAGATCATGAAGCAGTTTTGGACTTCCGGGAATCCCTCTTCCTTGCTACCCTCCTTCTTGTCGTTGTCATAGCCCTTGCCATCCTCCACCGGGGGCCCGGTCTTATGGAAGTAGCGTCGGAGCATGACACACTCTTCGAGGGTGTGCTTGACGGGCCCCTGGTGATAGGGGCACGGCTCTTTGAGCATCTTGTCGAACGCGTCGGCCCCTCCAAGAGGTTTCCGAGGGTTCCTGTGCTCGGCCACAGCGACGAGATTCGCGTCTGCGGCGTCGCGCTTCGCTCGCGACTTGTTTTTAGCCTTCTTCTTTGTGCCCCGCTGGGCGGATGCCTCAAGGGCATCGGTCTTTGGCTCCCCCTGAGGCTGCTTGTCCTTCCGGAAGATGGCTTCGACCGCCTCTTGACCCGAGGCGAACTTGGTGGCGACGTCCATCAGTTTGCTCGCACGGGTGGGAGTCTTGCGCCCCAGTTTGCTCACTAGGTCTCGGCAAGTTGTGCCGGCAAGGAAAGCCCCGATGACATCCGAGTCAGTAACGTTGGGCAGCTCAGTGCGCTGCTTCGAAAACCGCGGATGTACTCTCGGAGGGACTCCCCTGGCTGCTAGCGGTAGCTTCGGAGGTCCCACGAGTTCCCAGGGCGCACGTACGTGCCTTGGAAGTTCCCCGCGAAAGCTTTGACCAGATCGTCCCAGTCGGAGATCTGTGTAGGAGGCAGATGCTCCAGCCAAGCTTGGGCGGCGTCGGAGAGGAAGAGAGGTAGATTACGGATGATGAGGTTGTCATCATCCGCCCCTCCCAACTGGCATGCCAGTCGGTAGTCCGCGAGCCACAGCTCCGGCCTCATCTCCCTCGAGTACTTGGTGATAGTAGTCGAGGCTCGGAAACGGGCAGGGAACGGTGCTCGTCGTATGGCCCAGCTGAAGACTCGCGGACTAGGTGGTTCGGGCGAAGGACTGCGATCCTCCTCACTGTTGCAGCGTCCCCCACGCCTGGGATGGTAGCCTCGACGCACCTTCTCGTCGAGGCAGGCTTGATGGTCGAGATGGTGGTGCTCGTTGCCGAGGCATTCCCGGGCGGCGAGCGCCTCGTCCCGTGTACGCTCGGGATGGACCGAGGCTTCCTGAATGCACCAGGAGGACACCACGTGATGCTCCGAGGGGTCAGCTCGCCTGCGGGAGGCGGAGCTCTCGGCTCGTCGAACCGCAGCGCCTTCTAGGAGATTCTTGAGTTCGCCCTAGATACGCCGCCCCTTAGTGGTGGATGGCTCCGGCATGGCCCGAAGTAGCATCGCCGCTGCAGCTAGGTCCTGGCCGGACCCGCTGACGGCCGAGGCAGCGCTACCCTGGCATTATCGACGATGCGGTGCCGGATGTCTTGGGCTCGATGACAGGCTTCTCCGGCGAGTGATCGGCCTGCCCACTCCTGTTCGATGTTCTGTGGGATCTGTACAAGCCGGCCTGCTTCCCCGTTGACTCAGGCCTGCATCTCACGGATTTGCTCGAGCTGTATGTCCTGACCCCCCGCAGGGACTAGGACCACAGCTAGCTCCCGCGGGATGTCAACGCGAGATGCGGGCCCAAGGGGATCGTCAACCTCCGGCATACCGAGGTGGTTGCCTTCGTTGTGATCTCCCAGATTGACATGGAAACATTCGCGACTTGGGCCGTAACCCTCGTCGTCAAGGTCATGGCCATCGTCGGAACAACCGGAGAGGCTGTGGTCACATGCGGACATGAAGCCCCGCATGGCACCGGGGTCATTGAGGGCAAAGAAACCCCAACCGGAGTCAGGGTCGTCCTCTTCCTCAGAACCCACCGGTCCGAAGGTTGAGACGGTCGTCAGTCGGTCCTAGGTCGACCACATGTGGTACCCCGGAAGGTTTGGATTTGCCTTTACGAAGGCGCTCACTATAGCTGGGTCGCTAGGTGGATCGAAGCTGAACCGAAAAGGTACGGGATGGAAAATGGACGGTACCTCTTGGTCGATGGACGGTGGTGAAGTCGTGTCGGGGGCGGAGCACACCGTCATCTCAGGTACGAGGGTAACGCCCAGTAGGTCCTTTGCGAGGGTGCTGGCGTCATCAGTCCGCTTGGGACTGACACGTCGCGGGGAAGTGACACCCGCCGTCACCTCAGGTGCGAGGGCAATGTCTGACATGTCCCCTGGGGGAGTGCTGGCGTCGTCGACTCGCTCTGGTGCGACAGCCGACAAGGTGCCGCCTCCTGCTTGGCCATGGTTGCCTCGTCTCCGCCTCCTCCGACGAGGAGGGTGGCGGGGACGACCGGAGTGCTCCTCTTCTGCCGCGGGGAGATGCTGTCGTAGAGCCCGCCGCCGCCGGGCGAGTCGGAGACCGTCGCTGTTGAAAGGGAATTAGGCTTACATCTAGTTCCTAAATAATTTTGGTGGTTGAATTGCCCAACACAAATAATTGGACTAACTAGTTTGCTCTAGTGCATAAGTTATACAGGTGCAAAAGGTTCACATTCAGTCAATAAAAAGACCAAGTGTTGGATTCAGCAAAGGAGCAGCAAGGCAACCGAGGGCACCTCTGGCTGGAGGCACCGGACTGTCCGGTGTGCACCGGACTGTCCGGTGCACCCAGAGGACTTCGACTTCAAACTCTTCGCCCTCGGGAATTCTCGGATGCCGGCGCGCTATAATTCACCGGACTGTCCGGTGTGCACCGGACATGTCCGGTGCTCCAAGGAAACGCCGTCTCCGGAACTCGCCAGCCTCGGGTTCGCGCGGCAGCCGCTCCGCTAAAATTCACCGGACTGTCCGGTGTGCACCGGACTGTCCGGTGTGCCAGCGGAGCAACGGCTCTCTGCGGCGCCAACGGCTCCCTGCGGAGCATTTAATGCGCGCGCAGCGCACGCAGTCGTCAGGCACGCCCATACCGGTGCACCGGATATCAAACAGTACATGTCCGGTGTGCACCGGACACCCAGGAGGGCCCAGAAGTCAGAAGCTCCAACGGTCAGAATCCAACGGCAATGGTGACGTGGCAGGGGCACCGGACTGTCCGGTGTGCACCGGACTGTCCGGTGCGCCATCGAACAGACAGGTTCCAGCAACGGTCACTTTTGGTGGTTGGGGCTATAAATACCCCAACCACCCCACATTCATTGCCATCCAAGTTTTCCACTTCTCAACTACTACAAGAGCTCTAGCATTCAATTCTAGACACACCAAATAGATCAAGTCCTCTCCAAATTCCACACAATTCCATAGTGACTAGAGAGAGTGATTTGCTTGTGTTCTTTCGAGCTCTTGCGCTTGGATCGCATTCTTTTCTTTCTCACTTGTTCTTGAGATCATCACTCAATTGTAACCAAGGCAAGAGGCACCAATTGTGTGGTGGCCCTTGCGGGGAAGTTTTGTTCCCGGTTGATTGAGAAGAAGAGAAAGCTCACTCGATCCGTGGGATCGTTTGAGAGAGGGAAGGGTTGAAAGAGACCCGGCCTTTGTGGCCTCCTCAACGGGGAGTAGGTTTGCGAAAACCGAACCTCGGTAAAACAAATCCTCGTGTCACACTCTTATTTGCTTGCGATTTGTTTTGCGCCCTCTCTCGCGGACTCGTTTCTTTATTACTAACGCTAACCCGGCTTGTAGTTGTGATTATTTTTGTAAATTTCAGTTTCGCCCTATTCACCCCCCTCTAGGCGACTATCAATTGGTATCAAAGCCCGGTGCTTCATTAGAGCCTAACCGCTCGAAGTGATGTCGGGAGATCACGCCAAGAAGGAGATGGAGACCGGCGACAAGCCCACTACAAGCCAAGGGAGCACTTCATCTTCATCGGAAGAGTCCCGCACCAAGAGAAGAGAGAAGAAGAAGAACTCCTCCAAGCGGAAGGAGAAAAGATCTTCCTCTTCTCACCACAAGGAGAAGAAGGAAAAATCTTCTTCTCACAAGCCGCATCGGAGTGGGGATAAGCACAAAAGGATGAGGAAGGTGGTCTACTATGAGACCGACACTTCATCGACATCTACCTCCGGCTCCGACGCGGCGTCCGTCACTTCTAAACGCCAAGAGCGTAAGAAGTATAGTAAGATTCCCCTACGCTACCCTCGCATTCCCAAACATACACCTTTACTATCCGTCCCATTAGGCAAACCACCAACTTTTAATGGTGAAGATTATGCTATGTGGAGTAATTTGATGCGATTTCATCTAACCTCTCTCCACAAAAGATTATGGGATGTTGTTGAGTATGGTGTACAGGTACCATCCGTAGGGGATGAGGACTATGACACGGACGAAGTGGCCCAAATCGAGCACTTCAACTCCCAAGCCGCAACCATCCTCCTTGCCTCTTTAAGCAAGGAGGAATACAACAAAGTACAAGGGTTGAAGAACGCCAAGGAGATTTGGGACCTACTCAAGACGGCGCACGAAGGTGATGAACTCACCAAGATCACCAAGCGGGAAACGATCGAGGGGGAGCTCGGTCGTTTTCGTCTTCGCCAAGGGGAGGAGCCACAAGACATGTACAACCGGCTCAAGACCTTGGTGAACCAAGTGCGCAACCTCGGAAGCGCAAAATGGGATGACCACGAGGTGGTTAAGGTTATTTTAAGAGCACTTATTTTCCTTAACCCTACTCAAGTACAATTAATTCGTGGTAATCCTAGATATCCACTAATGACCCCCGAGGAAGTCATCGGGAATTTTGTTAGTTTTGAATGCATGATTAAGGGCTCCAAGAAGATCAACGAGCTTGACGAGCCTTCCACATCCGAGGCGCAACCGGTGGCCTTCAAGGCGACGGAGGAGAAGAAGGAGGAGTCTACACCAAGTAGACAACCGATTGACGCCTCCAAGCTCGACAATGAGGAGATGGCCCTAATCATCAAAAGCTTTCGGCAAATCCTCAAGCAACGGAAGGGGAAGGACTACAAATCCCGTTCCAAGAAGGTTTGCTACAAGTGTGGTAAGCCCGGTCATTTCATTGCAAAATGTCCTATGTCAAGTGACAGTGACAGGGGCGACGACAAGAAGGGCAAGAGGAAGGAGAAGAAGAGATACTACAAGAAGAAGGGCGGCGATGCCCATGTTTGTCGGGAGTGGGACTCCGACGAAAGCTCAAGCGACTCCTCCGACGACGAGGACGCCGCCAACATCGCCGTCACCAAGGGCCTCCTCTTCCCCAACGTCGGCCACAAGTGTCTCATGGCCAAGGACGGCAAAAAGAAGGTAAAATCAAGGTCCTCCACTAAATATGAAACATCTAGTGATGAGGATGATAAAAATGAGGAGGATAATTTGCGTGTTCTTTTTGCCAACCTTAACATGGAACAAAAAGAAAAATTAAATGAGCTAATTAGTGCCATCCATGAAAAGGATGATCTCTTGGACTCCCAAGAGGACTTCCTAATCAAGGAAAACAAGAAACATGTTAAGGTTAAAAATGCTTATGCTCTAGAGGTAGAAAAATGTAACAAATTATCTAGTGAGCTAAGCACCTGCCATGACACTATTGCCAACCTTAGAAATGAAAATGTTAAACTAATTGCTAAGGTTGATTCTCATGTTTGCATTGATCCTAGAAATGATAATGTTGATTTGCTTGCTAGGATTGATGAGTTGAATGTTTCCATTGCTAGCCTTAGAAATGAGAATGAGAAATTAATTGCTAAAGTTAAGGATTTTGATGTTTGCAATACTACTATTTCGGACCTTAGAACTAAGAACGATTTGTTGCATGCTAAGGTCATTGAACTAAAATCTTGCAAACCCTCTACATCTAATGTTGAACATGTTTCCATTTGCACTAGATGTAGAGATATTAATGTTGATGCTATCCATGATCACCTAGCCTTAATTAAAAAACAAAATGATCACATAGCACAACTTAATGATAAGATTAGAGAGCATGACTTAGAAAATGAAAAATTTAAACTTGCTAGAAGCATGCTCTATAATGGGAGACGCCCTGGCATTAAGGACGGCATTGGCTTCCAAAAGGGAGACAATGTCAAAATTAATGCACCTCCAAAGAACTTATCTAACTTTGTTAAGGGCAAGGCTCCCATGCCTCAGGATAACGAGGGTTACATTTTATACCCTGCTGGTTATCCTGAGAGCAAGATTAGGAAAATTCATTCTAGGAAGTCTCACTCTGGCCCTAATCATGCTTTTATGTATAAGGGTGAGACATCTAGATCTAGGCAACCAACCCATGCCAAGTTGCCTAGAAAGAAAACTACTAATGCATCAAATGATCATAGCATTTCATTTAAAACTTTTGATGCATCTTATGTTTTGACTAACAAATCCGGCAAGGTAGTTGCCAAGATTGTTGGGGGCAAACACAAGGGCTCCAAGACTTGTGTTTGGGTACCCAAAGTTCTTATATCTAATGCCAAAGGACCCAAAACCGTTTGGGTACCTAAAACAAAGAACTAAACTTGTTTTGTAGGTTTATGCATCCGGGGGCTCAAGTTGGATACTCGACAGCGGGTGCACAAACCATATGACAAGGGAGAAAAAGATGTTCTCCTCTTATGAGAAAAACCAAGATCCCCAACGAGCTATCACATTCGGGGATGGAAATCAAGGTTTGGTCAAAGGTTTGGGTAAAATTGCTATATCTCCTGACCATTCTATTTCCAATGTTTTTCTTGTAGATTCTTTAGATTACAATTTGCTTTCCGTATCCCAATTATGTCAAATGGGCTACAACTGTCTTTTTACTGATACTGGTGTTACTGTCTTTAGAAGAAGTGATGATTCAATAGCCTTTAAGGGAGTGTTAGAGGGTCAGCTATACTTGGTAGATTTTGATAGAGCTGAACTCGACACTTGCTTAATTGCTAAGACTAATATGGGTTGGCTATGGCATCGCCGACTAGCCCATGTTGGGATGAAGAATCTTCATAAGCTTCTAAAGGGAGAACACATTTTAGGACTGACAAATGTTCATTTTGAGAAAGACAGGATTTGTAGCGCATGTCAAGCCGGGAAGCAAGTTGGGGTCCATCATCCACACAAAAACATCATGACTACCGACAGGCCACTGGAGCTCCTACACATGGATTTATTCGGCCCGATCGCTTACATAAGCATCGGCGGTAGTAAGTATTGTCTTGTAATTGTGGATGATTATTCTCGCTTCACTTGGGTATTCTTTTTGCAGGAAAAATCACAAACCCAAGAGACCTTAAAGGGATTCTTAAGAAGGGCTCAAAATGAGTTCGGCTTAAGGATCAAGAAAATTAGAAGCGACAATGGAACGGAGTTCAAGAACTCTCAAGTCGAAGGCTTCCTTGAGGAGGAGGGCATCAAGCATGAGTTCTCTTCTCCCTACACTCCACAACAAAATGGTGTAGTGGAGAGGAAGAATCGAACTCTATTGGACATGGCAAGGACCATGCTTGATGAGTACAAGACACCGGATCGGTTCTGGGCCGAGGCGGTCAACACCGCCTGCTACGCCATCAACCGGTTATATCTACACCGAATCCTCAAGAAGACATCTTATGAACTCCTAACCGGTAAAAAGCCCAATATTTCATATTTTAGAGTTTTTGGTAGCAAATGTTTTTGTCAAAAGAGGTAGAAAATCTAAATTTGCTCCTAAAACTGTAGAAGGCTTTTTACTAGGATATGACTCAAACACAAGGGCATATAGAGTCTTTAACAAGTCCTCAGGACTTGTTGAAGTTTCTTGTGACGTTGTGTTTGATGAGACTAACGGCTCTCAAGTAGAGCAAGTTGATCTTGATGAAACAGGTGAAGAACAGGCTCCATGCATAGCACTAAGGAACATGTCCATTGGGGATGTGTGTCCTAAGGAATCCGAGGAGCCTTCAAATGCACAAGATCAACCATCCTCCTCCACGCAAGCATCTCCACCAACTCAAATTGAGGATGAGGCTCAAGACGTTGAACAGGAAGATCAAGAAGATGAGCCACCTCAAAATGACGGCAACGATCAAGGGGGAGATGCAAATGATGAGGACAAGGAGGATGATCAACCAAGACCGCCACACCCAAGAGTCCACCAAGCAATACAACGAGATCACCCCGTCGACACCATCCTCGGCGACATTCATAAGGGGGTAACTACTCGATCTCGTGTTGCTCATTTTTGTGAACATTACTCGTTTGTTTCCTCTATTGAGCCAACCAGGGTAGAGGAAGCACTTCAAGATTCGGATTGGGTAGTGGCGATGCAAGAGGAGCTCAACAATTTCACAAGGAATGAGGTATGGCACTTAGTTCCACGTCCTAACCAAAATGTTGTAGGAACCAAGTGGGTCTTCCGCAACAAGCAAGACGAGCATGGTGTGGTGACAAGAAACAAAGCTCGACTCGTGGCCAAGGGGTATTCACAAGTCGAAGGTTTGGATTTTGGTGAAACCTATGCACCCGTAGCTAGGCTTGAGTCAATTCGCATATTATTGGCCTATGCTACTTACCATGGCTTCAAGCTTTATCAAATGGACGTGAAGAGTGCCTTCCTCAATGGACCAATCAAGGAGGAGGTCTATGTTGAGCAACCTCCCGGCTTTGAAGACAGTGAGTACCCTAACCATGTTTATAGGCTCTCTAAGGCGCTTTATGGGCTCAAGCAAGCCCCAAGAGCATGGTATGAATGCCTTAGAGATTTCCTTATTGCAAATGGCTTCAAAGTCGGCAAGGCCGATCCTACTTTGTTCACTAAAACTCTTGACAATGATTTGTTTGTATGCCAAATTTATGTTGATGATATTATATTTGGGTCTACTAACAAATCTACATGTGAAGAATTTAGTAGGATCATGACACAGAAATTCGAGATGTCGATGATGGGGGAGTTGAAGTATTTTCTAGGATTCCAAGTCAAGCAACTCCAAGAGGGCACCTTCATTAGCCAAACAAAGTATACTCAAGACATTCTAAGCAAGTTTGGAATGAAGGATGCCAAGCCCATCAAGACACCCATGGGAACAAATGGGCATCTCGACCTCGACACGGGAGGTAAGTCCGTAGATCAAAAGGTATACCGGTCGATGATTGGTTCATTGCTTTACTTATGTGCATCTCGACCGGACATTATGCTTTCCGTTTGCATGTGTGCAAGATTCCAAGCCGACCCTAAGGAATCACACCTTACGGCCGTAAAACGAATCTTGAGATATTTGGCTTATACTCCTAAGTTTGGGCTTTGGTACCCTCGGGGATCCACTTTTGATTTGATTGGTTATTCGGATGCCGATTGGGCGGGGTGTAGAATTAACAGGAAGAGCACATCGGGGACTTGCCAGTTCTTGGGAAGATCCTTGGTGTCTTGGGCTTCAAAGAAGCAAAATTCGGTCGCTCTTTCTACCGCCGAAGCCGAGTATATTGCCGCAGGCCATTGTTGCGCGCAACTGCTTTGGATGAGGCAAACCCTGCGGGACTACGGTTACAAATTAACTAAAGTCCCTTTGCTATGTGACAATGAGAGTGCAATCAAAATGGCCGACAATCCCGTCGAGCACAGCCGCACTAAGCACATAGCCATTCGGTATCATTTTCTTCGGGATCACCAACAAAAGGGGGATATCGAGATTTCTTACATTAATACTAAAGATCAATTAGCCGATATCTTTACCAAGCCACTTGATGAACAATCTTTTTCCCGACTTAGGCATGAGCTCAATATTCTTGATTCTAGGAATTTCTTTTGCTAGTCTTGCACACATAGCTCATAAATATACCTTTGATCATGTCTCTTTTATATATGCTATGACTAATGTGTTTTCAAGTGTATTTCAAACCAAGTCATAGGTATATTGAAAGGGAATTGGAGTCTTCGGCGAAGACAAAGGCTTCCACTCCACTCTACTACCCATTCTTCGCCGTCGCTCCGCATCATCTCTCCAACTTTGGTATAATCCTCACTCATTCATTTTATGACCAAAGGGGGAGAAAAGGACTTCAATTGGGCTCTAATGATTCCGTTTTTGGCGATTCATGCCAAAGGGGGAGAAAATATGAGCCCAAAGCAAAAGGACCGCACCACCACCTAATTTTATAAATTTGATGATTTTATATTGGTAAAATTCAAAATTGGTATCTCTTTGTGTTCTAAAGGGGGAGCAACTAGTATTTTCAAACTTGATGTCTTAAAACCTTCTTGAACACTAAGAGGAGACCTTATTTGAGGGGGAGTTTTGTTTAGTCAAAGGAAAAGCATTTTGGAACAAGGAAGAAATTTTCAAAACTTAAAAATGCTTTGCAAATCTTATTCATTTACCTTTGACTATCTTGCAAAAGGACTTTGAAAAGTATTTACAAAAGAATTTGCAAAAACAAAACTCTTGGTGCAAATGTGGTCCAATATGTCAAAAACAAAGAAAACAATCCATGCGCATCATGTAAGTATTTATTGGCTCAATTCCAAGCAACCTTTGCACTTACATTATGCAAACTAGTTCAATTATGCACTTCTATATTTGCTTTGGTTTGTGTTGGCATCAATCACCAAAAAGGGGGAGATTGAAAGGGAATTAGGCTTACATCTAGTTCCTAAATAATTTTGGTGGTTGAATTGCCCAACACAAATAATTGGACTAACTAGTTTGCTCTAGTGCATAAGTTATACAGGTGCAAAAGGTTCACATTCAGTCAATAAAAAGACCAAGTGTTGGATTCAGCAAAGGAGCAGCAAGGCAACCGAGGGCACCTCTGGCTGGAGGCACCGGACTGTCCGGTGCACCCAGAGGACTTCGACTTCAAACTCTTCGCCCTCGGGAATTCTCGGATGCCGGCGCGCTATAATTCACCGGACTGTCCGGTGTGCACCGGACATGTCCGGTGCTCCAAGGAAACGCCGTCTCCGGAACTCGCCAGCCTCGGGTTCGCGCGGCAGCCGCTCCGCTAAAATTCACCGGACTGTCCGGTGTGCACCGGACTGTCCGGTGTGCCAGCGGAGCAACGGCTCTCTGCGGCGCCAACGGCTCCCTGCGGAGCATTTAATGCGCGCGCAGCGCACGCAGTCGTCAGGCACGCCCATACCGGTGCACCGGACATCAAACAGTACATGTCCGGTGTGCACCGGACACCCAGGAGGGCCCAGAAGTCAGAAGCTCCAACGGTCAGAATCCAACGGCAATGGTGACGTGGCAGGGGCACCGGACTGTCCGGTGTGCACCGGACTGTCCGGTGCGCCATCGAACAGACAGGTTCCAGCAACGGTCACTTTTGGTGGTTGGGGCTATAAATACCCCAACCACCCCACATTCATTGCCATCCAAGTTTTCCACTTCTCAACTACTACAAGAGCTCTAGCATTCAATTCTAGACACACCAAATAGATCAAGTCCTCTCCAAATTCCACACAATTCCATAGTGACTAGAGAGAGTGATTTGCTTGTGTTCTTTCGAGCTCTTGCGCTTGGATCGCATTCTTTTCTTTCTCACTTGTTCTTGAGATCATCACTCAATTGTAACCAAGGCAAGAGGCACCAATTGTGTGGTGGCCCTTGCGGGGAAGTTTTGTTCCCGGTTGATTGAGAAGAAGAGAAAGCTCACTCGATCCGTGGGATCGTTTGAGAGAGGGAAGGGTTGAAAGAGACCCGGCCTTTGTGGCCTCCTCAACGGGGAGTAGGTTTGCGAAAACCGAACCTCGGTAAAACAAATCCTCGTGTCACACTCTTATTTGCTTGCGATTTGTTTTGCGCCCTCTCTCGCGGACTCGTTTCTTTATTACTAACGCTAACCCGGCTTGTAGTTGTGATTATTTTTGTAAATTTCAGTTTCGCCCTATTCACCCCCCTCTAGGCGACTATCAGCTGTCATCACGCCGCGGGGGGAGGAGTACCATGTCGTAGCTGCCGTCGAGGGACATGAACTCGAAACTCCCGAAGCGGAGCACCGTCCCTGGCTGGAGAGGTTGCTGAAGACTTCCCATCTGGAACTCAACGGGAAGGTGTTCATTAACACGCAGCAGGCCCCTACCTGGCGCGCTAACTGTCGGCGTTTCGACCCCGGGGGATCCCTGGATCGACGAGTGAATTGTCGCTACGTGTCCCTGCCCAGATGGGTTGGCGCGGGATGGAACACAAGATATGGGACAAGCCTTGTATTATCCTGCACCAGGGGTGCTGCTCGCAGTAGGGGTTACAAGCGCGTCGCATGAGAGAGAGAGGGGGACACAGAGTTCGTCCGCCGCTTCCCTCGCACGAACCACCCTCAGGGTGGCCCTGGATCTTCCTTTTATAGAGGCAAGGAGAGAATCCAGGCGTACAATGGGGGCGTAGCTATGCGCTATCGTGTCCGACAGTGGAGTGCCTAAGCCCTGTGTACATGCCAACGTGGCCGTTGGGGGAGAGCTTGGGCCCTGTACATGTGATGGCGTGGCCGTCAGAGGAGCGCCTAATTCCTGTAGGAGCACAGCTGGCAGTGCGGCGAGGATCCTGCTGACGTCTCCTTGCTGTCGTAAGGGGCTGAGAGCCACCGGCGTCATGGCGCATGCGGGGCACCATCATTACCCGTCGCCGGGGTAAGCCAGATGGGATGCCGGTCTTGTTCCTTGTAGCCTGAGCAGGCTAGGAATAGGGAAATGATGCATCCCCTATTGGCGCGGTTAGTCCGAGCCCAGGGTCGGCCGAGGTGGTGACTTCTCTTAAGGCCGAGGCCGGGGTTGGGCGAGGACGCGATTCCTCCCGAGACCGGGGTCGAGGCCGAGTCCGGGGGTCGGGCGAGGCGGAGACCTCCTCCCGAGGCTGGAGCCTGAGGTCGGGCGAGGCGGAGCTTCCTGTTGCGCCCAAGGCTAAACTCGGTGGTTGATCGTGACTTGTTGTCAGTCGTTGCCGGGGTGGCTGACACGGCAGTCTGAGCGGAGTGAGCGGCGCTGTTTTCCTATCATATCGGGCAGTAAAGGAGAGGGGCGAATTGACTGCGGTCACTTCGGCCTGGCCGACTGAGGCGCGTGTGTCAGGATACGGCATCAGGCATCCCCTGCATTTAATGCGCCTGCGAAGCGGTCGGTCGGTGTGGCGGTATGGCCAAGGTTGCTTCACAATGAAGCCTTCCTGGGCTGGGCCTCGGGAGATCCGAGGGGGCGCCCGCTGCCTGAGGAGGGCCTTGGGCGAGGCGTGAACTTGTCTGGGACCACTGTTCCAACCCGAGGCTGGGCTCGGGTGAGATCGCGTCCTTCGGGTAGACGAAGTCTTGGCTTGAACCGCACCCGTCAGTTGGTCTGAGGGTGTTTACCAGCCATGATTAGGAGCGTTGGGGGTACCCCTAATTATGGTACCCGATAGATCTTATCTAGTCTAATCCGGTTACACCAATTTAATCCTAATCCCATCTAATTTGGTCAGATCTAATCTAATGGACAAACATGTTAGATAATACTGGTAAAATAAGATTGGATCCTACTCTTATAAATATGTTTTAATCCAGGTTGGACTGAGATTCCAATTTAGACTAGATCACATACAACAACCTGGCCTTATGCAACTACCTCAACCATTCGATGGTTGCATAACTCCTCTGTTTTAATTTAAGCAGAAATTCTAATCTACCTACCCATATAATCCATCCCATCTCAAAGGATTCTAACACATATTAATAGTACATATTCTACCCTGGTAGATTTATCTAACTTAAACTAGTCTAATCTAGTATTATCCAATCTGATCTAAACCCTACCTAATCTAGTATGGTCTAATCTATGTTACGAATATTAACTAAACCATATTCCTATAAATGGGTTTTAAACATAAATTGGTGTCTTAAACCAACTCGTTCATGAAACCACGACCTAGCCTATGTCATAGGTTGCCCAACCCAATCACCCAAAAGCAAAGTAAAACTCTGTTTACTCCACCTACCCTGTGTACTTGCAATTGTTATCCTAATTTGGACAATGACACCTAGCACTACAACCGATTGTCCCTAATTCAGACCACCAAAGGAAACTCGATTATGCCATAATACACTCATTCCATGTCAACACTCACCAAATAGCTAAAACATGATGTACCCTTGTTTCTATACCACACCTGTTATGGCATGAAAATTTTAGGTGTATAAAAATATATAATAATTGGAAGTTCCACTAGAAAAATAATATATATACTAGAATTTCATAAAGATAAAGTCAGCTAGATATGCTTAAATAAATGGTATTCTTAAATGGGATTTTAGAATCTAATGTGATCTGATCTAATGTGGTCCACTTAAACAGATTAGTGATATTGGTAGAAGAGATTAAACCCTACTAACCAAGTGTTAACTAAACTTGACACATTAGGCCAACTCAACCATGAGCTAACCTAACCATAAGAGTTATGATGAATTGTATAATCTACCTATCACCACCAAATGTCAAACAAGATTTTGACCTACACCATATAGTTTGTATCATCTTGATAAAATTCTATTTTAACCTTGGACATTCACCTTATATGACTAGTAACTCCAATTTGGACATAAAACAAAGATTAAGCCCTGCTAAAGAATCTTCAGATCATAACCAGCTACTGGCCTATTCATTCTACTTACCAAATACTCTTCATTGCGACGCTATCCTACCATGTGTTTCTAACTCTCATGGTCAATACCAGGAAGGAAAGATTATCAAGCAACAACAAACAGAAATGGATCCTCCAAATCCTCCACCAGTTGAAATTGATCAAGTGGTTGCCGCCCAAAGGCTAGTAATACAACAATTGACAGACATGGTGACCGAAATGCAAAATCAGATAAGACAAGAACGCGAGGAAATACGTTAGGTCCGTCTGGAGATACGTCAAGAAATAAGGCAAGCACGGTTGGAAAGACAACGACAACAACAACCTCCTCCACCACCACCCGCTCCACCAAGCTACATAAACATATATATATATATATATATATATAAATTACTACTATTTATAAGATCTAAACGTTACTTTAGTTAGTAAATGGTATGATACTATTTTAGGAGGAATAATAAGGTCTAGTTGACCCCATGTGTTGCTAATAAATAATGCATCATGCTGTGATTTTTGTTTGTGCATATGTGTTGAGACAATATGAGCATACACCCTTTCCTTACAAATCTCGAGGACGAGATTTCTGTTAAGAGGGGTAGGATTTGCAAGACCCAAAATCTGTATAAGAAAAAAAATTATAATAATAAAATAAATATGAAAACAATAGCAAATGCAGATATCTCAAAGTATAATTGAGAGTTGAAAACTAAGAACGGAATTTCGAAAACCAAGAATTATTTTAGAAAAAGTAATAGTAATGTTTGTATTCAACTAAATAATTATGTATATCATTAAATTAAATGATACACCATAAGCCTTTATTACATGAATATTTAATTTGGAAGTGACATTTACTTCTTATTTCCCATTCAAAATACTTTTTTGTCTAAAAAGAGTGAAAATAATTTGAGTGTGTTTCATACTTCAAACATTTACCAAACAAATAAAATAATTAAAATAGACATATATCTAGTGCATCATGTCGGAGAGTAATTGTGTGTGCAAAAATTAGTAACAAAGAAATCTGTAGAAAGACATCAATGTTCAAATTTGGAATTTATTTCTAAATTTGGAATTTTAGAATTAGAGTTTAGAGAAGAGAGGAAAATGCTATACAAAATAAAGAAATATGTATAAAAACAATTGGACCTTCCAAATCATTAGGCTCAAATTGTACATTCAAAATAAATATAAAATCACAATTAAAATTTGATTCAAATTTGAATTCTAGAGATTAAAAGTTATTTAAAAGTGAAAAGGAGGAAAAGAATAAAGAAAAAGAAAAGGGAAAAGGGCGCGTGGTCTCAAACTTTCGCTTTCGGCCCGTTAGCAATTCCCGTGCGCCAGCCCATCTGCCTATTCCGCACACACACCTGGGCTCACAGCTGTGACACTGGCCAGTGGGTCCATTTTGTCATCCGCTCGGACTGGTGGGGCCCGCTCGCCAGGAGCTCCTTCTTCACCGGATCGTGCACGCGGGCATCGGATCTCCGTTTCCGCCGCGCTAAAATCGGCGACCGTTGCGCCTATGCCCCTTTTCTCGTGCCTATTTATTACCTCTGAGCGCCGCAACCCCTCTCCATGTCCAGCTCAAGCCCCTGGCCGCTGCCCCTGACTCTTTGACCAGAGCCGCCATTGCTGAACCGAGAGGGTGAGGTGGGTGCGTAGAGAGAAGGGGATTGCCGCCGCACCTTCAATTCGACTATGGCGCTATTCGGACTTGGGTGATTGTGGTGGACGTGCTCGTGGCCTTACTAGGGGAAGTTTGGGACCTGTGGCGCCTAGATCCCACACTGGAGTTCATGCGCCGTCGTGTTGTCGAAGTTCACCGTGGTCGGAACATCACCGCTGCGTAATTCTTGGTGAGATTTCCCCCGCTTGTCTCGCAATCACCTATTCCACGTTTTGCAGCACTTCGGGAGACGAACTGAGCTCAGAATGGCCGTGTTGCCGTGCGGTCGGCGATGCCGCCGCCGCGTATGCGCGCGCCGCCGTTGGTATTGTCGGAAGATGGGGGGTGAACCTATGACCATTCGATCCAGTATTGGCGGATAGGATTAGATCTCGAGTACATTAAAGATCGACCGTTGGATGGCGTTTAATCGGTCCCGATTAGATCTTGTGATACCCCTTCGCAAGATGTGATCAGTGGCGTCGATCTGGAGATATACGGTTCAGATTTAGGTGGGGGCGTGGATCGAATCTAGCCATTGGTCATCGATCGAGCGATCGAGGGTGAAACTCAGCTCTGGTAGGCAAGCGATTTAATCGTGAGCATTGGCGCCTAATCGGACGGCCGAAAACCTAGCATACCGATTCGCTCTAGCAGTATTGCTAATGAGTCCCTGAGCTCTTGGTAAATTAACCCGCCGTCCTCGCAGAATACCTCTGAGTCTTAGAAATCTTGCGTAGAGACCCCTGCAGTTCTCTGGTTTTGTGCGCCCAGTCCTAGGAATTAGAAAAATCCAGAAAAGTAAATAGAAAGTGAATTTTTAATGTAAAAATAAATGCTAGAATATGTTTAATTCATAGAAAATTCATAGGATGTCCAAATTAGTCCATTCCAATTGCTATAATTGTATAATATTATTGTTTATCATTTAGTACCACTGTTTTGACATGAAAATCACATTAAAATTTATATCCTATTTAATCTTGTACAAAACACATAAAATCTTTGGAAACTCATAACTTTCCCATTTTAACTCCGAATTGACCCGTTCCAGTTGCGTTAGTCTCGTGTGAATATTTACTATGCAATAACAACATTTATTGTGTCATATCTCATTCCTTTATAATTAGATTTTATTTAACTTACGTCGGTTAGTCTTGTTAATCTGCTTATCCTTATAATCTATTAGAATATGATCTATGATCAACTTATAACTTAGATTAAAATTGAGATAAATATTTATGGAATAACCTCTCATATGAATTATATTAACCAATTTATGATATAGTTTAACATTTTAATCACATAAATCCTCTATAAAAATCATAACTCCTTAACCGTAACTCCGATTTTAGTGGTTCTCGTTTCCACGATCTCGTAGCAACGCGTAGATCATTATTATGCAGTATGTTCTTATGTTTGGTGTGATGTTAATTTTGTCTATACCATGTCCGTTTGTATTGCTACGACTAGCGCGAGGTTTCGAGGATCTGAAGAATCACCCTGGTAACTGGAATCTCAAGTGCCAGGCAAGTTGTGCCCTTGATCACTTTTATTTACCCAATAATGTTCTTTATTACCACTTATCAATGCATAGGTTTAATTTTGATGGGACCCAATAGGTCACCCTAGTCTGTTTATCCTGTTCACCTTGTTTACCCCTTATTCATTTGGGTAGCTATGCTATTGCTTTATATGGTTTTGGGATAATATTTCATTACATCCATGTTCCTATTATTCTGTTATGTTATTTATGTTCATGATAAGATCATTATGTTAATGGGAACATGGAGCGACCACCCGGGAAAACAGTGCTACCATAAGGGTTTAATGGGACGCCCTTGGCTGATTAATTAGGAAAGCTAGTGGATGACTACCTTACACGTAAGAGGCAAGGGCAGTAGGGGAGTGGTCAGTGTAGGGAGGTCCTTGGGTTGATTTTGCTGCGATGGCGGTCAGACGAGGGATTCCTGCACTGGAGCTTCCTATAAACTGTAGTGGGTTTTCTGAAGCTAGTGGAACTTTGTAAAGGCCTCATAGTGTTACCCTGCCTCGCTTCCTTGGTAGAGGTGTATGGGATTCATGACCCCTTGGCAGATGGGTAACACGGCTTGTGGGTAAACATGCGCAACCTCTGCAGAGTGTAAAACTGGTATACTAGCCGTGCTCACGATCATGAGCAGCTCGGACCCTCACATGATTAATCTATGGAATTAAAACTCAATTTGTCATTTGCATTTGCATGGGATTATTTATTAATTTTGTTCTATTATTTATTATGGTTTGGTATTTACTTATACTGAGTAATTGCTAATAAAATTTTGACCAACTTATAAAAGCAATGCTCAGCCTCAACCTTTATTTTGTTGATAAGCCTTACACTTCACATGAACTCCCACCTTTGGTGAGTTCATGCCACATTATTCCCCACAACTTGTTGAGCGATGAACATGTGTGAGCTCACCCTTGCTGTCTCACACCCCCCACAGGAGAAGTACAGGTGGTTCAAGAGGAGCCACATCGAGGAGTTTGATTCGATCTAGGTGGCGTCTCCCAGTTGACTTTCTGGCGCCAAGGATGGATTCTAGATCCTGTTATATTTATCTTTTATTTTGTAAGACTTCCGCTATGTAATAAGTACTCTGAATATATTGTGACATTTATCTCTATACACTATGTTATTATATATGTTGTCTTCTTTGGCGCATGTATGAGATGCACCCGGCTTTGTTCCTTAAAGCCCGGGGTGTTACAGGTACCCTGCCTCGCTTCCTTAGTAGAGGTGTATGGGGTCTGATCAACTCCGTGGCAAATGGGTAACACGACTTGTGGGTAAAGATGCGCAACCTCTGTAGAGTGTAAAACTGGTATACTAGTCGTGCTCACGGTCATGAGTGGCTCAGACACTCACATGATTAATTTATGGAACTTAAACTCAATTTGTCATTTCATCGCATTGGGATTATTTTATTATTACTTTTAATTATTATTACTATGGTTTGGTATTTACTTACACTTAGTAACTGCTAATAAAACTTTGACCAACTTATAAAAGCAATGCTCAGCTTCAGCCTTTATTACATTGATTTACCTTACACTTCACATGAACTCCCACCTTTGGTGAGCTCATGCACATTATTCCCCACAACTTGTTAAGCGATGAACATGTGTGAGCTCACCCTTACTGTCTCACACCCCCCATAGGAGAAGAATAGGTGGTCAAAGAGGAGCTGCCTAACACTGAGGCTTTCGACTTGATCTAGGTGGCGTCTCCCAGTCAGCTTTGTGGTGCCAGGGAATAATATTTAGTTCACTTTATTTTATCACTTATTTTTGTAAGAATTCTGCTATGTAATAAGTACATTTATGATATTTATGACATTTATCTCTATGCACTCTGTTATTATATGTGTTGTCTTCTCTGGCGCATATATGAGATGCACCCGGCTTTGTTCCTTAAATCCAGGTGTGACATGTCCAAAAGAATCCGAAGAGCCTCCACAAGCGCAAGATCAACCATCATCTTCCATACAATAATCTCCACCAACTCAAGATGAGGAAATGGCTCAAGAAGAAGAGGATGAAGACCAAGACGATGAGCCACCTCAAGAGGAAGACATTGATCAAGGGGGAGATGAAGATGATCAAGACAAGGAAGACGATCAAGAAATTCAAGATCAAAGACCGCCACACCTAAGAGTCCACCAAGCAATTCAAAGAGATCATCCCGTCAACTCCATACTTGGCGACATCTACAAGGGGGTAACCACTAGATGTCGAGTTGCTCATTTTTGTGAACATTATTCTTTTGTGTCTTCTATTGAGCCATACAAGATAGAAGATGTATTAAGAGATCTGGACTGGGTGGTGGCAATGCAAGAGGAGCTCAACAATTTCACAAGGAATGAGGTATGGCATTTAGTTCCATGTCCTAACCAAAATGTTGTAGGTACCAAGTGGGTATTCTGCAACAAACAAGATAAGCATGGTGTGGTGACTAGGAACAAAGCCTGACTTGTTGCTAAAGGATATTCACAAGTCGAAGGTTTGGATTTTGATGAAACCTATGCACCCATAGTTAGGCTTGAGTCAATTCGTATTTTACTTGCCTATGCTACTTACCATGGCTTTAAGTTGTATCAAATGGACATGAAAAGTGCCTTCCTCAATGGCCCTATCAAGGAAGAGGTGTATGTTTGCAATCTCTCGGCTTTGAAGATAGTGAGTATCCTTCACATGTTTATAAACTCTCAAAGGCGTTTTATGGGCTCAAGCAAACCCCAAGAGCATGGTATGAATGCCTGAGATACTTTATTATCACTAATGGCTTCAATGGAGAATGAGCTATTAAAACAAGAGGTGGCTCGCCTTGGCAAGACTTTGTATGACAAGAAAGGAAAAGCCAAACAAATCCAACCTCCTTAGGATAACACCACTGTGGGAGTGAACAAGCCTGTGGAGGGCGAGACTATGATTTGTAGGTTATTCCACAAGGAAGGCCACAAGTCTTTCCAATGCAAGGCGATGACCGGGGATAAGTGAAAGGGAAATGGGCTTAAAACATTTCCTAGAATTGATTTTGGTGTTTGATTTCCAGCACAAACCACGAGAACTAACTAGTTTGCCTAGTTGTCATTTATCTCAGGTGCATAAAGTTCAACATAAACCAAGAAAGAAAATAAGTTGGGGAACTCTACAAAGTTTGGAGCAAAGACAAGTGTTGGTGCCGCTAGTGGCACACCAGACACTGTCCGGTGCCCAGGCCAAGGCACCCCATGAACTGGCCGCTCTCGTGTTATTCCAGAGTCACTTCGCTATAATTCACCGGACTGTCCGGTGTGCACCGGGCATGTCCGGGGAGCCAACGTAGCAACGGTTCCC
This sequence comes from Zea luxurians, assembly GCA_029449295.1. NCBI lineage: Eukaryota > Viridiplantae > Streptophyta > Magnoliopsida > Poales > Poaceae > Zea > Zea luxurians. Next base: position 5,629,849 of record JAOPSE010000119.1, read on the forward strand.
TGCGTCCAACGGTCGACTGCGGTGAACAGTGAGCAGTGGATAACGTTAACGTCAAAAGTCAGAACAGCAAAGTCAGAACACACCGGACTGTCCGGTGTGCCACCGGACTGTCCGATGCCGCAAGAAGACAAAGGACTTCAGGACTTCAACGGTCAACCGCTCCAAACCCCAATAGTCTGCTGATGTGGCAGGCACCGGACAATGAACAATGTCTTGTCCGGTGCACCACCAGACTGTCCGGTGTGCCCATCGACAGCAACAACTGGAATAGTGGTTGGGGCTATAAATACCCCGCAACCACCACCATTCAAGCCATCCAAGTTTTCTGAACTGTACATTCAATACAAGAGCAAAAGCATGCACTCCAAGGCACAATCAAAAGATCAAATCCCTCCAAGCCTCAAAATCAACTCAATTGCTTAGTGACTTGAGAGAGGGTGTTTTTGTGCTTCTTTATTGCTCTTGTTGCTTGGATTGCTTTCTCCTTCCTATTCTACTTCTTCTAAGTGCTTTGTAAATCTAAGCAAGAGATACCTAAGTGTGTGGTGATCCATACGGGGTCTTAGTGACCCAAGTGATTAAGGAGAAGCCTCGACCGGTCTGTGTGACCGATTGAGAGAGGGAGTGGGTTGGAATAGACTCGGCCTTTGTGGCCTCCTCAACGGGGACTAGGTTTTTTGGAACCGAACCTCGGTAAAACAAATCATCGTGTTCATTTGTGTTGATCTCCACTTGATTTGTTTCCCCCTTTCCTCTCTGTAAAAGTTCCCTTGCTCATATTGATTTGAGTTGGCTCCTAAAGTTATCCGCATTGATTGAGCAACTCCTAGCAAGGAGAACTATCTTCCACACTCCAAATTATTTCTAACACTAACCCCAAGCATAATGCGTATTCAAAGTTTATAATTTTCAGGTTTCACCTATTCACCCCCCTCTAGGCGACTTTCAATTGGTATCAAAGACCGGTGCTTTATTAGAGTCTAACAACTCGAAGTGATTTTGGGAGAACACGCCAAGAGGGAGATGATCACCGGTGATAAGCCCAAAGGCTTAGGAAGGAAGAACGATGAATGGACTCCGTCAAAGGAGGCCAACGACAAGCACAAGGAGGAATCCGCTTCCTCCATCAAGTCACATAGGAATGGTGACAAGAAGAAAAAGAAAATGAAGAAAGTGGTCTACTATGAGTCAGACTCTTCATCACCTTCCACATCCGGTGCCGAGTTTACAACTTCGAAGCGCCAAGAGCGCAAGAAGTATAGTAAGATACCTCTACACTATCCTTGCATTCTGAAACATGCTCCTTTACTTTTGGTACCCCTAGGCAAACCACCATATTTTGATGGTGAAGATTATTGTATGTGGAGTGATAAAATGAGGCACCATCTAACCTCACTCCATGAAAGCATATGTGATATTGTTGAGTTTGGAGCGTAGGCACCATAGGTGGGTGACGAGGATTATGACTCTGATGAGGCCGCTCAAATAAGGCATTTTAATTCCCAAGCAACTTCTATACTCCTCGCCTCCTTGTGTCGAGAGGAGTATAATAAGGTGCAAAGGTTGAAAAATGCCGAAGAAATTTGGGATGTCCTCAAGACAGTCCATGAAGGGGACGAGGTGACCAAGATCACTAAGCACGAAACGATCGAGGGAGAACTCGGTCGATTCATCCTCAACAAAGGAGAGGAGCCACAAGCAATGTACAATCGGCTCAAAACAATGGTCAACCAAGTGCGCAACCTCGGGAGCACAAAATGGGATGACCATGAAATGGTCAAGGTTATTCTAAGATCTCTTGTTTTCCGTAATCCTACTGAAGTTCAATTAATTCATGGAGATCCTAGATACAAATAGATGTCTCCCGAGGAGGTTATTGGCAAGTTTGTGAGCTTTGAACTTATGATCAAAGACTCCAATCACATTTTCAACTTAGAGCAAGGTGCCACCTCCACATCCGAGGCGCAACCCATTGCATTCAAGGCAACAGAAGAAAAGAAGGAAGAGTCTACACCAAGTAGACTTCTAATTGATGCCTCCAAGCTTGACAATGAGGAGATGACTCTCATCATCAAGAGCTTCCGGCAAATCCTCAAGCAAAGAAAGGGGAAGGACTATAAACCCTGCTCCAAGAGGGTTTGTTACAGGTGTGGTAAGTCTGGTCACTTTATTGCTAAATGTCCATATACAAGTGAAAGTGACAGGGTAGCTCTAGTGATGATAATGATGATTTAACTTCTCTTTTTGCTAACCTTACCAAGGACCAAAAGAAAAAGATAAATGAGTTGATAGAAACCATTAACGAGAAGGATGATATCTTGGAAAGCCAAGAGGACTTACTCGTTAGGGAAAACAAGAAGTTTGTTAAACTAAAAAATGCTTATGCTCTAGAAGTAGAAAAATATGAAAATTTGTCTAAAGAGCTTAATGTTTGTAATGATTCAATTTCCTGTCTTAGAACTGAAAATGCTAGTTTAAATGCTAAGATAGAAGAATTGAATTCTTGCAATATTTCTACATCTACTGTTGAGCATGTCACTATTTGCACTTGATGTAGAGATGTTAATATTGATGCTATGAATGATCACGTTGCTATGATTAAAGAACTGTAAACCCTAAAACTGAGCTAAGAGTTTGGGTATTCCTTTTATGTCTTTTATGAGGAATAATACTACAAAGTTGAGTAAACATGAAATAGGAATACCTTCAATCTAGTAGAACAAGTTATTCTCCGCAAGAAATTTAAAGAATGCCCTTAAATATATTCAATATAAAGTGACTCTTGGTAAAAGAGAAAACATTGTTTTTCCCTAAACAAGTAAGGTAATTAATATTTTTTTCTTACTTGGGATTTGATCACACACACTCAAGAGTAATAATTCTTTCAAAATTTAATATGGGTGCATAACATACTTTGAACCTTTAACTAAACAAAGAAAATAATTAAGATAAATATATATAAGTCTAAAAAAATATGTACTTTTCCTTCATGTTTCTATTCTATTTGTTGCATTTAGATTAGAATTTGAAACCCATATTCAAATCTGAATTTTGAAGATGGGAATAAAAATAGAAAAGAAAACAGAAATAAAAGAAAAACTTAACTGTTGTCGCTTGGGCCGAAATGCGACCTGGTCGGCCCATCTCTGTGAGCTCTCTTTCGCGTGGCCCAACCACTATCCGCAATCTTTCTTTTTTTTACCTTGGGTCGCTGGCACGGTTGGCCGGGCGCATCAGCTCCTCCTCAGTGCGTGCGCGCCATGACCACTGATGAACGGGTCCCAGTGGTCAGGCCAGATCTTTCTTCCTCCTCGGGTCGTTGTGCCAGAAGCTGTCTTCCCCGTGGCAGATTGCATGCAAGCTTCGAATCTGCAGTAACAACCTTGACCAAGTTTTCCGCCACTCGGAAATCCTCCCCGTACTATATAAACGGACCCCCCTTGCACCTTCTCGTCTAGCCAAGACAGCCATGCCCTCCTGTGTACTGACCGCACCGTGGAGTGGACTCGAGAGAGATTCCGACGCCGCTAGACTTAGATGTTGCCGTCGTTCTGCCGCTGCAGTCCTCGCGTGGCCAGTACCTCGTCCTCAGTATAAGCCGGCCCTGACGCAACCAATTGGTATACCAGGTGCATCTCGCCGTGGGCAGGAGTAATGGCAGAGGCCGGAGGTCTGCCGCCGCCGGCGATGATTCGTGTCTGTGCTAGCACCCAGCAGCCGTGGTGTGGCAGTGATGTCTCACAAGTGCGTGATGGTCACTTGCCTGCCCTCCTCTGACTAATCCGTTCACCCAAAGCCTCACCAATTTCTCGCCGGAGTTTGGCCTTGCCGCTGACCCGCTGCACACCGTGGACAACAATGCCCGCGCTACAGCACAGGTAACAACCTACCCTACTAAGTTTGCCATCATTCTCTATGCGTGTAACACCGGTTAGCTCGTGGATTAGGGAATCCATGTGTCAGGTCGCGTATCTCCGGCGAGGAGCGCCACCGTGGGGAATATTTTCCGCCGGGCTCGGTTGTCGGGGGTAGAAGAAGAAATCTGGGCCATGGGATCTGCGACCAATGGCGGGGATGGAATCTGGGGCGTGATGGGTCCCTTGCCGTATGATCAAAATTGGTAGGATAGGATTGGGGTGTAACACCCCTGGTGTTACTATAACTAAAACTTGAGCATGGCATCATAAATATTGGCATTGTATATGTTTGACACACCTAGAGTGCATTCACTAGGTAAAAATTTCAAACAAGTGTATTGTTATAGCATTTTGCAAATAGACCCCTGAATAGGAAACTTAACCCTAAATAGGGAGTAAAGGGGTAAAACCTAGCCCAAGTTGAGAAAACTTAAAAGCTTTGGGAAATAGTCATAAAATATTCCAAGGAACAAACTTGAATCACATTTATACCCCTGATATACCAAAAACCCTAATTGGGACCCTGGAAAACCCTAAAACCAAACCCTAGGGGCCTATGTGCAAAAATTGTGCACATTTGGACTAAAGTGTAAAAAACTACAATGTCAAGACATATAAAGTCCCATGGTTCACATTTAGGATGATTTGCAAGCCAAACCCTAAGTTTTGGACCTAATTGCAAAATAGACCTCAATTGAGTTCTATACTAAGTCCGAAAAACAGTGTTATGGGCTCAACTTTTGAACTTTGTAACTTTCAAACTATAGGGTTTTTGCCCTAGGGCACCACATCAATGTTGCAAAGCAAACAAAGGAGAACAATTTTGCTGAAGAGGGCAAGCCATGTTCTTGTGAGAAATTTGAAGATAATCATGCTCAAAGTCTGGCTGTCAGACTGATAAAGGACTGAAATCAGGCTAACAGTGAACTACCACCAACTTCAAGCCCAATTTCAGGCATGATTCAATGGCTTTTAGTGGCAACACCATATGGCAACATTGTAGATGGTACATTACTCTACAATTTTGCTACAGAGCTTGACATGGATTATCATTAGGAATTGAGAGAAAATTGGGCTCCAAACTTGACTGTCAGGCCGTCTGAATATAACTCTCCATGGTACAGTGCTATCAGGGAGATCAGATCGCCAGCGCAGCTGTCCTCACCGCCGGTGACCTGTCGCCATGATTCGTGCCGTCGTCACCACGATTGGTGCTCGGATGGAGTGGATAGCGCTCGGGGTCCTAGAAATATCACCGCCGTGGATAACTCCGGTCACTAAACAAGTCCGACCACCGTACCAAGTTGCCACGGCCGCTGTGGATGACTTCGCCGGTGAACCACCGTCGCTCGGCCTTGCGCCGCGTGTTCGGGCGCTTTACCACGTCGCTGATAGTCACACTAAGGTCGTCTGGTGATCGCCGGTGAGACCGCCACGGTAGAAGCCACCTAGCGCTTGCGCCAGTGCCTATTTCTTTCCCGACCGCCGCGCGTAATCGCTCGATTCATCGGCCACCACCCTCGGAGTCTATAAATTGAGTGCACCATCGTCTTCATTAGGTATTCGATCAGCTAGAGCACCCACCTGCACCCCAAACCCCCCACCAGAGAACTCGAATTTGCGATTTTCCCCAAATCAAGTCTCCGCCACTGTGAAACCCACCTCACCGCGGCCAGCCCTTTCCCGGTCAGTTCATCCCTCGCTCTCCCTCGTTTGAGTACCCTTGACGCTCTGTGATGCTTGCCGAACCACCAATTTGTGCGAAGTAGCCTTAGATCGCCGGGAACACCTTCATCCGTCCGCCATGCTCTCGGTCACCGTGGCCAGAGCTCATTAGTTGGTCATTCGTGCAATTAAGTTAGGGGAAACATTCTCTAGGAAGTAAATTTGGTTTAGGCCGAAGCTGAGCACCCGTCTTGGCCCCCTCCGGCTGGTCTAGCTCGTCGGAGTTGCGCGGCCGCGTTCACCGTCGTCGGGGACTTCAAACCGAGAATAGATAGAAGTTGGAGGACTCTTCTGCAAAGCGTCAGTGACTCAGAAGAACAGTAACCGAACCCATCCCCAGTTAATGAAAACCCGAGGGCTTTTCCGCAAAGCCGCCAGCGCGGGCGCACACGCGGGCACGCTTTTGCGTGGATTTGGGCCGCTTGGGCTAGTATTGGCCCAATACTGTTAAGTCTTTTCCTTTTTCTTTTTCGGAAGAACTTTGGAAATCTGTTAAAAATTGTAGAAAAATCCTAAAATTGTGAAACTAATTTTCCTAGACTTCTTATTTTCCATAGTATTTAATAAAAATAGTTTCATGATTTTTAGGTTAAATAAGGAATTTTAAGGTATTTAAAGTAGTTTAAGGTAGTGGTTCTGGATTTTTAGAAAATAAATGGTAATTCCAAAAATGTCCAAACTTTTTATATGAGTCCTATACATTATTTAGAAGCCTTGGGTAGAGTTTGGGTTGATTTGGACCTTGTTTGATAATTAGAACCCAAAACCCCCACCCCTGCTCTATGAACTCTTTTACTGACTTCGGAAACCCTAAGTTCTCGGAGTTCCATGAAGGAAAATTGTATTCAAGACCTTAGATAATAAGTTTTTATTATCTTTGCACTCTCATGAGCATTACATGGCATTCATTCTTATATACATATATGTGGTTATATTTAGAAAACGAAGAAGAAGTTGAGGTGAGTGAAGAAAAGGCACCACCACCTTCGGACTCTCAGGCAGGATCTTGTCTCTACTTTGACATCTGCGGGCCTGAGCCTCACTCACCTACTAATGAAGGCAAGCCCCGGTGCATTTGCCACTTTCCTTGATGTTTTAAAATCTTTCTCACTTGCTTGCTGCATTAAGTAATAGGAGTTGATTGCTAAACAATTCCTGCATTACCTTCCTTAGTCTTGATTACCTTCCTTGATACCCTGTTTTACAAAAGGTTTTACTATGCTTAGTATTGCTCTAGCAAAACAAAAGGATTTGTTTTACAAAAGATGATTGGCAAAGAGGGTGGTATGTTTTGAAAATAAAATTTGATGCTGAATCTGTCAAAGGCCTTGATGGGTTCAACATCGGAAAAGATGTACCTCTGCCAGGTACCAAACTTTGGGTTTAAATGATTAAGCTGAGACCGGGCGGGTGACTTGCACGAGAAGAGAGTCTCGGTGTAGTGTCTCCGTCTGAGTCGATTAAGGACCGTCTCGATGTAGGCTTGATGACCGAGGACCCTTTAACTGGTCACATGCCTCGTCATGGGTAAGCCTTGCCTCGGGCAGACTAAGGCCAGAATAAGATAACACGAAATGGGCATGGAGCGGTGGCGAGAGTAGCGTGTACCCTCCGTAGCAAGAGGCTGGACGGTGGTGTATCTGTGCTCTCGGTTTGCGTGAACCTGATCTGGTCTTAAGAAACCCGGTGGCGGGTTGACATATGCAAGGGTTAAGTGCTACATATGTCGTGTGATTGGAGATCCTTAGCTGAGTATAATCGATTCGGATCGCCGTACCTTCGCGGTTATGAAGACTTGGTCACTGCCCTATACGTAGAACTCCAGTAAAGATGAAGGATGGATTAAGAACTTGGCTAGTTTAGGATGAGTGTTTGAACTAGGTTAGCAAGAACTCTAGATGTAGGTAAGTTTACCTAACTTGACAATAAAATTGGATTTTTAAGGATCCACTTTTAGTAAGCATTTATGCAACAACAGAGTCATTGATCTTGAGATACATTACCTTGACTCCCTTATAACCAGCATATCCTTGAGAGTCTTTTCTTTAGTCGGGTAAGACTTGCTGAGTAATTCCATACTCAGGGTTTATTCCCTCGTTGTTTTTAGGTGAGGAAGCAGCAAATTTCTATTGCTTCTGTACCAAGGTGGTTCCTCATGAGGAAAAGCAAGAGTGAAGATGCGGGAGGACATGATCCTCCATAAGAAAACTTTTATGTAAAAACTTATCGGGAGGAGTTTTTGCCTCCCTTGGTTATGTAATAATACTACTCAACACTCGTTTATATTTCTGGTCTGTAATAAGCAACTTGATCTTACTTTTTAAATCAATGTAAGTTTACGTAATCACTTCCGCATTCCGATATCTCCGATGCTCTGTAATGTCTGCAAGACGGGTGAAACGTTCCTGGAAAGGTAAGAAAAGATACCGAACTTGTCAAGTGATCCAGGAACATCTACAGGGTTGCCTGATGTCTGTTGGACAAGGACAACTATAGGTGGGCCTAATGACTAGGGAGGTTCCGTCACAGCTGGTATCGGAGCGTAGCCTTTCTTCGCAGATATTATGAGGCATTTTTCAAAAGGATTTTCTAAAAACTCACCTAGAAAGATTTCTTCTATTCTTATCCCCCATATCTGAAGGATCTATATGAAAGACCAGATAGGAAGAGTGCAATGTATAGAAGGTATGAATCAACTAAGGTTGATTCTGTAATTACACATGCATCATGCTAAGAATTATACTAATAAAATTTTCCCCTAGAGAAATGCCGCCGCGCACAAGGAAGACCGCACGTAAGTCAACAGGCCCAATTGGAGTACCTCGTCATCAACTTGCCCCGCGGGATGAGGATAGTAGTAGCGGAAGCAACGATCCAATTGGGGATCTCGAAGCCCGCGTGAATCAGCTTCAAACGAAACTGCAACGCAGGACCAGTATGTGGGTCGCGGATGGCGACAGGATAAACGAATTAAGGAGTTACATCCGCCGTCTGCAGGATCAGCTTGCTGATCGAGATTTAGCGCTCGACTGGGCGGTACAGTCTCGTTCAGTGGCTTGGGCTAAGGCAGCAAAGGCTCGAGCCCGAGTCGAGGAACTTAGTTCTGCCATTGACAACCTGCAGGCGTATTGCAATACCCTACATGAGGAAGTTCATGTACTGTATTCGCAACTACATCCCAGTGCCCCTATGGATCCTGTCGGGTCGGAAGCCAGACCCTCGCACGTTGCGGGAGAAGCGCTTGGTGGTGAGCTAGACCTTTTTAATCCCCCTCCTTCTATGAGGCTGGTCGATGAATGGTCTCCCACACCCGACGACGAGGCTGCCAGGAACAACCAGAAGCAGGAATAGTGGTATAGTTGTAGAAATAGAAGTAGTGTATTGTAGGTTGTATTATTATATAGTAGGTAATGCTATTGTATACTGGGTAATGTATCCTGTTGTAAAATCGAGTCTGTACATTACTCTTTTTGGTAATGTAAATTGGATGGTTTTGTCTTTGGCATATTATATTTGTGTTCAAATGTTTGTTGCCACAGATGTCGTCCAAGACCCGATCCCAGGATGTAGCTGGACCCTCTAGTGGAAGGGAATCTACTCCAAATCCACCTCCTATTCCTCCCACACTGGCTGAGGCGATTGCCGCCTTAGTGAACGCGACCGCTGATAATACCTGCTTTCTGAGAGAAATGGCGGGCCAACAGCTCCAGCAGCAAGGTGGGCGGGGTTATCAATAGGGCCCCCGCGAAACTTCTTACCTGGACATCTTAGAGACACGTCCACCCCTGTTTGTTAAAGCTGAAGACCCGTTAGAAGCCGATGAATGGCTTCGGGTTATTGAACAAAAATTCGGACTTTTGCGTTGTTCGGAGACTCAAAAGCCTTTATTCGCAGCCCAGCAACTGCGCGGCCCTGCCAGCACTTGGTGGGGAAATTTCGTGGCCGTTCAACCGGCCAATCATCAAATAACCTGGGAAGAATTCAAGGTGGCCTTCCGTGAGCATTATATACCCGAAGGTGTTCTACACATGAAGCAAGAAGAATTCATGAAGCTAAAGCAAGGAGGGGATACTGTTAATCAGTATCTCAATAAGTTCAATCATCTGTCGCAGTATGCAATCGATCAAGTGAACACTGATTTGAAGAAGAAGAATTGTTTTATGAGAGGTCTAAATGATCGACTGCAGAGAAAAATGGCAACATGCATAGATCTTACGTATGGAAAGGCTGTCAGTACAGCATTGCCTGTGGAAGCGAAGTATGCAGGTGTCGGAAAATCTAAGGGATTTGGAGGTGATAGGCCTAGTCAGGGCCCGGTAAAAAGGCAACGGTTTGTTCTCCGGCCTTCTAACCAGAATCGTTCACGTGCACCATCCTTCCCTTTCAAGCAGCCAATAATTATTCGTCCCAATAATGCCCCCACTGCCCCAAGTCAGCCGGGTGCCCCAGGCACTCGATTCCCTGCTTTGCCCAGCTCCTCAACCGGATGTTTCAATTGTGGCAAGTCTGGGCATTTCATCAAAGATTGCCCCTATCCCAAGCAGAACCAGTCAAATAATCAGCAAGGATCGGGGAATTCATCTCAAGTCAAGGGAAATACTAAGGGCAAAAATATCAAGAAGACGGGACGCGTATATTATACACAAGTGACCACTACACCGGACAGAGAGCCGGTAATGATGGGTATGTTCCTCGTGGCCAATCATCCTACAGTCATTCTCTTTGATTCTGGTGCTTCGCATACGTTCATTAGCAAGAAATTTGTGGAGCAACATCACATTTCATGCCATGAATCAAAAGAGGGGTTTAAAATTCACTCACCTAGGGGACAAATCTTTACTAGAGAAGTGGCCTATCAAGTGCCCGTATCATTGGCCGGACGGGACTTTCCTACCAATATGATCCTTCTGAAAGGCCAAGACATAGATGTCATTTTGGGTATGAATTGGTTGGCCAAGCATAAAGCAACACTCAACACTGATCAAAGAACCATCAGGTTGAGTCATAATCAAGAAGAAATTTTCTTGCCCATCCCCATTCCAAACAAAGCTACAGGCAGAGTTTATGAAGTCATGGTACCGGAAATCAAGGATATTCCGGTAGTGTGCGAGTTTCCCGATGTCTTTCCCGAGGATTTGCCGGGATTGCCACCTAAAAGGGATGTAGAGTTTGTAATTGAGTTAAAGCCCGGTACGGCTTCCATTTCTCGAAGATCGTACCGTATGCCTCCGAATGAGTTGGCAGAATTGAAGATTCAATTACAAGATCTCCTAGAGAAAGGATTCATCTGGCCAAGCTCGTCGCCATGGGGTTGTCCAGCCATATTCGTCAAAAAGAAGGATCAAACCTTACGGATGTGCGTGGATTATCGACCCCTGAATGAGGTCACTATCAAGAACAAGTACCCTCTTCCGAGGATTGATATTCTGTTTGATCAATTGACTGGGGCGAGGGTATTCTCCAAAATTGATCTCAGGTCGGGCTATGATTAGATCCGTATTCGGCCCGAGGATATACCAAAAACCGCATTCACTACACGATATGAGTTGTTTGAATATCTGGTAATGTCTTTCGAGTTAACAAATGCTCCGTCCCACTTCACATATTTGATGAACTCGGTGTTCATGCCCGAGCTAGACAAGTTTGTGGTGGTCTTCATTGACGATATTCTAATATATTCAAAGAATGAGGAGGAGCATGCTCAACATTTATGGATCGTGTTAACACGCTTGAGGGAACATCAGTTATATGCCAAATTCAGCAAGTGCGCGTTTTGGCTGGAGGAAATTCAGTTTCTGGGACATGTTTTATCTGCCAGAGGGATTGCGGTAGATCCCAGCAAAGTCAAGGACATTTTGGAGTGGAAACCCCCGACCACTGTTCATCAAGTCCGAAGTTTCCTTGGACTGGCTGGATATTACCGTAGATTTATACCAGATTTTTCTAAGCTTGTGAAGCCAATCACAAGTTTATTGAAGAATGATATTAAATTTAACTGGTCTTCCAAGTGTAATGAAGCTTTTGAACAATTGAAGACATTATTAACCACTGCTCCGGTATTGGCTCAACCGGACATCATCAAGCCCTTTGATGTATATTGTGATGCATCAAGCAGTGGACTCGGCTGTGTATTAATGCAAGAAGGACGAGTAATTGCATATGCTTCAAGGCAGTTGCGCCGACATGAGGAGCATTACCCAACTCATGATCTGGAGCTAGCTGCTGTGGTTCATGCCCTGAAAATTTGGCGTCACTATTTGCTGGGAAATATCTGTCATATTTATACAGATCATAAAAGCTTGAAGTATATCTTCACCCAGTCAGAATTGAATATGAGGCAAAGACGATGGCTTGAGCTTATTAAGGACTATGAACTGGAAATTCATTAGCACCCAGGCAAAGCCAATGTTGTAGCAGATGCACTGAGCCGTAAGGTTTCCTGTCATTGTCTTATGGTGAAGACCTCTGACAATACCTTATGTCAGGAGATGGAGAAGCTAAACCTGGGAATGGTCCAGCAAGGAACCCTGAGCCAGCTAAAGCTTGAGTCAGTCCTCTTACGCAGGATAATTGATGCTCAAAGAAATAATGAGGGTATGAAACACATTCGTGAGAAAATAAGGGCTGGGAAAGCCAAATGTTTTAAAGAAGATGATCAAGGCATTGTATGGTTCAATGACCACATAGTGGTGCCAAAGAATGAAGAGGTCCGCCAGCAAATCCTTGATGAAGCGCATCTTAGTCGTTATTCTATTCATCCTGGAAGCACTAAGATGTACCAAGACTTGAAACAACATTATTGGTGGACAAAAATGAAGATCGAGATTGCGCGCTATGTGGCTAGATGTGACACCTGCAGATGTGTTAAAGCCATACATTTGAAAGCTCCCGGTCCATTACAGTCTCTACCAATACCGACATGGAAATGGGAAGACATAAGTATGGACTTCATTGTGGGATTGCCCAGGACCGCAAAGGGGTATGATTCTATTTGGGTTATCATTGATCGACTTACCAAGATCGCCCATTTCCTCCCGGTTAAAGTAAAATATCCTGTCATCACCTATGCGGAATTATACATTGCTCGCATTCTCAGTTTGCACGGTGTTCCAAAGACTATAGTGTCGGATCGTGGATCCCAATTTGTATCCAAATTTTGGGAAGAACTTCATAAGTCCCTGGGTACTAAGCTACTCCACAGTTCGGCCTATCATCCTCAAACAAGTGGACAGACTGAGAGGGTTAATCAAATACTCGAAGATATGCTGCGAGCATGTGTTCTGGACTTCTCGCAAAAATGGGATGAATTTTTGCCTTTAGCGGAGTTTTCATATAATAATAGCTATCAAGAAAGTATCAAGATGGCACCCTTCGAAGCTTTATATGGACGACGATGTCGTACTCCGCTAAATTGGTCTGAACCTGGGGAAAGGTACTTCTTCAGGCCTGATATGGTGAAAGAAACTGAAGAAAAGGTTCAGAAAATTATTCATAATATGAAGAAAGCACAAGCTCGTCAGAAGAATTATGCAGACAAACGGCGAATGCCCTTATATTTTCTTGAAGGAGACTATGTCTACCTGAAGGTTTCAACAATGAAGGGTGTATCGCGTTTCGGGATAAAAGGGAAGCTTGCACCCAGGTACATTGGTCCATTCCCTATACTTGAAAGATATGGGCCAGTAGCATATCGACTTCAACTACCCGAAACTTTGTCGGCTGTACATAATGTGTTCCATGTGTCACAATTGAAGAAATGTCTTCGGGTACCAGATCGAACCATTGAAGTGATAGATGTTGTCCTTGAACCAGACTTGACATATTCTGAGCACCCTATTCGAGTCTTGGATCAAAAGGACAGGGTTACCCGGAGAAAAACTCTCAAGTTCTACAAGATACAATGGAACCAACATTCTGAAGAAGAGGCTACATGGGAAACTCAAGACTTTTTAGATAAGAATTTCCCAGGCTTTTTAGCCTCATGTGATTTGTAAAGTTATTGTAATAAAGAAGTGAACCCCACACCACCCCCTCCTTGTACTAGAAATAAGGAAATAAAAATGTGACACATTTCCTTTTCCATTACTCACCCTAGGACCTTTAATCTCGGGACGAGATTCTTTTATGGGGGGAAGGATGTAACACCCCTAGTGTTACTATAACTAAAACTTGAGCATGGCATCATAAATATTGGCATTGTATATGTTTGACACACCTAGAGTGCATTCACTAGGTAAAAATTTCAAACAAGTGTATTGTTATAGCATTTTGCAAATAGACCCCTGAATAGGAAACTTAACCCTAAATAGGGAGTAAAGGGGTAAAACCTAGCCCAAGTTGAGAAAACTTAAAAGCTTTGGGAAATAGTCATAAAATATTCCAAGGAACAAACTTGAATCACATTTATACCCCTGAGATACCAAAAACCCTAATTGGAACCCTAGAAAACCCTAAAACCAAACCCTAGGGGCCTATGTGCAAAAATTGTGCACATTTGGACTAAAGTGTAAAAAACTACAATGTCAAGACATATAAAGTCCCATGGTTCACATTTAGGATGATTTGCAAGCCAAACCCTAAGTTTTGGACCTAATTGCAAAATAGACCTCAATTGAGTTCTATACTAAGTCTGAAAAACAGTGTTATGGGCTCAACTTTTGAGCTTTGTAACTTTCAAACTATAGGGTTTTTGCCCTAGGGCACCACATCAATGTTGCAAAGCAAACAAAGGAGAACAATTTTGCTGAAGAGGGCAAGCCATGTTCTTGTGAGAAATTTGAAGATAATCATGCTCAAAGTCTGGCTGTCAGACTGATAAAGGACTGAAATCAGGCTAACAGTGAACTACCACCAACTTCAAGCCCAATTTCAGGCATGATTCAATGGCTTTTAGTGGCAACACCATATGGCAACATTGTAGATGGTACATTACTCTACAATTTTGCTACAGACCTTGACATGGATTATCATTAGGAATTGAGAAAAAATTGGGCTCCAAACTTGACTGTCAGGCCGTCTGAATATAACTCTCCATGGTACAATGCTATCAGGGAGATCAGATCGCCAGCGCAGCTGTCCTCATCGCCGGTGACCTGCCGCCGTGATTCGTGCCGTCGTCACCAGGATTGGTGCTCGGATGGAGTGGATAGCGCTCGGGGTCCTAGAAATATCACCGCCGTGGATAACTCTGGTCATTAAACAAGTCCGACCACCGTACCAAGTTGCCAAGGCCGCTGCGGATGACTTCGCTGGTGAACCACCGTCGCTCGGCCTTGCGCCACGTGTCCGGGCGCTTTACCACGTCGCTGATAGTCACGCTAAGGTCGTCTGGTGATCGCCGGTGAGACCGCCACGGTAGAAGCCACCTAGCGCTTGCGCCAGTGCCTATTTCTTTCCCGACCGCCACGCGTAATCGCTCGATTCACCGGCCACCGGCCTCGGAGTCTATAAATTGAGTGCACCATCGTCTTCATTAGGTATTCGAGCAGCTAGAGCACCCACCTGCACGCCAAACCCCCCACCAGAGAACTCGAATTTGAGATTTTCCCCAAATCAAGTCTCCGCCACTGTGAAACCCACCTCACCGCGGCCAGCCCTTTCCCGGTCAGTTCATCCCTCGCTCTCCCTCGTTTGAGTACCCTTGACACTCTGTGATGCTTGCCGAACCACCAATTTGTACGAAGTAGCCTTAGATCGCCGGGAACACCTTCATCCGTCTGCCATGCTCTCGGTCACCGTGGCCAGAGCTCATTAGTTGGTCATTCGTGCAATTAAGTTAGGGGAAACATTCTCCAGGAAGTAAATTTGGTTTAGTCCGAAGCTGAGCACCCGTCTTGGCCCCCTCCGGCTGGTCTAGCTCGTCAGAGTTGCGAGGTCGCGTTCACCGTCGTCGGGGACTTCAAACCGAGAATAGATAGAAGTTGGAGGACTCTTATGCAAAGCGTCAGTGACTCAGAAGAACAGTAACCGAACCCATCCCCAGTTAATGAAAACCCTGAGGGCTTTTCCGCAAAGCCGCCAGCGCGGGCGCACGCGCGGGCACGCTTCTGCGTGGATTTGGGCCGCTTGGGCTAGTATTGGCCCAATACTGTTAAGTCTTTTCCTTTTTCTTTTTCAGAAGAACTTTGGAAATCTGTTAAAAATTGTAGAAAAATCCTAAAATTGTGAAACTAATTTTCCTAGACTTCTTATTTTCCATAGTATTTAATAAAAATAGTTTCATTATTTTTAGGTTAAATAAGGAATTTTAAGGTATTTAAAGTAGTTTAAGGTAGTGGTTCTAGATTTTTAGAAAATAAATGGTAATTCCAAAAATGTCCAAACTTTTTATATGAGTCCTATACATTATTTAGAAGCCTTGGGTAGAGTTTGGGATGATTTGGACCTTGTTTGATAACTAGAACCCAAAACCCCCACCCCTGCTCTATGAACTCCTTTACTGACTCCGGAAACCCTAAGTTCTCGGAGTTCCATGAAGGAAAATTGTATTCAAGACCTTAGATAATAAGTTTTTATTATCTTTGAACTCTCATGAGCATTACATGGCATTCATTCTTATATACATATATGTGGTTATATTTAGAAAACGAAGAAGAAGTTGAGGTGAGTGAAGAAAAGGCACCACCACCTTCGGACTCTCAGGCAGGATCTTGTCTCTACTTTGACATCTGCGGGCCTGAGCCTGACTCACCTACTAACGAAGGCAAGCCCCGGTGCATTTGCCACTTTCCTTGATGTTTTTAAAATCTTTCTCACTTGCTTGCTGCATTAAGTAATAGGAGTTGATTGCTAAACAATTCCTGCATTACCTTCCTTGGTCTTGATTACCTTCCTTGATACCCTGTTTTACAAAAAGGTTTTACTATGCTTAGTATTGCTCTAGCAAAACAAAAGGATTTGTTTTACAAAAGATGATTGGCAAAGAGGGTGGTATGTTTTGAAAATAAAATTTGATGTTGAATCTATCAAAGGCCTTGATGGGTTCAACATTGGAAAAGATGTACCTCTGCCAGGTACCAAACTTTGGGTTTAAATGATTAAGCTAAGACCGGGCGGGTGACTTGCACCAGAAGAGAGTCTCGGTGTAGTGTCTCCGTCTGAGTCGATTAAGGACCATCTCAATGTAGGCTTGATGACCGAGGACCCTTTAACTGGTCACATGCCTCGTCATGGGTAAGCCTTGCCTCGGGCAGAATATGGCCAGAATAAGATAACACGAAATGGGCGTGGAGCGGTGGCGAGAGTAGCGTGTACCCTCCGTAGCAAGAGGCTGGACGGTGGTGTATCTGCGCTCTCGGTTTGCGTGAACCTGATCTGGTCTTAAG
Source organism: Zea luxurians (assembly GCA_029449295.1). Classification (NCBI taxonomy): domain Eukaryota; kingdom Viridiplantae; phylum Streptophyta; class Magnoliopsida; order Poales; family Poaceae; genus Zea; species Zea luxurians. The sequence goes on from JAOPSE010000119.1 coordinate 5,646,815, forward strand.
AAACCCGGTGGTGGGTTGACATATGCAAGGGTTAAGTGCTACATATGTCGTGTGATTGGAGATCCTCAGCTGAGTATAATCGATTCGGATCGCCGTACCTTCGCGGTTATGAAGACTTGGTCACTGCCCTATACGTAGAACTCCAGTAAAGATGAAGGATGGATTAAGAACTTGACTAGTTCAGGATGAGTGTTTGAACTAGGTTAGCAAGAACTCTAGATGTAGGTAAGTTTACCTAACTTGACAATAAAATTGGATTTTTAAGGATCCACTTTTAGTAAGCATTTATGCAAAACAGAGTCATTGATCTTGAGATACCTTACCTTGACTCCCTTATAACCAGCATATCCTTGAGAGTCTTTTCTTTAGTCGGGTAAGACTTGCTGAGTAATTCCATACTCAGGGTTTATTCCCTCGTTGTTTTTAGGTGAGGAAGCAGCAGATTTCTGTTGCTTCTGTACCAAGGTGGTTCCTCATGAGGAAAAGCAAGAGTGAAGATGCGGGAGGACATGGTCCTCCATAAGAAAACTTTTATGTAAAAACTTATCGGGAGGAGTTTTTGCCTCCCTTGGTTATGTAATAATACTACTCAGCACTCGTTTATATTTCTGGTCTGTAATAAGCAACTTGATCTTACTTTTTAAATCAATGTAAGTTTACGTAATCACTTCCGCATTCTGATATCTCCGATGTTCTGTAATGTCTGCAAGACGGGTGAAACGTTCCTGGAAAGGTAAGAAAAGATACCGAACTTGTCAAGTGATCCAGGAACATCTACAGGGTTACCTGATGTCTGTTGGACAAGGACAACTGTAGGTGGGCCTAATGACTTGGGAGGTTCCGTCACATGGGGGAAAGGCGCTGGGCAGTATGGACCCTTGGATCGTGATCTCACGCGTAGGAATAGATCGCGTCTTCATTAAATAGTGGACGTCGATCTTCGATCCGGCGGCCACAGTCTTGTACCGGTTCAGATGGGTGAACTTCTAATCTGAGCCCTGATTCAAGATCGGTCGGCTCTTGTGACCCGATACCCCTTCGTGGCCTCAACTTTACTAAAGAACCCCTGCCTTTTGCACTACTCAACCCGTGGTCCCCATATGTGTAAAGATTATCGCGAATCAGCCCTATTATTTGCAAATTAAACCCCAGGCTTCAAGAAAATAGTATCCCTAGTCCAGCAGCCGTAGGAAATTTAGAATTTATTTAGAAAAAGGATTTTTAGTATAAAAATAAATCTAGAAACTTGTTTAAATCATATCTAATTCATTTTAATTCCAAATGGATCCATTCCAATTTCTATAATTTTTAATAATATTGTTTATCACCTATTGCCTCTGTTTTGACATGAAAACAATAATAAAATTGATCTCCTAATTAATCTCATATCAAATACATAAAATCTTTGGAAATTCATAACCTCCCCATTTAAACTTCGAATTGATCCGTTCAAGTTGCGTTAGTTTCGTATAAATATTTACTATGCAGTAACAACATTTATTATATCATGTCTCATTATTTTATAATTAGATTTCTATTTAACTTATGTTGGTTAGTCTTGTTAATCTACTTATCATTATAATCTACTAAAATATAATCTATGGTCAATTTATAACTTAGATTAAAGTTGAGATAATTGTTTATAGAATAACCTCTTATATGAGTTATATTAATCAATTTATAATATAGTTTAACATTTTAATCACATAAATCCTCCATGAAATCATAACTCCTTAACCGTAACTCCGATCTTAGTAGTTCTTGATCCCACGATCTCGTAGCGATGCATAGATCATTATTATTTAGTTTGTACTTATGTTTGGTGTGATGTTAATTTTGTCTATACCATGCTTGTTTATATTGCTACGACTAGCAGTGAGGTCACGAGGATCTAAAGAATCACCCTGGTAACTGGAATCTCAAGTGTCAGGCAAGTTGTGCCCTTGATCACATTTGTTACCCAATAATGTTCTTTATCATCATTTATCAATGCATAGGTTTAATTTTGATGGGACCCAATAGGTCACCCTAGACTGGTTATCCTTTTTACCTTGTTTACCCCTGAATCACTTGGGTAGTCATGCTATTGCTTTATATGGTTTTGGGATAATATTTCATTACATCTATGTTTCAATTATTCTGTTATGTTATTTATGTTCATGATAAGATCATTATATTAGTTGGAACATGGAGCGACCACCCGGGAAAACAGTGCTACCACAAGGGTTTAATGGGACGCCCTTGGCTGATTAACTAGGAAAGCTAGTGGATGACTACCTTACCCGAAAGGGGCAAGGGCAGTAGGGGAGTGGTCAGTGTAGGGAGGTCCTTGGGTTGATTTTGCTGCGATGGCGGTCAGGCGAGGGATTCCTGCACTGGAGCTTCCTATAAGCTGTAGCGGGTTTTTTGAAGCTAGTGGAACTTTGTAAAGGCCTCGTAGTGTTACCCTACCTCGCTTCCTTGGTAGAGGTGTATGGGATTCATGACCCCTTGGCAGATGGGTAACACGGCTTGTGGGTAAAGATGCGCAACCTGTGCAGAGTGTAAAACTGGTATACTAGCCGTGCTCACGGTCATGAGCAGCTTGGACCCTCACATGATTAAATTATGGAACTTAAACTCAATTGGTCATATGCATTGCATGGGATTTGTTATTAATTTTGTTCTATTATTTATTATGGTTTGGTATTTACTTACATCTAGTAATTGCTAATAAAATTTGACCAACTTATTAAAAGCAATGCTCAGCTTTAACCCCTACTGTTGATCAGCCTTACACATCACATGAACTCCCACCTTTGGTGAGTTCATGCCACATTATTCCCCACAACTTGTTGAGCGATGAACCTGTGTGAGCTCACTCTTGCTGTCTCACACCCCCCATAGGAGAAGAACAGGTGGTTCAAGAGGAGCCACAGCGAGGAGTTCGATTCGATCTAGGTGGTGTCTCGTAGTTGACTTTCTGGCGCCAAGGATGGATTTTAGATCCTGTTATATTTATCTTTTATTTTTGTAAGTCTTCCGCTATGTAATAAGTACTCTGATTATTGTGACATTTATCTCTATACACTCTGTTATTATATATGTTGTCTTCTTTGGCGCATGTATGAGATGCACCTGGCTTTGTCCCTTAAAACCGGGTGTTACAGAAGTGGTATCAGAGGAATGTTGACTGTAGGACGAAACCTAGATAGAACTGGACAACCATTACCTACTTACCTTACTCTAATTCTTTTCTAAACTTATCTTAATCTTTTCTCATCTATTTCCGCTTTACTCTGACTATTCTTACCTTTTTCCTTCTGAAGACAAATGTGGATTTCACACTTTGAAATCCTGTGCCCAAAGTAACTTTTAGGAATAGGAGACCTACTCCTAGGAACAAAAAAACTATTTTTATAGGTATCTACACGCTTGAGTGCTTGTTCTTATGATACTTGTTTGATTTGGATCTTTGATTGAGTGTGATGAGTTATGGAGTAATGTCTACAATTACATCTGCATATACGTATAGACATAAATATAAATAAATGGAATTCATAAGATAACTAAACAACTTAGATTATCCTTCATTAAAGTGTATTGATTTCATATATATTCCTCTTATCTTAAAAGACTCTCTCTCATCTTAATAGATCCATCTTATCTTAAAAGATACTCTCTTACCTTAATAGACTCATCTTATTTCAAAAGGATTTTCATCTTATCCTAATCGATCTAACCAATCTCAAAAGATTCTATCTTATTCTTAGAGACTCACCTTGTCATAATAAGCATACCTATCCCCACCACTTTGCTTATCTCATAATAGTGTAACACACACGATCTATTCCATAATAAATTAAGTAGATCTTATCTGATTACACCAATTTAATTATGATCCCATCTAATTTGATCAGATCTAACCTAATGGACAAACATGTTAGAGAATACTGGTAAAATATGATTAGATCCTACCCTTATAAATATGTTTTAATCCAAGTTGGACTAAGATTCCAATTTAGACTAGACCACACACAACAACCTGGCCATATGCAACTACCTTAACCATCCGTGGTTGCATAATCCCTCTGTTTTAATTTAAACAGAACTTCTGATCTACCTACCCATATAATCCATCCCATCTTAAAGGATTCTAACACATATTAGTAATACATATCCTATCCTGGTAGACCTATCTAACTTAAACTAGTTTAAATCTAGTTATATCCAAACTAACCTAGACCCTACTTAATCTAACATGGTCTAATCTATGTTACAAGTATTAACTAGACCATATTCCTATAAATGGGTTTAAACCTAAATTGGTATCTTTGACCCACTCGTCCGTAAAACCACGACCTCGCCTATGTTATAGGTTGCCCAACCCATTTATCTTACAAGCAAAAAAAACTCAGTTCAATCTACCTACCCCATGTACCCACACCTATCTCAACTATGTCCCTAGTTATGGTAACACAAATACCCATTATCCATGATGATGATAACACCAAACTTGACCGATATAACAGGTTACATAACTTATCCAACCAATCTAGAAGCAAAACAACAAGACATACTCTGTTTAAACTTATTTAACTCAACCACCTATTAACCTATTTTGTTTACCTAAGAATCTACCTTCACTACACCTCCCAAATTCGGATAACAGCTTCAAGAACGAAGATTGAAGATGATCGACCTTATCAAATCAAGGAAGGATAAGATTCAAGCCAGATCTTCAAAGGAATCAAGATCCACAATCCTGGATGGAGTATTTCCTTACCTTATCCTTTCTTGCCCAAACCTATCTATGCTTTAAAGGCATCTTCTATCCTACATAATAAAGTGGACATACATATATACACCCATGCTTTCCTAACCACCAGCTCCACCAAGCTACATAAATATATATATATAAATTAATGCTATTTGTAAGATCTAAATGTTACTTTAGTTAGTAAATGGTATGATACTATTTCAGGAGGAATAATAAGGTCTAATTGACCCCATGTGTTGCTAATAAGGTATGCATCATGCTGAGATTTTTGTGTGTGCATATGTGTTGAGACAATATGAGTATACATCCCTTTTCTTACAAATCTCGAGGACGAGATTTCTGTTAAGGGGGGTAGGATTTGTAAACCCTAAAACTGAGCTAAGAGTTTGGGTATTCCTTTATGTCTTTTATGAGGAATAATGCTACAAAGTTGAGTAAACATGAAATAGGAATACCTTCAATCTAGTAGAACAAGTTATTCTCCGCAAGAAATTTAAAGAATGCCCTTAAATATATTCAATATAAAGTGACTCTTGGTAAAAGAGAAACATTGTTTTTCCCTAAACAAGTAAGGTAATTAATATTTTTTTCTTACTTGGGATTTGATCACACACACTCAAGAGTAATAATTCTTTCAAAATTTAATACGGGTGCATAACATACTTTGAACCTTTAACTAAACAAAGAAAATAATTAAGATAAATATATATAAGTCTAAAAAAATATGTACTTTTCCTTCATGTTTCTATTCTATTTGTTGTATTTAGATTAGAATTTGAAACCCATATTCAAATCTAAATTTTGAAGATGGGAATAAAAATAGAAAAGAAAACAGAAATAAAAGAAAAACTTAACTGTTGTCGCTTGGGCCGAAATGCGACCTGGTCGGCCCATCTCTGCGAGCTCTCTTCCGCGCGGCCCAGCCACTATCTGCAATCTTTCTTTTTTTACCTTGGGTCGCTGGCACGGTTGGCCGAGCGCATCAGTTCCTCCTCACTGCGTGCGCGCCACGACCACTGATGAACGGGTCCCAGTGGTCAAGCCAGATCTTTCTTCCTCCTCGGGTCGTTGTGCCAGAAGCCGTCTTCCCCGCGACAGATCGCATGCAAGCTTCAAATCTGCTGTAACAACCTTGACCAAGTTTTCCGCCACTCAGAAATCCTCCCCGTACTATATAAACGGACCCCCCTTGCACCTTCTCGTCTAACCAAGACAGCCATGCCCTCCTGTGTACTGACCGCACCGTGGAGTGGACTTGAGAGAGATTCCGACGCCGCTAGACTTAGATGCCGCCGTCGTTCTGCCGCTGCAGTCCTCGCGTGGCCAGTACCTCGCCCTCGGTATAAGCCGGCCCTGGCGCAACCAATTGGTATACCAGGTGCATCTCGCCGTGGGCAGGAGTAATGGCAGAGGCCAAAGGTCTGCCGCCGCCGGCGATGATTTGTGTCTGTGCTAGCACCCAGCAGCTGTGGTGTGGCAGTGATGTCTCACAAGTGCGTGATGGTCACTTGCCTGCCCTCCTCCGACTAATCTGTTCACCCAAAGCCTCACCAATTTCTCGCCAGAGTTTGGCCTTGCCGCTGACCCGCTGCACACCGTGGACAACAATGCCCGCGCTACAGCACAGGTAACAACCTACCCTACTAAGTTTGCCATCATTCTCTGTGCGTGTAGGACCGGTTAGCTCGTGAATTAGGGAATCCATGCGTCGGGTCGCGTATCTCCGGCGAGGAGTGCCGCCGTGGGGAATATTTTCCGCCGCGCTCGGTTGTCGGGGGTAGAAGAAGAAATCTGGGCCATTGGATCTGCGGCCGATGGCGGGGATGGAATCTGGGGCGTGATGGGTCCCTGGCCGTACGATCAAAATTGGTAGGATAGGATTGGGGGGAAAGGCGCGGGGCAATATGGACCCTTGGATCGTGATCTCACGCGTAGGAATAGATCACGTCTTCATTAAATAGTGGACGTCGATCTTCGATCCGGCGGCCGCAGTCTTGTACCGGTTCAGATGGGTGAACTTCTAATATGAGCCCCTGATTCAAGATCGGTCGGCTCTTGTGAACCGATACCCCTTCGCGGCCTCAACTTTACTAAAGAACCCCTGCCTTTTGCACTACTCAACCCGTGGTCCCCATATGTGTAAAGATTATCGCGAATCAGCCCTGTTATTTGCAAATTAAACCCCAGGCTTCTGGAAAATAGTGTCCCCAGTCCAGCAGCCGTAGGAAATTTAGAATTTATTTAGAAAAAGGATTTTTAGTATAAAAATAAATCTAGAAACTTGTTTAAATCATATCTAATTCATTTTAATTCCAAATGGATCCATTCCAATTTCTATAATTTTTAATAATATTGTTTATCACCTATTGCCTCTATTTTGACATGAAAACAATAATAAAATTGATCTCCTAATTAATCTCATATCAAATACATAAAATCTTTGGAAATTCATAACCTCCCCATTTAAACTTCGAATTGATCCATTCAAGTTGCGTTAGTTTTGTATAAATATTTACTACGCAGTAACAACATTTATTATACCATGTCTCATTATTTTATAATTAGATTTCTATTTAACTTATGTTGGTTAGTCTTGTTAATCTACTTATCATTATAATCTACTAAAATATAATCTATGGTCAATTTATAACTTAGATTAAAGTTGAGATAATTGTTTATAGAATAACCTCTTATATGAGTTATATTAATCAATTTATAATATAGTTTACATTTTAATCACATAAATCCTCCATGAAATCATAACTCCTTAACCGTAACTCTGATCTTAGTAGTTCTTAATCCCACGATCTCGTAGCGACGCGTAGATCATTATTATTCAGTTTATACTTATGTTTGGTGTGATGTTAATTTTGTCTATACCATGCTTGTTTATATTGCTACGACTAGCAGTGAGGTCACGAGGATCTGAAGAATCACCCTGGTAACTGGAATCTCAAGTGCTAGGCAAGTTGTGCCCTTGATCACATTTGTTACCTAATAATGTTCTTTATCATCATTTATCAATGCATAGGTTTAATTTTGATGGGACCTAATAGGTCACCCTAGACTGGTTATCCTTTTTACCTTGTTTACCCTTGAATCACTTGGGTAGTTATGCTATTGCTTTATATGGTTTTGGGATAATATTTCGTTACATCTATGTTCCAATTATTCTGTTATGTTATTTATGTTCATGATAAGATCATTATATTAATTGGAACATGGAGCGACCACCCGGGAAAACAGTGCTACCACAAGGGTTTAATGGGACGCCCTTGGCTGATTAACTAGGAAAGCTAGTGGATGACTACCTTACCCGAAAGGGGCAAGGGCAGTAGGGGAGTGGTCAGTGTAGGGAGGTCCTTGGGTTGATTTTGCTGCGATGGCGGTCAGGCGAGGGATTCCTGCACTGGAGCTTCCTATAAACTGTAGCGGGTTTTCTGAAGCTATTGGAACTTTGTAAAGGCCTCGTAGTGTTACCCTGCCTCGCTTCCTTGGTAGAGGTGTATGGGATTCATGACCCCTTGGCAGATGGGTAACGCGGCTTGTGGGTAAAGATGTGCAACCTCTACAGAGTGTAAAACTGGTATACTAGCCGTGCTCACGGTCATGAGCGGCTCGGACCCTCACATGATTAAATTATGGAACTTAAACTCAATTGGTCATATGCATTGCATGGGATTTGTTATTAATTTTGTTCTATTATTTATTATGGTTTGGTATTTACTTACATCTAGTAATTGCTAATAAAATTTGACCAACTTATTAAAAGCAATGCTCAGCTTTAACCCCTACTGTTGATCAGCCTTACACATCACATGAACTCCCACCTTTGGTGAGTTCATGCCACATTATTCCCCACAACTTGTTGAGCGATGAACCTGTGTGAGCTCACTCTTGCTGTCTCACACCCTCCACAGGAGAAGAATAGGTGGTTCAAGAGGAGCCACAGCGAGGAGTTCGATTCGATCTAGGTGGTGTCTCCCAGTTGACTTTCTGGCGCCAAGGATGGATTTTAGATCCTGTTATATTTATCTTTTATTTTTGTAAGTCTTTCGCTATGTAATAAGTACTCTGATTATTGTGACATTTATCTCTATACACTCTGTTATTATATATGTTGTCTTCTTTGGCGCATGTATGAGATGCACCCGGCTTTGTCCCTTAAAACCGGGTGTTACAAGAACAAAATGATCACATAGCTAAATTAAATGCTAAAATTGCCGAGCATGAGCTTGAGAATGAAAATTTTAAATTTGCTCGTAGCATGCTCTATAATGGAAGATGCCCTGGCATTAAGGATGGCATTGGCTTCCATCAAGGGAGTCAAAGCAACACCAAACTAAAAAGGGAAATAGGGTCAAACCTTTTCCTATAAATAATTTTGGTGGTTGAATGTCCAACACAAATATTGGACTAACTAGTTTGCTCTAGATTGTGTATTCTACAGGTGCATAAAGGTTCAACACAAACCAATAAAAAGATCAAGTTAGGGTTCAAAAGAGAGGAGCAAGAGAAACCGAAGAGAACCCTGGTCTGGCGCACCGGACTGTCCGGTGTGCCATCGGTCAGTGTCCGGTGTGCCAGGGGCCGTACACTCTAAACTTGCCACCTTCGGGTTTCTCAGGGCGCACTCCGTTATAATTCACCGTACTGTCCGGTGTAACACTGGACTGTCCGGTGCACCAGCGGAGCAATGGCTACTTCACACAACGGTCGCCTGCAAAAGCTAAATTCCAGATGAACAGTGCGCGAACAGTGCGCGGCAGAGCAGTGCAGCCGCCAGAAGGCGCACCAGACAGTGAATAGTGCCTGTCCGGTGTGGCACCGGACTGTCCAGTGCCACATGAAGACAAAGCTCCAATGGTCAAAACCGCCAGAACCCTAACAGATGGGTGACGTGGCTGGCGCACCGGACATTGTCCGGTGGCGCACCGGACTGTCCGTTGCGCCCATCGACAGACAGCCTCCCCAACGGCTATGTGGTGGTTGAGGGCTATAAATACCCCCCAACCACCACCACTCCAAGTATCCAAGTTTTTCAGACATCTCATTCAATACAAGAGCTAGTGCAATCAATACAAGACACAATTCAAAAGAATCAAAGCCTCTCCAAGTCCCAAATTCACTCCAAACTCCTAGTGACTAGAGAGAGTGTTTTGCTCGTGTTCTTTGAGCTCTTGTTCTTGGATCACTTTCTTCTTTCTCATTCTTGTTCTCTAAGTAACTTGTAATCAAAGCAAGAGACACTAAGTTTGTAGTTGTCCTTGCGGGGTCTAAGTGACCCGTTTGATTAAGGAGAGAGCTCACTCGGTCTAGGTGACCGTTTGAGAGAGGGAAAGGGTTGAAAGAGACCCGGTCTTTGTGACCACCTCAACGGGGACTAGGTTCTCAAGAACGAAACCTCGGTAAAACAAATCACTGTGTCATCCGCCTTATTTCTTGGTTGATTTGTTTTCGCCCTCTCTTTCGGACTCGGTTTTAATTCTAACGCTAACCCCAGCTTGTAGTGTGTGCTTAAGTTTGTAATTTTCAGATTCCGCCTATTCACCCCCCCTCTAGGCGACTTTCAATTGGTATCAGAGCCAAGTACTTCATTAGAGTCTAACCACTCAAAGTGATGTTGGGAGATCACGCTAAGAGGGAGATCGTGACCAGCGAGAAGGTCACAAGCCATGGGAAGGCTCCATCAAGGGAGTCCGGCAACAAGCTAAAGGAGGGATCACCTCCTCACAAGTCGCATCAGAGCGGCGACAAGAAAAAGAAGATGAAGAAGGTGGTCTACTACGAGACCGACTCTTCGTCGCCATCCACCTCCAGCTCCGACGCGCCGTCCGTCACTTCTAAGCGCCATGAGAGCAAGAAGTATAGTAAGATGCCACTTCGTTATCCCCATATTTCTAGACGCACTCCTTTACTTTCTGTCCCACTAGGCAAACCACCAGTTTTTTATGGTGAAGATTATTGTATGTGGAGTGACAAAATGAGGCATCACCTAACCTCACTCCACGCAAGTATTTGGGACATTGTTGAATTTGGAGCGCAGGTACCATCCGTAGGGGACGAGGGCTTCGACTCGGACGTGGTCGCCCAAATCAAGCACTTTGATTCTGTAATAAGTAAAATGATATCCCTTTGTATATATGTGTGTTATCTATATTTATCATTTCATGAGAACATCACATGAAAACAAATAAGTAAATAACAAAGGACACCCAAAAATAATACATGCATCATGCTGGGTTTATATTTTGTGTGAATTTTGTGACAATATCAAAATGATATATATATATATAAATCCAAATTTGGAATTTAACCTCTAACTTGAAAGCAAAGCCATGAAAATAAAGGAAAGAAGGAAATAATATCCAATATAAAATAATATTATAATTAAATAACATCCTCATAATTTGGTATGACCAATATGCATAGTTAAAATGAGTTTAAATTTGCACTTGAGATTGCATTCAAAATTTGGATTCAAAAGAATTATAAATAAAAGATAACAGAAAATAAAAACAAAAGAAAATGGGAAAAGAACCTAACTGGGCCTACAACACCCTATTCGGCCCACTTCCCTTTTTCCTCGCACGCGCGCGTGGCCCAACCCGTGCTCCCGCTCTATGGCGCTGACGACCGGGCCCCTCTTCTCAGTCCCTCTCGCGCGCGGCGCTGAGTCACTGAATGGTGGGACCCATCTGTCATCTCTATCTCTCCCCCTTCTTCGCTATTTCTGTTTTCTCTCCGCGTCAACAACTCGTGCGCCATGCGCGGATCTCTCCCTTGCTTCGCGCGGGTGGACCACGTCCCCGACTCCGAGGACTCGGGGGATAAAAGCCGGGCGCGCCCACGACCTCCCCTCTTCGAGCCCTCGTGCGCGTTGCCATCGTCGATCCAGTCAGCCGCTGTTCCGCGTGAGAGAGGGTGGTGCGGTCCGCCGCCGGTGAAACTCGTCACTAGGGGTCGTCTGCCCATGGCAAGGTGGCTGGGGGCTTCGTCACGTTCGCCGTTATCTGCGTGTGGTCACCCTGGGTGCTTGCATGGTCAGGCGAGTGGCTAATTCCTCGCCGGAGTCTTCATCACGACCCGAATCCGCCGTGCGCCATGGGCAGGGCGCTACACCGCGTGAATCACGGTACGAACTCCTCCCATGTATTCGAATACATCTCTATCACGCGTAGCACCTGTCGGGTCAGAGTTTAGGGCGCAAAGCGCAATAGGTGGGCTCGGCGGTGATGGCGCCGCCACGGGTGCTGTCTATGCCGCCGTCACGTTTAGTCGCCGGTAGGGGTGGTCGATCTCGACCACGGATCTGGCCGCGAACGTTTCATATTCAACCGCACATACCCATTCGCTCTGATGCCTCTCGACCGTTGATCTGCGCGTGAACGCTTTAGATTAGATATCGCACACCGATTCGGGTATTTGGATCCAGACCGTAGGATCTGATCGGTCGGTCAGGGATGAGTGCGGAGGGTAACTCGCCTGGATCTAATCTGGCACGTCCGTTTTAGATCGGACAGTCAGAACTTGTCGATACCGCTTCGCTGGTCACTTTGCTAAAGAGCCCCTGTAGAATACCAAAACCAACCCGCAGTCCGTAGCCACTATGCGCTGGGTCTCAGGTTTCTTGTGCCGGGGCCCCTGCCTTTTCTAGTATTTGAGGCCCAGTCCAGGAAACTCGAAAATCAGATAAAAATAAAATAGAAATATATTTTTAATGTATAAATAAATGTGAGAACTTGTTTAATTTGTAGAAAATGCATATGAACTCTAAATTGGTCCATTCCAGTTCCTAAATTTTTGTAATATTATTGTCTAACCATTAGTGTCACTGTTTTGACATGAAAGACACATTAAAATTTATCTAGTACTTAATCTTGTATGAAATACATAAAACCTTAGAAAATTCATAACTTAAAATCTATAACTCCAAATTTAATGATTCTAGTTCCTATGATCCTATTTTAATGTCTAGATTATTACTGTGTATTTTATTTACATGTTTGGTGTGTTGTTAATTTTTGCTATACTATGTATGTATTGTGTTGATGCGAGTAGACGAGGAAGCTACAGAGGATCCTGAGGTTCAGTAGATAGAAGTAGCTGAGCAGGAGCTCATTGAAGGCAAGTTGTGCCCTTGATCACTTCCTTTTACTCATTCAAGTTCTTATTAATCACAATGATCTACATAGGTTAATTTTGATGGGACCCAATAGGTTGCCCTAGATTTTGACTATCTTTATACCTTGTTTGACCACTGGTTTTTCTACTAAATTTTTGGGTAGTACATGCTATTGCTTTATGTGGCTTTGGGTATAGAGATATTCATCACTCATTGTTATACTTTTTATTATCTGTTTATTATTTACTGTTCATGATAAGATCATTATGTTAATGGGAACATGGAGAACCACCCGGGAAAATAGTGGTACCACAAGGGTTTAATGGGACGCCCTTGGCTGATTAACTAGGAAAGCTAGTGGATGACTACCTTACCCGAAAGGGGCAAGGGCAGTAGGGCAGTGATCAGTGTAGGGAGGTCCTTGGGTTAATTTTGCTGCGATGGCGGTCAGGCGAGGGATTCCTGCACTGGAGCTTCCTATAAACTGTAGCGGGTTGTATGGAGCTGAAAGGGAAATAGGGTCAAACCTTTTCCTCAATGATTTTGGTGGTTGAATTGCCCAACACAAACATTTGAACTAACTAGTTTGCTCTAGATTATATGTTCTACAGGTGCCAAAGGTTCACAACAAACCAATACAAAGTCAAAAGAAATGGTTCAAAACAAAGGAGCAAAGAAAACCAAAGGATGCCCTGGTCTGGCGCACCAGACTGTCCGGTGCACCACCGGACAGTGTCTGGTGCACCACCAGACAGTGTCCGGTGCACCAAGGAAAATCAGCTCGAACTCCTCAGCTTCGGGTTTCTGGAACTTGCTCTCCGCTATAATTCACCGGACTGTTCGGTGTAGCACCGGACTGTCCGGTGTGCCAGCGGGGGCAACGGCTAGCGCGCCAACGGTCGTCTACAAAAAGCAACAGTGAACGCTACAGTGCAGACTGCGCGCGCAGAAGTCAGAGCAGGCGCCAGAAGGTGCACCGGACAGTGAACAGGACCTGTCCAGTGCACCACCGGACTGTCCGGTGGCCCAGCTGTCAGAAGCTCCAACGGTCGAACCCTAACGGTTGGGTGACGTGGCTGGAGCACCGGACAGTGTCTGGCGTTGATAGTAGAGTTCCCCAACGGCCATTTTGGTGGGTGGGGGCTATAAATATCCCCAACCACCACTCATTCAAGGCATCCAAGTTTTTAGCCATTGTATTCAATACAAGAGCTCTAGACTTCACTCCAAGACACAAACAAGAGATCAAATCCTCTCCCAAGTCCTAAGTTCACTCCAATCAAATAGTGACTAGTGAGAGAGAGATATTCGTGTTCATTTGAGTTCTTGCGCTTGGATCAATTTTCTTCTTCCTTCTTTCTTGTTCCCAAGTCATTTGTAATCAAGGCAAGAGACACCAATTGTGTGGTGGTCCTTGTGGGGACTAAGTGTCCCGATTGATTGAGAAGAGAAACTCACTCGGTCTAAGTGACCGTTTGAGAGAAGGAAAGGGTTGAAAGAGACTCGGTCTTTGTGACCACCTCAACAGGGAGTAGGTTTGCAAGAACCAAATCTCGGTAAAACAAATCACCGTGTCATCCGCTCTTATTTGCTTGTGATTTGTTTTCGCCCGCTCTTTCAGACTCGATTTTAATTCTAACGCTAACCCCGGCTTGTAGTGCGTGCTTAAGTTTGTAATTTTCAGATTCCGCCTATTCACCCCCCTCTAGGTGACTTTCAATTGGTATCAGAGCCTGGTACTTCATTAGAGCCTAACCGCTCGAAGTCATGTCGGGAGATCACGCCAAGAAGGAGGTGATGACCGGCGAGAAGCCCGCCACAAGCCACGGGAAGACTCCATCGGGAGAGTCCAGCAACAAGGGGAAGGGATCCCCTTCACACACCAAGTCACATCGGAGCGGCGACAAGAAAAAGAAGATGAAGAAGGTGGTCTACTGCGAGACTGACTCTTCGTCGCCATCTACCTCCAGCTCCAACGCGTCGTCCATTACTTCTAAGCGCCATGAGCGCAAGAAGTTTAGTAAGATCCCCCTACACTATCCTTGCATTTCAAAACACACTCCTTTACTTTCCGTTCCACTAGGCAAACCGCCCGTTTTTTAGGGTGAAGATTATAATATGTGGAGTGATAAAATGAGGCATCACCTAACCTCACTCCACGCTAGTATTTGGGACGTTGTTGAGTTTGGAGTGCAGGTACCATCATCGGGGGATGAAGATTATGATTCAGACGAGGTTGCCCAAATCCGGCACTTCAACTCCCAAGCCACTACTATACTCCTCGCCTCTCTAAGTCAAGAGGAGTATAATAATGTGGCGGAACCGCCCGAATTATTCCAACTTAAGTGCCTAAGTCCCACCTGGAAGGCTAGACCACACTTAAATAGGAATAAAACGTCGATCCCTCGGATCTAGTCTGACGAGGCCACTAACAGGATCAAGTACCACATACTCACTCGAAGGTGAGGCACAGAGCAAATACAATAAAGCATAAAACCATGCATTAAGAGTACTTAATTTATTACATCATCATCGGGGCTTCTCAAAAGTAATGATCATTGTTCGGAATGCAGCAGAATATAACTAACGGTAAAATAAACGGAGGGATGGGGAAGCCTGGCCCATCACTCCTCATGCTCCTCCTCTGCCGAGGTAGGGTCCCACTCGATTGTCCAACCTGGTGGCAAGATGGACGGCCAAGTCACTCCAGCAACCATGTCCTCTAGAGAACCTGTAAAAATTATGTCACAAGCAAGGCTGAGTATACTAATACTCAGCTAGACTTACCCGGTGTGAGGAGTCTACTCCTCTACCTCTAGACATGCAGCTGTTTGGCTAAGGGGTTTGGTTTGCCAAAAGCTCTAGCTGAGTCTAAAATCAAGTTTTAGCTTTTCAAGTTTTAGTGTGACTCTCTTAAGACTAGATGTATACCTAGCTAATCATACATGGTAGCAATCATTCTTAGCAATCAACATCTTTTGCCAATTGAACACATTTCCACTTGTTACTCAATGCAGTACAATGGATCAAGCAGTCTCATTAGCTGCGAGAAGCAAACGATTCGAATTGAGCTTTTATCCTTGCAAGGTAAACCTAAACACATGACGTGGCGAGGCACTCCGTCCCCACACACATCAACTGTCCCTATTGATTCCCCGTCAACAGATCAGGGATCACCGCCTTGGCATACAATGACTCACTGACCCTGACTGCCGTCGTGCAGTGACCGCACTTGTACCCACCATAACCGGAATGGGAGACCACGTCTCAGGTCGTGTGAGGGGCAAAGTCTGCTGCCAGGTTCACTCAGGTACTAGGCTTACCGATTTACCATATTTCTCGGCATGTGCTTAGTACGTTCAAACGCTTGACACAGGTATCCGCATGTTAATCCTTATTCCAATTTCCGTCTCGTGAACAATGCATCCCCATGGATCCGTGTCCACAGACCATCATCATTCTGTTATCAAAGTGGATACAACCAATTCCTGACCTCGCGTCATTGCTCGAAAAATCACTCGACTTCTACCGAGATCCCTAATTAGTAAAGCAGCTACTCGACCTAGCATACTAGTATCCATCTCAAAAGGAATCCTGAGTTCATGCAACTAGGGTTTCAGACAACTCCTACACTTAAGTGCACAGTACAAGCCTACAAACATTAAGTGTAGTAAAATAGCATATATAAACGGTCATGCATAAAACCGGGGCTTGCCTTCCAAAGCGGGGGCAGGCAGATCCTCGATGGCAGGCTCTGGCGCTGGCTCCTGGGCTACCTCCTGAGCAACTCCTTGCTCCGGAACGAGGATGTACTCCCTGTCAGCGAGATTACAGTCTATCGAATGCAATGAATAAGATATATGCATATTAATGATAGGGCAATTTGTAAATGCTATGCAAGTAAAACAGTACTACTTTAGCGGTACTCTAGGGTTTTCTTTAGTTATCCTTAAGGGTTTTTATACCTTCATCTTTGGGATTTTGAATGAACTTACAATCTTTAATTATATATTTAGGTTTCATGGGATTCTTAGAAAGTTTTAGTTGTACATTATCGGGTTCTCCCAAAATTCCCATTTTCCTTCCTATTGTGCTTCTTATTAAGTATTTTTGTACTATCATGGCAAGTTAACATTTTCCAAAAAAGCTATAAAAATCACAGTGGGTAAACATTGACCTCTGTGGGTTATTCTAAAAATTTGAGGTTGAAATTAATTCAGATGCCCCTTGTGCAAAATTAACAAAAATAAGGGTAAAAGGGCACTTTACACTATAGCTCTAATTTGGGTGAGGTTTCTGGACTAAACTTTATTTTTGCCATGCTCCATAGGTGATAATAGGCTTTTGTGCCAAAAATCACAGAAAAAGACCCACTAGGTATTTAGTTATGATTTTCTAAAGTTTAAAGCCAAAAAGGTACTTATAACTAACTTGTTATTTGAAAAATATCAAACAACAGAACTTACATTTTTCCTAGATTTATATTAGTATATTATTTGTTATCCCAAGGATTGGGATGGGTTCTCCTTAGGATTATTTTTCTAGGATTTTTCTAAATTTTCATTGTTTTCATGGAACAAAAGGTAGTTCATTTCTTTTGTACTAACAGAGGGTCTAACAAAATTTTCTAGGGTAGGATGTTACATAAGTGAGCTAGCAAAAATGTGGTTGCTCCCTCGTTCTTAATTTAAGCTACCTTTTTTATTTTCCTTAACTTTGAGCCAAAATAAGTTTAAATGGTAAACCCTTCCTTAATAATGTATTGAGGGGTGTATTATTTTTAAACAGACTAGGTAGTGGTTTAGTACCTCCTTGATTTTTCTTAACCCTAGTCTAACAGTGTAGCTATTTTTCCCTCTTTTATTTAGCTTTTGGCCAGTTTACTATTTAAATCAAAACTTTAAAATCTTCTGTAATACTTAGGGTGTTTTGTATTTTTCTTAAGTAGTTCACATTATTTAGAACCTAACAAAAATGGTTGGACCAAATTTGGCCGAATAAAACTGAAGTTATGAATTTTACAAACTCTCTTGTATTTAAATGAATAATGTTTAAAAGGTTTTCTGAAAAGCCAGTTTACACCGAGGACCCTGGGTTTTTCCTAAACCAACTCTTTAACTTCTGCCCCTGCGCAACTATTCACCTGAGTCTCTGACCATTCAAAAACCCCCCTGACTTCTTCTCCTTTCTCCCCGAGGTCCCTCCCCCCTTTGAAACAGTAACCGTGGAAGTAAACAGGGCGGCGCGGCTTACCGGCGGTGAGGGAGGTCCGGCAAAGGGTGGGATTAGCTCCGGGAAGTCTTGGCGATCACGACGAGGTATGGCTCGTCGACGGTGATGGCCGGAATCGGTCGGTCCACGTGCGCAGGCGGGCGGGCTCGTCGTCGGCGTGTGCTCCGGCCTGCTCACGGTGGTATAGTTCAATCCAAAGGCACAGGAAGCTTCACGGGGTGCTAAGGAGTCTACCCATGCAAGGAATTGAAGAAAGACTCACCGTGGAGCTCGGTCTACGTACGTCGGCGATCTAGTGAAGTCCGGCAACGTTGAACTGGTGTCTCCGGCGAAGTAGAGCTTGATTCCTAGCTCTGGAAGCTTCACCGAGACACACAGAGGCTCTCTCGATGGTCGGACGGGGCGGGGAATGGCTAGGGTGGCTGGTCTACGGAGGTCGATTCCCGGGCTGCCGCTGGCACGCCGTGCGCGGAGTAAACGCCGGTGAACTCGCGCTCCAGCGAGGTTGAGAGTGAGCTGGGGCATACAGTCGAGGCCTCGGTTGGCTTTATAGTCGCAGGCGCAGTGCATGGACACGGGTTTGGCTTGGCGCAGCGCAGTGCGCGCGGGGTCGGGCGCCGGGGCGTGCTCTGGCGCGCCAGAACGCATCGAACACGTGGGCGTTTGCTTCTGCCCCTGTTCAAACGCTTGCAGAGATCACAAACGTGCGAATCTTGCCAAGAGTCTTGCACAAATCTCTTCCTGGAACCTAGGGCTAGCTATTATGTGTGAGTTCCAAGGGGAGATATGCCCTAGCTCACAAGATATGGGGACGCCAAATCGGGTCTGTCTCCCTATTCACCCCGAGACAAAATGGATGTCAAATCATGTCAAAAGGTCTTGGCTTCGGTTCAAATTTTTCCAGGGTGTTCCTTAGGTAATTTAGCTCCTTTTTGGTATTTAGACCAAGTGGGTTTGGCACCATTAAAAAGGTGAACACATCTGATCATTGGATTAGGGTAGTTTTGGGGACTTAGAGAGAATGGAGGGCTCTAGTGTGCTCTCTACTTAGTGAATTGATTTGGGGTCTTTGTGGGGCCTTTTTGTAATATTTCTCTTACTAAGTTTTTGCAGATATTTTAGTGTATTTAAACTTTGGTAAAGGGTTTTGGTCAAGAAATGGCCATTTGATTAGCTTTCCCACTAATCTCATGCTTGGAGGTCTAATGCTTTAAGAGGGGGGTCTAGGGTTTGAACCTCTTTTATCTAAGGTGATAATTGCATAAAATGCTTGGGTAATGCTTTTATCATGAACATTCCTTAGTTAACCCATGGTTTCCAAAGTTCTGGTGCTCCCTCTCTTCCACTTAAACACGTGTGATAACAAGTCATAAGTGCATGTAGGAACCCAGAGCCTTGGGTAACACCTCGGGTGTTACAAATAAGGTGCAAGGGTTGAAGAGTGCCAAAGAGATTTGGGATGTGCTCAAGACCGCGCACGAAGGAGACAAGGTGACCAAGATCACCAAGAGGGAAACGATCGAGGGGAAGCTTGGTCGCTTCATGCTCAATCAAGGGGAGGAGCCACAAGCTATGTGCAACCGGCTCAAGACCTTGGTGAATCAAGTGCGCAACCTCGGGAGCATAAAATGGGATGACCATGAAATGGTCAAGGTTATTCTAAGATCACTCGTTTTTCTTAATGCTATTCAAGTTCAATTAATTCGTGGTGATCCTAGATATAAGCTAATGTCTCCCGAGGAAGTGATAGGAAAGTTTGTGAGCTTTGAATTGATGATCAAAAGCTCCAAACAAATCATCGAGCGAGGCGCCACCTCAACACCCGAGGTACAACCCGTCGCATTCAAGGCGACGGAAGAAGAAAAGAAGGATTCTACACCAAGTAGAGTCCCCATCGACGCCTCCAAGCTCGACAACGAGGAGATGGCGCTCATCATCAAGAGCTTCCGCCAAATCCTCAAGCAAAGGAGGGGGAAGGATTACAAGCCCCGCTCCAAGAAAGTTTGCTACAAGTGTGGTAAGCCTGGTCACTTTATAGCAAAATGTCCTATTTCTAGTGACAATGACAGGGGCGACGGCAAGAAGGGAAGGAGGAAGGAAAAGAAGTACTACAAGAAGAAGGGCGGCGATGCCCACGTGTGTCGGGAATGGGACTCCGATGAGAGCTCCACCGACTCCTCCGACGACGAGGACGCCGCCAACATCGCCATCAACAAAGGCCTCCTCTTCCTTAACGTCGGACACAAGTGCCTCATGGAAAAGGATGGCAAAAAGAAGGTAAAATCTAGAGCCTCCACTAAATACGCAACATCTAGTGATGAGGATAACTCTAGTGATGATGAAGAAAACTTGTTTGCTCTTTTTGCCAACCTAAACATGCAACAAAAGGAAAAATTGAATGAATTGATTAGTGCTATTCATGAGAAGGTTGAACTCTTGGATAGCCAAGAGGACTTCCTTATTAAGGAAAACAAGAAGCATGTTAAGGTTAAAAATGCTTATGCTCTAGAGGTAGAAAAATGTGAAAAATTGACTAGTGAGCTAAGCGCTTGCCATGACACTATCTCTAACCTTAGAATTGAGAATGCCAATTTAATTGCTAAGGTTGAGAAGTCAAATATTTGTGATGATTCAATTACCAATCTTAGAAATGATAATGCTAGTTTAAATGCTAAGATTGATAAATTGAATGCCTCACTTGCTAGCCTTAAAATTGAGAATGAAAAATTGATTGCTAAGTCTAAGGAGTTAAATGTTTGCAATGTTTCTATTTCCAATCTTAGAGATGAGAATACTATTTTACATGCTAAGATTGATGAATTAAATGCTTGCAAACCCTCTACATCTACTGTTGATCATGTTTCTATTTGTACTAGATGTAGAGACATTAATGTTGATGCTATCCATGATCACCTAGCCCTAATTAAACAACAAAATGATCACATAGCTCAACTTAGTGATAAAATTAATGAGCATGACTTAGAAAATGAAAATTTTAAATTTGCTAGAAGCATGCTCTATAGTGGGAGACGCCTAGGCATTAAGGATGGCATTGGCTTCCAACAGGGAGGCAATGTTAAAATTAATGCCCCTAAAAGATTGTCTAATTTTGTTAAGGGCAAGGCTCCCATGCCTCAGGATAACGAGGGCTATATTTTATATCCTGCTGGTTATCCTGAGGATAAGATTAGGAGAATTCATGCAAAGAAGACTCATTCTGTTTCTCACCATGCTTTTATTTATAAGAATGAGGCTTCTAGCTCTAGCCGTTCTACTCATGTTGAAATGCCTAAAAGGAAATCTCCTATTGCATCAAATGAACCTAATATTTCATTTAAGACTTTTGATGCTTCATATGTGCTCATTAACAAATCAGGCAAAGTAGTTGCCAAATATGTTGGGGAAACACAAGGGCTCCAAGACTTGTGTTTGGGTACCCAAGGTGCTTGTTTCTAATGTAAAAGGACCCAAGACCGTTTGGGTACCTAAGAACAAGGCCTAAATTTGTTTTGTAGGTTTATGCATCCGGGGACTCAAGTTGTAACATGGTGTTTATATACCTTTGGTTACCACTTGTTGCATCAATAGATTGTGGGCACTAGCAAATGATGATAGGGGTGGATCTACGGGTATGCCAGGGTATGCCCTGGCATACCCGGCGCATGCACGTGTTTATATATATTGTATGTTACAAGCCCTGGGTTTCCAATAACTAGAGGAAGCCCAGGCCAGAAGGTGCAAGTCGGTCGAGCCTGACCAAGTTCAGACGTCTATATATAAATACCCAGGGTGCTAGGGCTTAGTTTTTCACGCCCTATCTCGATTCATTAGCGACGGCACCCACACAGGCGCGTGCGACGGTGGCGGTTGCCCGAGAGCGCGCGCGGTAGCGGATCCCGGCCGGTGGTCATGGCTCCCCAACCCGAATGTGCGGTAGCGGTGGTTCCTCGATCTGGAGTAGTGGCGGCAGTTCCTAGGTCGGTGGCTATGGCTCCTCAATCCAGAGGGCGAGCGACGACGGGGCCCCTGTGCGGGCAAGCAGCCCCGTCCCCGGGGCCCCGAGGCGGTGGCACTCCCAAGGCGGGTGTAACACCCCTGGTGTTACTATAACTAAAACTTGAGCATGGCATCATAAGCATTGGCATTGCATATGTTTGACACACCTAGAGTGCATTCACTAGGCAAAAATTTCAAACAAGTTGTATTGTTTTAATGTTTTTGCAAATAGAACCCTGGTTAAAGGACTTAACCCTAAATAGTGGTTAAAGGGGGTAAAACTTAACCCAAGTTAAGAAAACCTAAAGACTTTAGAGTAAAAGTCATAAAATGACTCTAAGAGCAAACTTGAATTCCTTTTATACCCCTGGGATACCAGAAACCCTAATTGGAACCCTAGAAAACCCTAAAACCAAACCCTAGGGGCTTATGTGCAAAATTAGCCCACTTTTGGGCTAAAGTGCAAAAACCAATCCAAATAAGTATTTTAAGTTAATTGGTTCACAAATATGTGAATTTGAAAGCCAAACCCTAAGTTTTGGACTTAAATGCAAAATGTACCTCATTGGAGTTTTATTCTAGTCTGAAAATCAGAGAATGGGCTCAACTTTGGGACTTTGTAACTTACAAAGTATAGGGTTTTTGCCCTAGGTCACCACATCAAAGTTGAAGACCAATTATAGGAGAACAACTTTGCTTAAGAGTGGTAGCATTGTTGTTAAGGAGAAATTGGAAATAATCAAGCCTAAAGATAGGTGGTCAGGCTGATTCAGTCTGAATTTCAGAGTTTCAGTGTAATGGAACCAACTTTGAGCCCGAATTCAACCTTGATTTAGTACTCAAATGTGATCAAGTCCTATAGTCGAATTGTAGCTGGTATGTAGCACTACAACTTTGTTATTGGCCGATCCATTGGTTGCCATGAAAAATCAGAAGAAAATTGGCGCCCAACTTGCTCGGTCAGGCCAACTGATGAACGTATCCCATGGTACAGTACCAGGGATCGGATCAGGATGCCAGCGCGACGACCTCATCGCCGGTGACCTCCCTGCACGAAGATTCGTGCCGTCGCCGCCGTATTTGTGACCAGAGCAACTGGGTAGCACTCGGGGATCGTCGCCATGGATAAGTCCGGCCGATAAACAACTCCGACCACCGTACAGAGCTTGCCGCGGCGGAATTGGATAAGAACGCCGGTGATCACCGTTGCACAGCCTTGTGCCGCGTGTCCAAGCCTTTCCACCACGTCTCCGTGACTCCCTATAGATGTCCCATCGTCGCCGGTGAGCTTGCCACGACGGTGGACACGAATTCACCGCACTCGAGTTCTTCTTCATTTCCGGTCGTCTGTGCACTTTGATGAAATTGGAGGCCACCGCTATTCGAGGCTATAAATTGCCGCCACCATTCGTTCGGTTAGGTAATTACGCAACCAGAGAAACAACTTGTGCCTCGAATCATCCCTTAGAGCTCGCGAATTCCTCGTTTCCCCCAATTCGGTTCTCTGCCACCGCGAAAAGTACCTCACCGCGGCCAGCCCCTTTCCGGTCAGTCCCCGTCCCCTGCTTTCTTGTTTAAGCACTTGCATAGCTCCGTGATGCTTATCAAGTCATCAATTTGAACTGAGTGACCACCCATCACCAGGAACGCGTGGTTCTTGAATTCGTCCGCGCGGTTACCGTGGCCAGACCAAATTAGCTCGTCATCCTTGAAATTAACCTGGGGGAAATGATCAGTGGGGGTTTAATCCGGTGTATGTCGCTCGGGAGCGCCGGACATAGCCCGTTTGGCCGGTACAATGCTCGCCGGAGCGTGGCGGTGCGCGAGCGTCGTCGTGGACTTCAAATTGTGAATAGGATGAAACGCAGGGGCTTTTCTGCATTTGGTCAGTGACCCAGAAGAATAGTAAACAAACCTGGTTTGAGTTAACCAAAACCGTGAGGGCCTTCATGCAAAGTCACTGGCGCGGGCGCGCGCGGGCGCCTTTCCTCCCCGGACCTGGGCCGTTTGGGCCAGAATCGGCCCAGTCCTATTCAATCCTTTTTCTTTTTCTTTTTCCTGCAGAGCCAAAATAATTATAGGAAAATGTAGAAAAATGCTAAAATTGTGAAACTAATTTTCCTAGGCTTGTTATTTTCTCTAGTAATTAGTAAAAATAGTTTTGTGATTTTTAATTAAAATAAGAAATTTTAGGGTATTTAAAGCAATTAAAAGTAGTAGTTATGGATTTTTAGAAAATAAATGGTAAGTCCAAAAATGTCCAAACTTTTTATGGACACTTAAACGAATATTTAGAAGCCTTGGGTAGAATTTGGGTTGATTTAGACCTTGTTTGATCACTAAATCCAAAACCAACCCCCCTGCCCTATGAACTCCTTTACCGACTCCGGAAACCCTAGGTTCTCGGAGTACCGTGAAGGAAAGTTATACTCAAGACTTAGATAATAAGTTTATATTATCTTTGCATCCTCATAAGCACCCCATGGCATCCATTCTTATGCATATATATGGTTATGTTAGAACACGAAGAAGAAGAAGAAGTCACTGAAGAGGGAACTCCACCAACCTCAGATCCTCAAGCAGGCAACTGCTTTTATTTCGATATTTGTGGATCCGAGCAGGACTCACCTGATAACAAAGGCAAGCCCCGGTGCATTTGCCACCTCCTTGTGTTTTAAAAACCTTTATCACTTGCTTGATGCATTAGGTGATAG
Source organism: Zea luxurians (assembly GCA_029449295.1). Classification (NCBI taxonomy): domain Eukaryota; kingdom Viridiplantae; phylum Streptophyta; class Magnoliopsida; order Poales; family Poaceae; genus Zea; species Zea luxurians. Next base: position 5,671,641 of record JAOPSE010000119.1, read on the forward strand.
GAGTTGATTGCTAAAACAATTCCTGCATTACCTTCCTTGAATTTGATTACCTTCCTTGATCACCCGTTTTACAAAAGATTTTTTATGCTTAGTCTTGCTTTAGAAAAACAAAATGTTTTGTTTTTACAAAATATGATGTGGCAAAAGTAGGTGGGATGTTTTCAAAAATAAAACTTGATGGTGGATCCATCATGGCCATGATGGATTCAACATCGGAAAAGATGTACCTCTGTCAGGTACCAAGTTTTTGGGTTAAAAAGATTAAGCTGAGACCGGGCGGGTGACTTGCACGAGAAGAGAGTCTCGGTGTAGTGTCTCCGTCTGAGTCGATTAAGGACCGTCTCGATGTAGGCTTGATGATCGAGGACCCTTTAACTGGTCACATGCCTCGTCATGGGTAAGCCTTGCCTCGGGCAGACTAAGGCCGGAATAAGATAACACGAAATGGGAGTGGAGCGGTGGCGAGAGTAGCGTGTACCCTCCTTGGCAAGAGGCTGGACGGTGGTGTATCTGTGCTCTCGGTTTGCATGAACCTAATCCGGTCTTAAGAACCCCGGTGGCGGGTTGACATATGCAAGGGTTAAGTGCTACATATGTCGTGTGATTGGAGATCCTCAGCTGAGTATAATCGATTCGGATCGCCGTACCTTCGCGGTTATGAAGACTTGGTCACTGCCCTACACGTAGCATTCCACTAAGGATGATGGGTTTTTGTTAATAAACTGGCTAGTGCAGGACCAGTGATTGAACTAGGATAGAAAGAACTCTAGTTGCAGGTAATTGAACTTAACTTGACAAGTAAAATTTGATTTTTAAGGATCCACTTTAGTAAGCATTTCTGCAAAACAGAGTCTTTGCTTATTGAAAAGCCTTACCTTGACTCCCTAAAAGCCAGCATACCCTTGAGAGTCTTTTCTTTAGTCGGGTAAGTCTTGCTGAGTAATTCCATACTCAGGGTTTATCCCCTCGTTGTTTTTAGGTGAGGAAGTAGCAGACTTTTGCTGCTTCTGTGCCAAGGTGGTTCCCAAAGAAGAAAAACAAGACTGAAGTACGGGAGGACTCGGTCCTCCACATAGGATCTTTTGCTTATAGCTTATCGGGTGAGGTTTGTGCCTCCCTTGGTTTGTATAATATTACTACTCTGCACTCACTTTTAGTCTGGTCTGTAATAAAATAACTCGAGCTCGCTTTTGAAATAAATGTAAGTTTATGTAATCCGCTTCCGCATTTCTTTATCTCCGATGTTCTGTAATGTCTGCAAGACGGGTGAAACGTTCCTGGTGAGGTCGGGAAAGATACCGAACTTGTCAAGTGACTTAGGAACATCTACAGGGTGTCTGATGTCTGCTAGACAAGGACAACTGTAGGTGGGCCTAATTACTTGGGAGGTTCCGTCACAGCTGGTATCGGAGCGTAGCCCTTCTTTGCAGATATTATGTGACATTTTCAAAAGGATTTCCGAAAGTCTTACCTAAAAAAATTCTTTTCTCCTTACCTAAGTACTCTGAAGAGTTTATCTTAAAGACCAGATAGGAAGAGTGCAATGTATAGAAGGTTGAATCAACTAAGGTTGATTCTGTACTTATTCATGCATCATGCTAAGAATTATGCTAATAAATTTTCCCCCTTAGAAAGATGCCGCCACGCACAAGGCTAACGGCATGTAAGTCAACGGGACCAATTGGAGTACCCCGGCATCAACTAGCCCCTCGACACGAAAGCAGTAGCAGCAGAAGTAATGACCCCATAGGAGACCTGGAAGCCGAAGTGAGTCGACTTCAAGCAACGCTGCAACACAGGACCAATGTTTGGATCGCAGACAGAGATAGAATCAATGAACTAAGAAGGGATATCCGTCACTTGCAGGATTAGCTGGCTGATCGGGACTTAGCACTTGACTGGGCAGTACAGTCTCATATGTTGGCATGTGCTAAGGAAGCGAGGGCTCAGGCCCGAATTAAAGAACTTAGCTCAGCTGTCGACAACCTGCAGGTCTACTGCAATACGTTGCATGAGGAAGTCCATGTACTATACTCACAATTACACCCTAGTGAGCCTGCACACTCTGCTGAGACGGAAGCCGGACCCTCTCACGTTGCGGGACGCGCGCTGGGTGGGGAGTTAGACCTTTTTGAACCCCCTCCTTCTTTGAGGTTGGTTGACGTCTGGACTCCCACACCTGACGATGAGGCCGCCAAAAGTAACGGAAAGCAGGACTAATGGTGTAATAGAAGTAAAGTAGTGTATTGTAGGGTGTACTGTTGTATAATAGGCTGAACTTTTGTAAAATGGGTAATGTATCCTGTTATGTAGTATCGAGTCTGTATCATTACTCTTTATAGCAATGTAAAATGGAAGGTTTTCTTTGGCACATTATGTTTATTCAAATGTTTTTGCCTCAGATGCCGACCAGGACTCACGGACAGGACGCAGCCGGAACTTCTGGGGGTCGGGATGTCACCCCAAATCCACCTCCGGTTCCACCCACGTTAGCCGAGGCGATTGCCGCCTTGGTGAATGCCACCGCCGACAATACCCGCTTCCTTAGGGAAATGGCGGGTCAGCAGCAGTTCCAGCAACAGGCAGGAAGAGGTTTTCAGCAAGGTCCCCGTGAAACTACTTATCTGGACTTCTCTGAAACCCGTCCACCTCTATTCACCAAAGCAGAAGACCCGCTAGAAGCCGACGAGTGGATACGAGTTATTGAACAAAAGTTTGGCCTTCTTCGTTGTTCTGAAACGCAGAAGCCATTGTTCGCGGCACAGCAACTACGTGGCCCTGCCAGTACTTGGTGGGGAAACTTTGTGGCTATTCAACCTGACAACCATCAAATCATTTGGGACGAATTTAAAGCAGCCTTCCGCGAGCACTACATACCTGAAGGAGTGCTGCATATGAAACAAGAGGAATTTATGAAGCTGAAACAAGGAGGAGACACCATCAATCAGTATCTTAACAAGTTTAATCACCTGTCGCAGTATGCCATTGATCAGGTGAATACTGATTTGAAGAAAAAGAATTGTTTTATGAGAGGTCTAAATGACCGGTTGCAGCGAAAAATGGCCACATGTATTGACCTCACATATGGAAAGGCTGTCAGTACAGCCTTATCTGTGAAAGCAAAATACGCAAGTTCTGGGAAGAATAAGGGATTCAGTGGTGAGAGGCCTAATCAGGGCCAGGCGAAGAGGCAACGGTTCGTCATCCGGCCTTCTAGCCAAAACCATACTTTTTCTCGTCCACCAGCATTCCCTTTCAAACAACCCATTATTATTCGCCCCAATAATACCTCCACTTCCCCAAATCAGCCGGGTGCCCCAGGCACTCGATTCCCTGCCTTGCCCAGCTCTTCAACTGGGTGTTTCAACTGCGGCAAGTCGGGACATTTTATCAAGGACTGCCCGTACCCCAAGCAAAATCAATCCAATGCTCAGCAAGGAACTGGGAAGTCCACTCAGCCCAAGGGAAATGCTGTGGGGAGGAATACCAAGAAGACGGGGCGTGTATATTACACCCAAGTGGCCACTACACCGGAGGGAGAGCCGGTGATGATGGGTACGTTTCCCGTGGCCAGTCACCCTGCAATTATTCTTTTTGATTCTGGTGCTTCGCATACCTTCATTAGCAAGAAATTTGTGGAGCAACATCACATTGCATGTCATGAATCAAAAGAGGGATTTAAAATTCATTCACCTGGGGGACACATTTTTACTAGAGAAGTGGCCGATGAAGTGCCAGTAACAATGGCCGGACGAAACTTTCCTGCTAACATGATTGTTTTGAAAGGCCAGGATATAGATGTAATTTTGGGTATGAATTGGTTAACCCAACACAAGGCAATTCTCAACACTGAACTCAGAACCGTCAGGTTGAGCTATAATCAAGAAGAAATTCTTTTGTCTCTCCCCAAAACCAATCCAGCCAAAGCTTCTGGTAGAATATTTGAAGCCATTGTACCGGAGATCAAGAACATTCCGGTAGTATGTGAGTTTCCAGATGTATTTCCGGAAGATTTGCCTGGACTACCCCCTGAAAGAGATGTAGAATTCGTAATTGAGCTAAAGCCCGGTATGGCTCCCATCTCCCGAAGATCGTACCGTATGCCCCCTAATGAGTTGGCAGAATTGAAGATTCAATTACAAGATCTATTGAATAAGGGATTTATCCGGCCAAGCTCGTCCCCATGGGGTTGTCCCGCCATTTTTGTTAAGAAGAAGGATCAAACCTTGCGCATGTGCGTGGACTATCGGCCCCTGAATGAGGTCACCATCAAGAATAAGTACCCCCTTCCAAGGATCGATATCTTATTTGATCAACTGACTGGGGCGAGGGTATTTTCCAAAATTGATCTCAGGTCGGGCTATCATCAAATCCGTATTCGGCCCAAGGATATACCGAAGACCGCGTTTACTACGCGGTATGGATTGTTCGAATATCTGGTAATGTCTTTCGGGCTCACAAATGCTCCTGCCCACTTCACCTATTTGATGAACTCGGTGTTCATGCCCGAGTTGGACAAGTTCGTGGTGGTCTTCATCGACGATATTTTGATATACTCTAAAATGAAGAGGAGCATGCTCAGCATCTACGGATTGTATTGACGCGCCTGAGGGAACATCAGCTGTATGCCAAGTTCAGCAAGTGCGCGTTCTGGCTGGAAGAAATTCAATTTTTGGGGCACGTGTTATCAGCTAAAGGAATTGCGGTAGATCCTAGCAAGGTCAAAGATATTCTGGAGTGGAAACCCCCAACCACTGTTCACCAAGTCTGGAGTTTTCTTGGACTAGCTGGGTATTATCGCAGATTCATACCCGATTTTTCTAAGCTTGTGAAGCCAATCACAAGTTTGTTGAAGAATGACATTAAATTCAATTGGTCTTCTAAGTGTAATGAAGCCTTTGAGCAATTGAAGACATTATTAACCACTGCTCCGGTATTGGCTCAACCGGACATCACTAAGCCTTTTGATGTATATTGTGATGCGTCAGGCAGTGGACTCGGCTGTGTGCTGATGCAAGAGGGCCGAGTAATTGCATATGCTTCAAGGCAGTTGCGCCGACATGAGGAGCATTATCCCACTCATGATCTGGAGCTAGCTGTTGTGGTTCATGCCCTGAAAATATGGCGTCACTATCTGCTGGGAAATATCTGTCACATATATACAGATCATAAAAGTTTGAAGTACATCTTTACCCAGTCAGAGTTAAATATGAGGCAAAGACGATGGCTTGAGCTCATTAAAGACTATGAACTAGAGATCCATTATCACCCAGGCAAGGCCAATGTGGTGGCAGATGCATTGAGTCGTAAGACTTCTTGCCACTGTCTTATGGCAAAGACCTCCGAGAGCACTTTATGTCAAGAAATGGAGAAGCTAAACCTGGGGATAATCCAGCACGGGACTCTAAATCAGCTAAAGCTTGAGTCAATCATTCTGCAAAAGATAATTGATGCTCAAAAGGATAGTTTGGGTATGAAGCACATACGAGAGAAGATAAGGGCTGGAACAGCCAAATGTTTCAAGGAAGATGATCAAGGTGTGTTATGGTTTAACAACCGCATAGTAGTGCCAAAGAATGAAGAACTCCGCCAGCAAATCTTAGATGAAGCGCATCTTAGTCGCTATTCTATTCATCCGGGAAGCACTAAGATGTATCATGATCTAAAACAGCACTACTGGTGGACGAAGATGAAGATTGAAATTGTAGGCTATGTGGCCAAGTGTGACACTTGCAGACGTGTCAAGGCCATACACATGAAAACTGCCGGTCCATTGCAGTCATTACCAATACCAACATGGAAATGGGAAGACATAAGCATGGACTTCATCGTGGGATTGCCCAGGACCGCAAAAGGATATGACTCTATTTGGGTGATCATTGATCGACTTACCAAGATCACCCACTTCCTCCCGGTCAAAGTAAAATATCCCGTCATTACCTATGCGGAGTTGTACATCGCCCGTATTCTCAGTTTGCATGGTGTTCCAAAGACCATAGTGTCGGATCGTGGACCACAATTTGTATCTAAATTTTGGGAAGAACTTCATAAATTCCTGGGTACTAAACTGCTCCACAGTTCGGCCTATCATCCTCAAACCAGTGGACAAACTGAGAGAGTGAATCAGATACTTGAAGATATGCTGCGGGCATGTGTCCTGGATTTCTCACAGAAATGGGATGAATGTTTACCTTTGGCGGAGTTTTCATATAATAACAGTTATCAAGAAAGTATCAAGATGGCACCTTTTGAAGCTTTATACGGACGTCGGTGTCGAACTCCGCTAAATTGGTCTGAACCTGGTGAAAGGTATTTCTTTAGGCCTGATATGGTAAAAGAAACCGAGGATAAGGTTCAGAAGGTCATTCATAATCTAAAGAAAGCACAAGCTCGTCAGAAGAGTTATGCAGACAAACGGCGAATGCCCTTATACTTCTTAGAAGGAGACTATGTCTATCTAAAGGTTTCACCAATGAAGGGAGTATCACGTTTCGGAGTAAAGGGAAAACTTGCACCCAGGTACATTGGTCCATTTCCTATTCTCAAAAGATATGGGCCAGTGGCGTATCAACTTCAACTTCCCGAAACATTGTCTGTTGTACATAATGTGTTCCATGTAACACCCCTGGTGTTACTATAACTAAAACTTGAGCATGGCATCATAAGCATTGGCATTGCATATGTTTGACACACTTAGAGTGCATTCACTAGGCAAAAATTTCAAACAAGTTGTATTGTTTTAATGTTTTTGCAAATAGAACCCTGGTTAAAGGACCTAACCCTAAATAGTGGTTAAAGGGGTAAAACTTAACCCAAGTTAAGAAAACCTAAAGACTTTAGGGTAAAAGTCATAAAATGACTCTAAGAACAAACTTGAATTCCTTTTATACCCCTGGGATACCAGGAACCCTAATCAGAACCCTGGAAAACCCTAAAACCAAACCCTAGGGGCTTATGTGCAAAACTAGCCCACTTTTGGGCTAAAGTGCAAAAACCAAGCCAAATAAGTATTTTAAGCCAATTGGTTCACAAATATGTGGATTTGAAAGCCAAACCCTAAGTTTTGGACTTAAATGCAAAATGGACCTCATTTGAGTTTTATTCTAAGTCTGAAAATCAGAGAATGGGCTCAACTTTGGGGCTTTGTAACTTACAAAGTATAGGGTTTTTGCCCTAGGTCACCACATCAAAGTTGAAGACCAATTATAGGAGAACAACTTTGCTAAAGAGTGTGAGCTTAGTTGTTATGAGAAATTTGGAGAAAAACCCAATCAAAGTTTGACTGTCAGGCTTGTTCATTCTGAAAATCAGCTTTTCAGTGTAACAGGGTCGACTTGGTGGGTGAATTAAACCTTGATCCAGTGCTCAAATAAGTTTCATTCCTGTAGTCGAGTTGTAGCTGGTATGTAGCACTACAATTTTGGTGCATAGACTTGGACCTGTTGTCACACGAAACTGGGAGAAAATGAAGCTCTAAAATGCACTGTCAGGTTGTCTGAACTGCACTTCGCCATTGTACAGTAGCTGAAACAGATAAGGTCGCCAGCCAACCCACCGCCGGTGGCTTTCCGCCGTGATTCACGTCGCCGGCGTCACGATTCGCGCTCGGGTATGTGGATAACTTCGCGGCGCCAAAAGATCGTCACCGCCCATGGCCTGGACACCGCTCCGACTAGCCGTAGTCCATCTCCCCTGGCTCACCGCCCGCGGTAAAGTGCTCACCGTCGACCGCCGCCTCTCGGCCGTGTGCCGCGTGGCGCTACTCTTTCACCGTGTTGCCATGACCTCCTCTGAACTCTCTGTGGCTCACCGGAGTTACTGCCACGTCGTTGGCCACGGACTCACGCGGCCAGTGCTTCTTCTTCACCTCCGACCGCCGCGCGTCTCCTCGAAATTCACCGGCCACCGCCCTTGGAGTCTATAAATTGAGGGCGGGGATAGTTGCGCCATATAATCGTGAAGCTGTAGCACCCACTACCGTCTCCGATTAACTCCCATAGCCAGAGAATTGCTCGTTTCCCCCAATTCGGTTCTCCGCCACTGTGAAGAGTACCTCACCGCGGCCAGCCCCTCTCCGGTCAGTCCCCATCCCCTGCTTTCTTGTTTAAGCACTTGCATAGCTCCGTGATGCTTATCAAGTCATCAATTTGAACTGTGTGACCACCCATCACCGGGAACGCGTGGTTCTTGGGTTCGTCCGCGCGGTTACCGTGGCCAGACCAAATTAGATCGTCATTCTTGAAATTAATTTAGGGGAAATGATCAGTGGAGGTTCAATCCGGTGTGTGTAGCTCGAAGGCACTGATCATAATGTAAATCCGCCAGTATAACCTCGCCGGAGTTCGTTCCCCGCGCGGTCGCCGTCGCGGACTTGAAACAAAGAATAGAGAGAAGTACGGGGGTTTATCTGTAATCCGTCAGTGGCACACAGGAATAGTACAGGAACTATTTTTCAGTTACCCAGAACTCCAGGGACCCTTCCGCAAGATCGCCAGCGCGGGCGTGCGCGGGCGCCTTTTCCTCTCTGGACTGGGCCGTCTGGGCTGGTTTCAGCCCATTACTATTGAAGCTTTTTCTTTTTCTTTTTCCACAGAGCTTTAGAAATATATAGAAAAATATAGAAAAGTGCTAAAATTGTGAAACTAATTTTCCTAGGCTTGTTATTTTCTCTAGTATTTAGTAAAAATAGTTTTGTGATTTTTAATGGAAATAAGAAATTTTAGAGTATTTAAAGTAGTTACAAGTATTAGTTATAGATTTTTAGAAAATAAATGGTAAGTCCAAAAATGTCCAAACTTTTTATGGGCACTTAAACCAATATTTAGAAGCCTTGGGTAGAATTTGGGTTGATTTGGACCTTGTTTGATCACTAAACCCAAAACCAACCCCCCTGCCCTATGAACTCCTTCACTGACTCCGGAAACCCTAGGTTCTCGGAGTACCGTGAAGGAAAGTTGTACTCAAGACTTAGATAATAAGTTTATATTGTCTTTGCATCCTCATGAGCACCCCATGGCATCCATTCTTATGCATATATATGGTTATATTAGAACACGAAGAAGAAGAAGAAGAAGTCACTGAAGAGGGAACTCCACCAACCTCAGATCCTCAAGCAGGCAACTGCTTTTATTTCGATATTTGTGGATCCGAGCAGGACTCACCTGATAACAAAGGCAAGCCCCGGTGCATTTGCCACCTCCCTTGATGTTTTTAAAATCTTTCTCACTTGCTTGCTGCATTAGGTGATAGGAGTTGATTGATTAAACAATTCCTGCATTACCTTCCTTGATCTTGATTACCCTCCTTGAAACCTTGTTTTTACAAAAAGGTTTTGCTATGCTTAGCATGCTTTAGAAAAACAAAAGGATTTGTTTTACAAAAGATGTTTGGCAAAGTGGGAGGGATATTTTCGAAAATAAAACTTGATGGTGAATCCATCATGGCCATGATGGATTCAACATCGGAAAAGATGTACCTCTGTCAGGTACCAAGTTTTTGGGTTAAAAAGATTAAGCTGAGACCGGGCGGGTGACTTGCACGAGAAGAGAGTCTCGGTGTAGTGTCTCCGTCTGAGTCGATTAAGGACCGTCTCGATGTAGGCTTGATGATCGAGGACCCTTTAACTGGTCACATGCCTCGTCATGGGTAAGCCTTGCCTCGGGCAGACTAAGGCCGGAATAAGATAACACGAAATGGGAGTGGAGCGGTGGCGAGAGTAGCATGTACCCTCCGTGGCAAGAGGCTGGACGGTGGTGTATCTGTGCTCTCGGTTTGCGTGAACCTGATCCGGTCTTAAGAACCCCGGTGGCGGGTTGACATATGCAAGGGTTAAGTGCTACATATGTCGTGTGATCGGAGATCCTCAGCTGAGTATAATCGATTCGGATCGTCGTACCTTCGCGGTTATGAAGACTTGGTCACTGCCCTACACGTAGCATTCCACTAAAGATAATGGGTTTTTGTTAAGAAACTGGCTAGCGCAGGACCAGTGATTGAACTAGGGTAGAAAGAACTCTAGTTGCAGGTAATTGAACCTAACCTGACAAATAAAATTGGATTTTTAAGGATCCACTATAGTAAGCATTTCAGCAAAACAGAGTCTTTGCTTATTGATAAGCCTTACCTTGACTCCCTAAAAGCCAGCATACCCTTGAGAGTCTTTTCTTTAGTCGGGTAAGTCTTGCTGAGTAATTCCATACTCAGGGTTTATCCTCTCGTTGTTTTTAGGTGAGGAAGTAGCAGACTTTTGCTGCTTCTGTGCCAAGGTGGTTCCCAAAGAAGAAAAACAAGACTGAAGTGCGGGAGGACTCGGTCCTCCACATAGGATCTTTTGTTTATAGCTTATCGGGAGAAGTTTGTGTCTCCCTTGGTTTGTATAATATTACTACTCCGCACTCACTTTTAGACTGGTCTGTAATAAAGTAACTCGAGCTTGCTTTTGAAATAAATGTAAGTTTATGTAATTCGCTTCCGCATTTCTTTATCTCCGATGATCTGTAATGTCTGCAAGACGGGTGAAACGTTCCTGGTTAGGTCGGAAAAGATACCGAGCTTGTCAAGTGACTTAGGAACATCTACATGGTGTCTGATGTCTGCTAGACAAGGACAACTGTAGGTGGGCCTAATTACTTGGGAGGTTCCGTCACAGCTGGTATCGGAGCGTAGCCCTTCTTTGCAGATATTATGAGGCATCTTCAAAAGGAATTTCGAAAATCTTACCTAAAAACTCTTTTCTCTTCTTACCTAAGTACTCTGAAGAGTTTATCTTAAAGACCAGATAGGAAGAGTGCAATGTATAGAAGGTTGAATCAACTAAGGTTGATTCTGTACTTATTCATGCATCATGCTAAGCATTATGTTAATAAATTTTCCCCCTTAGAAAGATGCCGCCACGCACAAGGCTAACGGCACGTAAGTCAACGGGACCAATTGGAGTACCCCGGCATCAACTAGCCCCTCGACACGAAAGCAGTAGCAGCGAAAAATGGCCACATGTATTGATCTCACATATGGAAAGGCTGTCAGTACAGCCTTATCTGTGGAAGCAAAATACGCAAGTTCTGGGAAGAATAAGGGATTCAGTGGTGAGAGGCCTAATCAGGGCCAGGCTAAGAGGCAACGGTTCGTCATCCGGCCTTCTAGCCAAAACCATACTTTTTCTCGTCCACCAGCATTCCCTTTCAAACAACCCATTATTATTCGCCCCAATAATACCTCCACTTCCCCAAATCAGCCGGGTGCCCCAGGCACTCGATTCCCTGCCTTGCCCAGCTCTTCAACTGGGTGTTTCAACTGTGGCAAGTCGGGACATTTTATCAAAGACTGTCCGTACCCCAAGCAAAATCAATCCAATGCTCAGCAAGGAACTGGGAAGTCCACTCAGCCCAAGGGAAATGCTGTGGGGAAAAATACCAAGAAAACGGGGCGTGTATACTACACTCAGGTGGCCACTACACCGGAGGGAGAGCCGGTGATGATGGGTACGTTTCCCGTGGCCAGTCACCCTGCAATTATTCTTTTTGATTCTGGTGCTTCGCATACCTTCATTAGCAAGACATTTGTGGAGCAACATCACCTTGCATGTCATGAATCAAAAGAGGGATTTAAAATTCATTCACCTGGGGGACACATTTTTACTAGAGAAGTGGCCTATGAAGTGCCAGTAACAATGGCCGGACGGAACTTTCCTGCTAACATGATTGTTCTGAAAGGCCAGGATATAGATGTAATTTTGGGTATGAATTGGTTAACTCAACACAAGGCAATTCTCAACACTGAACTCAGAACCGTCAGGTTGAGCTATAATCAAGAAGAAATTCTTTTGTCTCTCCCCAAAACCAATCCAGCCAAAGCTTCTGGTAGAATATTTGAAGCCATTGCACCGGAGATCAAGAACATTCCGGTAGTATGTGAGTTTCCAGATGTATTTTCGGAAGATTTGCCTGGACTACCCCCTGAAAGAGATGTAGAATTTGTAATTGAGCTAAAGCCCGGTACGGCTCCCATCTCCCGAAGATCGTATCGTATGCCCCCTAATGAGTTGGCGGAATTGAAGATTCAATTACAAGATCTACTGAATAAGGGATTCATCCGGCCAAGCTCGTCCCCATGGGGTTGCCCCGCCATCTTTGTTAAGAAGAAGGATCAAACCTTGCGCATGTGCGTGGATTATCGGCCCCTGAATGAGATCACCATCAAGAATAAGTACCCTCTTCCAAGGATTGACATCTTATTTGATCAACTGACTGGGGCGAGGGTATTTTCTAAAATTGATCTCAGGTCGGGCTATCATCAAATCCGTATTCGGCCCGAGGATATACCAAAGACCGCGTTTACTACACGGTATGGATTGTTTGAATACCTGGTAATGTCTTTCGGGCTCACAAATGCTCCTGCCCACTTCACCTATTTGATGAACTCGGTGTTCATGCCCGAGTTGGACAAGTTCGTGGTGGTCTTCATCGACGATATTTTGATATACTCTAAAAATGAAGAGGAGCATGCTCAGCATCTACGGATTGTATTGACGCGCCTGAGGGAACATCAGTTGTATGCCAAGTTCAGCAAGTGCGCGTTCTGGCTGGAGGAAATTCAATTTTTGGGGCACGTGTTATCAGCTAAAGGAATTGCGGTAGATCCTAGCAAGGTCAAAGATATTCTGGAATGGAAACCCCCAACCACTGTTCACCAAGTCCGGAGTTTTCTTGGACTAGCTGGGTATTATCGCAGATTCATACCCGATTTTTCTAAGCTTGTGAAGCCAATCACAAGTTTGTTGAAGAACGACATTAAGTTCAATTGGTCTTCTAAGTGTAATGAAGCCTTTGAGCAATTGAAGACACTATTAACCACTGCTCCGGTATTGGCTCAACCGGACATCACTAAGCCTTTTGATGTATATTGTGATGCATCTGGCAGTGGGCTCGGCTGTGTATTGATGCAAGAAGGCCGAGTAATTGCGTATGCTTCAAGGCAGTTACGCCGACATGAGGAACATTATCCAACTCATGATCTAGAGCTAGCTGCTGTGGTTCATGCCCTGAAAATATGGCGTCACTATCTGCTGGGAAATATCTGTCACATATATACAGATCATAAAAGTTTGAAGTACATCTTCACCCAGTCAGAGTTAAATATGAGGCAAAGACGATGGCTTGAGCTCATTAAAGACTATGATCTGGAGATCCATTATCACCCAGGCAAGGCCAATGTGGTGGCAGATGCACTGAGTCGTAAGACTTCCTGCCACTGTCTTATGGCGAAGGCCTCCGAGAACACTTTATGTCAAGAAATGGAGAAGCTAAACCTGGGGATAATCCAGCATGGGACTCTAAATCAGCTAAGGCTTGAGTCAATCATTCTGCAAAAGATAATTGATGCTCAAAAGGATAATTTGGGTATGAAGCACATACGAGAGAAGATAAGGGCTGGAACAGCCAAATGTTTCAAGGAAGATGATCAAGGTGTGTTATGGTTTAACAACCGCATAGTAGTGCCAAAGAATGAAGAACTCCGCCAGCAAGTCTTAGATGAAGCGCATCTTAGTCGCTATTCTATTCATCCAGGAAGCACTAAGATGTATCATGATCTAAAACAGCACTACTGGTGGACGAAGATGAAGATTGAAATTGCACGCTATGTGGCTAAGTGTGACACTTGCAGACGTGTCAAGGCCATACACATGAAAACTGCCGGTCCATTGCAGTCATTACCAATACCAACATGGAAATGGGAAGACATAAGCATGGACTTTATCGTGGGATTGCCCAGGACCGCAAAAGGATATGACTCTATTTGGGTTATCATTGATCGACTTACCAAGATCGCCCACTTCCTCCCTGTCAAAGTAAAATATCCCGTCATTACCTATGCGGAACTGTACATCGCCCGTATTCTCAGTTTGCATGGTGTTCCAAAGACCATAGTGTCGGATCGTGGACCACAATTTGTATCTAAATTTTGGGAAGAACTTCATAAATCCCTGGGTACTAAGTTACTCCACAGTTCGGCCTATCATCCTCAAACCAGTGGACAAACTGAGAGAGTGAATCAGATACTTGAAGATATGCTGCGGGCATGTGTCCTGGATTTCTCACAGAAATGGGATGAATGTTTACCTTTGGCGGAGTTTTCATATAATAACAGTTATCAAGAAAGTATCAAGATGGCACCTTTTGAAGCTTTATACGGACGTCGGTGTCGAACTCCGCTAAATTGGTCTGAACCTGGTGAAAGGTATTTCTTTAGGCCTGATATGGTAAAAGAAACCGAGGATAAGGTTCAGAAAGTTATTCATAATATGAAGAAAGCACAAGCTCGTCAGAAGAGTTATGCAGACAAACGGCGAATGCCCTTATACTTCTTAGAAGGAGACTATGTCTATCTAAAGGTTTCACCAATGAAGGGAGTATCACGTTTCGGAGTAAAGGGAAAACTTGCACCCAGGTACATTGGTCCATTTCCTATTCTTCAAAGATATGGGCCAGTGGCGTATCAACTTCAACTTCCCGAAACATTGTCTGCTGTACATAATGTGTTCCATGTATCACAATTGAAGAAGTGTCTACGGGTTCCCGATCGAACCATTGAAATGACAGATGTTGTCCTGAAACCAGACTTAACGTACTCGGAACATCCTATTCGAGTTCTGGATCAAAAGGACAGGGTTACCCGAAGAAAGACCCTCAAGTTCTACAAGGTACAATGGAACCAGCATTCTGAGGAAGAGGCTACGTGGGAAACTCAAGACTTCTTGAATAAGAATTTCCCAGGCTTTCTAGCCTCATGTAACTTGTAAAGTGTATATAGTTGTGGCAATAAAGGAATGAACCCCACACCACCCTGCCTTGTACCAGAAATAAGGAAATAAAAATATGACACATTTCCTTTTCCATTACTCACCCTAGGACTTTAAATCTCGGGACGAGATTCTTTTATGGGGGAAAGGATGTAACACCCCTGGTGTTACTATAACTAAAACTTGAGCATGGCAACATAAGCATTGGCATTGCATATGTTTGACACACTTAGAGTGCATTCACTAGGCAAAAATTTCAAACAAGTTGTATTGTTTTAATGTTTTTGCAAATAGAACCCTGGTTAAAGGACCTAACCCTAAATAGTGGTTAAAGGGGTAAAACTTAACCCAAGTTAAGAAAACCTAAAGACTTTAGGGTAAAAGTCATAAAATGACTCTAAGAACAAACTTGAATTCCTTTTATACCCCTGGGATACCAGGAACCCTAATCAGAACCCTGGAAAACCCTAAAACCAAACCCTAGGGGCTTATGTGCAAAACTAGCCCACTTTTGGGCTAAAGTGCAAAAACCAAGCCAAATAAGTATTTTAAGCCAATTGGTTCACAAATATGTGGATTTGAAAGCCAAACCCTAAGTTTTGGACTTAAATGCAAAATGGACCTCATTTGAGTTTTATTCTAAGTCTGAAAATCAGAGAATGGGCTCAACTTTGGGGCTTTGTAACTTACAAAGTATAGGGTTTTTGCCCTAGGTCACCACATCAAAGTTGAAGACCAATTATAGGAGAACAACTTTGCTAAAGAGTGTGAGCTTAGTTGTTATGAGAAATTTGGAGAAAAACCCAATCAAAGTTTGACTGTCAGGCTTGTTCATTCTGAAAATCAGCTTTTCAGTGTAACAGGGTCGACTTGGTGGGTGAATTAAACCTTGATCCAGTGCTCAAATAAGTTTCATTCCTGTAGTCGAGTTGTAGCTGGTATGTAGCACTACAATTTTGGTGCATAGACTTGGACCTGTTGTCACACGAAACTGGGAGAAAATGAAGCTCTAAAATGCACTGTCAGGTTGTCTGAACTGCACTTCGCCATTGTACAGTAGCTGAAACAGATAAGGTCGCCAGCCAACCCACCGCCGGTGGCTTTCCGCCGTGATTCACGTCGCCGACGTCACGATTCGCGCTCGGGTATGTGGATAACTTCGCGGCGTCAAAAGATCGTCACCGCCCATGGCCTGGACACCGCTCCGACTAGCCGTAGTCCATCTCCCCTGGCTCACCGCCCGCGGTAAAGTGCTCACCGTCGACCGCCGCCTCTCGGCCGTGTGCGGCGTGGCTCTACTCTTTCACCATGTCGCCATGACCTCCTCTGAACTCTCTGTGGCTCACCGGAGTTACTGCCACGTCGTTGGCCACGAACTCACGCGGCCAGTGCTTCTTCTTCACCTCCGACCGCCGCGCGTCTCCTCGAAATTCACCGGCCACCGCCCTTGGAGTCTATAAATTGAGGGCGGGGATAGTTGCGCCATATAATCGTGAAGCTGTAGCACCCACTACCGTCTCCGATTAACTCCCATAGCCAGAGAATTGCTTGTTTCCCCCAATTCGGTTCTCCGCCACTGTGAAGAGTACCTCACCGCAGCCAGCCCCTCTCCGGTCAGTCCCCGTCCCCTGCTTTCTTGTTTAAGCACTTGCATAGCTCCGTGATGCTTATCAAGTCATCAATTTGAACTGTGTGACCACCCATCACCGGGAACGCGTGGTTCTTGGGTTCGTCCGCGCGGTTACCGTGGCCAGACCAAATTAGATCGTCATTCTTGAAATTAATTTAGGGGAAATGATCAGTGGAGGTTCAATCCGGTGTGTGTAGCTCGAAGGCACTGATCATAATGTAAATCCGCCAGTATAACCTCGCCGGAGTTCATTCCCCGCGCGGTCGCCGTCGCGGACTTGAAACAAAGAATAGAGAGAAGTACGGGGGTTTATCTGTAATCCGTCAGTGGCACACAGGAATAGTACAGGAACTATTTTTCAGTTACCCAGAACTCCAGGGACCCTTCCGCAAGATCGCCAGCGCGGGCGTGCGCGGGCGCCTTTTCCTCTCTGGACTGGGCCGTCTGGGCTGGTTTCAGCCCATTACTATTGAAGCTTTTTCTTTTTCTTTTTCCACAGAGCTTTAGAAATATATAGAAAAATATAGAAAAGTGCTAAAATTGTGAAACTAATTTTCCTAGGCTTGTTATTTTCTCTAGTATTTAGTAAAAATAGTTTTGTGATTTTTAATGGAAATAAGAAATTTTAGAGTATTTAAAGTAGTTACAAGTATTAGTTATAGATTTTTAGAAAATAAATGGTAAGTCCAAAAATGTCCAAACTTTTTATGGGCACTTAAACCAATATTTAGAAGCCTTGGGTAGAATTTGGGTTGATTTGGACCTTGTTTGATCACTAAACCCAAAACCAACCCCCCTGCCCTATGAACTCCTTCACTGACTCCGGAAACCCTAGGTTCTCGGAGTACCGTGAAGGAAAGTTGTACTCAAGACTTAGATAATAAGTTTATATTGTCTTTGCATCCTCATGAGCACCCCATGGCATCCATTCTTATGCATATATATGGTTATATTAGAACACGAAGAAGAAGAAGAAGTCACTGAAGAGGGAACTCCACCAACCTCAGATCCTCAAGCAGGCAACTGCTTTTATTTCGATATTTGTGGATCCGAGCAGGACTCACCTGATAACAAAGGCAAGCCCCGGTGCATTTGCCACCTCCCTTGATGTTTTTAAAATCTTTCTCACTTGCTTGCTGCATTAGGTGATAGGAGTTGATTGATTAAACAATTCCTGCATTACCTTCCTTGATCTTGATTACCCTCCTTGAAACCTTGTTTTTACAAAACGGTTTTGCTATGCTTAGTATTGCTTTAGAAAAACAAAAGGATTTGTTTTACAAAAGATGTTTGGCAAAGTGGGAGGGATATTTTCGAAAATAAAACTTGATGGTGAATCCATCATGTCCATGATGGATTCAACATCGGAAAAGATGTACCTCTGTCAGGTACCAAGTTTTTGGGTTAAAAAGATTAAGCTAAGACCGGGCGGGTGACTTGCACGAGAAGAGAGTCTCGGTGTAGTGTCTCCGTCTGAGTCGATTAAGGACCGTCTCGATGTAGGCTTGATGATCGAGGACCCTTTAACTGGTCACATGCCTCATCATGGGTAAGCCTTGCCTCGGGCAGACTAAGGCCGGAATAAGATAACACGAAATGGGAGTGGAGCGGTGGCGAGAGTAGCATGTACCCTCCGTGGCAAGAGGCTGGACGGTGGTGTATCTGTGCTCTCGGTTTGCGTGAACCTGATCCGGTCTTAAGAACCCCGGTGGCGGGTTGACATATGCAAGGGTTAAGTGCTACATATGTCGTGTGATCGGAGATCCTCAGCTGAGTATAATCGATTCGGATCGCCGTACCTTCGCGGTTATGAAGACTTGGTCACTGCCCTACATGTAGCATTCCACTAAAGATAATGGGTTTTTGTTAAGAAACTGGCTAGTGCAGGACCAGTGATTGAACTAGGGTAGAAAGAACTCTAGTTGCAAGTAATTGAACCTAACCTGACAAATAAAATTGGATTTTTAAGGATCCACTGTAGTAAGCATTTCTGCAAAACAGAGTCTTTTCTTATTGATAAGCCTTACCTTGACTCCCTAAAAGCCAGCATACCCTTGAGAGTCTTTTCTTTAGTTGGGTAAGTCTTGCTGAGTAATTCCATACTCAGGGTTTATCCCCTCGTTGTTTTTAGGTGAGGAAGTAGCAGACTTTTGCTGCTTCTGTGCCAAGGTGGTTCCCAAAGAAGAAAAACAAGACTGAAGTGCGGGAGGACTCGGTCCTCCACATAGGATCTTTTGTTTATAGCTTATCGGGAGAAGTTTGTGTCTCCCTTGGTTTGTATAATATTACTACTCCGCACTCACTTTTAGACTGGTCTGTAATAAAGTAACTCGAGCTTGCTTTTGAAATAAATGTAAGTTTATGTAATTCGCTTCCGCATTTCTTTATCTCCGATGATCTGTAATGTCTGCAAGACGGGTGAAACGTTCCTGGTTAGGTCGGAAAAGATACCGAGCTTGTCAAGTGACTTAGGAACATCTACAGGGTGTCTGATGTCTGCTAGACAAGGACAACTGTAGGTGGGCCTAATTACTTGGGAGGTTCCGTCACATTCCATGTATCGCAATTAAAGAAGTGTCTACGGGTTCCCGATCGAACCATTGAAGTGACAGATATTGTCCTGGAACCAGATTTAACGTACTCGGAACATCCTATTCGAGTGCTGGATCAAAAGGACAGGGTTACTCGAAGAAAGACTCTCAAGTTCTACAAGATACAATGGAACCAGCATTCTGAAGAAGAGGCTACATGAGAAACTCAAGACTTCTTGAATAAGAATTTCCCAGGCTTTCTAGCCTCATGTAACTTGTAAAGTGTATATAGTTATGGCAATAAAGGAATGAACCCCACACCACCCTGCCTTGTACCAGAAATAAGGAAATAAAAATGTGACACATTTCCTTTTCCATTACTCACCCTAGGACTTTAAATCTCGGGACGAGATTCTTTTATGGGGGGAAGGATGTAACACCCCTGGTGTTACTATAACTAAAACTTGAGCATGGCATCATAAGCATTGGCATTGCATATGTTTGACACACCTAGAGTGCATTCACTAGGCAAAAATTTCAAACAAGTTGTATTGTTTTAATGTTTTTGCAAATAGAACCCTGGTTAAAGGACTTAACCCTAAATAGTGGTTAAAGGGGGTAAAACTTAACCCAAGTTAAGAAAACCTAAAGACTTTAGAGTAAAAGTCATAAAATGACTCTAAGAGCAAACTTGAATTCCTTTTATACCCCTGGGATACCAGAAACCCTAATTGGAACCCTGGAAAACCCTAAAACCAAACCCTAGGGGCTTATGTGCAAAATTAGCCCACTTTTGGGCTAAAGTGCAAAAACCAAGCCAAATAAGTATTTTAAGTTAATTGGTTCACAAATATGTGAATTTGAAAGCCAAACCCTAAGTTTTGGACTTAAATGCAAAATGTACCTCATTGGAGTTTTATTCTAAGTCTGAAAATCAAAGAATGGGCTCAACTTTGGGACTTTGTAACTTACAAAGTATAGGGTTTTTGCCCTAGGTCACCACATCAAAGTTGAAGACCAATTATAGGAGAACAACTTTGCTTAAGAGTGGTAGCATTGTTGTTAAGGAGAAATTGGAAATAATCAAGCCTAAAGATAGGTGGTCAGGCTGATTCAGTCTGAATTTCAGAGTTTCAGTGTAATGGAACCAACTTTGAGCCCGAATTCAACCTTGATTTAGTACTCAAATGTGATCAAGTCCTATAGTCGAATTGTAGCTGGTATGTAGCACTACAACTTTGTTATTGGCCGATCCATTGGTTGCCATGAAAAATCAGAAGAAAATTGGCGCCCAACTTGCTCGGTCAGGCCAACTGATGAACGTATCCCATGGTACAGTACCAGGGATCGGATCAGGATGCCAGCGCGACGACCTCATCGCCGGTGACCTCCCTGCACGAAGATTCGTGCCGTCGCCGCCGTATTTGTGACCAGAGCAACTGGGTAGCACTCGGGGATCGTCGCCATGGATAAGTCCGGCCGATAAACAACTCCGACCACCGTACAGAGCTTGCCGCAGCGGAATTGGATAAGAACACCGGTGATCACCGTTGCACAGCCTTGTGCCGCGTGTCCAAGCCTTTCCACCACGTCTCCGTGACTCCCTATAGATGTCCCATCGTCGCCGGTGAGCTTGCCACGACGGTGGACACGAATTCACCGCACTCGAGTTCTTCTTCATTTTCGGCCGTCTGTGCACTTTGATGAAATTGGAGGCCACCGCTATTCGAGGCTATAAATTGCCGCCACCATTCGTTCGGTTAGGTAATTACGCAACCAGAGAAACAACTTGTGCCTCGAATCATCCCTTAGAGCTCGCGAATTCCTCGTTTCCCCCAATTCGGTTCTCCGCCACCGCGAAAAGTACCTCACCGCGGCCAGCCCCTTTCCGGTCAGTCCCCGTCCCCTGCTTTCTTGTTTAAGCACTTGCATAGCTCTGTGATGCTTATCAAGTCATCAATTTGATCTGAGTGACCACCCATCACTGGGAACGCGTGGTTCTTGAATTCGTCCGCGCGGTTACCGTGGCCAGACCAAATTAGCTCGTCATCCTTGAAATTAACCTGGGGGAAATGATCAGTGGGGGTTTAATCCGGTGTATGTCGCTCGGGAGCGCCGGACATAGCCCCGTTTGGCCGGTACAATGCTCGCCGGAGCGTGGCGGTGCGCGAGCGTCGTCGTGGACTTCAAATTGTGAATAGGATGAAACGCAGGGGCTTTTCTGCATTTGGTCAGTGACCCAGAAGAACAGTAAACAAACCTGGTTTGAGTTAACCAAAACCGTGAGGGCCTTCATGCAAAGTCGCTGGCGCGGGCGCGCGCGGGTGCCTTTCCTGCCCGGACCTGGGCCGTTTGGGCCAGAATCGGCCCAGTCCTATTCAATCCTTTTTCTTTTTCTTTTTCCTGCAGAGCCAAAATAATTATAGGAAAATGTAGAAAAATGCTAAAATTGTGAAACTAATTTTCCTAGGCTTGTTATTTTCTCTAGTATTTAGTAAAAATAGTTTTGTGATTTTTAATTAAAATAAGAAATTTTAGGGTATTTAAAGCAATTAAAAGTAGTAGTTATGGATTTTTAGAAAATAAATGGTAAGTCCAAAAATGTCCAAACATTTTATGGACACTTAAACCAATATTTAGAAGCCTTGGGTAGAATTTGGGTTGATTTAGACCTTGTTTGATCACTAAATCCAAAACCAACCCCCCTGCCATATGAACTCCTTTACCGACTCCGAAAACCCTAGGTTCTCGGAGTACCGTGAAGGAAAGTTGTACTCAAGACTTAGATAATAAGTTTATATTATCTTTGCATCCTCATAAGCACCCCATGGCATCCATTCTTATGCATATATATGGTTATGTTAGAACACGAAGAAGAAGAAGAAGTCACTGAAGAGGGAACTCCACCAACCTCAGATCCTCAAGCAGGCAACTGCTTTTATTTCGATATTTGTGGATCCGAGCTGGACTCACCTGATAACAAAGGCAAGCCCCGGTGCATTTGCCACCTCCTTGTGTTTTAAAAACCTTTATCACTTGCTTGATGCATTAGGTGATAGGAGTTGATTGCTAAAACAATTCCTGCATTACCTTCCTTGAATTTGATTACCTTCCTTGATCACCCGTTTTACAAAAGATTTTTTATGCTTAGTCTTGCTTTAGAAAAACAAAATGTTTTGTTTTTACAAAATATGATGTGGCAAAAGTAGGTGGGATGTTTTCAAAAATAAAACTTGATGGTGGATCCATCATGGCCATGATGGATTCAACATCGGAAAAGATGTACCTCTGTCAGGTACCAAGTTTTTGGGTTAAAAAGATTAAGCTGAGACCGGGCGGGTGACTTGCACGAGAAGAGAGTCTCGGTGTAGTGTCTCCGTCTGAGTCGATTAAGGACCGTCTCGATGTAGGCTTGATGATCGAGGACCCTTTAACTGGTCACATGCCTCGTCATGGGTAAGCCTTGCCTCGGGCAGACTAAGGCCAGAATAAGATAACACGAAATGGGAGTGGAGCGGTGGCGAGAGTAGCGTGTACCCTCCGTGGCAAGAGGCTGGACGGTGGTGTATCTGTGCTCTCGGTTTGCGTGAACCTGATCCGGTCTTAAGAACCCCGGTGGCGGGTTGACATATGCAAGGGTTAAGTGCTACATATGTCGTGTGATTGGAGATCCTCAGCTGAGTATAATCGATTCGGATCGCCGTACCTTCGCAGTTATGAAGACTTGGTCACTGCCCTACACGTAGCATTCCACTAAGGATGATGGGTTTTTGTTAAGAAACTGGCTAGTGCAGGACCAGTGATTGAACTAGGATAGAAAGAACTCTAGTTGCAGGTAATTGAACTTAACTTGACAAGTAAAATTTGATTTTTAAGGATCCACTTTAGTAAGCATTT
Source organism: Zea luxurians (assembly GCA_029449295.1). Classification (NCBI taxonomy): domain Eukaryota; kingdom Viridiplantae; phylum Streptophyta; class Magnoliopsida; order Poales; family Poaceae; genus Zea; species Zea luxurians. The sequence goes on from JAOPSE010000119.1 coordinate 5,694,496, forward strand.
CTGCAAAACAGAGTCTTTGCTTATTGAAAAGCCTTACCTTGACTCCCTAAAAGCCAGCATACCCTTGAGAGTCTTTTCTTTAGTCGGGTAAGTCTTGCTGAGTAATTCCATACTCAGGGTTTATCCCCTCGTTGTTTTTAGGTGAGGAAGTAGCAGACTTTTGCTGCTTCTGTGCCAAGGTGGTTCCCAAAGAAGAAAAACAAGACTGAAGTACGGGAGGACTCGGTCCTCCACATAGGATCTTTTGCTTATAGCTTATCGGGTGAGGTTTGTGCCTCCCTTGGTTTGTATAATATTACTACTCTGCACTCACTTTTAGTCTGGTCTGTAATAAAATAACTCGAGCTCGCTTTTGAAATAAATGTAAGTTTATGTAATCCGCTTCCGCATTTCTTTATCTCCGATGTTCTGTAATGTCTGCAAGACGGGTGAAACGTTCCTGGTGAGGTCGGGAAAGATACCGAGCTTGTCAAGTGACTTAGGAACATCTACAGGGTGTCTGATGTCTGCTAGACAAGGACAACTGTAGGTGGGCCTAATTACTTGGGAGGTTCCGTCACAGCGGGCGAGCAAGCGGCGCTCCCCGATGTGCGAGTAGCGATGGCGCCGCACGAGACGCGAGGTTCGAGCGGCACCACGGAAGGCGCGAGGTGCGCACCGCGATGACCGCGCGTGACATCCTTTGATCCGGCACAGTTCGGGCGGCCCGAGTGACGACCTCCATTTGTGCTTGTGTCATTGTCGACATCCTCCACGACTACCTCCTCCGATTCATGTTGTCTTTTCGATTATTGTGTTTTATGCCTATCACATGCATTATTTACGCTAAAAAATTGTACGATTTTATGTTTGAACACAGAGTTTGTATATCAGTTTACTGCATGAACATTGGAAAGACAATTCCTTGATTTATGATGTTTGTAATTGAAAGTCGCCTAGAGGGGGGGTGAATAGGCGTAATCTGAAATTTACAACTTAAAACACAAACTACAAGCCGGGTTTGCGTTAGAATTAAATCCGAGTCCGGGAGAGAGGGGGAAATGAATCAACCAAGAAATAAAGCGGATGAACACGGTGATTTGTTTTACCGAGGTTCGGTTCTAAAGAACCTAGTCCCAAGACACTAGAGATCTCCCCAGAAATTGACAAGTCCTTGATGTGCTCTTCCTATCAATTTTACACCCTGCCCAATCGGCATCTGAATAACCTATTAAATCAAAGGTGGATCCCTTAGGGTACCAAAGTCCAAACTTAAGAGTGTAAACTAGATGTCTCATGATTCTCTTCACTGCCCTAAGGTGAACCTCCTTAGGATCGGCTTGGAACCTTGCACACATGCATACAGAAAGTATAATATCTGGTCGAGATGCACATAAATAGAGTAAAGATCCTATCATCGACCAGTATACCTTTTGATATACGGATTTACCTCCCATGTCGAGGTCGAGATGCCCATTGGTTCCCATGGGTGTCTTGATGGGCTTGGCATCCTTCATTCCAAACTTGTTAAGTATGTCTTGAATGTACTTGGTTTGGCTGATGAAGGTGCCATCCTGGAGTTGCTTGATTTGAAATCCTAAGAAATATCTCAACTCTCCCATCATTGACATCTCAAATTTTTGAACCATGATCCTACTAAACTCTTCACAAGTAGATTTGTTAGTAGACCCAAATATAATATCATCAACACAAATTTGGCATACAAACAAATCATTTGCAATAGTTTTAGTAAAGAGAGTAGGATCGACCTTACCGACTTTAAAGCCATTAGTGATAAGGAAATCTCGCAGGCTTTCATACCATGCTCTTGGGGCTTGCTTGAGCCCATAAAGCGCTTTTGAGAGTTTATAAACATGGTTAGGGTACTCACTATCTTCAAAGCCGGGAGGTTGCTCAACATAGACCTCTTCCTTGATTGGTCCATTGAGGAAGGCACTCTTCACGTCCATTTGATAGAGCTTAAAGCCATGGTAAGTAGCATAGGCATGTAATATGCGAATTGACTCAAGCCTAGCTATGGGTGCATAAGTTTCATCGAAATTCAAACCTTCGACTTGTGAATAACCCTTAGCCACAAGTCAGGCTTTGTTCCTTATCACCATACCATGCTCGTCTTGCTTGTTGCGGAATACCCATTTGGTACCTACAACATTTTGATTAGGACATGGAACCAAATGCCATACCTCATTCCTCGTGAAGTTGTTGAGCTCCTCTTGCATTGCCATCACCCAATCCGAATCTCTCAATGCATCCTCAATCCTATAAGGCTCAATAGAGGAAACAAAAGAGTAATGCTCATAGAAATGTGCGACTCAAGATCGAGTAATTACCCCCTTATTGATATCACCGAGAATGGAGTTGACGGGGTGATCTCTTTGAATCGCCTGGTGGACTCTTGGGTGTGGCGGTCTTTGACCCTGTATTTCTTGCTCATCTTCCTTATCTTGATTGTCTTCATCTCCCCCTTGATCATTGGCCTCTTCTTGAGGTGGCTCATCCTCTTGATCTTCATCTTTATCATCCTAAGCCTAATCCTCATCTTGAGTTGGTGGAGATGCTTGCACGGAAGATGACGGTTGATCTTGTGCTTGTGTAGGCTCTTCGGATTCCTTAGGACACACATCCCTAATGGACATGTTCCTTAGCGCGATGCATGGGGCCTCTTCATCATCTAGTTCATCAAGATCAACTTGCTCCACTTGGGAGCCATTAGTCTCATCAAACACAATGTCACAAGAAACTTCAACTAATCCAGTGGACTTGTTAAAGACTCGATATGCCCTTGTGTTTGAATCATATCCTAGTAAAAAGCCTTCTACAGCCTTAGGAGCAAATTTAGATTTTCTACCTCTTTTAACAAGAATAAAACATTTGCTACCAAAGACTCTAAAATATGAAACATTGGCTTTTTACCGGTGAGCAGTTCATATGATGTTTTCTTGAGGATTCGGTGAAGGTATAACCGGTTGATGGAGTAGCAAGCGGTGTTAATCGCCTCAGCCCAACCGGTCTGGTGTCTTGTACTCATCAAGCATGGTCCTTGCCATGTCCAGTAGAGTTCTATTCTTCCTCTCCACTACATCATTTTGTTGAGGTGTGTAGGGAGAAGAGAACTCATGCTTGATGCCCTCATCCTCAAGGAAGCCTTCAATTTGAGAGTTCTTGAACTCTGTCCCATTGCCGCTTCTTATCTTTTTTATCCTTAAGCCGAACTCATTTTGAGCCCGTCTCACGAATCCCTTTAAGGTCTCTTGGGTATGTAATTTTTCCTGCAAAAAGAACACCCAAGTGAAGCGAGAATAATCATCCACAATAACTAGACAGTACTTACTCCCGCCGATGCTTATGTAAGCAATCGGGCCAAATAGATCCATGTGGAGTAGCTCCATTGGCCTGTTGTTGTCATGATGTTCTTGTGTGGATGATGAGCGCCAACTTGCTTTCCTGCTTGGCATGCGCTACAAACCCTGTCTTTCTCAAAATGAACATTTGTTAATCCCAAAATGTGTTCTCCCTTTAGAAGCTTGTGAAGATTCTTCATTCCAACATGAGCTAGTCGACGATGCCAGAGCCAACCCATATTAGTCTTAGCAATTAAGCAAGTGTCAAGTTCAGCTCTATTAAAATCAACTAAGTATACCTGACCCTCTAACACTCCCTTAAATGCTACTGAATCATCACTTCTTCTAAAGACAGTAACACCTATATCACTAAAAAGACAGTTGTAACCCATTTTGCATAATTGAGAAACTAAAAGCAAGTTATAGTCTAAAGAATCTACAAGAAAAACATTTGAAATAGAATGGTCAAGAGATATAGCAATTTTACCATGTCCTTTGACCAAATCTTGATTTCCATCCCCGAATGTGATAGCTCGTTGGGGATCTTCATTTTTCTCGTAGGAGGAGAACATCCTTTTCTCCCTTGTCATGTGCTTTGTGCATCCGCTATCAATGATCCAACTTGAGCCCCCGGATGCATAAACCTTCTTCTTTTGCCGTCCTTTGCCCTGAAGCACTTGTGGCCGACGTTGGGGAAGAGGAGACCCTTATTGACGGCGATGTTGGCAGCATCCTCGTCGGAGGAGGAGTTGGTGGAGCTCTCATCAGAGTCCCATTCCCGACACATGTGGGCATCGTCGCCCTTCTTCTTATAGTACCTCTTTTTCCCCTTCTTGTCATCGCCCCTATCACTATCACTAGACATAGGACATTTGGCGATAAAATGACCGGGCTTACCACATTTGTAGTACACCCTCTTGGAGTGGGGTTTGTAGTCTTTCCCCCTCCTTTGCTTGAGGATTTAGCGAAAACTCTTGATGATGAGCGCCATTTCCTCGTTGTCGAGCTTGGAGGCGTCGATTGGAATTCTACTTGGCATAGATTCCTTCTTCTCTTCTTCTGTCACCTTGAATGCGACGGGTTGCACCTCGGATGTGGAGGTGGCGCCTTGCTCCAAGTTGACGATGTGTTTGGAGCCTTTGACCATTAGCTCAAAGCTCACAAACTTCCCTATCACTTCCTTGGGAGACATTAGCTTTTATCTAGGATCACGACGTATCAATTGAACTTGAGTAGGATTACGAAATACGAGTGATCTAAGAATAACCTTGACCATGTCATGGTCATCCCATTTGGTGCTCCTGAGGTTGCGCACTTGGTTCACCAAGGTCTTGAGCCGGTTGTACATAGCTTGTGGCTCCTCCCCTTGGTTGAGGACGAATCGACCGAGCTCCCCCTCGATCGTCTCCCGCTTGGTGATCTTGGTCACCTCATCTCCTTCGTTCGCCGTCTTGAGGACATCCCAAATTTCTTTGGCCGTCTTTAACCCTTGCACCTTATTATACTCCTCTCGACATAGAGAGGCGAGGAGTATAGTAGTGCCTTGAGAGTTAAAGTGTCGAATTTGGTCGGCCTCGTCTGAATCGTAGTCCTTATCAATATCCCATATGCTTTTGTGGAGTGAGGTTAGATGATGCCTCATTTTATCACTCCACATAGAATAATCCTCACCATCAAAATATGGTGGTTTGCCTAAGAGAACAGAAAGTAATGGAGTGCGCTTAGAAATGCGAGGATAGCGGAGGGGCATCTTACTATACTTCTTGCGCTCATGGCGCTTAGAAGTAGTGGACGACGAGTTGGAGCCGGAGGTGGAGGGCGACGAAGAGTCAGTCTCGTAGTAGATCACCTTCTTCATCTTCTTCTTCTTGTCGCCTCTCCGATGGGACTTGATGGAGGAAGAGGATTCCTCCTTGTGCTTGTGGCCGGACTCCCTTGAGTGGGTTCTCCCCGTGCTTGCGGGCTTGTCACCGGTCACGATCTCCCTCTTGGCGTGATCTCCCGACATCACTTTGAGTGGTTAGACTCTAATGAAGTACCGGGCTCTGATACCAATTAAAAGTCGCCTAGAGGGGGTGAATAGGCGTAATCTAAAATTTACAACTTAAAACACAAACTACAAGCCGGAGTTAGCGTTAGAATTAAATCCAAGTCCGGGAGAGGGGGAAAACAAATCAACCAAGAAATAAAGCGGATGAACACGGTGATTTGTTTTACCGAGGTTTGGTTCTAAAGAACCTAGTCCCCATTGAGGTGGTCACAAAGACTGGGTCTCTTTCAACCCTTTCTCTCTCTCAAACGGTCACCTAGACCGAGTGAGCTTTCTTCCTTGATTTCTCGAGTCACTTAGACCCCGCAAGGACCACCACACGATTGGTGTCTCTTGCTTCGCTTACAAGGCTTTGAGAATAAGAATGAGAGAAAGAAGAAAGCCAACCAAGCAACAAGAGCAACAAAGAAACACAAGAACGATCCTCTCACAAGTCCTAAAGCACTAGAATTGAGTTGGGGACTTTGATTGGATCGGAGGCTTTGATTTGTGTCTTGGAGTTGTTGCACTTTGCTCTTGTATTGAATGAGGAGTGTTGAATGCTTGGATGGTTGGAGTGGTGGTGGTTGAGGGGTATTTATAGCCCTCACCCACCAAAACAATCGTTGGGGCAGGCTGCTGTCGATGGGCACACTGGACAGTCCGGTGTGCCACCGGACACTGTCCGGTGCGCTAGCCACGTCACCCAACCGTTAGGGTTCTAGAGCAAACGATCGTTGGAGCTTTGTCTTCATGCGGCACCGGACAGTCCGGTGCCACACTAGACAGGCACTATTCACTGTCTGGTGTCCCTCTGACTTCTGCGCTCTGACTCTACGTGCACTGTTCGCCACTGTTCATGGAGTCAGCGGCTTTTGCAGTCGACCGTTGCACCGAAGAGCCGTTGCTCCACTGTCACACCGGACAGTCCGGTGAATTATAGCAGAGCGCGTCCTCAGAAACCCGAGAGTGGAGAGTTTGAGTTTGTATGGCTCTGGTGCACCGGACACTGTCCGGTGGCACACCGGACAGTCCGGTGCGCGTCCGGTGCGCCAGACCAGGGCACTCTCAAGTTTCTTGCTCCTTTGAATTTGAACCCTATGTTTTATCTTCTATGGGTTTATGTTGAACCTTTATGCACCTGTAGAACATATAATCTAGAGCAAACTAGTTAGTCCAATTATTTGTGTTGGGCAATCAACCACCAAAATTATTTATAGAAAAAGGTTAGCCCTATTTCCCTTTCAGTAATTACCATAAAAAATCAAATCAAATCATTTATGTTCATAAATGCCAGATTTTTACGTCTGCCATAAAATTGTCCCTAATTCTCACATGTTCGTAATTACCATAAAAAATCAAATCAAATCACTTATATTCGTAACTGCCAGATTTTTACGTCTGCTATAAAATTCTTCCTAATTCCCGCTGGCGTTCTTAGTTGGACCGATATTAGTTTTTTATCAATTATGCTACTCGGTGTAACTATTTATGTGACATTGTACAAGAATTTATGCTCTATGTGACTCATTGCATCCAATTTTTTGTGCGCGTGCAGTGTAAAGAAAAATATAATCCAAAATTTGCGCGCATGCAATGGAAACTTCCAAGATTTGCCATAATTTTTGGGTCTGCATAAAAACAGAAACCGCATGCATGCTACTCCCATGTTTTCGGATTTGCCATAAAAATAGGATCGCAAATACAACCCAGTAGAGCTATCAACCTCTCACATTGGCTCGGTATTACGCTTATAACTGAGGGGTTTTATGCTTAAAATTTAAGGCTTTACGCTCGAACCTAGCGTAGCCAATTGCATGCCAGTTTTTTTTACAAAGTGTACCGCATTGCATACATACATACATCGTGTAGCATAATTTGTATAACTATATATCATAAACTGGTTCTAACAAGCCTAGTTGCATGGATGTTGGAGCGATCCTATATTTATGGAGATAATAAAGCATTTAAATAAGTTTTTTTGTTTATATGCATACCAATTCATTTTCTTTCATCGCACATCTTGTCATCCTAAATTTGTGTGCATGCAGCAGAAAACAGATTTTTACCAGTGTACCTAATTGCATAAATACCTACACCTTGCAGCATAATTAGTATCAGTATATATCATAAACTAGTTCTAACAAGTTTAGCTGCATCGCTGTTGGAGGGATCCTATATTTATGGAGGAAATAAAATATTAAATACGATTTTTTGTTTCCATGCATGCCAATTCATTTTCTTTCATCGCACATTCTTTTCATCCTAAATTTATGCGCATGCAGCGAGTAACAAATTTTTATGCAGTGTACTGAATTGCATAAATATCTACATTGTGTAGCGTATTTAGTATCAGTATATATCATAAACTAGTCCCGACGAGCCTAGTTGCATGGCTGTTGCATCGATCTTATATTTATGGAGAAAATAAAGTACTTCAAAATAGAAACCACCACACATCTCTTTCCTAAATTTACGTGCATGCAGAGAACGTGTTTGACTCATGCATGCATTCCTTTTTTTTGTGCGCACAGACATTAGGTGGGTGGCGCACCGGACAACCTGGCTTGGGAAGTGGGTGGGTGTGCCGGGCTGGACCAGATCGCAGGGATGGTCGACCTGGGCTTCCTCTAACTATTGGAAGCCCAAGGCTCCTAATATACCTACTGTAGGAAACGGGTGACACCTAAGAGGGGGGGAGAATTAGGACTTCTAAAACTTTTACTAAACTAGGCCACAATCAAATCCCTAGAGCAAAACCTATGCAAATAATCAAACTAGAAAGTGCAATCTAGGTTTTGTCTAAGTGTTGCTATCTCTACCATAATGGCTAAGTTTCAATCTACACTAAATAAGTATGAATACAAGATTGAAACTTAAATGCTTAATATAAATGCAGAAACTTAAAGAGCAAAGTAGAGAAGCAAACTCTCGTGGATGACGCCGGTATTTTTACCGAGGTATCCAGAACCACGCAAGGTCCCGACTAATCCTCGTTGGCGCCCCTACGCAAAGGCAAGCCCACGCGAGGACCAAGCACCATGGTCAAGTAACTCCGTAGAGAGCCGCGGGCCTTCTCCACGCGCAAGTGGTGCTCCGCTTCCAGCTTCTCTCGGACGCTCCCCGCCGTCTCCACTATCGAGCTTCTGGCCGAAACGCCACGGGCCTCGTTCCCTCCGGTACACGGTGGCGGCCGTGACACAAACGCGGTTGTCACGGTCTTGCAAGACTCTCGCCCCACTCAGTACAATTACAACGGCCCGCGCAAGAGCCAAGGGGTTGTGTGGTTTGTCTAAACTCACTCAACTAACTAGGGTTCACCTAGAGCAAGCACTAAAGCGGTCTAACTAACCTAAGCACTTCGCAAAGCACCTACGCTAATCACCGAGTGATTCTATTAAGCACTTGGGTGTTTGAGCTCTTGGAAATATGCACTATATGCCTTGGTATGTTGCTTGGGCTCCCACACCTTCAAATGGCCGATTGGGTGAAGTATATATAGGCCCTAACTCCAAAATAGTCGTTGGAGAAAAGCTGCAGTTCTCTGTGGCACACCGGACAGTCCGGTGGCGCACTGGACAGCGCACTGTAGCCTGTCCGGTGCGCCTAGTTGTTGCCCTGTCAGAGCAGGTGACCGTTGGCGCCGCAGGCTTTCCACACCGGACAGTCTGGTGCTCACACCGGACAGTCCGGTGGTCTTCTCTCCGGGTGCCACCTGGAACTAGTCGTTGGGCTAAGGTTCCTTGGTGCATCGGACAGTCCGGCGTGTGGGCACCGGACAGTCCGGTGCTCCACGCACAGACAGTCCGCAGGCAGCACACTTGGACTTTCCTTGGGTCTTCTTAATGTCTTCTTTTGAGGTGTTGCTTTCCTCAATTCCTTAGTCCAAGTAAATCTTGCATCCTGTGAACTACAAACACAAACACTAGAAAACTTATTAGTTCACGGATTGTGTTGTTCATCAAACACCAAAAGTCAATTAGCCAAATGGCCCGAGGTCCATTTTCCTTACACCTACCTTTATATATACATATAATAAAGAATAAGAAAGTTAATATGAGAAGGATGTTGTGTTAATAGTCTTATGTCTCGTACTTCTTTTGTGTTCATATACATGATCTTAGGGTCTATTTGATGAAATCTTAGAATTAGGGGTGGGCGTTTGGGTTACCTAAAGATTTCGGGTCAGGTAATTCGGGTATTTAAAATTTTGGGTTTTGAGAATCGATATCCGAAATTAAAACAGGTTTTACAATAACCGAAAATTCGGGTGGAATTTCGGGTTTGAGTATTCCCGAACTATTTTATCGGCTTCATAAAAACACACACCCTATTAAATTAGTATGAAAATACAGTTTGAATAATGATATACATGGACATATAAAACACAAGCAATCTACAATCACAAGTTATGCACACTTACACAACTATAGATGTACAAATTAATAGTTAAGCATTGAAAGGATCACGATGCCCAAGAGGTGGGTGAATTAGGTTTTTCTAAAAATTCAATAACAATTAAACCCTAAGCAAATATTTAAACCCTAAGCTAGAGTCCAACTTCACCCAACTACTAGCAATAAGAGAATACTACTAGAAAGACAACAATTCTAAGACATTACTTCAACTACTTGCTAAACAATTGAACAAAGTAAAATGCTCGAATTAAATACGGAATGTAAAGCAAGGTTGAGAAGCCTAATGCATGTGGTGTGTGCTCTAGGTGGCTCTCACTTGCACTGATGAGGTCCTGACGTGGGATTAAGATTTTCTAATCACCTCACTAGTCTTTGTGGTGCTTGCAATGCTCTAGCAATGTGTGATCATCAATGTGGGCAGCAAGACACTCAATAAGGTAGGTGGAGGGGGTATAACTAGCCCCCACCCACCAAACTAGCCGTTGCCTAGCTGGTCTGCGCATGGTCGCGCCGGACAGTCCGGTGCGCCAATGGTCGTCTCCAACGGCTAGTTCTGATAGCTAGCCGTTGGACTGATGGCACACCGGACATTCCGGTGTGGCGGCTAAAATTCCCTTTCTCAACTTGTTGTTCTCGGGTTTTCTCGAGGGCAGAGGCGCTGCCCCCGGGGCTGATTGACCCCATTGTCAGGGGTGCACCGGACAGTCTGATGCCCCTAAGACAGAAACCCTAACTTCTTTTTCCTTTTGTTTTTCGAAACTGTTTTCATTCTAACTCGTGAGTGTGTTATAGAGTGACAGCTAGCACTAGATGTGAGTGTGAATATGCACCAACACTACACTAGAATTTTCTTGGTCAAACTACTCATCCACAACCTCTCTTTATAGTACGGCTAAAATAAAATAGAAGACCTAATTCTATACCGAGTGTTCGCAACTCCTTCGACACTCGAAATATGAGACCTTCATCTTTTGATTCGTCGTTTCAGCCATCGCTTCAAGTTCTCATCTCAGGGATTGTTTTCACCGTTGTAGTACAACTTCCTGTAATGCGACCTAACTTACCATTTGCTCTGCAAAACACACGTTAGTCACATATAACATTATGTTGTCATTAATCACTAAAACCAACCAGGGGCCTAGATGCTTTCAATCTCCCCCTTTTTGGTGATTGATGACAAACCTACAAGAGTGTGAGAGTAGTTTGTTTGTTTATCTATCAATAGAGAGGATGGTTAGTTATACTCAATACTTTTGACAGAAAGAGTCGTGTAAAGGAATAGTAAGTATAGGCGCATACACAACTTAAGTTTCTTGTTCATATAAGAATGAAATGAAATCCATGAACAAGAGCTTAATGACTGGTGATAACATCTTAGATGAAAACATAATACACACACAGTCAATTACAAGCATCGAGAGCATGTCATAGAGTTTGTGAGTTAAGCGTCATACAAAAGTGGAGCTAGTATAGAGAGTATCAAGCAAATATATTACATCAAAATATCAAAAGGCACTCTCAACTAACTCCCTAACTCCCCTAGCTCTCACAACTCATATCTCTCCCCCTTTGGCGTCAAACACCAAAAGGGTTACCCGAACCTACAAACCAGAAGAGGAAGGAGGAGGCAAGGGCGCATCAGGTCACGATCGAGGCAGAAGCGCAAATGTAAGCTAAGGATTAGAGTCAGTCTCGGATCCAGATCTATAGTAGGAGCTAGAGCTAGTACTGACTCTGACGTAGGCTGCGATGCAGGACACGCCGGAGCTGGTGCAGTCACGGACACCGCCATGGCAGTAGTGGTAACAGCAGGCGCTGGTGGCACTGGTGGCTGAGCGTTGACGGGTGTGACACCTGGTGACGAGAAATCCAAAGTGACCGGCCGGAGCGGAGAGATAGAAGGACCAAACGAGGGGAGTGGGGGTCCAGCCTGAAGAGCTAGAACGACAGCAGCCTGAAGAGCTGGAGGAGGAGCAGACTGCACTGGTGGGAGCTGAACACCGGTGTGCTAAAGGATATGTGTCATGAAGGCCCGGTGCTCTGCCCTATCTACCAAGAGCTACTGCTGAAGGGTGTCCTGGCGATCCTAGATAGTCTAAAACATGGAGAGCATTCGTTCGGACATCTGCTGCAGGATAGCTGCCTGTCGAGCCTGCTCTGCTGCCAAATGAGCCTGCTGCTACGTAAGTGACTGAAGGATGGCGGCTAGAACAGGGTCAATAGCTAGTTGGGCAGCAGGAGCAGCACTGGAACTACCTGCCTTGTGATCATGTGAGCAAGGTGGCACAAGAGGCAGTGGCGGGATCCCCAGGCCCTCATCATCACCGGAAGAAGAATAAGCAACGGCACCCTGGGTCTCAAACTGTCCGAAAGCCTCATCCTCAGCCCTGATATCTGTCACTAGATCTGGCACTGGAATTGGGTCCTCAGGGGCTAGACGATAGTAGTCGAACTGAAGGTGAGAAGCCTCGAGGGTGCCCTAGAACTGAGGAGGCCTGATCAGCTACGCAAAGATGTGGCAGAGGTAATGAGCATATGGCAGCTGACGGCGAGCATGGAGACCATCCAACATTGTTTCCTCGATCTCACAAATAAGGAAATCAACCACATCGAACTCTGAATGTGAGATCAAAGCACCAAGTAGCCATAGCTGAATGTGAGTGGTGGCCTCTCTATATCCCATCTTGGCTAGCAGCGTACATCTCATCAGCTCATATAGAAACTTCGCTGCAGGAGTGAAGTCTGCAGGAGAGCGTCACGACCCATCTGTGAAAGGTGGTCTGAACAGGGCAGCGACGTGAGCTGTAGCGGGTGCAACTCTGCCGTGAGGGCGACAGGGAGGATCCGAAGTGCCATAGCACAGGCTGTGGAGCCTAGTCGTCGACTCTGGAAATCCAAAGAGCTGTCGGATCTGGCTGGCATGCAGAGTGACATCCTCTCGCTCAAAACGGAACCTCATCCACTGATGGTCAGGGTCAATCCAAACAGTGGCATAGAACACTCTAACCCACTCAATACATCTGCCACTCGTGGTCAGAAGAGAAAGCAGACCTGGCAGATAAGTAAGGTGATCCTCTGAGTCGGCACCAGCGGCTAACAGAAAAGCAGGTAGATCCAAAAGTCGGTGCGCTCGCAAATCAATCTGAGCTGTCAGTTGTGCCCTGAAGAAGGACTCCTGAGTCCTAGTACTGCAGAGAGGCACAGCCGTAGGGTCCCTCTAAGCTGGCAAAAACCAAGACTCCATGGGTACGTGTCTAAACTGACGTACCCGGGCAGCAGTAGCACGTTGAAGGTCGAGCAGACGCGGATTAGCAGCCAGCGGTCTCACCTCAGTCTTGTCACACTCCCTGAAGCGAGGTGGTAGAATGGGCGGATCGGAAATGGGAGAGGGAGGGGAACAGTGGAAGCTGGAGTGGTGGAGGTCATGGGTACAATGGAAGTAGTGGATGGATCTTGAGTGACAGGAGCTGGTGAAGTGGGAGGAGGAGTAGAGACAGTGGTGGAAGGTGTGGAGGGAACAATGGAGCGAGGCCGAGATGCAAGGCGACGAACTTGATAGGCTATCTGATCTGAGGAAATCTGGAGCTAGCCTCCCCGCTCAGCCTGCTCTATTGCTGCTGCTGCCGCTGCAAGTGTTGCACGAGCGGCTCTGTCCATATGTCGCTTCTTTCTGCCCTCCTGCTGTTCAAGATAAACTATCTTCCCTTTGACCTGCCTGAAGGGGCGAGGAGGATCCTCGTCGTCTCCTCCCCTGACGATGAGACGTTCTTTGTCCGCACCATCCTGACCTGACTACTACACGATAGAGTGAAAAGATAAGCAGGAGTAGGGAGTAGCCGATAGGATCTCAAATGAAGTGATAGCTACCTGGAAACCTCACGAGAGATAGAGAAGATCCAGGCAGGACAGGAGACCGGCACGTGGGCAGGCAAGATCACTGAAATGACAGAAGAGGTGAGCACGTATTAGTCACATAGTCATAAATATATGAAATGTGAATAAATACATACACAGAGAGTTAGGACACAAAACTGGGTGATTTGGAGAAACAGGGGGCCAAACGACACGAGAACGACGTTAGAATGATGAATTGTGCCATAGGAAGTTTGAAATTTGAAAAGAGGCATGAAATGACGTGGAATTGAGTCAATACTTCATAGATAAGTATATATGAGTAAATATGAGTGAAGTGTGTGCTTGGTTTGAAATTTTTCGGAGAAATGAATTTGTGGCACTTGGCTCAGAAACGATCGCTATAAATGGGAAGCGGTGGAATACCCGGTGTTTGGGATATCGGATTGGCGTGAATTTTAGCGAGGAAGTTACTAAAGGTGTCATGGGGGTGCTAGAAACATCTGGGGTCGATTTGAGCAATTTTGACTGGTTTGGGGATTTCACCGAACACGTGACGTGCGAGGTTTTGGATTGTGGGTGAAATGGCTATTTGGGGGTTTAAAACCTCCCAAAGGGAGATAGAAACCAGTAGGGGATTGAAGAGAGGACAAGACAGGCACCCATGCACTTGATTCACAGGGAATTGCACATAATCTGGATTTTGCACAATTGGTGGAAGGCACCCATGCACTTGACTTCACTGGTAGAACAGAGAGGGAAGAAAGGGAAAAAGGATTTGCTCACTAGTGAGAAAGGGGGAAATGCAGGAGCACCTCGCCGGAGCAGGCTGTCGGCGATCGCCGCCGGTGAGGGGAGGGTAGAGGAAATCGCCCAGAGCATAGACAGACAGTGAGCAGCGAGTGAAAAGAAGGCCTGGGCATTGGCTCGGGCGAGGAAGGATTTTTTAAAAGCCGATCATGGGCACACCGGACAGTCTACAGTGCCTGTCCAGTGCACACTGGACAGCACACAGTAGTTGTCCGGTGAACTACCAGACAGGGGAGCACAGGAACAGATCTGCGCGCGTCCAGCCGGTGCATCGGTCATTGCACACTGCAGTGTCTGGTGCACACCGGACTGTCCGGTGAGCCCAAACAGAGGGAATTTTGAAATTTTCTAGGAAATTTTGAACCAAATGAAATCCCAACTTATAACCACATAAAAGAACACTTTTTGGGACAGATATTGGTACCCTCACATATTCTCTCATATTTTTCAAAATATTTTGCCATAGGCTAGATAGTTTTTAGAGAAAATAGTCAAATGGTGAGATTTGCATTTCGGTTTTGCACTAGAGGTTTCATGAATGAATTGAGTTTTGAATACTCCCCCTAAGTGTAGTACCACATGCATATCTCAAGAACCAACAATTTCATAGTGAATAAAATTCGAAGTACTAAAAAGCTTAAATGCTAAGACTTGTCAAGTTTGAGCCCGAGTTAAGCTTTTTCACTCGCTTTGTTGGCGCTTATCTTAACTAGGTTAGACAAGTCCTGGATGCAATACAAGAAACTTAAATATGCAATGCAAGCTTGACATCACCATTTTGAGATTAAGTAAAATTTCTGAGATCAAGAATATTTAGCTCATTTCTCAACATACAAAAGCGGGTTTTATCTAAAGGCTTTGTGAAAATATCTGCTAATTGATCTTCCGATCTCACTCCTTCTAAAATAATATCTCCTTTAGCAACATGATATCTAAGGAAGTGATGACGGATATCAATGTGCTCGGTGCGAGAGTGTTGTATGCGATTATTAGCAATTTTAACAACACTCTCATTGTCACACAACAAAGGTACCTTTTCTAGAACTACACCATAGTCTAGAAGAGTTTGTTTCATATAAAGAATTTGTGTGCAACAAGCACCTGCGACAATGTATTTTGCTTCAGCGGTTGACAAGGCAACACTATTTTGCTGTTTAGAGGTCCATGAAACTAGTGATCTCCCAAGCAAGTGGCATCCTCCGAATGTACGTTTTCTATCAATTTTGCAACCGCATAATCCGAATTGGAATAGCCAATTAAATCAAAAGTAGCTCCTTTGGGATACCAAAGGCCAACGCTTGGGGTGTGCTTAAGATACCTAAAAATTCTTTTAACAGCGCGAAGATGAGATTTCTTAGGATTTGCTTGAAATCGAGCACAAATACAAACACTAAACATGATATCGGGCCTAGATGCGGTAAGATACAATAAGCTACCAATCATGGAGCGGTAGAGAGTTTAATCAACCGGGTTACCTCCCTCATCTAGGTCGAGATGTCCATTAGTAGGCATAGGTGTCTTGATTGGTTTGAACTTCTCCATATTGAATCTTTTCAACAAGTCTTTGGTGTACTTCTCTTGTGAGAAGAAGTTCACATCTTTCATTTGCTTGACTTGAAAGCCGAGGAAGTATGTTAGCTCACCAATCATTGACATCTCGAACTCCTTCGACATCAACTCACCAAATTCCTTGCAATGATAATCATTTGTCGAGCCAAAGATTATATCATCAACATAAACTTGACAAATGAAAATATCACCATTATTTTTATTTGTGAATAGATTTGTGTTGACCGTCCCGATCTTGAAGCCCTTCTCGATGAGGAAGTCGCAAAGACGCTCATACCAAGCCCATGGAGCTTGCTTTAGCCAATATAGCGCCTTGGTTGCTCATCATATACAAGTTCATTTATGAAGCCATTAAAAATGCACTTTTTACATCCATTTGACAAAGCTTTATGTCATAGCAAGATGCATATGCAAGTAGGATACGGATGGCTTCAAGTCGAGCAACTGGTGCAATGGTCTCTCCAAAATCTAAGCCTTCAACTTGAGAGAATCCCTTTCCAACAAGTCTTGCCTTGTTCCGCACAATCACACATTTATCATCTTGTTTGTTTCGGAACACCCATTTTGTTCCAATGACCCTTGCATCTTGTGGAGGCTTCTCCAAGGTCCAAACTTGATTGTGGGTGAAGTTGTTTAATTCTTCATGCATGGCATTCACCCAATCCGAATCCTGTAGTGCCTCATCTATACATGTAGGCTCAACACAAGAAACAAAAGAGTGATGTTCAATAAATGAAGCATGTGTTTGAGAATTAGTGATAACCCCTTGTGAAGGACTCCCAATGATTAGATCTTGTGGATGTGCTTGGAGTAGTGATGAGTTCCTCTTATCAACCACTTGGGAAGAAGATCTTAAAGCATCAACATCTTCAGCTTGTACCCTTGCTTGTTCATGAGAGACAAATGTATCTTCATTTGCATGCCTCTCATCTTTTTCATCATCATGCGGTACATTTGATGAAGAAGGCATGTCGATATTTTACACCTCTTCTTCATCTTCTTTTGGTTTGATGGCTCCAATTGGCATGTTCTTCATAGCTTCCCTAAGTGGCTCATCACCTACATCATCAAGATTTTCAAGTGCTCCTTGGGAGCCATTACTCTCATCAAATTCCACATCATATGTTTCTTCTACCACGCTAGTGGCATGATTGAATACTCGATATGCTTTGGATTTTGATGAATAACCAAGTAAGAAATAATATCACAACGTCTTTGGAACTTCCCTAGGTGATGGCATTTCTTGTAGATGTAACATTTGCATCCAAACACCTGAAAGGAGACGTCTGGTTTTTTCCCATTTAGCAGTTCATAGGGAGTCTTCTCAAGTAGCCGGTGAGGCAATAGCCTGTTTGAGGCGTAGCATGCAGTGTTGACAACTTCAGCCCAAAACCTCTTCGGTGTGTTATACTCATCAATCATTGTTCTTGCAAGAGTGATCAAGGTCCTATTCTTTCTTTCAACAACTCCATTCTGTTGAGGTGTGTATGTTACAGAAACTTCATGCTTGATCCTAATTTCATCACAGTACTCATGAATGTTGGTGTTGTCAAATTCCTTTCCGTTGTCACTCCTTATCTTCTTGATTTTGCAGTCAAATTTATTTTGTGCCTTCTTGGCAAACTTCTTGAATATTGATACAACCTCAGACTTATCATGAAGAAAGAACACCCAAGTGTATCTTGAAAAGTCATCAACAATAACCAGACAATAGAGGTTGCCACCAGTACTAGCATAGGTTGTTGGTCCAAATAGATCCATATGAAGCAACTCTAGTGGCCTTGATGTTGACATAAAAGCTTTTGTAGGATGTGTGTTAGCAACTTGCTTTCCAGCTTGACATGCACTACAAGCCTTGTCCTTTTCAAATACAACATCCTTTAGTCCTGTAACCATTTATTTCTTTAGAACCTTCTTGAGTGTGCTCATTCCAACATGTGCAAGCCTTCTATGCCAAAGCCATCCAAGAGATTCTTTGGTAAAGAGGCAAGTCCTTAAGTTTGCATCTTCAGAAGAGAAATCCACTAAGTAAAGGTTGTTGTATCTAAATCCTTTGAACACCATTGACTCATCATCTATTTTTGACACAACAACCTCTGTAGGAGTGAATAAGCATTGAAGGCCAAGATCACAAAGTTGACCCACTGATAGCAAGTTGAAGCTTAATGGTGCAACTAAGAGAGCATTTGAAATTGAAAGATCATTTGAGATAGCCACCTTGCCAAGCCCTTGAACTTTTCCCTTTGAATTATCCCCAAGAGTGATTTTGTCTTGTTCATCAACATTTTCATCAAGTGAGGTGCACATACGTGGGTTGCCAGTCATATGTTGAGTGCATCCACTGTCAATTATCCAATAGCTCCCACCGGTCTTGTAGTTCACCTACATGAACAAATAAATCAAGCTTCAGTTTTGAGGGCCCTATTTTGCATAGGACTAGTAACTTTCTCAATCAAGGACTTAGCAACCCAAATTTGTCTAGGTCTACTCTTGCTTGGTAGACCTAGGAATGTAACTTTGACTTTCCCATTTGCTACTTTTCTTAGAACATAATGCACATTGAAAGCAAATGGCCTTGAGTGCTTTGGGAAGGGAGTTGGTGGTTTGGCTTTGCAGTTATGGGCAAAGTGTCCTTCTTTTCCACACTCAAAGCATTTGATGGGCTTAGGAGTCTGTTTTGCCTGTATTGACTTGTTGCTTTCTTTTGCACAAAAGAATTGTATCCAATATCACTCTTGTTGTTTTTCGTAACAGTGTTCATGAGTAACTCATTTTTAAGGTATTGGCCTTTGTTGAACTTTTGCACACTTGTGGCAGGATGTTCATTCTCAATCTTAAGTTTCTTGACTTCATCTCTACGTCTTTCATTGTCCACTTCTAAATCATTATTAATATCATTGCTTTTTATAGCAACTTTTTCTCTAGTGGTTGCATCTATCAAGTATCTCTTCAATTTTTAGTTCTCTAGTGTTAAGACTTCAACTTTTTCAGTCAATTCATCATGAAGACTAGATTGATCAACTTGGCTCAAATCATCACATGAGGTTGCTACATCAATCTTAACAGCAGGGTTAATAGCCTCATGTGTATTATGTAAGGAAAATGGACCCCAGGCCATTTGGCTAATTGAGTTTTGGTGTTTGATAATTAACACAATCTGTGAACTAATAAGTTTTCCTAGTGTTTGTGTTTGTAGTTCACAGGATGCTGAAGTTAGTTGGACTAAGGAACTGAGGAAAGCAACACCTCAAAAGAAGACATTAAAAAGATCCAAGAAAAGTCCAAGAACGAAGATGTGTGTTGCCTGCGGACTGTCTATGCGTGGAGCACCGGACTGTCTGGTGGCACACCGGACTATCCGGTGCCCACACGCTGGCCCAACGGCTAGTTCCAGGTGGCACTGTGGAGGGAAGACCACCGGACTGTCCGGTGTGAAGTCCAGACTGTCCTGTGTGAAAAGGTCTGCGTGCCAACGGTCACCTGCTCTGACAGACCAATGGCTAGGCGCACCGGACAAGGAACAATGTGCTGTCCGGTGCACCACCGGACTGTCCGGTGTGACCGCAGAAAGCAGCAGTTTTCCTCCAACGGCTACTTTTGTGTTGGGGGCTATAAATACACCCCCAATCGGCCATTTCCAAGTGTGGGAGCCCAAGAGATATACCAAGGCATATAGTAGACATTTCCAAGTGCTCTCACACCCAAGTGCTTAATAGAATCACTCGGTGATTAGCGTAGGTGCTTTGCGAAGTGCTTAGATTAGTTAGACCGCTTTAGCGCTTGCTCTAGGTGAACCCTAGTTAGTTGAGTGAGTTTTGTAAAACCACACAACCCATGGCTCTTGCGCGAGCCGTTGTAATTGTACCGAGTGGGGCGAGAGTCTTGCGAGACCGTGACAACCGCGTTTGTGTCACGGCCGCCACCGTGTACCGGAGGGAACGAGGCTCGCGGCATTTTTGGCCGGAAGCTCGATAGTGGAGACGGCGAGGAGCATCCGAGAGGAGCCGGAAGCAAAGCACCACTTGCGCGTGGAGAAGGCCCGCGGCTCAATACGGAGTTACTCGACCGAGGTGTTTGGCCCTCGCGTGGGCTTCCCTTTGCGTAGGGGCACCAGCGAGGATTAGTCGGGACCTTGCGCGGTTCCGGATACCTCGGTAAAAATACCAGCGTCATCCACGAGAGTTTGCATCTCTACCTTGCTCTTTAAGTTTCCACATTTATATTAAGCATTTAAGTTTCAATCTTGTATTCATACTTATATAGTGTAGATTGAAACTTAGCCATTGCGGTAGAGATAGCAACACTTAGACAAAACCTAGTTTGCACTCTCTAGTTTGATTATTTGCATAGGTTTTGCTCTAGGGATTTATTTGTGGCCTAGTTTAGTGAAAGTTTTAGAAGTCCTAATTCACCCCCCCCCCCTCCCTCTTAGGCGTCACCTATTTCCTACAAGTGGTATCAAAGCCTGGTTTGGCTCATTTGAAACGCTTTAGCTTCACCGCTAAAAGAGCCGACGCTTTTTAGAGGAAGGGATGGATACCCATAGGCCACCACACTTCAACGGCACTAACTTCCCATATTATAGTGCTAGAATGGCTTGTTACCTAGAGGCCGTTGATCTAGGTGTTTGGAGAGTCACTCGTGATAGGATGAAACCACCCAAAAATCTCGAGAAACCCACCACGAGTGAGGAAAAAGAAATTCATTTAAATGCTAGAGCCAAAAATTGCTTGTATGAATCTCTTAGCATAGATATTTTTAATCAAGTATTTACATTGAAAACTGCTAATGAGATTTGGCTAAAATTGCATGAGCTCCATGACGTCACATCCAATGTCCGTAAGCAAAAACATTGCCTAGTCTTAAATGAGTATAATTCTTTTGCTATGAGAGATGATGAGCTTGTTAGAGACATGTATTCTCGTTTAAATCTAATCAACAATGAACTCAACTCTATTGGCATAAATAAGCTAGGTGATGCGGACATTATGAGGAAGATTATCTCCCTGCTACCACAACAAAAATATGGGAGCATCATCACCATTCTCCACAACATGGAGGACTTAAGTGCAATGACCCCGACCATTATGATTGGAAAAATCGCGGCCTTTGAGATGTCGCGAAAAATGTGTAGGGGAGAGGAGCCAACTTCCTCAAGGCCATATGCTTTTGCATGTGATGAAAGGAAGGGTAAAAAGAAGGCTTCCACTCCAAGTTCCTCAAGTGAAGAAGAGGAAGAAGAAGAAAGTGATGATGAAGAAGATAATCAACCATCAACATCATCCTCCGAGGACGAAGAAACGATTCCATGCATCAGAAAGATAATGGGGATGATCTGCAAGATTAATCTACTGGGTGTGCCCCTACAGGTCAAAGATCTTCTCTTTAACATTGACAGGAAAAAGCAAAGGAAGAGAGGATGCTTCGCATGTGGGGAGAAGGGCCACTTCGGGGACAACTGTCCAAATATGGCCGAACCCAAAAATTGGAGGAACAAAGGCAAGGCGCTAACAAGTGTTAGAACATGGGATGATTCTTCAAGTGAAGATGAACCTCCAAGGACGTGCAGCCACCGGTCCTCATCACGCTCATCACGGTCATCACACAAGTGCCTTATGGCAAGAGGTAAAATAAGTATTCCATCCTCTAGTGATGATAGTAGTAGTAATGATGAAGGTGAGGGAAAGCCCTCCGTAGATGAGCTTGCGGAAGCCGTTAAATTTTTTCAGGATGTTTGCACTAAGCAAAAAGCTCAACTTAAAACTTTGAAAAATAGGTTGATTAGCTCTCAAAATGATTATAAAAGTTTGACATAAAAATTTGAAACTTTTGCAAACTTAAATAGTGAGCTATCAACTAAAATTGAGCTATTAGAGTCTAGTGCTACATCCACTGCTACCAATGATGGCCTCATTAAAAAGAATGAAAAACTTAAGGCTAAGTTTGCTAGCTCTGAAGAAGCTATTAAAAATTTGCTAGGGAAAATGGAAATTCTTAGCATACACAACAATGAGCTAACTACTAAGCTAGAAAACATTAGTAGCACCCCAGTGGCATCTTTAGTTGAAATACCTGAAATTATTAAGAAAGATGCTTCTACTTCTTGCTTTGATTTAATTATTGATTCTAAACCCTGCAACCAAGTTCTTGTTGAGAATATTGTTGTAGAAACATGTTCGGATAAGGTTGCAAAGGAAAATGAGGAATTAAGGCAAGAAGTGGCTCGCCTTGGCAAGGCTTTGTATGACAAGAAAGGCAAAGCCAAACAAATCCGACCTCCACAGGATAACACCACTACGGGAGTGAACAAGCCTATGGAGGGCGAAACCGTGATTTGTAGGTTATGCCATAAGGAAGGCCATAAGTCTTTCCAATGCAAGGCGATGACCGGGGATAAGCAAAGGCAAAAGCTCAAGCAAAAGCCAACAAGCAAAATCTCCAACACCTACATCAACAAGGTGGACAAAAAGGCTGCTACACCATATTTGATCAAGAAGAAAAAGAATGGAAAGGTGATAGCAATCAAGACCAACAAGCAAACCAACAAAGGAAAGGGGGCCAAACGCATCTGGGTGCCAAAGGAAATAATTTCAACCATGAAAAGCACCAAGAAGGTTTGGATCCTGAAAGGGAAGTGAGTAGTCCGAAGGACATAATGGGAAATTTGGAGACTTAGCAAAGTTGGGATGTATATCATGGGATACATCATATTGGATCAAGTTTATTGCCAAGTGGGTTAATTAAAATTTTGGACCCAAATTTCCCACCCATGACTAAGGTAACTAGATTTATTGTATTTCTTATTTTTTAGATATGTGTATCTATTTATCTTATATCTAGTTTACCTTTCATGCCTAATATTGCAATTAATATTTACTTTTATTTAAAATGCATGCATACTAGGTAAATCTCATGGTAGGATTGCTTGTTTTCAATTCATACACTTAAGCAAACCTACATGGTTTAAAACGTTTATATAAGCACGACACATAGCTTCTTTATCACTCCATAGTAAATGATACACCAATTGATATTTTCAAATGCTACAAGTGGCAAAGACACTTATATTATGTATCATTTAACTTATATGTGCCAAAGTTCGGATTTTAGATAATTTGCCCCTCTTGATATCAAATCAAAGTGCATGTCTCCTACAAGTATTCAAAACTTCTAAGCACATCTTCAGGGGGAGGTTACTCTATAATCTAAGACTTTGAGACTAATATCTTTTTCAAGTCTATTTCATGTGATAGTGTCACACCCGGTTTTGAAGGTAAACCGAATGCGAACCATGAACGTGCCAGGATCAGAAATTCGCATACACAACGATTACATAAATGACTCATCATAGCACAATGCTTCGAATTACAATAAAGAATAAGTAATAATATTAAAGACTAGAGTCATTTACATAACATAAATCAAAGTACACAGAATCGAAATGTAGCCAACATAAATAAAACCCACCACAGGCAGCTGACTGGGAGAGGTCGCTAGCCTAATCCTCAAACTCGTCGAAGTCCTGGAACTCCTGGAGATCTGCCTCGACACCTCCTTCTTTACCTGAGCATAGATTGCACCAAAGGCAACCTGGTGTTTTGTGAAAGCAAGGGTGAGTACACATCAATGTACTCAGCAAATGTCCCGTTTGGCTGAAGTGGACTAGCTTTATGTGGAGTTAGGATCAAGCAGTTGCTTTTAGTTGGTCAGGTAATTATTACTAGTGTAGAGCTAGGTTTTAGCATTAACCCAAGTTGTTAACCCAAAGTACTCTTTCCAAACGGAAAGAATACCAGAAACCATAATCATAATCATAATCAAAACCATCATTATCCTCATCTTCACCTGTAAACAAAGTATCTCTGATCAATGTATCTCTAATCAATGGAGCTCCCTTGGCTGCTCATAACCGCGAGCACGGCTGATATATCAGTTTCATAACACTCTGCAGAGGTTGCGCACTTTACCCAAGTCGTGATTCGCTCTCTAGTCCGGGCTTGCAAGACCCTTATTCACTCCCAAGGTGAATGGCCAGGGATTCACTACGAAGCCTTTACAAAGATTCCCTAAG
Source organism: Zea luxurians (assembly GCA_029449295.1). Taxonomy (NCBI): domain Eukaryota; kingdom Viridiplantae; phylum Streptophyta; class Magnoliopsida; order Poales; family Poaceae; genus Zea; species Zea luxurians. The sequence goes on from JAOPSE010000119.1 coordinate 5,718,586, forward strand.
GCTATAGCCACCCATTAGGTTTCCTAAATGCACTGCACTCCTCCCCAAGGGGCGAACCAACCTTGGCAGAGCGAGCCGCATATATCGAGCCTCATTAACGGCACAACGGCGAAGCGAACTACACCCCAGTTCCTCTAATTATTCAGCTAAGGGTGTCCCATTCCACCCTCATGGTTGCATTGTTTTTCCGGGCGGTCATCCAACGAACCAGTCCTTACGGAGAGGCACTCGAGAAACAGCTCAAGTCCCCTTAAATGCCATAAGTATATCATCATATCCAGAATAAAACCATAGTATCATCATTGTATCTCATCATGTTCATTGATTAAAGTAAAGCGCTAACATGAAGCTAACCATAGTAACCCAAAAGGTAAGCAAGGACAAGGTAAATAGAAAGCTAGTCAATCCTTAGGTTGTTCATAGTATGTGGGACAGTGAATTATAAAGTAAATGAGACATAATGAGTCAGAGGATACTTGCCTTCACCAAACAGATGCTCAGGATCTTCGATCTCGTAGAACTCGAAGAACTGGATCATTTGGTCGCCGAAGCTTGACCGTCGATTCCTCGAAGCTCAGAAACAAATCGCGATCTAACCGCAATGCGAAGCGAAGACGAACAGGCACAAGCAAACAAACATATACATATGCATAAGAACATTACACCATACAAGATAAAATGTTATAAAAGCGAGCAATATAAAATAGAGAGCGCCTCTACGATTACGCGAGGAAGAGAACCACAATAGACGAAGTTATGGTCGAGGGGTTAGCGCGTTTACGTTAAACAAGTACTAATTAGAACATCCAATTTAACATAATTATATTAATTAATATTAATCAAATGTAAATTAATACTACTACTTAGTTTTGACTAACTTACTATTTTAATAGTTGATAGTTAAGCAAGTAACTTAATGAATATGAGCGATTCTAAGCGAGACGAATTAACGACGCACGACGTGCAAACACGATGTGCGCAACGCGCGGACATAAACGATTTAGCGCGCGGACAACGCACGATACGCGCGAACGGCACGCGGCAAGGCACGCGACAACGCGTGCGAACAACACGCGCGACACTCGCGAACGACACGTGACGACGTGCGCGAAACAGCACCGCGGCACGCGCGGACCGACACGATACACGAAACTAATAAATAAACAATGTGATTAAACTAAACAATTATTAATGAGAGACATTTCAGTTAAGGTTAATTATGTTGGTGACTAATTATAAATGCGCAAATCGAATTCCTAAATTAGATTTTAAAATTGAATTATCGTTCCAGTAGCCATTGGTTAAACAAACGATTAAATAAATTAAATAAAATGTGCAACAGTGGGGATAAATATTTCTAAATTAAGATAATTTTAATACGAATCTAACGCAGCTTGAATGGATCGAATCGGGTTTAAAACGCAAAAGTTATGAATGTTTTAAACCATATTGTAATTCGCGCGTACTAAATTTGCAGAACTGCCATCTTCTTCCTCACCTCATCTTCTTCCTCCCATCCATGAAAGAGAGAGGGGAGGGGAAGGGGAGGGACTGCGCATGGGGAGGCCGAGCCGGACGCGGGCGCGGCTCCACAGGGCGTATGGGGCGCCGCCGCCGCCGCAAGGGAGCGGTGCGGCGCGCGCCGCCGTCGGCCACCGCCGGGGAGGGAGAAAGGGGCGCCGCCGTGGAGGGGACATAGAGGGGGGGGCGCCGCCGCCGGGGAAGGTGAGGGGAGAGTGAGGGAGGCTCTGCACGGACGGGAAAACGAAGAACACGAAGAAACCCTAGGTACATCAATGGTGGTTCTCACCGGGGAAGAAGACCCTCGCCGGAGCCGAGAGGAAATCTATCGATTGCCGGAGATTCGGGGGTCCAATCGACGAACCGAACACGCTGCGATGAAGCCCTCGACGAGACGAACGCAGCGGTACCCTTGGATTCGGCAGACGATGCATGGATTGGGGGTAATTGCTCGCCAGAGTTGTCGCCGGAGTTAGAACCGCTCCGAACTTCGGCGAGCAATACCAGAAGCTAGGGATTGGATTTGAAGAAACGGTTTCGTGTTCTGGAACGGGCTCGACGAGATGAAGCCGAACATGTATATATATCTAGGGTTCGGACAAGATAAAAATTCGGTTAAAATTCGGATTTTATCATTTTTAAAATTCAGAAAAGCCTAGAAATCCATATTTTGTGCTCAAAATATTATATATGCTTTCAAAAATTTCAGAAAAATTCATATAAATGTTTTGGCACCTAATGAACTCAAAAAATATAATTAGAATTTCTAAAAACATTTTTAATTTCCTCAAATAAATAGATTTTGTTTTCCAGAAAATAGAAAAATATTCCGAAAAATATGAAAATTTACCGAGCGCTTCTATAAGATATGTTAACATGTTTCAAACACATTTTGCACTTAGAAACACCATGCAACGGTATGAATGCAACAACCAAAGTGCCTCTAGGGCTCATTCCACTAGGTTTACGCTAATATAAAACAAATAATTCTCCATTTTTAGGAAAAAGAGAAAGGAAAGTGAAGAACTGAGAGAGTAACACCTGAATTTGGTGGATATTAGAAAAGAAATTTTACACCCCCAAATTCAGGGTGTTAGAGATAGTCTCATTGTAAGGAAAATGAAGTCCCCGGAGAAAGACAACAATCTTCCACTGCAAAATCTCCAAGAACTCTCATGTCTCACCACGCCTGCCATTGACTTTCAATTGGTATCTTTGAGACTACATTTAATATCATTTACATGTCTTCTCCAATATTTGATTAGGCTATATTTTCATATCTTATACTTCCATGTTGCTATACATGCATATATGGTTAATTCATATTCTGTTACCTATGCATAAGGAAGTTAGTCTAATCAAATCATGTCTTACACCTCTAATTTTCACATGTTTTTTCCTAAGTAGAAGATCTCTGTCAGGGGGAGTATTTCTTCGTCTCTAAAAAGGGGGAGAAATTTCTTTCTAAAAGAGAACACTCATTTAGGGGGAGTAATCATTTGATGGTAACCTACAAGCGGTTTCAATTGGTATCCTATAATTGGTATCATTTGACAATTTCTTTGTGAGGGCAAGTCTTATTTACTTCCTACATGCTTTTAATGTCTTCCTTTTTGGTGGTTGATGCCAAAGGGGGAGAAATTTAGGGACCAAAGCAATGAAAAATGTATCAAACACCAAACACCACCAATTTAAAATTTTAAAATCTGCAAGTGGCTTGTCAAGTGGTTTTGGTTATTTGGTCCAAAATAGGAAGTAAGTGAATTATGGAGTTAGGGGGAGGCTTAAGTCCATAATATCACATTGTGGGGACAAACATGCTTCCTAGCAAGTAGTTTGCATTCTTTCATTCAAATACTTGTATTATTTGCTTGCTTTGGTTGTGTTGTCATCAATCACCAAAAAGGGGGAGATTGTAAGGAAAATGGACCCTAGGCCATTTGGCTAATTGAGTTTTGGTGTTTGATGATTAACACAATCTGTGAACCAATAAGTTTTCCTAGTGTTTGTGTTTGTAGTTCACAGGATGCTGAAGTTACTTCGACTAAGGAATTGAGGAAAGCAACACCTCAAAAGAAGACATTAGGAAGATCCAAGAAAAGTCCAAGAACGAAGATGTGTGTTGCTTGCGGACTGTCTGTGCGTGGAGCACCGGACTGTCCGGTGGCACACTAGACTATCCGGTGACCACACGTTGGACTGTCCGGTGCACTAGGAACTGAAGCCCAACGGCTAGTTCCAGGTGGCACTGTGGAGGGAAGACCACCGGACTGTCCGGTGTGAAGTCTGGACGTCCGGTGTGAAAAGGTCTGTGTGCCAACGGTCACCTGCTCTGACAGACCAACGGCTAGGTGCACCGGACAAGGAACAGTGCGTTGTCCGGTGCACCACTGGACTGTCCGGTGTGACCGCAGAAAGCAGCAGCTTTCCTCCAATGGCTACTTTTGTGTTGGGTGCTATAAATACACCCCCAACCGGCCATTTCCAAGTGTGGGAGCCCAAGAGACATACCAAGGCATATAGTAGACATTTCCAAGTGCTCTTACACCCAAGTGCTTAATAAAATCACTTGGTGATTAGCGTAGGTGCTTTGCGAAGTGCTTAGGTTAGTTAGACCGCTTTAGCGCTTGCTCTAGGTGAACCCTAGTTAGTTGAGTGAGTTTTGTAAAACCACACAACCCCCGGCTCTACGGAGTTACTCGACCGAGGTGCTAGGCCCTCGCGTGGGCTTCCCTTTGCGTAGGGGCACCAACGAGGATTACTCGGGACCTTGCGCGGTTCCGGATACCTCGGTAAAAATACCGGCGTCATCCACGAGAGTTTGCATCTCTACCTTGCTCTTTAAGTTTCCGCATTTATATTAAGCATTTAAGTTTCAATCTTGTATTCATACTTATATAGTTTACATTGAAACTTAGTCATTGCGGTAGAGATAGCAACACTTAGACAAAACCTAGTTTGCACTCTCTAGTTTGATTATTTGCATAGGTTTTGCTCTAGGGATTTATTTGTGGCCTAGTTTAGTGAAAGTTTTAGAAGTCCTAATTCACCCCCCCTCTTAGGCGTCACCCATTTCCTACATATTACAAGATAAAAGCTCATTTGCCATAAGAAGATTATCATAGTCAATTTTAATCTTTGTATAATCTTCCTTTACTTTGACAAATCTATCTTTCAACTCTCTATTTGCTTCACTTAATTTTTCACACGTATCTTTGGCATCTTTTAGGGAGGTTTTGAGCTCATTTGCAGTGGATGACATAGTTTTATTTTCTTCTTTCATTTCTTCACTAGCTTTTACAACTATATCATACTTAGCAGTTAAAAATTCATTTTCATCCTTTAACTTATCACATTTAGCTTTTGACTTCCTAAATGATTTGAGTGTATTCTTTAAGTAAATCGGCTAATTCATCATAGGAAGGAGAAGCATACTCATCATCACTATCACTATCATTAATAATATCATTCTCAATTTGTACCTTCCGTTCACCTTTAGCCATGAGGCATAGGTGAGAAGTAGATGAGGGTGATGGTGGTGGTGAAGAGAAATCCCAGCGATAGCGGCAACTTTTTAATCATTCTCTTCTTCACTTGAAGAAGATCCGCTTGCAGATTCAATGTCAGTGAGCCAGTCACCAACAATATATGCCTTTCCATTTTTCTTCTTACGGAATCTTTTGTGCTTCCTTTCCTTTCTCTTGAAGAATTTCTTTTCATTTTTCTCATCATCACTGTCATCAACTTTCTTTCCCTTGAACTTGTTCTTCTTGGGCTTGTTGCATTGATGAGCAAGATGATCGAGTTCTCCACAATTATAGCAGTCCATCTCAGAGATGGGCTTTCTTTTGCTGGAGAAGAACTTCTTCTTTCTTGAATCAAACTTGATGTCTCCTCTATTGAGTTTCTTCAACATTTTGGTGGTCTTTCTCACCATCAAAGCAATGTTAGCATCAAGATCATCATCACTTGAGGATTCCTCCTCAATTTGCATTTTGGCTTTCCCTTTCTTTTCTTCATTGGCTTTGAGAGCCAAGTCTTTTCTCTTGGAAGAAGACCCATCCTTGTCATTTATGTGCATGTACATTTCATGAGCATTGATCTTTCCCAATATTGGTGTTGGAGTAGCAATTGAAAGATCCATTTGATGTAGCAACATGACAATGTGTCCATATTTGTCAATTGGGAGGACACTGAGAATCTTCCTCACAACATCTGGTTTTGAAATTTGGGTGAGCCCCAAGCCATTGACTTCCTCTACAAGAATGTTAAGGCGTGAGTACATATCATTGGCATTTCATTTGCAAGCATTTCAAAAAAATTTAATTTTTCATTGCAATGTGATATCTCTCCTCACGCTCACTTTTAGTCCCTTCATGTAGAGCACTAAATATCCATCCACAAATTATGAGCATTTCTATGATTTCTTACTCTATTAAAGTAACACCCCATTTTTTGGCTCCAAGTTTTGAAAACACTAAAACCTCTTAATCCCCCCCCCCCATTTTCATTTTAAGCCTTTTTAGCATTCTATTTCTCGTATGCATTAACCATGTTTGCTAGAAGCACATCACATGTGTAGCCTCACCTAGCACTTTGTTATACTCCTAGAAAGCCTTTTTATGAGTTTGAATTTGCATAAAAGAGTTGAAAATGGGAAAAGAAATTAGAAAAAGAAAAGAAAAAAAGATAAAACTTTCCCCCCCTAGCAGGGCCGATTCCGGCCCATACCCGCGGCCTCCCTCTCCCCGCGTGCGCGCTCTCCCTCCCCTCTCGGCCCACCACCGACCTGCTCCCTCGCGCGCGCTAGCCCGCCCCGCGTGCGTGCTCTCTCTCGCTGCGGCCCGACCCCACCCGCCAGCCCGCACTTGCCCTCGCTCTCTCGCGCCCACGCGTCGCTGACAAGCCGGCCCCGCCAGTCAGCCACCCTATCTCCCTCGCCGCGCACGGCTTCAGCGCGATCACCGACGGCCACCGTCCTCTTCTCCTCCCCGCCTGCACTCGCCGCACAGGGAAGTTCGGCATCGCTTCGTCCTCGCTCGCTGTGGTCGCGTCCTTGCACGACACCACCCCGCCGAGCGGTCCCGTTGCCGCTGATGTGCACCATTTACGCCGTTGCTGTGCACCTCACCGGCGTCCGCTTAACACCGCCGCTCCCCTCCCCTCGGGCGCCTATAAAAAGGGCCGCCCCGAGCTCCTCTATGCCCTGCACCGGCCTCAGCCACTCTTCTCCCCCTCCCCGAGCCTAATCGCGCCAGCTCCGCCACTCCTCCCTCCGCTCCGATAAGCCCCTCCTCCTCCCCGTCCCTCTTTGGTTGTTCAGTGAGCAATTCGCTAGGCTCAGCAGCTTCACCACCTCACCGCAAACTCGGAGCACTGCTCCCCTGCCCCTGCTCGCCACTCGAACCTCACTGGCGACGACTCCCGCCGTGGAGCTCTGCCACCCCACCGTGGCCAGCTCCCTCCCAGTCACATCTGGCAAAATTAGACCCACCCTTAAGCTCGCCAGCCTCTTCTCGTGCTATGGCACCTGCCCGATCCCCAGGAACCGGGCCACCGGCGCAGAGTCGCCGTTGAACCCGCCGGCGGCCGGTTTTTCCCCGCGGGTCGGCCGGTTCACCCCTCCCCCGTCAGCCGCTGACGCCGTCTCCCCTCTCGCTCTCTCTGGCACGTGGGCCCATAGCCGACACCGTCTCCTTGCGCGCCTGCGCCGTCTCTCGCCCATGGGCCATGCTGGGCCGGCACGCCCGTGCCCGCGAGCGGGTGCGCGCGGCTGGGCCGGAATCCTCCCCCTCGGCCCACCAGAGCCAAAAATCCTTTTCTTTTTCCTTTTCTTTCTTCTTTCTCCCATTTAGTCATATACATATATATATATATATATATATTGATACTTTATGTACCAAAAATTATCCAAACATTTTCTAAGTCACATAAAATGATGATGTTAGGAACTTGACACACTCCACCTAGTAACCACTATTTGATGTATTGTTTATTGCCTGTCTTGCTAGAAGAAGCGGGGACCGTCGATCAAGAACCCATAGGCCCGGAAGAAGGGCCGGAGCCCAACCTTCCGGAGATAGAACTTTCGTGCCACGAGAACTTCGATGAAGGCAAGTTCATCTTACCCTTGATGCATAAATTACCTATTCTTTCTACCACTACCTAAGCCTGGTTTTTGGGATGGTAACTCACTACCGGAATCGCGTTCTTTACCGAGTGTCTAAGACACTCGGCAAAGGCTATTTTACACTCGGCAAAGCCTTTGCCGAGTGTAACACTCGGCAAAGAACACTCGGCAAATATTTCATCGGCAAAGGGTTCTTTGTCGAGTACTTTTTTCGGACACTCGGCAAAGACTTTGCCGAGTGTCAAAAAGCACTCGGCAAAGAAAAACACTCGGCAAATTAAGAATCGAAAAAATTAAAAAAACAGCAAAAGATTTTTTTAATTCTAGGAACAACTCTCCAACCCTACCTATTACCTTACCCGTTGCCCTATCATTTTTCACTATTATTTTGAATCAAACTTATATGTTTTATAAATGGTAAGATTCGAACTCGCAACCTCTCTTTCGCGCATACCCTCATATACCACTACACTACTACACCAATTATGTCTATATTACGTTTTCATTCCCCATGTACTATAACAAATTAAGAGTAATTTGATTATTTAAGGCACTAAATGAGTTCATTTGAAAATGTGACCAACTATAAAGTTGCATAACTTTTTGAGATCTACAAGTTTTATTTTAATAGTTTCTACATCCGAGACCGTTTACAAAATTTGAATTTTAAATTTCAAAACTTCACACGAATTTTTCAATGATAAGATGATTTCAAATCAAAAAATTGTCAACTACAAAGTTTCATTACATTTCAAGATCTACAACTTTTATTTTGGTGGTTTTTCCATCCGAGACAGTTTGAAAAATTCAAATTCTAAAATTCAAACATAGTTTTGCATAACAAGATGATTCCAAACCAAAACATTGTCAACTACAAAGTTTCATAACTCTTCAATACCTACAACTTTAATGTTGGTGGTTTTTTCTTTCGAAGTCGTTTTCGAAATTCAAATTTTAAATTTTTTAAATTCAGACGTAGTTTTCGTTGACAATATGACTTCAAATGAAAAAGTTGTCAACTATAAACTTCTATAACTTCTCAAGATCTACAAAGTTTATTTTGATTGTTTGGTCATTTGTTTATCTCACATGATGGTTCTAACAATATGCAAAAATTCTATACGTCTCTCTTGTAGTTTCATAAACTACGAGAGAGATATAGGTTTTATGAACAAATTTATTTTTATTTTGTCATATGAAGAAATGTTCAATATATAAATTGTACATCATGATGAGTTATACAAATTTGTAGTTGACAACTTTTTCATTTGAATTAATTTACTACTTTAAAATGTGATTTTTAAATTGTCTTTGCCTAGTGTTGGAGAAAAAACACTCGGCAAAGAGCTCTTTGCCGAGTGTTGTATTTGTGACACTCGGCAAAGAGCCCTTTGCCGAGTGTCAAAAAAAGACACTCGGCAAAGAAACTCTTTGCCGAGTGTCAAAAATAAAAAACTCGGCAAAGAGCTTCTTCGCTGAGTGTTTTCTTTTACCGAGGGTTTTTTGCGTGGCACTCGGCAAAGAGCTTCTTTGCCGAGTGCCCGAAATAAAACACTCGGCAAAGAATATGGCACTCGGCAAAGAGTCAAATTCCGGTAGTGACTATGCATTGTGAGTTGAGAGTCAGCCTGCATTAAAGAATATACTTTTTGTCTACGAAAGATAAGTGGATTGGGGTCATGTTTTCAAAAGGAAAATGCTTTTCAAAATGTGTATGATGAAGGGTTATCACCCTCATCACCTTTTGAGGGGGATGATCAAGGACTTCCCCGGTGTGGGGAAGGGCCTTAAGGTGTTGGCTCAGCCAGGTTAGGTGTGAGCACGAAGGATTGTCCCTTTCACATAAGGACCGGTTTGTCATCTTTCACTACTTGTACTCATGACTAGTACAACCACTCGAGACGGTGTGGCCAGTCGCTTGATCCGAACTTGCACAGTCCGTACCCCAGGGTTAAGATGGCTGGGGAGCACCGGGAGGACAAGGAGGGGGAAAGTGTGTCCTAGTTTGGGCATGGTGGTGGCCTTGTTCCTTTCGGAATAACCGATAAGGTGAAGTCATGCAAGGAAGGAAAGAGTTTCGGTGTCGGATCTCATGGCAGTGAGATCGCAGAGCCGGACTAGTGGGTAAAGTGTACACCTCTGCGGAGTTTGAAACCTATTCGAATAGTCCGTGTCCACTGGTATGGACGAGTCTGGTGTGGTATGGCAATTAGTGTCTTTGGTTTTCCAAACAAAAAGGGGTGGGGAATACGTGTGTGTATGTGTTTTGGTAAGAAAAGATGATGCCACGGGAGTGGGAAGCTCAGTGGCGGTTGAATAAAAGAATATATATATATATAATACTTTCCTCTCTTTCATTCTGGGACTATACCAAGATGACATCTCTTTCTGAGAAAAAGATAAAGAGTGACTTGCAACTCCACTATACCAAGCATATATCACATAGGTCCATCTCTCCTTACGGGTTAGGATGGGCTTGCGGAATACGTAAGTATTCACCCAGCTCCTCATATGTTTTTCAGTGGCTGAAGACTTCTTTTCTGCGATGTTCGACTAGAAGGGGGCTGCATCTGCACCCAGTCTGCCTGTGGCTCGGGCTGGTTTACGCTTCGCTATTACCCAAGCTCCCTAGAGCTTACTTTTGGTATTGTAATAGATATTTCTATGTAAGAGTCTAATCTATCTGATGAAATGAATGTGGTTACTAGCCTCCTGGGACTAGTAATTGTATCACATTTGAGTCCCAAAGGACTGGGACACTTTAGGTGGTATCAGAGCCATAGGACTGGCTGTAGATCGTAGCCCTGACCTTACAAGCTTTCTCAAAAAAATTAACTTTTAAAGAGTCTCCCCTTCTTTCCCCCAAAATTTAACAAACTCTTCTTCTCTTAGCTACCAGATGGAGGGGGCATTTGTCCTAAAAACGTCCTACTGCTCGGAGGTAGAAGGGTTCCCTTACCTTCTTCGAGGTTGTGCACTTCGCCTGGGAGTCCGCAAGAAGCCGGAGTATGCCTGGAAGGAGTACCAAGAGAATGGAGTTGAGAAATGCTCCATGGTGATCTACCTCGGGGAAAGCCGAAGCTATCCAAACCACCCACCTTTCTAGATCACTGCCATTGGCAACCGCTTCCCTGACACTTGCCAAACTGCTGCGCTAAAAGCTCTCTGTCAGCTATGCCAAAACTATGACAAAGAAATTACCGAAACACCCCTCCGTTACTTCCCACCCACCAACAAAAATAGCCCCACTTGGAGGAAAAGACTCCAAGCCCTCTTAGGGAGAGAGCACAATGAGGATGACCCCACGGTAATCTACATGGCCGGATACCTTCACACCCTTGAAACCCATTTTGATGACCTTTTCTCCCACTGCACCCGCCTAACCTCCCGAGTAGAGAACCTGGAACAGCAGATCAAGGTACTGAAAGAAGAAAATGCTGCTCTTCAGAACAGCCTCGAGGAGGTAGAAGGGGAGGAAGCCAACACCCGTGAAGCATACAGGAGCCTGAAGAAGGACTATGCCAGGAGGCTGAAGCGCTTCACCCCCGTCAAAAAAATTCAGAAGCACTTCAAGAACCAAGGATGCTAGACCATCGAGGAGAAGAAAGAGGAGGAAGAGCCTCCATCACCAGTTGCCGCCCTAGGACTAGATAACCTCTCCGATGTCGAGGAGGTGTCTTTAGCTAGCCTCGATGAGATCCTTAAAGAGTTTGGGGACGTTCTAGCAGGTGACGCGCAGGCATAATGTAGTCCGAGCTTTCTGTCATGCTTGTAATGAACTTGCTGAATGAATAAAACAAAATGGTTGTTCAAAAAAATGACATATGCATAGTAGTGATCCCTTTTTCCTCTGGCAGATGGTCTCGGATAGAACGATGCCTACAGCCTCAGGGATCGAGGCAAGGCTTCCCCTAGGCAATGAAGGAGAAGGCAGGGGGAAGAGAGTGAGACTCACCTTCCTGCACCTCCGATGATGCCACTAGACTTAGCCCAAGTGCTAGCCAACCAGACCCGACTCATTGAAGCCCTCACTAGAAGCCTGGATAACCAGCGTCCGAACGAAGGAAGACCTCAGGACAAGATGGGAAAGTTCTTAAGGCTCAAGCCTCCCATGTTCGCAGGATCAAGCAACCCGCTCGAAGCTGATGATTGGCTACGCACTGTCAAGAGAAAGCTAGAAGCAACCGGATGCCTTGAAGATCAGCTCGTTCAGCTGGCTACCCACCAACTCTCTGGGATGGCCCTATCCTGGTGGGATACCTTCAGTGCTGCTGTGGGAAATGCCACTTGGGCAGAGTTTCAGACTGCTTTCCGCGAGCATCATGTGCCCACGGGGATCGTCCAGCTCAAGGAAGAGGAATTCCATGAACTAACTCAAGGAGGGCGAACTATCAGCGAGTACATCCACAAGTTCACCGAGTTAGCCCGTTATGCACCAGAAGATGTGAGTATAGAGGTCAAGAAGATGGCCCGTTTCCTCAAAGGGTTAAGACCAGAACTCAAGACTATCCTTGCCAGTCAAGACTATCATAGCTTCTCTCACCTCTCAAATAAAGCCATCCAAGTGGAAAGAGCTCGAGAAGAAGAAAGAGGCCACCTCAAGAGGAAATTTCAATTTCTCCGATCTCAACAACAAGAAAGGCACCAGAATACTCGATCCTTTGGCTTTCCACCCAAAGGGCAGAACTTTAACAAGCTAGCAGGGTCTGCTCCACCGCGTTACAGCTAGCCAAGTCAAAACTCCTTCTGCACTCAGTCCGTAGCCAGCAACCAGCCTCCGGCCAATGCTTGTTGGCACTGTGGTGATCCCCGCCACTTCAAGAACAACTGCCCGCAGCTGAAGCCCACGGCATTAGCCTTCTCCAACTCGGTGAATGGCCCCAAGAACGTTCCAGCGCCAGCACCCAAGGCACCTTCCACAAACAGTCAGGTGAGCAAGCAGCAGTTCCACAACCGAGCCCAAGTGAACCACATCGACGCCCAGGAAGCCCAGCAGGCACCTGGAGTAGTACTCGGTGAGTTTTTAGTAGAATTTACCCCTGCCACAGTACTTTTTGATCTTGGAGCATCCCATTCTTTCATAGCCACTAATTTTGTGGAAAAGCATGGCATTCCAACTACACTGTTAGAAGTTCCCTTGATCACTCGAACCCTAGGGTCAGACCTTCTATGCCACCTCAAGTGTTCCCAAATCAGAATTCTTTTAAGTGGGGTAGTGTTCTTGGCAGACCTAGCAGTAATACCTTCACAGGGAATTGATGTAATCCTGGGAATGGACTGGTTATCCCGGCACGAGGGCATCATAGGATGCGCAGATAAGACAGTTCTTCTCACCGATCACCAAGGGAAGTCAGTTTCTTGTCAAGCCCAACCGACGACTCAAGACCCAATGGTATTCAGTCTATCAGTAGAAAGTGTATCCGTGGTTGAAGAATTCATGGATGTGTTTCTAGAGGAGTTACCAGGAATGCCTCCAGAAAGAGAAGTGGAGTTCTATATTGACCTTTTTCTAGGAACGGCACCAATTGCAAAAAGACCGTACCGAATGGCACCTACAGAGTTAGCAGAGCTAAAAACGCAAATTGCAGAGCTTCAGCAGAAAGGCTTCATCCGTCCAAGCTCATCACCGTGGGGAGCCCCAGTCTTGTTTGTCACCAAGAAAGATGGAAGCATGAGGATGTGTATTGACTACAGGTCCTTAAATGAAGTCACAATCAAGAACAAGTATCCCTTACCTCAGATCGATGACCTCTTCGATCAACTCCAAGGAGCCCAATATTTCTCAAAGATTGATCTAAGATCAGTATACCATCAGCTGAGAGTCAAAGAAGGAGATATTCAAAAAACTGCCTTTGTTACCCGGTATGGCCAGTATGAGTTCACAGTAATGCCGTTCGGCCTAACCAACGCACCTGCCTTCTTCATGAACCTCATGAACAAGATATTCATGAAGGAGTTGGATAAGTTTGTCGTAGTCTTTATTGACGACATTCTAGTCTACTCAAAGCACAGAGAGGAGCATAAACATCATCTCCGAGTCGTCCTTGGAAGGCTTAGAGCACATCAACTCTATGCCAAGTTAAGTAAATGTGAATTTTGGCTAGAAAAGATCACCTTCCTTGGGCACATCTTGATAGCAAAAGGAATAGAAGTGGATCCTTCTAAAGTGGAAGTAGTGTCCAAATGGAAGCAACCTACCAACGTCAGTGAAATCCGAAGCTTTCTGGGTATGGCAGGATATTACCGTTGCTTCATCAAGAGATTTTCCAGCATTGCCAAGCCAATGTCAGAGCTTCTCAAGAAAGATAATAAATTCTTTTGGACCCCGAAATGTGAAGAAAGTTTCCAAGAGATAAAGAAAAATCTTACAACCTCACCTGTGTTGGCATTACCAGATATCCACCAGGGTTTTGTAATTTTCTATGATGCATCAAGGCAAGGCTTAGGATGTGTACTTATGCAGAATGAGAAGGTTATTGCTTATGCATCTCGGCTACTCAAGCCGCATGAGCAAAATTACCCGACACATGATTTGGAACTAGCAGCCATAGTGCATGCCCTGAAAATATGGAGGCACTACCTAATCGGAAACAAGTGTGATGTATTCACAGACCACAAGAGTCTGAAGTACATCTTCACTTAGCCAGATCTCAACCTCCATCAGCGAAGATGGTTAGAGCTGATCAAAGACTACAACCTCGAAGTGCATTATCACCCAGGAAAAGCAAATGTAGTGGCCGATGCCCTCAACAGGAAGCCTTTCGGGAAAAGGCAACAGATTTTCTTGAAGACTGGAAGAAAGAATCTGCTCTACTCAATGCTTGTTTAGGAGAAAGTGGCAGCCTAGAGGTTAAGCCATTACTAGAGGACCGCATCTGCAAGGCTCAGCTCCTAGATGTAGAGACAATAATGCTTGTGGCAAGAACCAACAAGGAACAACCCTCATACTTCAGGGCAGATGAGAAAGGAACCCTCTGGTTTAAAGACTGCTTATGTGTACCCAAGGGAGAGGCCAGAGAAATTCTACAGGATGAGGCCCATAGCTCGGCTTACTCTATTCATCCGGGATCCACTAAGATGTACCTGGACCTCAAAACCAAATACTGGTGGAAAGGGATGAAGAAGGACATAGCTCAGCATGTGGCACAATGTGACACGTGCCAGCGAACCAAGGCAGAACATCAGAAACCTGCAGGACTTTTGCAACCTCTCCCAATACCTGAATGGAAGTGGGAAGAGATAGGAATGGACTTCGTGGTCGGACTACCCCGATCCCCGAAAGGGAATGACTCCATCTGGGTCATAATTGACCGATTCTCCAAGGTAGCTCACTTCATCCCGGTAAAGACTACCTACGGAGGAGCCACACTTGCTCAGTTATACCTTAAGGAAATAGTCAGACTGCATGGCATTCCTCAAAGAATCGTATCAGACAGGGGAACGCAGTTTACCTTGAAATTCTGGATGAGTCTACAGCAAGCTATGGGTACCAAGTTAGACTTCAGCACTGCCTACCACCCTCAGTCAGATGGACAAACAGAAAGAGTCAACAAGGTCCTTGAAGACCTGTTGAGAGCCTATGCTCTGACCTTTGGCAGAAATTGGGAATCCAGTTTGCCGTATGCAGAATTCTCTTACAACAACAGTTACCAAGCTAGCATCAAGATGTCACCCTTCGAAGCTCTTTATGGGAGAAGATGCCAAACCCCACTGATGTGGTCTAATGTAGGGGAAAAGGCCTTGGAAGGACCTGCCTTCGTCAAGGAGGCAGAAGAGAAAGTTGCCATGATCCGCAAGAGATTACTCGAAGCCTAGAGTCGGTAGAAGAGTTACGCTGACAACAGGAGAAGGGAACTCAATTTCTAGGAAGGAGATTTCGTCTATCTCAAGGTCTCCCTAATGCGCGGAGTCAGAAGATTTCAAGCGAAAGGGAAACTGGCTCCGCGATATGTCGGCCCCTACCCTATTATTGGTAGAGTAGGACCAGCAGCTTACCGTCTCCAGTTGCCAGAATCCATGTCAGATATCCACAATGTGTTTCATGTCTCCTAGCTCAGGAAATGCTTGAAAGTGCCAGAGAGCCATATCACAGGAGAGTCAGTACAGATTCAGGAGGATCTGCAATACCAAGAGAAACCAGTAAAGATTCTTGACACAGCTGTTCGGAAGACCCGGAACTCAGAAGTTAGGCTCTGTAAAGTCCAGTGGAGCAGAGATGGTGAAGAAGAGGCAACCTGGGAAAGTGAGGACTCTTTGAGGAAGGAATATCCTTACGTTTTCTCCAACCCAGCCTGAATCTCGAGGGCAAGATTCCTTTAAGTGGGGTAGGTCTGTAACACCCCGGTTTTTGGCTCCAGGTTTTGAAAACTCTAAAACCTCTTAAACCCCCCCCCCATTTTCATTTTAAGCCTTTTTAGCATTCTATTTCTCGTATGCATCAACCATGTTTGCTAGAAGCACATCACATGTGTAGCCTCACCTAGCACTTTGTTATACTCCTAGAAAGCCTTTTTTATGAATTTGAATTTGCATAAAGGAGTTGAAAATGGGAAAAGAAATTAGAAAAAGAAAAAAAAGATAAAACCTCCCCCCCTAGCTGGGCCGATTCCGGCCCATACCCGCAGCCTCCCTCTCCCCCCACGCGCGCTCTCCCTCCCCTCTCGGCCCACCTCCGGCCTGCTCCCTCGCTCGCGTCAGCCCGCCCCGCGTGCGCGCTCTCTCTCGCTGCGGCCCGACCCCACCCGCCAGCCCACACTCTGAAATTCGCCTAGAGGGGGGTGAATAGGGCGAAACTGAAATTTACAAAATTAATCACAACTACAAGCCGGGTTAGCGTTAGAAATAATAATGAGTCCGAGAGAGAAGGTGCAAAACAAATCGCAAACGAATGAAGAGTGACACGCGGATTTATTTTACCGAGGTTCGGTTCTTGCAAACCTACTCCCCGTTGAGGAGGTCACAAAGGCCGGGTCTCTTTCAACCCTTACCCTCTCTCAAACGATCCCGCGGACCGAGTGAGCTTCTCTTCTCAAATCAAAACCGGGAACAAAACTTCCCCGCAAGGACCACCACACAATTGGTGTCTCTTGCCTTGATTACAAGTGAGCTTTGATCACAAGAACAAGTGAGAAAGAAAAGAAGCAATCCAAGCGCAAGAGCTCAAAAGAACACGGCAAATCTCTCTCGCTAATCACTAAGGCCTTGTGTGGAATTGGAAAGGATTTGATCACTTGAGTGTGTCTAGAATTGAATGCCTAGCTCTTGTAAGTGGTTGAGAAGTGGAAAACTTGCATGACTTGAATGTGGGGTGGTTGGGGTATTTATAGCCCCAACCACCAAACTAGCCGTTTGGTGGAAGCTGTCTGTCGTATGGTGCACCGGACAGTCCGGTGCACACCGGACATGTCCGGTGCGACAGCCACGTCACCAGGCCGATAGGGTTCCGACCGTTGGAGCTCTGACTTCTGGGCCCGTCTTGATGTCCGGTGGCGCACCGGACATGAACTGTAGGGTGTCCGGTGCGCCAGCATGGGCGTGCCTGACCTCTGCGCGCGCTGGCGCGCATTTAATGCGCTGCAGGTAGCCGTTGGCGCCTGAAGTAGCCGTTGCCCCGCTGTTACACCGGACAGTCCGGTGTACACCGGACATGTCCGGTGAATTATAGCGGAGCAGCCGTTGCGAATTCCCGAGACTGGCGAGTTCAGAGCCGCGTCCTCTTGGAGCACCGGACACTGTCCGATGTACACCGGACAGTCCGGTGAATTATAGCGCGCCGGTTCTGAGAATTCCCGAAGGTGAAGAGTTGAAGTCGATCTTCCCTGGTGCACCGGACACTGTCCGGTGGCACACCGGACAGTCCGGTGCACCCGACCAGGGTGCCTTTGGTTGTCCCTTTGCTCCTTTGTTTGAACCCTTTTTCTTGGTCTTTTTATTGGCTTATGGTGAACCTTTGTACCTGTAGAACTTAAAAACTTGGGCAAACTAGTTAGTCCAATTATTTGTGTTGGGCAATTCAACCACCAAAATTAGTATAGGAAATAGGTGTAAGCCTAATTCCCTTTCAATCTCCCCCTTTTTGGTGATTGATGCCAACACAAACCAAAGCAAGTATAGAAGTGCATAATTGAACTAGTTTGCAAAATGTAAGTGCAAAGGTTACTTAGAATTTGAGCCAATAAATATTACTTACTAGATATGCATGGATTGTTTCTTTATTTTTAACATTTTGGACCACGCTTGCACCATAAGTTTTGTTTTTGCAAATTCTTTTTGTAAATCCTTTTCAAAGTCCTTTTGCAAAATAGTCAAAGGTAAATGAATAAGATTTTGCTAAGCATTTTCAAGTTTTGAAATTTTCTCCCTTGTTTGAAATGCTTTTCCTTTGACTAAACAAAACTCCCCCTCAATAAATTTCTCCTCTTAGTGTTCAAGAGGGTTTTAAGATATCAATTTTGAAAATACTACTTGCTCCCCCTTTTGAACACAATAGGATACCAATTTGAAATTTACCAATTGAAAATCATTTTTTAAAATTAGGGTGGTGGTGCGGTCCTTTTGCTTTGGGCTCATACTTTCTCCCCCTTTGGCATGAATCGCCAAAAACGGATACTTTGAGTGAAATATAAGCCCTATTCTAATTACTTTCTCCCCTTTGGCAAATAAAACATATAAGTGAAGATTATACCAAAGATGGAGAGTGATGCGGAGCGACGGCGAAGGATGAGTAGTAGAGTGGAGTGGAAGCCTTTGTCTTCGCCGAAGACTCCAATTCCCTTTCAATATACCTATGACTTGGTTTGAAATACACTTGAAAACACATTAGTCATAGCATATATAAAAGAGACATGATCAAAGGTATACTAGTGAGCTATGTGTGCAAATTAGCAAAAGAAATTCCTAGAATCAAGAATATTGAGCTCAAGCCTAAGTTTGGTAAAAGTTTGTTCATCGAGTGGCTTGGTAAAGATATCGGCTAATTGATCTTTAGTGTTAATGTATGAAATCTCGATATCCCCCTTTTGTTGGTGATCCCTAAGAAAATGATACCGAATGGCTATGTGTTTAGTGCGGCTATGCTCAACGGGATTATCTGCCATGCGGATTGCACTCTCATTATCACATAGAAGAGGAACTTTGGTTAATTTGTAACCATAGTCCCACAGGGTTTGCCTCATCCAAAGCAATTGCGCGCAACAATGGCCTGCGGCAATATACTCGGCTTCGGCGGTAGAAAGAGCGACCGAATTTTGCTTCTTTGAAGCCCAAGACACCAAGGATCTTCCCAAGAACTGGCAAGTCCCCGATGTGCTCTTCCTATTGATTTTGCACCCCGCCCAATTGGCATCCGAATAACCAATCAAATCAAATGTGGATCCCCGAGGGTACCAAAGCCCAAACTTAGGAGTATAAGCCAAATATCTCAAGATTCGTTTTACAGCCGTAAGGTGTGATTCCTTAGTGTCGGCTTGGAATCTTGCACACATGCAAACGGAAAGCATAATGTCTGGTCGAGATGCACATAAATAGAGTAATGAACCAATCATCGACCGGTATACCTTTTGATCGACGGATTTACCTCCCGTGTCGAGGTCGAGATGCCCATTGGTTCCCATGGGTGTCTTGATGGGCTTAGCATCCTTCATTCCAAACTTGGTTAGAATGTCTTGAGTATACTTCGTTTGGCTAATGAAGGTGCCCTCTTGGAGTTGCTTGACTTGGAATCCTAGAAAATACTTCAACTCCCCCATCATTGACATCTCGAATTTTTGTGTCATGATCCTACTAAATTCTTCACATGTAGATTCGTTAGTAGACCCAAATATAATATCATCAACATAAATTTGGCATACAAACAAATCATTGTCAAGAGTTTTAGTGAATAAAGTAGGATCGGCTTTGCCGACTTTGAAGCCATTAGCAATAAGGAAATCTCTTGGGCATTCATACCATTGCTTGAGCCAATAAAGCGCCTTAGAGAGCCTATAGACATGGTTAGGGTACTCACTATCTTCAAAGCCGGGAGGTTGCTCAACATAGACCTCTTCCTTGATTGGTCCGTTGAGGAAGGCACTCTTCACGTCCATTTGATAAAGCTTGAAGCCATGGTAAGTAGCATAGGCCAATAATATGCGAATGGACTCAAGCCTAGCTACGGCTGCATAGGTTTCACCAAAATCCAAACCTTCGACTTGTGAATACCCCTTGGCCATGAGTCGAGCTTTGTTCCTTGTCACCACACCATGCTCGTCTTGCTTGTTGCGGAAGACCCACTTGGTTCCTACAACATTTTGATTAGGACGTGGAACTAAATGCCATACCTCATTCCTGGTGAAGTTGTTGAGCTCCTCTTGCATCGCCATCACCCAATCCGAATCTTGAAGTGCTTCCTCTACCATGTGTGGCTCAATAGAGGAAACAAAAGAGTAATGCTCACAAAAATGTGCAACATGAGATCGAGTGGTTACCCCCTTATGAATGTCGCTGAGGATGGTGTCGATGGGGTGATCTCGTTGGATTGCTTGGTGGACTCTTGGGTGTGGCGGCCTTGGTTCTTCAATCTCCTTGTCTTCATCATTTGCATCTCCCCCTTGATCATTGCCGTCATCTTGAGGTGGCTCATCATTTTGTTCTTCCTCTTTATCAACTTGAGCCTCGTCCTCATTTTGGGTTGGTGGAGATGCTTGCGTGGAGGAGGATGGTTGATCTTGTGCATGTGGAGGCTCTTCGAATTCCATAGGACACACATACCCAATGGACATGTTCCTTAGCGCGATGCACGGAGCCTGTTCTTCACCTATCTCATCAAGATCAACTTGCTCTACTTGAGAGCTGTTAGTCTCATCAAACACAACGTCACAAGAAACTTCAGCTAGTCCTGAGGACTTGTTAAAGACTCTATATGCCCTTGTGTTTGAATCATATCCTAGTAAAAAGCCTTCTATAGTCTTAGGAGCAAATTTTGATTTTCTACCTCTTTTAACAAGAATAAAGCATTTGCTACCAAAGACTCTAAAATATGAAATATTGGGCTTTTTACCGGTTAGGAGTTCATAGGATGTCTTCTTGAGGATTCGGTGTAGATATAACCAGTTGATGGCGTAGCAAGCGGTGTTGACCGCCTCGGCCCAAAACCGATCTGGTGTCTTGTACTCATCAAGCATGGTTCTTGCCATGTCCAATAGAGTTCGATTCTTCCTCTCCACTACATCATTTTGTTGTGGAGTGTAGGGAGAAGAGAACTCATGCTTGATGCCCTCCTCCTCAAGGAAGCCTTCTATTTGTGAGTTCTTGAACTCCGTCCCATTGTCGCTTCTAATTTTCTTGATCCTTAAGCCAAACTCATTTTGAGCTCGTCTTAAGAATCCCTTTAAGGTCTCTTGGGTATGAGATTTTTCCTGCAAAAAGAACACCCAAGTGAAGCGAGAATAATCATCCACAATAACTAGACAGTACTTACTCCCGCCGATGCTTATGTAAGCGATCGGGCCGAATAGGTCCATGTGTAGGAGCTCCAGTGGCCTGTCACTTGTCATGATGTTTTTGTGTGGATGATGAGTGCCAACTTGCTTCCCGGCTTGGCATGCGCTACAAATCCTGTCTTTCTCAAAATGAACATTTGTTAGTCCTAAAATGTGTTCTCCCTTTAGAAGCTTATGAAGATTCTTCATTCCAACATGAGCTAGTCGGCAGTGCCAGAGTCAACCCATGTTAGTCTTAGCAATTAAGCAAGTGTCGAGTTCAGCTCTATCAAAATCTACCAAGTATAGCTGACCCTCTAACACTCCCTTAAATGCTATTGAATCATCACTTCTTCTAAAGACAGTGACACCTACATCAGTAAATAGACAGTTGTAGCCCATTTCACATAATTGCGAAACGGAAAGCAAATTGTAATCTAGTGAATCAACAAGAAAAACATTGGAAATGGAATGGTCAGGAGATATAGCTATTTTACCCAAACCTTTGACCAAACCTTGGTTTCCATCCCCGAATGTGATAGCTCGTTGGGGATCTTGGTTTTTCTCGTAGGAGGAGAACATCTTCTTCTCCCCTGTCATGTGGTTTGTGCACCCGCTGTCGATGATCCAACTTGAGCCCCCGGATGCATAAACCTACAAAACAAGTTTAGTTCTTGACTTTAGGTACCCAAACGGTTTTGGGTCCTTTGGCATTAGAAACAAGAACTTTGGGTACCCAAACACAAGTCTTGGAGCCCTTGTGTTTGCCCCCAACAAACTTGGCAACCACCTTGCCGGATTTGTTAGTCAAAACATAAGATGCATCAAAAGTTTTAAATGAAATGCCACGATCATTTGATGCACTAGGAGTTTTCTTTCTAGGCAACTTAGCACGGTTTGGTTGCCTAGAGCTAGATGTCTCACCCTTATACATAAAAGCATGGTTAGGGCCAGAGTGAGACTTCCTAGAATGAATTCTCCTAATTTTCCTCTCGGGATAACCGACAGGGTACAAAATGTAACCCTCGTTATCCTGAGGCATGGGAGCCTTGCCCTTAATAAAGTTAGACAAATTTTTAGGAGGGGCATTAAGTTTGACATTGTCTCCCCCTTGGAAGCCAATGCCATCCTTGATGCCAGGGCGTCTCCCATTATAGAGCATACTTCTAGCAAATTTAAATTTTTCATTTTCTAAGTTATGCTCGGCAATTTTAGCATCTAATAATGCTATATGATCATTTTGTTGTTTAATTAAAGCCATGTGATCATGAATAGCATCAATATCAATATCTCTACATCTAGTACAAATAGACACATGCTCAATAGTAGATGTAGAGGGTTTGCAAGAATTAAGTTCAACAATCTTAGCACGCAAAATATCATTGTTATCTCTAAGATTGGAAATTGTAACATTGCAAACATCTAATTCTTTAGCCTTAGCAATCAATTTCTCATTCTCATTTCTAAGGCTAGCAATAAAGACATTCAACTCATCAATCCTAGCAAGTAAATCAACATTATCATCTCTAGGATTGGAAGTTGAAATAGTACAAACATGTGAATCAACCTTAGCTAGCAATTTAGCATTCTCATTTCTAAGGTTGTCAATGGTCTCATGGCAAGTGCTTATCTCACTAGATAATTTTTCACATTTTTCAACTTGTAGAGCATAAGCATTTTTAACCTTAACATGCTTTTTGTTTTCCTTAATAAGGAAGTCCTCTTGAGAGTCCAAGAGATCATCCTTCTCATGAATAGCACTAATCAATTCATTTAATTTTTCCTTTTGTTGCATGTTTAGGTCGGCAAAAAGGGTACGCAAATTATCTTCCTCATCACTAGCATTATCATCACTAGAGGACTCATATTTAGTGGAGGATTTGGATTTAACCTTCTTCCTTTTGCCGTCCTTGGCCATGAGGCACTTGTGGCCGACGTTGGGGAAGAGAAGACCCTTGGTGACGGCGATGTTGGCGGCGTCCTCGTCGGAGGAGGAGTCGGTGGAGCTCTCGTCGGAGTCCCACTCGCGGCACACGTGGGCATCGCCGCCCTTCTTCTTGTAGTGTCTCTTCTTTTCCTTTCTTCTCCCCTTCTTGTCGTCGTCCCTGTCACTATCACTAGATAATGGACATTTAGCAATAAAATGACCGGGCTTACCACACTTGTAGCACACTTTCTTGGAGCGGGGCTTGTAGTCTTTCCCCCTCCTTTGCTTGAGGATTTGACGAAAGCTCTTGATGATGAGCGCCATCTCCTTGTTGTCGAGCTTGGAGGCGTCGATGGGTGTTCGACTTGGTGTAGACTCCTCCTTCTTCTCCTCCGTCGCCTTGAATGCAACCGGTTGTGCCTCGGGTGTGGAGGAAGTGCATTGCTCGATGATTTTCTTTGAGCCTTTAATCATTAGCTCAAAGCTTACAAATTTACCTATCACTTCCTCGGGGGACATTAGCTTATATCTAGGATCACCTCGAATTAATTGAACTTGTGTAGGGTTAAGGAATACGAGGGATCTAAGAATAACCTTGACCATCTCATGGTCATCCCACTTTTCGCTCCCGAGGTTGCGCACTTGGTTCACCAAGGTCTTCAAGCAGTTGTACATTGCTTGTGGATCCTCCCCTTGGTGAAGCATGAAGCGACCAAGCTCCCCCTCGATCGTCTCCCGCTTGGTGATCTTGGTCACCTCGTCTCCCTCGTGCGCGGTCTTGAGTACGTCCCAAATTTCCTTCGCACTTTTTAGCCCTTGCACCTTGTTATACTCCTCTCGACTTAGAGAGGCGAGGAGTATAGTGGTTGCTTGGGAGTTAAAGTGGTGGATTTGGGCCACCTCGTCCGAGTCGTAGTCTTCATCCCCTACGGATGGTACCTGTACACCAAACTCAACAACATTCCATATGCTTGTGTGGAGTGAGGTTAGATGGTGCCTCATTTTGTCACTCCACATGTTATAATCTTCACCGTCAAAAACCAGTGGTTTGCCTAATGGAACGGAGAGTAAAGGAGTACGCTTTGAGGGGTAGCGTAGGGGGATCTTACTATACTTCTTGCGCTCTTGGCGCTTAGAAGTGACGGACGGTGCATCGGAGTCGGAGGTCGATGTTGATGAAGTGTCGGTCTCGTAGTAGACCACTTTCCTCATCCTCTTGTGCTTGTCGCCTCTCCGATGCGACTTGTGGGAAGAGGATTTCTTCTCCTTCCCTTTCTCTTTGTTGGAGGAGCTCTTTTTCTTCTCCCTCGTCTTGGTGCGGGACTCTTCCGATGAAGTGCTCCCGTGACTCGTAGTGGGCTTGTCGCCGGTCTCCATCTCCCTCTTGGTGTGATCTCCCGACATCACTTCGAGCGATTAGGCTCTAATGAAGCACCGGGCTCTGATACCAATTGAAAGTCGCCTAGAGGGGGGTGAATAGGGCGAAACTGAAATTTACAAAATTAATCACAACTACAAGCCGGGTTAGCGTTAGAAATAATAATGAGTCCGAGAGAGAGGGCGCAAAACAAATCGCAAACGAATGAAGAGTGACACGCGGATTTGTTTTACCGAGGTTCGGTTCTTGCAAACCTACTCCCCGTTGAGGAGGTCACAAAGGCCGGGTCTCTTTCAACCCTTACCCTCTCTCAAACGATCCCGCGGACCGAGTGAGCTTCTCTTCTCAAATCAAAACTAGGAACAAAACTTCCCCGCAAGGACCACCACACAATTGGTGTCTCTTGCCTTGATTACAAGTGAGCTTTGATCACAAGAACAAGTGAGAAAGAAAAGAAGCAATCCAAGCGCAAGAGCTCAAAAGAACACGGCAAATCTCTCTCGCTAATCACTAAGGCCTTGTGTGGAATTGGAGAGGATTTGATCACTTGAGTGTGTCTAGAATTGAATGCCTAGCTCTTGTAAGTGGTTGAGAAGTGGAAAACTTGCATGACTTGAATGTGGGGTGGTTGGGGGTATTTATAGCCCCAACCACCAAACTAGTCGTTTGGTGGAAGCTGTCTGTCGTATGGTGCACCGAACAGTCTGGTGCACACCGGACATGTCCGGTGCGACAGCCACGTCACCAGGCCGATAGGGTTCCGACCGTTGGAGCTCTGACTTCTGGGCCCGTCTTGATGTCCGGTGGCGCACCGGACATGAACTGTAGGGTGTCCGGTGCGCCAGCATAGGCGTGCCTGACCTCTGCGCGCGCTGGCGCGCATTTAATGCGCTGCAGGTAGCCGTTGGCGCCTGAAGTAGCCGTTGCCCCGCTGTTACACCGGACAGTCCGGTGTACACCGGACATGTCCGGTGAATTATAGCGGAGCAGCCGTTGCGAATTCCCGAGACTGGCGAGTTCAGAGCCGCGTCCTCTTGGAGCACCGGACACTGTCCGGTGTACACCGGACAGTCCGGTGAATTATAGCGCGCCGGTTCTGAGAATTCCCGAAGGTGAAGAGTTGAAGTCGATCTTCCCTGGTGCACCGGACACTGTCCGGTGGCACACCGGACAGTCCGGTGCACCCGACCAGGGTGCCTTCGGTTGTCCCTTTGCTCCTTTGTTTGAACCCTTTTTCTTGGTCTTTTTATTGGCTTATGGTGAACCTTTGTACCTGTAGAACTTATAAACTTGGGCAAACTAGTTAGTCTAATTATTTGTGTTGGGCAATTCAACCACCAAAATTAGTATAGGAAATAGGTGTAAGCCTAATTCCCTTTCACACTCGCCCTCGCTCTCTCGCGCCCACGCGTCGCTGACAAGCCGGCCCCGCCGGTCAGCCACCCTATCTCCCTCGCCGCGCACGGCTTCAGTGTGATCACCGACGGCCACCGTCCTCTTCTCCTCCCTGCCTGCACTCGCCGCATAGGGAAGTTCAGCACCGCTTCGTCCTCGCTCGCTGTGGTCGCGTCCTTGCACGGCACTGCCTCGCCGAGCGGTCCCGTCGCCGCCGCTGTGCACCATTTACGTCGTTGCTGTGCACCTCACCGGCGTCCGCCTAACACCGCCGCTCTCCTCCCCTCGGGCGCCTATAAAAAGGGCCGCCCCGAGCTCCTCTATGCCCTGCACCGGCCTCGGCCACTCTTCTCCCCCTCTCCGAGCCTAATCGCGCCAGCTCCGCTGCTCCTCCCTCCGCTCCGATAAGCCCCTCCTCCTCCCCCTCCTCTCTCTGGTTGTTCAGTGAGCAATTCGCTAGGCTCAGCTGTTGGGGCCATGCTCCGTCATGCCGAAGGTCCCGTAGAAAGAAGCAGCTTCGGCGGAAGCTGTCCGCAGGAGATGACCGAAGGTTCCTCTTCATGAAGCTTCGGTATAACAAACCGACTTAAAGATAGAATGACCTTTCAATCCATAAAGGTCTGAGTCAATGTTGTAAACTTTTATGAGGGGCACAATTGTAATTCTTCACAGGCTGTGTCCTGTGTCTATAAATAGATGAACAGTACCCCCGTACTGTTCATGCTGACTGGTACACGCTCTTGCATCGCGCTTGTATCTTTGTCTTTTGCCAAGCCGAAGGTACAAATGTAATTCAATATTGCTCTTATTCTTTCATGATTATATAATAAAAGACATGTAATAATGTTATATGATTATTCACGTTATTCTTTCACGTTTCATATGCTTCTCCTTTTATCGATATAAATTATAATGATGAAGGTATGTCCTTCATGACCTTCGTCTGAAGATCGTTATATCCTGAGGGAAATAACACTTCGAAGGACGAAGAATATTTACCATTAACTTTTTTCTGTGTTGCCTTGTTCTTAATTCGTAGCAGTTGAGAACAAGTCCCCAACATTGGCGCCCACCTCCGGTGAACTCACTTCCACTTTTTTGAGCTGATGGCTTCGTTCAACGATCAAGCTGGAGCTGCTTCGGCTCCGAAGCTGCTGTTCCCGATAACAGGCGGTTCATGTTCAGAGCCAGCCAACAAGAAGCAGAAGAAGGAAGCACAGAGAAGGGTACAGCATGTTGGGGTGCAAGGACCCTTCATCAAGTCGAGATGGTCTCACATTCCTATTACCTTCTCCCAAGAGGACCTTCAACTCAAGGATTACCCACACAACGATGCCATGGTTATCTCTTGTGTTATCAAAGGATTTCTGGTTCACAATGTCTTAGTTGATACAGGCAGTGCAGCTGATATCATATTTGCTAAGGCCTTCAGGCAAATGCAAGAGCCAGAAGATAAGATTCATGATGCTACGCACCCTCTCTGTGGCTTCGGAGGAAGACAGATTGTAGCGCTGGGCAAGATCACCATGTCAGTGACCTTCGGGTTCATCAACAACACTAGAACTGAGCAAGTTGTGTTTGACATTGTTGACATGGAATACCCTTACAATGCAATTATTGGCCGTGGCACCCTCAATGCTTTCGAAGCAATTCTTCATCCTGCCTATCTTTGCATGAAGATACCTTCGGATCAAGGACCCATCGCTATTCATGGAAGTCAGGAAGCTGCCAGAAGGGCCGAAGGAAGCTGGACTGACTCAAAAGCAATCCATAACATAGATGGAGCTGAAGCTTGTGAACAGTACAAATTCAGAAGGGAGAAAGCAGCTTCAGCAGATCAGCCGAAGCCCATGCTCTTATGTGAGGACATAGCAGAGCAGAAGGTGTTGTTGGGCTCTCAATTATCCGAAGACCAGGAGAAAACCTTGATAAGGTTTTTGTTCAACAACAAAGATGTTTTTGCATGGTCAGCTAATGACCTCTGCGGAGTAAATCGGGATGTTATTGAACACTCGCTCAATGTTGACCCATCCTTCAGACCCAGAAAGCAGAGGCTTCGGAAAATGTCTGATGATAAGGCCGAAGGTGCTCGTAATGAAGTAAAAAGACTCCTCAGTGCAGGAGTTATCAGAGAAGTAAAGTACCCAGAATGGCTAGCTAACACTGTTATGGTAAAGAAGGCCAACGGCAAGTGGAGAATGTGTATCGATTTTACAGATCTCAACAAGGCTTGTCCGAAGGACGAATTCCCATTGCCAAGGATAGACTCTTTAGTTGATGCAGCAGCTTCTTCAGAGCTCATGAGTCTGCTAGACTGTTACTCAGGCTATCACCAAATCTGGATGAAGAAGGAAGATGAGCCGAAGACTAGCTTCATAACCCCAAGTGGCACATATTGCTATCTTCGGATGCCTGAGGGGCTCAAAAACGCTGGAGGAAGTTTCAGCAGAATGACTGCGAAGGTCCTCCAGTCTCAGATAGGCAGAAATGTGCTAACTTATGTTGATGACATCATTGTAAAAAGCACGAAACAGGAAAATCATATTGCTGATTTGCAGGAGACCTTCGCCAGTTTCAGACAAGCTGGCTTAAAGCTGAATCCAGAAAAATGTGTCTTCGGGGTAAAGAAGGGGAAATTTCTTGGATGCTTGGTTTCAACAAAGGGAATTGAAGCTAATCCAAGTAAAATTGAAGCTATACTTCGAATGGAGCCATCAACTACAAGAAAAGGGGCCCAAAGATTGGCAGGGAGGCTGGCATCTCTCAATAGATTCATATCCAGATCAGCAGAAAGAAATTTACCATTCTTCGAAGTGCTGAAATCAGCCGAAGTCTTTCAATGGGGATCAAATCAACAAAAAGCCTTTGAAGAACTGAAGCAATATTTGATAGATTTAACAACATTAACTCCACCAACGCCAGGGGCTCCTTTGTTGTTATACGTGGCAGCTTCGCACTCAGCAGTAAGTGCAGCACTTGTCCAGGAGAAGCTCGATGGCCAAGTCAAGAAGCAGGTTCCAGTGTATTTTGTATCTGAGGTCCTTAGTGTGTCAAAGAAAAACTATACAGAATTGGAGAAGGTATTATATGCTGTTTTGATGGCATCCAGGAAGCTTCGGCATTATTTTCAAGCATACAATATTATTGTTCCTTCTTCGCAACCGTTGAAGGATATTATGAGAAATAGAGAAGCTACTAGACGGATTGGAAAATGGGCTGCAGAGCTCAATGAATTTTGCATTGATTATGTGCATAGATCCTCGATCCAGTCTCAAGTGTTGGCAGATTTCATTGCCGATTGGACGCCAGGGGCTCAGGATGAAGAAACAAATAAAGATGCCGAAGTGTGGACAGTGTTTTGCGATGGGTCTTGGGGAACCTTCGGAGCAGGAGCAGCCGTTGTGTTGGTCTCACCATCCAAAGTTAAAACTTGTTATGCGGCAAGACTCGATTTTAGCTGTACAAACAATATTACTGAGTACGAAGCCCTGCTCCTGGGCCTTCGGAAATTAAAAGCAATGGGAATCAGAAGGGCGATCCTTAAAACTGATTCCCAGGTTGTTTCGGGTCATATCGACAAGAGTTGCAAGGCTAAAGATCCGAAGCTTGAAAAATATCTAGACACGGTCCGAAGAATCGAAGCTTCCTTCGAAGGATTTTCTGTCAAAAATATCCCTTGAGGACAAAATGAGCATGCTGATTTGCTAGCTAAGTCAGCAGCACAGGGGCTGCCTTTACCTTCGGATGTGTTTTTCGAAACAATAAAGGCACCTTCAGTGGAACTTCATGAAAGAGCAGTCCTCAACATATCTCCTGTTTATAGCGAAGATTGGAGAACTGAGATCATCTCTTACCTTCAGGGTAAGTTCCTTTCAGATGACGAAGCTTATAACAGGAGGATAGAGGCAAGAGCTCGTCCATATGTCATGATAGAAGGGGAGTTGTACAAGCATGGAGTTTGCGCTCCGCTACTCAAGTGTTTATCTAGAACCGAAGGTATAGAGTTGATGAAAGAAATACATGCAGGCCTGTGTGGATCTCACATTGGATCTAGGCCGTTACTTGGAAAAGTTTTTCGCCAAGGGTTTTATTGGCCGAAGGCAGCTTCGGATGCAGCGGAATTAGTTCAAAAGTGCGAAGGCTGTCAGAAATGTGCAAGAGAACAGAAACAACCTTCGTCTTTAACACAGCTCATACAACCCATCTGGCCATTGCAAAGGTGGGGCCTTGACTTGTTAGGTCCATTACCACCGGCTCAAGGGAATTTAAGATATGTTATAGTGGCTTTGGAGTATTTTTCTAAATGGATTGAGGCAAAGCCACTAGCCACAATAACTTCGGCCACTGTCCAAAAGTTTTTCTGGCAGAATATTGTTTGTCGTTTCGGGGTACCGAAGGCCATCACTGTAGATAATGGAACACAATTCGACTCCGAAGCTTTCAGAAATTTCTGTGATCAAATTGGTACGAAGATCCATTTTGCATCAGTCAGGCATCCGGAGTCAAATGGGCTCGTTGAAAGAGCCAACGGCATTATAATGACAGGAATAATGAAGTTAATCTTCAATCAACCCAGGGGAAAGTGGCCAGATCAGTTAACTAAAGTGGTGTGGAGCCACAATACAACAACATCAAGATCTACAGGCTTTACTCCATTCAAGTTATTATTCGGTGACGAAGCAATAACTCCGGAAGAAGCTAAAACTGGATCAATAAGAGTAGTAGCTTCGACAGAATCAGGTCCTGAAGATGCTTGTTTTGTGGAAAAAGATGCTTTAGAAGGGATTAGGCTTCAAGCTGTGGAGAATATCAATAAATACCAAGCCGAAACAGTCAAATGGCGAGATAGAAAAGTTCAACTAAAGAATATTGAGCCGGGACACTTGGTGCTTCGGAGAGTGGCCAACCCAGACACAGTGGGCAAGTTACAGTTGAAATGGGAGGGACCTTTCTTAGTAGCATCTTCGTCAAGACCTAGTTCATACAGATTGAAGGACATGGACGGCAACGATATTCCAAGATCTTGGAATGCGGATGAGCTTCGGCGATATTATGTGTAACTTGATGTAACTTTTTATGTCTTTTCTTTTCTTTTTCATGGCACCCTTTTCCTTTCTAAAGGGGGAGAAAGGTTTTTAATGGGGCCATCATATGTAATTTCCTTTTTTAGTTCTATAAGAGCAAAATCCCCCAAGGAATGTAAATGTAAAAGCTGAGAACGCACCATTGAGTGCCGAAAACTGAAAAGGCGAAGAAGCTCCAAAGTCGTTCCTAAGGGAATGCAGAGCTTACAGCGAAAAGTCAACGCTGATTCCGCCGAAAGTAAAAGGCGAAGAAGCTCCAAAGTCGTTCCTAAGGGAATGCAGAGCTTACAGCGAAAAGTCAACGCTGATTCCGCCGAAAGTAAAAGGCGAAGAAGCTCCAAAGTCGTTCCTAAGGGAATGCAGAGCTTACAGCGAAAAGTCAACGCTGATTCCGCCGAAAGTAAAAGGCGAAGAAGCTCCAAAGTCGTTCCTAAGGGAATGCAGAGCTGATGTGTGATTGTTTCTAAGGAAATAATGGCTGAGGGTATGCCTTCGGATATGTGTTCGGACATCCATTCGCACATCACATTACATCATAGCATTTGCATTCATAAACATTCATCCAGGCATATATAGGATAATCATCATCATGGCATAAGTGGTTGCTTCGGCATAAGAGAAGAGCTTCTTCGCATACAAAAAGGAGAGCTTCGGAAGAAAGGGCAATGTTGTTTTTTATGCTTCGCTGTGTACGAAAAGAAGGGAAGGTGTTTTTTTTCGCCTTCGGCTCAAAATACTAATTTCGTCCACATCAAAGCGCTTTATACATTGATGGAGGGGTAAGAACATATTATAAGTCTACTCCTACTGGTCTTCACTGGGCTTCAGCTTCGGCTGCATATTCTTCAAGCATCAGCTTCAGCTTCGTCATCCTACATGAATTAAGTTGTTGTGGGTCAAAACCAAGATTGAAGGAAAAGGTAAGCACAAGGTATGACTTCTTACTGGTCCAAGATGACTCCGAGCTTCGTCTCCAGCTTTTTCTCGCCCGCCTTTTGTCCATATCATCTTTACAAATCTGTTAGAAATGCTTCGGGCGAGGTCAGGAATATCATCTAAAATTGTTGGTGATAGAGTGAAATTGGGCCTATTGACAATTTTTCCATGATCACAGCCAGCTTTTAAGAAGGCAGCAGCAGTGCCCCGAGAAGCTACCCAGGCACAGAAGTCACCGTGCCCGGCTATAACTTCGTCAAGCTCATCAATTTCACCTTCAATATGTTCGAATGTCTTTGGTAAATCTTCAGCTGACGGGGTGAATTTCTCACTGCTAGCTCCAACTGAGTGGAAGATTTTTCTCAGTCGTTCAATACATTTGTTGCTAAATTCCAAACATTTATCTTGAAGGCTTGCCAATAATTTTTTCAAAACCGAATTTTCTTGGACTTCGGCTTCAAGTTTCGCATTTAGTTCTTGCTTTTCTTGTTCAAACTGTTCAGATTGGCAGAGAAGCTTCGTATTCAATTCCGCTATTTTAGCTTCGGCTTCTGCCAATAAGCCTTCAGTTGCCTGAAGCTCAAAGTTCTTCTTTTCAATAGTAGCTAATTGCTCTTTTATTTTGCTCTCTAAATTTTCAATTATAACCTCGTGCTTTTTGTCTTCCAGATCTTGCTGCATTTTCAAAGCCTTGCTCAGCAGCATACTCTGCACGTAAACAACCTTCGTTAAGACAGGTCTACATTATTGAAAACAATAAAAGTCAAGGGAATAGTAGTTCACCTTGAAATTGGAATAAAATAAACTACCAACGATATGTTGTCGTCGGTAGCGGCTAATGTCCATTTCCAGCTTCGGAAAACCGATACTCTTTGATAGAGTACCGATGACCTTAGCTCCAGTTTGATCCCGAATGCAGTCTAATTTTTCATCATCAATACCCCCGAAGAGGAGTGCTCCTGGTTTATATCCGCAGGATTTGGCATACTCTTTAAGCTCTTCTATTTCGGTTTTTGATAATTCTTCTCCAACTAAATTTTGGAACATGAAGGCTTCGTCCTCTGAAGCTTCGTCAACAGTTTCCTTTCCTTTCGCAGACACTGTGGCCATGGCCTCTTCGGCGGCAGCAGCAGCTTCTTCTGTGGCCATGTCTAGCAGTATTTTGTCGATATGTTCAATTGTGCTTTCCAAGTGCAAACCTTTAGGTGAGGTAGCTTCGGCAGCTGCGACCTCCGAAGGTGGGATTTCAATATTTGTTATTTCTTCAGCCGCTGGTATCTTTTGAGCTGAGGCTCTCGGTGGTGTCTTGTCAATGACTTCTGTCACTGCTATGATTCTTTGTCTCTTTGTTTTAGTTGTTTTCTTCGTTTTTTCGGGCTCCTTTTCCTTCTGAAAAAACTTTGTCAGTTGAGGCCCCAATGGACTTAGCTTCGCAGGCAGGGATTCAGTCATTACCTTTAAAATCTCTTCCACGTCAGTGGCAGAGCGTGATGCGGGAGTCTCCTCTTCGTCAGATACTTTTCGCTTCGGAGATGATATTTTCTTCTTCGGAATATTCTTCTTTTTTGGTGGTTCTTCCTCATCTTCATTTAAAGCTTCGGCTCCCCTTTTCCTTTTCCGACCTTCGGCACCTTTATTCAGATTTTCGTAGTCAGGGTATTCAAAACCCAGGGCGTCCAGCACTCGATTCAGCCTTCGCTTTGGACGGGTGCCGAAGGCCGCAGTCATCAATTGATCTTCTTTTTTGGAGTAATTCCCAAGAATTTCATTGCACATTATTTCAACAGTGTCCAGCCATTCTTGGCAAGGCTTTTTAAAGTATTTCTTAAACTTGTAATAGTAAGGTAACCGCACAAGTTCCCCTTCTTTCTTCTCCCCCTCTAGCTTCGGCATTTCCCATTCTTTTAAAGTAGGAAAAACCCTGAAGGCCAAGAACTCTTGAACTAGGTCCCTAGTACTGATATGCTCTGAAATAATTTTAAACTCAGCCAGTGCAACCCAAGTGGAACCTTCTAATGACATTTGGCATCGTGGTCTTGTTTCTCCGAAGATCAATTCAAGAGGGCTTTGTACCAGCTTCTCTTGGTCTTCGTCAACTTTCACATAAAACCATTCTGATTTCCAGCCTGCCGGCCATTTGCTTCGGTAACTGATTACAGGAAACTTTGTGGTTTTCCGATAGGCAAAATTGTAGCAACCAAAGTTATCATGTAATCCATCTTTTCTAGCCTTCGTCTGGTAATGCAGCTCATGAACTCGACAAAAGCTGTCGGCAAACGGCTCCACCGCCTGGCTTCGGAGGGCCCAGATATAAACACTAAGCCTAACGATAGCGTTAGGAGTCAACTGATGAAAGTATATACCAAACCTCTTCAATACATCTGCAATAATCCTATGAAGGGGGAATCTCAACCCAGCCTTTAGAAAGCTCTTGAAAATGACTATTTCATCCTTTTCTGGCTTCGGGGTAGTTTCTTCCCCCCCCCCCCCCCCCGAAGCGAAGTAGCTTCTTCTGACTCTCACTGAAATAACCTGACTTTACCATCTTGGAGAGATCAGCCTTCAAAACGGTCGACTTTCCGAAGTCCAAGTGGCTGGGCTTACTGGGCATGGCAATGCGATAATCATCTTCGGGATCAGTTTCTTCAATGTTCTCTTCTTCTGCTTCGGCAGTTGCTTGTTCTGCTTCAAAAGTGGGGGTTCCTTCCAAAGTTACCAGTCCGGATCGTTGCATTGCTTCGGAGATGGGAACAGTCTCCGAACCTTCAACTTCGCCCCCCTCACGCTCAACCCTAGCGGTAGACCGCACTCTAGCCATTTAATTCTGAGTTTGTGGAAATTGAATACTTTTTTCTTCCGAAGTCTTTCCTTCTGACGAAGCAGACTTCAAGTTGGAGCTTCGTTCGATTCCGAGAGTCAAGCTTCGGCTATGGTTAAAAATTTTGGCAGCAAAACAGTGCAAATAGCAATGAATGCTGTGGTAACTTCACACCTACCCGTCTGTTTATATAGTGCTGCAGGTAAGAAGGCGAAACGCCAGGATTTTTACACCAGGCGGATAGTCGCCTGCACTCGCTGCGCGGTGGACCGCAGAGACCAAACAGTAACTCTGCAAGGTGGGACTGCCACGCGCTCGGAAACTGAATCGTTTCTCGACAACGAGCTCAGGGAAGGTGTTTTTTGGACCTTCGGCTTCCCGAAGCTTAAGAAACTTTTTTCACGGATCAAGCTCGTTACGAAAAACGATCTAGCGCCGCGAAAGGGGCTACTGTTGGGGCCATGCTCCGTCACGCCGAAGGTCCCGTAGAAAGAAGCAGCTTCGGCGGAAGCTGTCCGCAGGAGATGACCGAAGGTTCCTCTTCATGAAGCTTCGGTATAACAAACCGACTTAAAGATAGAATGACCTTTCAATCCATAAAGGTCTGAGTCAATGTTGTAAACTTTTATGAGGGGCACAATTGTAATTCTTCACAGGCTGTGTCCTGTGTCTATAAATAGATGAACAGTACCCCCGTACTGTTCATGCTGACTGGTACACGCTCTTGCATCGCGCTTGTATCTTTGTCTTTTGCCAAGCCGAAGGTACAAATGTAATTCAATATTGCTCTTATTCTTTCATGATTATATAATAAAAGACATGTAATAATGTTATATGATTATTCACGTTATTCTTTCACGTTTCATATGCTTCTCCTTTTATCGGTATAAATTATAATGATGAAGGTATGTCCTTCATGACCTTCGTCTGAAGATCGTTATATCCTGAGGGAAATAACACTTCGAAGGACGAAGAATATTTACCATTAACTTTTTTCTGTGTTGCCTTGTTCTTAATTCGTAGCAGTTGAGAACAAGTCCCCAACATCAGCAGCTTCACCACCTCACCGCAAACTCAGAGCACCGCTCCCCTGCCCCCGCTCGCCACCTGAACCTCACCGGCGACAACTCCCGCCGTGGAGCTCCGCCACCCCACCGTGGCCAGCTCTCTCCCAGTCACATCTGGCAAAATTAGACCTGCCCTTAAGCTCGCCAGCCTCTTCTCGTGCTATGGCACCTGCCCGATCCCCAGGAACCGGGCCACCGGCGCAGAGTCGCCGTTGAACCCGCCGGCGGCCAGTTTTTCCCCGCGGATCGGCCGGTTCACCCCTCCCCCATCGGTCGCTGACTCCGTCTCCCCTCTCGCTCTCTCTGGCGTGTGGGCTCGTAGCAGACGCCGTCTCGCCCATGGGTCGTGCTGGGCCAGCACGCCCGCGCCTGCGCGCGCACCCGCGCGCGCACCCGCGCGCGGCTGGGCCGGAATCCTCCCCCTCGGCCCACCAGAGCCGAAAATCCTTTTCTTTTTCCTTTTCTTTCTTATTTCTCCCATTTAGTCATATACATATATATATTGATATTTTATGTACCAAAAATTATCCAAACACTTTCTAAGTCACATAAAATGATGATGTTAGAACTTGACACACTCCACTTAGTAACCACTGTTTGATGTATTGTTTATTGCCTATCTTGCTAGAAGAAGCGGGGACCGTCGATCCGGAACCCATAGCCCCGGAAGAAGGGCCGGAGCCCGACCTTCTGGAGATAGAACTTTCGTGCCATGAGAACTTCGATGAAGGCAAGTTCATCTTACCCTTGATGCATAAATTACCTATTCTTTCTACCACTACCTAAGCCTAGATTTTGGGATGGTTACTATGCATTGTGAGTTGAGAGTCAACCTGCATTAAAGAATATACTTTTTGGCTACGAAAGGAAAGTGGATTGGGGTCATGTTTTCAAAAGGAAAATGCTTTTCAAAATGTGTATGATGAAGGGTTATCACCCTCATCACCTTTTGAGGGGGATGATCAGAGACTTCCCCGGTGTGGGGAAGGGCCTTAAGGTGTTGGCTCAGCCAGGTTAGGTGTGAGCACGAAGGATTGTCCCTTTCACATAAGGACCGGTTTGTCATCTTTCACTACCTGTACTCATGACTAGGACAACCACTCGAGACTGTGTGGGCAGTCGCTTGATTCGAACTTGCACGGTCCGTACCCTAGGGTTAAGATGGCTGGGGAGCACCGGGAGGACAAGGAGGGGGAAAGTGTGTCCTGGTTTGGGCATGGTGGTGGCCTTGTTCCTTTTGGAATAACCGATAAGGTGAAGTCGTGCAAGGAAGGAAAGAGTTTCGATGTCGAATCTCATGGCAGTGAGATCGCAGAGCCGGACTAGTGGGTAAAGTGTACACCTCTGCGCAGAGTTTGAAACCTATTCGAATAGTCCGTGTCCACTAGTATGGACGAGTCTGGTGTGGTATGGCAATTAGTGTCTTTGGTTTTCCAAACAAAAAGGGGTGGGGAATACGTGTGTGTATGTGTTTTGGTAAGAAAAGATGATGCCACGAGAGTGGGAAGCTCAGTGGCAGTTGAATAAAATAATATATATATATATAATATTTTCCTCTCTTTCATGTTGGGACTATACCAAGATGACACCTCTTTCTGAGAAAAAGATAAAGAGTGACTTGCAACTCCACTATACCAAGCATGTATCACATAGGTCCATCTCTCCTTATGGGTTAGGATGGGCTTGCGGAATACGTAAGTATTCACCCAGCTCCTCATATGTTTTTCAGTGGCTGAAGACTTCTTTTCTGCGATGTTCGACTAGAAGGGGGCTACATCTGCACCCAGTCTGTCTGTGGCTCGGGCTGGTTTACGCTTCACTGTTACCCAAGCTCCCTAGAGCTTACTTTTGGTATTGTAATAGATATTTCTATGTAAGACTCTGATCTATCTGATGAAATGAATGTGGTTACTAGCCACCTGGGACTAGTAATTGTATCACATTTGAGTCCCAAAGGACTGTGACGCTTCAATTAAAGACATCTTTGCAAAGGCCTCTAAAGAGAGTGTTTTTTGCCTTCGCATTCCACTTTTCATAATTAAACTCTTCACCTACAAGATTTGTGGGATCTCTTGGTTCGTGGAACCCTTGAGTGGCGGCTTTGTAGACACCAATGTCTATAGCTTCTAAGTAAGCTTCCATACAAATTTTCCAATAAGGAAAATTGTCACCATAAAAAACGGGAGGAGGTCCATCTCCGCTGGACATCGCTACTCTAGCGGTTAAGCTAATCTTGGAGCAACAAAGCTCTGGTACCAATTGAAAGGATCACGATGCCCAAGAGAGGGGGTGAATTGAGTTTTTTTATAAAAATTCAACGACAATTAAACCCTAAGCAAATATTTAAACCCTAAGCTAGAGTCCAACTTCAACCAACTACTAGAAATAAGAGAATACTACTAGAAAGACAACAATCCTAAGACATTACTTCAACTACTTGCTAAACAATTGAACAAAGTAAAATGCTTGAATTAAATACGGAATATAAAGCAAGGTTGAGAAGACTCCAATTTTTTGCCAAGGTATCTGAGAGCACCTAGAGGGGGGGTGAATAGGTGATCCTGTAACACTTCAAAAACTTCAGCCACAAAACTTGGTTACTTGTTAGCACAGTAATATGCCAAGTGGCTAGAGAAGGATCTCAACACAACACAATAACCAAGAGATATCAATCACAGAGATGGCACAGTGGTTATCCCGTGGTTCGGCCAAGACCAACGCTTGCCTACTCCACGTTGTGGCGTCCCAACGGACGAGGGTTGCAATCAACCCCTCTCAAGCGGTCCAAAGACCAACTTGAATACCACGGTGTTGCTTTGCTTCTCTTAATCCCGTTTGCGAGGAATCTCCACAGCTTGGAGCCTCTCGCCCTTACACAAGATGTTCACGAAGAATCACAGAGCAAGGGAGGGATTAGCAACTCACACACGACACAAAGATCACAGCGAATACGCACACGCAAAACCCAGACTTGAGCTCAAGAGACTAGCACACTAGAACGGAGCTCAAATCACTAAAATGTCGAACAAGTGCGCGAGAATGAAGTGTGAGTGATCAATGATGCTCAAAGGATGCTTGGTGTTCTCCTCCATGCGCCTAGGAGTCCCTTTTATAGCCCCAAGGCAGCTAGGAGCCGTTGAGCACAAGTTTGGAAAGCCATTCTTGCCTTCTGTCATCGGGGGCACCGGACAGTCCGGTGCACACCGGACACTGTCCGGTGCCCGATTTCCTTCCTTAAATAGCGAAGCCGACCGTTGGCAGCCTGAGAGCCGTTGGCGCACCGGACATGTCCGGTGCACACCGGACAGTCCGGTGCCGTCTTCTAGCCGTTGGCTCGGCCACGTGTCCCGCGCAGATTGCACGGCCAACCGTTGGCCCGGCTGACCGTTGGCTCACCGGACAGTCCGGTGCACACCGGACAGTCCGGTGAATTTTAGCCGTACGTCGCCGGTGAATTCCCGAGAGCAGCCACTTCGCTCGAGCCAGCCTGACGCACCGGACACTGTCCGGTGCACCACCGGACAGTCCGGTGCTTGCAGACTCAGCAGATTCTTGGCTGCTCGAGCCAAGACATTTCCAATTGGATTTTTTCTGTTTCCAGCACTTAGACACAATACATTAGTCCATAAAACAATGTACTAAGTCTGAGAAACATACCTTAATTCTTGATTTGTACCTTGTCCACCTTTTTACTCTTAGGCACTTGTGTTGGACACTAAATCACCAAAATACTTAGAAATGGCCCAAGGGCACATTTCCCTTTCAATCTCCCCCTTTTTGGTGATTTATGCCAACACAACATAAAGCAAGTAGAACAAGTACAAAATCAAATCAAATAAGAAATCAAAATTGTTTTGATTCAATTTTGACATATATGGATCACTCTATGCCACCACTTGGTTTGTTTTTGCAAATCAAACTCAAATTCCTATCTCTAAGTCAAAACCACTTGTGGAGACATAAAGAGAGGTTTTCCAAAGAAATTTGATCAAAGATTTCAAAAACTCCCCCTTTTTCCCATAATCAACACTTCTCCCCACAAGAGGCCAACTTTTGACATAAGAGACAATAAAAGAGTTTTGACAAACCAAAAGCTCTAATCTACTATTTCAAAATTTCTCAAGTGGTAGCTGATCCATTTATTGCTTTAGCCTTTATTTTCTCCCCCTTTGGCATCAAGCACCAAAACGGGATCAATCTTGGCCCTTTAACCCCATTGCCTCACCAAAATCTTCAAATAAGAACACAAAGGCAATAAGAGTATGAAGATGAACTTGGAAAAGTTACTCTTTCTCATCGGAGTGCAGTGGAAGTCTTGCATGGTCCAAGTCCACCTTTTCCCTTTCAATCTCCCCTTGGAGACTAAAACAACCAAACTCAAGTACATGGTTAGTCTCAAAGGGTCAAGTTGTAGCACAGCTCCCCCTAAATATGTGCATCACTTGCAAAAAGGACTTGTGAGGTCCAGGGAGTGTTTGTACAACTTGAGCACCACAATAAGCAACAAAATGCAGAGTGAACATGATCAAAGGCATAAACACATGTATGCTACATTTCAATCCAAGTTCCGCGAATCTAAGATATTGAGCTCACTACGCAACCTGCAAAAGGTCTTCTCATCTAGAGGCTTGGTAAAGATATCGGCTAGCTGGTTCTCGGTGCTAACATGAAACACTTCGATATCTCCCTTTTGCTGGTGGTCTCTCAAAAAGTGATGCCGGATGTCAATGTGCTTTGTGCGGCTGTGCTCAACAGGATTTTCCGCTATTCGGATAGCACTCTCATTATCACATAGGAGTGGGACTTTGCTCAGATTGTAGCCAAAGTCCCTGAGGGTTTGCCTCATCCAAAGTAGTTGCGCGCAACACTGTCCTGCGGCAACATACTCGGCCTCAGCGGTGGATAGGGCAACGGAGGTTTGTTTCTTAGAGTTCCATGACACCAGGGACCTTCCTAAGAATTGGCACGTCCCCGATGTACTCTTCCTATCGACCTTATGAAAGTCGCCTAGAGGGGGGGTGAATAGGGCGAAACTGAAAATCTCAAAAATAATCACAACTACAAGCCGGGTTAGCGTTAGAAATACAAACGAGTCCGCGAGAGAGGGTGCAAAAACAAATCGCAAGCAAATGAAGAGTGTGACACGCGGATTTGTTTTACCGAGGTTCGGTTCTCGCAAACCTACTCCCCGTTGAGGAGGCCACAAAGGCCGGGTCTCTTTCAACCCTTCCCTCTCTCAAACGGTCCCTCGGACCGAGTGAGCTTTTCTTCTTCTCAATCAAACGGGAACAAAACTTCCCCGCAAGGGCCACCACACAATTGGTGCCTCTTGCCTTGGTTACAATTGAGTTTTGATCACAAGAACAAATGAGAAAGAAAGAAAGCGATCCAAGCGCAAGAGCTCAAAAGAACACGGCAAATCTCTCTCGCTAGTCACCAAAGGCTTGAGTGGAATTGGAGAGGATTTGATCTCTTTGGTGTGTCTAGAATTGAATGCCTAGCTCTTGTAAGTGGTTGGAAGTTGGAAAACTTGGATGCAATGAATGGTGGGGTGGTTGGGGTATTTATAGCCCTAACCACCAAACTTGACCGTTGGCTGGAGGCTTCTGTTCGATGGCGCACCGGATAGTCCGGTGCACACCGGACAGTCCGGTGCCCCTGCCACGTCATCAATGCCGTTGGATTCAAACCGTTGGAGCTTCTGACTTCTGGGCCCGCCTGGGTGTCCGGTGCACACCGGACAACAACTGTTCATTGTCCGGTGCGCCGGTATGGGCGCGCCTGACGTCTGCGCGCGCTGCGCGCGCATTAAATGCACCGCAGGTAGCCGTTGGCGCCGAAATAGCCGTCGCCCCGCTGGTACACCGGACAGTCCGGTGCACACCGGACATGTCCGGTGAATTATAGCGGAGCGGCTACCGCGCGAACCCGAGGCTGGCGAGTTCCGGATGCCGCGCTTCCTTGGAGCACCGGACACTGTCCGGTGTACACCGGACAGTCCGGTGAATTATAGTGCGCCGGCTTCCGAGAATTCCCGAGGGCGAAGAGTTTGAGTTGGAGTCCTCTGGGCGCACCGGACACTGTCTGGTGTACACCGGACAGTCCGGTGCCTTCAGCCAGAGGTGCCTTTGGTTGCTTCTTTGCTCCTTTGTTGAATCCAAAACTTGATCTTTTTATTGGCTAAGAGTGAACCTTTTGCACCTGTACAACTTATCCACTAGAGCAAACTAGTTAGTCCCATATTTGTGTTGGGTAATTCAACCACCAAAATTCTTTAGGAACTAGGTATAGGCCTAATTCCCTTTCAATCTCCCCCTTTTTGGTGATTGATGCCAACACAAACCAAAGCAAATATAAATGTGCATAGTTGAACTAGTTTGCATAATGTAAGTGCAAAAGATTGCTTGGAATTGAGCCAATAAATACTTACATGATGCGCATGGATTGTTTTCTTTGTTTTTGACATATTGGACGAAATTCACACCACAAGTTTTGTTTTTGCAAACTCTTTTGTAAATTCTTTTCAAAGTTATTTTGCAAGATAGTCAAAGGTAAATGAATAAGATTTTGCAAATCATTAATGTGCATAGTTGAAATTTTCTTCCTTTGACCCAAATGCTTTTCCTTTGACTAAACAAAACTCCCCCTCAAATAAAGTCTCCTCTTAGTGTTCAAGAGGGTTTTAAGACATCAATTTTGAAAATACTACTTGCTCCCCCTTTAGAACACAAAGAGATACCAATTTTGAAATTTACCAATTGTAAATCATCAATTTTAAAATTAGGGTGGTGATGCGGTCCTTTTGCTTTGGGCTTATATTTTCTCCCCCTTTGGCATGAATCGCCAAAAACGGAATCATTAGAGCCCAATGAAGTACTTTCTCCTCCTTTGGCCACAAAATAAATGAGTGAAGATTATACCAAAGTTGGAGAGTGATGCGGAGCGACGGCGAAGGATGAGTAGCGGAGTGGAAGCCTTTGTCTTCGCCGAAGACTCCAATTCCCTTTCAATATACCTATGACTTGGTTTGAAATACACTTGAAAACACATTAGTCATAGCATATATAAAAGAGATATGATCAAAGGTATACATGTGAGCTATGTGTGCAAGTTTAGCAAAAGAAATTCCTAGAATCAAGAATATTAAGCTCATGCCTAAGTCTGGTAAAAGATTGTTCATCAAGAGGTTTGGTAAAGATATCGGCTAATTGATCTTTAGTGTTAATGTAAGAAATCTCGATATCCCCCTTTTGTTGGTGATCCCGAAGAAAATGATACTGAATGGCTATGTGCTTAGTGCGGCTATGCTCAACGGGATTGTCGGCCATTTTGATTGCACTCTCATTGTCACATAGCAAAGGGACTTTGGTTAATTTGTAACCGTAGTCCCGCAGGGTTTGCCTCATCCAAAGCAATTGCGCGCAACAATGGCCTGCGGCAATATACTCGGCTTCGGCGGTAGAAAGAGCGACCGAATTTTGCTTCTTTGAAGCCCATGACACCAAGGATCTTCCCAAGAACTGGCAAGTCCCCGATGTGCTCTTCCTATTAATCTTACACCCCGCCCAATCGGCATCCGAATAACCAATCAAATCAAAAGTGGATCCCCGAGGGTACCAAAGTCCAAACTTAGGAGTATAAGCCAAATATCTCAAGATTCGTTTTACGGCCGTAAGGTGTGATTCCTTAGGGTCGGCTTGGAATCTTGCACACATGCAAACGGAAAGCATAATGTCCGGTCGAGATGCACATAAATAAAGCAATGAACCAATCATCGACCGGTATACCTTTTGATCCACGGACTTACCTCCCGTGTCGAGGTCGAGATGCCCATTTGTTCCCATGGGAGTCTTGATGGGCTTGGCATCCTTCATTCCAAACTTGCTTAGAATGTCTTGAGTATACTTCGATTGGCTAATGAAGGTGCCCTCATGGAGTTGCTTGACTTGGAATCCTAGAAAATACTTCAACTCCCCCATCATT
The DNA here is from genome assembly GCA_029449295.1 of Zea luxurians. Taxonomy (NCBI): domain Eukaryota; kingdom Viridiplantae; phylum Streptophyta; class Magnoliopsida; order Poales; family Poaceae; genus Zea; species Zea luxurians. The sequence continues at coordinate 5,762,282 of JAOPSE010000119.1, forward strand.
GACATCTCGAATTTTTGTGTCATGATCCTACTAAATTCTTCACATGTAGATTTGTTAGTAGACCCAAATATAATATCATCAACATAAATTTGGCATACAAACAAATCATTGTCAAGAGTCTTAGTGAATAAAGTAGGATCGGCCTTGCCGACTTTGAAGCCATTTGCAATAAGGAAATCTCTAAGGCATTCATACCATGCTCTTGGGGCTTGCTTGAGCCCATAAAGCGCCTTAGAGAGCCTATAAACATGGTTAGGGTACTCACTGTCTTCAAAGCCGGGAGGTTGCTCAACATAGACCTCCTCCTTGATTGGTCCATTGAGGAAGGCACTCTTCACGTCCATTTGATAAAGCTTGAAGCCATGGTAAGTAGCATAGGCCAATAATATGCGAATTGACTCAAGCCTAGCTACGGGTGCATAGGTTTCACCAAAATCCAAACCTTCGACTTGTGAATACCCCTTGGCCACAAGTCGAGCTTTGTTCCTAGTCACCACACCATGCTCGTCTTGCTTGTTGCGGAAGACCCACTTGGTTCCTACAACATTTTGATTAGGACGTGGAACTAAGTGCCATACCTCATTCCTTGTGAAATTGTTGAGCTCCTCTTGCATCGCCATCACCCAATCCGAATCTTGAAGTGCTTCCTCTACCCTATGTGGCTCAATAGAGGAAACAAAAGAGTAATGTTCACAAAAATGTGCAACACGAGATCGAGTAGTTACCCCCTTATGAATGTCGCCGAGGATGGTGTCGACGGGGTGATCTCGTTGTATTGCTTGGTGGACTCTTGGGTGTGGCGGCCTTGGTAGTTCATCCTCCTTGTCTTCATCATTTGCATCTCCCCCTTGATCGTTGCCGTCATCTTGGGGAGGCTCATCTATTTGATCTTCACCTTCATCAACTTGAGCCTCGTCCTCATTTTGGGTTGGCGGAGATGCTTGCGTTGAGGAGGATGGTTGATCTTGTGCATGAGGAGGCTCTTCGGATTCCTTAGGACATACATCCCCAATGGACATGTTCCTTAGCGCTATGCATGGAGCCTGTTCTTCACCTATATCATCAAGATCAACTTGCTCTACTTGAGAGCCGTTAGTCTCATCAAACACAACGTCACAAGAAACTTCAACAAGTCCTGAGGACTTGTTAAAGACTCTATATGCCCTTGTGTTTGAGTCATATCCTAGTAAAAAGCCTTCTACAGTTTTAGGAGCAAATTTAGATTTTCTACCTCTTTTGACAAGAATAAAACATTTGCTACCAAAAACTCTAAAATATGAAATATTGGGCTTTTTACCGGTTAGGAGTTCATAGGATGTCTTCTTAAGGATTCGGTGAAGATATAACCGGTTGATGGCGTAGCAGGCGGTGTTGACCGCCTCGGCCCAAAACCGATCCGGTGTCTTGTACTCATCAAGCATGGTTCTTGCCATGTCCAATAGAGTTCGATTCTTCCTTTCCACTACACCATTTTGTTGTGGAGTGTAGGGAGAAGAGAACTCATGCTTGATGCCCTCCTCCTCAAGGAAGCCTTCTATTTGTGAATTTTTGAACTCCGTCCCATTGTCGCTTCTAATTTTCTTGATTCTTAAGCCGAACTCATTTTGAGCCCGTCTCAAGAATCCCTTTAAGGTCTCTTGGGTATAAGATTTGTCCTGCAAAAAGAACACCCAAGTGAAGCGAGAATAATCATCCACAATTACAAGACAATACTTACTACCGCCGATGCTTATGTAAGCGATCGGGCCGAATAAATCCATGTGTAGGAGCTCCAGTGGCCTGTCGGTAGTCATGACGTTTTTGTGTGGATGATGGATGCCAACTTGCTTCCCGGCTTGGCATGTGCTACAAATCCTGTCTTTCTCAAAATGAACATTGGTTAGTCCTAAAATGTGTTCTCCCTTTAGAAGCTTGTGAAGATTCTTCATTCCAACATGGGCTAGTCGGCGGTGCCAGAGCCAACCCAAGTTAGTCTTAGCAATCAAGCAAGTGTCGAGTTCAGCTCTATCAAAATCAACCAGGTATAGCTGACCCTCTAACACTCCCTTAAATGCTATTGAATCATCACTTCTTCTAAAGACAGTAACACCTATATCAGTAAAAAGACAGTTGTAGCCCATTTGACATAATTGGGATACGGAAAGCAAATTGTAATCTAAAGAATCTACAAGAAAAACTTTGGAAATAGTATGGTCAGGTGATATAGCAATTTTACCCAATCCTTTGACCAAACCTTGATTTCCATCCCCGAATGTGATAGCTCGTTGGGGATCTTGGTTTTTCTCATAAGAGGAGAACATCTTTTTCTCCCCTGTCATGTGGTTTGTGCACCCGCTGTCGAGTATCCAACTTGAGCCCCCGGATGCATAAACCTACAAAACAATTTTAGTTCTTGACTTTAGGTACCCAAACGGTTTTGGGTCCTTTGGCATTAGAAACAAGAACTTTGGGTACCCAAACACAAGTCTTGGAGCCCTTGTGTTTGCCCCCAACAATCTTGGCAACTACTTTGCCGGATTTGTTAGTCAAAACATAGGATGCATCAAAAGTTTTAAATGAAATGCTATGATCATTTGATGCATTAGGAGTTTTCTTTCTAGACAACTTAGCACGGGTTGGTTGCCTGGAACTAGATGTCTCACCCTTATACATGAAAGCATGGTTAGGGCCAGAGTGAGACTTCCTAGAATGAATTTTCTTGATTTTGCTCTCGGGATAACCGGCAGGGTACAAAATGTATCCCTCGTTATCCTGAGGCATGGGAGCCTTGCCCTTAACAAAGTTAGACAAGTTCTTAGGAGGGGCATTAAGCTTGACATTGTCTCCTCTTTGGAAGCCAATGCCATCCTTAATGCCAGGGCGTCTCCCATTATAGAGCATGCTTCTAGCAAATTTAAATTTTTCATTTTCTAAGTCATGCTCACTAATCTTAGCATTAAGTTGTGCTATGTGATCATTTTGTTTTTTAATTAAGGCTAGGTGATCATGAATAGCATCAACATTAATATCTCTACATCTAGTACAAATGGAAATATGCTCAATAGATGTAGAGGGTTTGCAAGTTTTAAATTCTATAACCTTAGCATGTAGTATATCATTCTCATCTCTAAGGTTGGAAATGCAAACATCAAAATCTCTAGCCTTAGCAAGCAATTTTTCTTTTTCATCTCTAAGGCTAGCAAGAGAAACATTCAACTCATCAATTCTAGCAAGTAAATCAATATTATCATCTTTAGAATTGGAAGTTGAATCAATACAAACATGAGAGTCAACCTTAGCATTTAATTTCTCATTCTCTTTTCTAAGGTTGGCAATAGTGTCATGGCAGGTGCTTAGCTCACTAGATAATTTGTTACATTTTTCTACCTCTAGAGCGTAAGCATTTTTAACCTTAACATGTTTCTTGTTTTCCTTGATTAGGAAGTCCTCTTAGGAGTCCAAGAGATCATCCTTTTCATGGATGGCACTAATTAGCTCATTTAATTTTTCCTTTTGTTCCATGTTAAGGTTAGCAAAAAGAATGCGCAAGTTATCCTCCTCATTTTTATCATCATCCTCATCACTAGATGTTTCATATTTAGTGGAGGACTTTGATTTTACCTTCTTTTTGCCGTCCTTGGCCATGAGACACTTGTGGCCGACGTTGGGGAAGAGGAGGCCCTTGGTGACGGCGATGTTGGCGGGGTCCTCGTCATCGGAGGAGTCGCTTGAGCTTTCGTCGGAGTCCCACTCCCGACAAACATGGGCATCGCCGCCCTTCTTCTTGTAGTACCTCTTCTTCTCCTTTCTTCTTCCCTTCTTGTCGTCGCCCCTGTCACTATCACTTGATAATGGACATTTAGCTATAAAGTGACCGGGCTTACCACACTTGTAGCAAACCTTCTTGGAACGGGGTTTGTAGTCCTTCCCCTTCCGTTGCTTGAGGATTTGCCGAAAGCTTTTGATGATTAAGGCCATCTCCTCATTGTCGAGCTTGGAGGCGTCAATTGGTTGTCTACTTGGTGTAGACTCCTCCTTCTTCTCCTCGGTTGCCTTGAAGGCCACCGGTTGCGCCTCGGATGTGGAAGGTTCGTCAAGCTCGTTGATCTTCTTTGAGCCCTTAATCATGCATTCAAAGCTCACAAAATTCCCGATAACTTCCTCGGGGGTCATTAGTGGATATCTAGGATTACCACGAATTAATTGAACTTGTGTGGGGTTAAGGAAAATAAGAGCTCTTAGAATAACCTTAACCACCTCGTGGTCATCCCACTTTTTGCTCCCGAGGTTGCGCACTTGGTTTACCAAGGTCTTGAGCCGATTGTACATGTCTTGTGGCTCCTCCCCTTGGCGAAGACGAAAGCGACCGAGCTCCCCCTCGATCGTTTCCCGCTTGGTGATCTTGGTGAGTTCATCACCCTCGTGCGTCGTCTTGAGTAGGTCCCAAATCTCTTTTGCGTTCTTCAACCCTTGCACTTTGTTGTATTCCTCCTTGCTAAGAGAGGCAAGGAGAATGGTTGCGGCTTGGGAGTTGAAGTGCTCGATTTGGGCCACTTCGTCCGTGTCATAATCCTCATCCCCTATTGATGGTACCTGTACTCCAAACTCAACAACATTCCATATACTTTTGTGGAGTGAGGTTAGATGAAATTTCATTAAATCACTCCACCTAGCATAATCTTCGCCATCAAAAGTCGGCGGTTTGCCTAATGGAACGGAAAGTAAAGGAGTATGTCTAGATGTACGGGAATAGTTTAAGGGGATCTTACTAAACTTCTTGCGCTCTTGGCGCTTAGAAGTTACGGATGGTGCATCGGAGTCGGAGGTGGATGTTGATGAAGTGTCGGTCTCGTAGTAGACCACCTTCCTCATCCTCTTGTGCTTGTCCCCACTCCGATGCGGCTTGTGAGAAGAAGATTTTTCCTTCTTCTCCTTGTGGTGAGAAGAGGAAGATCTTTTCTCCTTCCGCTTGGAGGAGTTCTTCTTCTTCTCCCTTCTCTTGGTGCGGGACTCTTCCGATGAAGTGCTCCTTTGGCTTGTAGTGGGCTTGTTGTCGCCGGTCTCCATCTCCCTCTTGGTGTGATCTCCCGACATCACTTCGAGCGATTAGGCTCTAATGAAGCACCGGGCTCTGATACCAATTGAAAGTCGCCTAGAGGGGGGGTGAATAGGGCGAAACTGAAAATCTCAAAAATAATCACAACTACAAGCCGGGTTAGCGTTAGAAATACAAACGAGTCCGCGAGAGAGGGTGCAAAAACAAATCGCAAGCAAATGAAGAGTGTGACACGCGGATTTGTTTTACCGAGGTTCGGTTCTCGCAAACCTACTCCCCGTTGAGGAGGCCACAAAGGCCGGGTCTCTTTCAACCCTTCCCTCTCTCAAACGGTCCCTCGGACCGAGTGAGCTTTTCTTCTTCTCAATCAAACGGGAACAAAACTTCCCCGCAAGGGCCACCACACAATTGGTGCCTCTTGCCTTGGTTACAATTGAGTTTTGATCACAAGAACAAATGAGAAAGAAAGAAAGCGATCCAAGCGCAAGAGCTCAAAAGAACACGGCAAATCTCTCTCGCTAGTCACCAAAGGCTTGAGTGGAATTGGAGAGGATTTGATCTCTTTGGTGTGTCTAGAATTGAATGCCTAGCTCTTGTAAGTGGTTGGAAGTTGGAAAACTTGGATGCAATGAATGGTGGGGTGGTTGGGGTATTTATAGCCCCAACCACCAAACTTGACCGTTGGCTGGAGGCTTCTGTTCGATGGCGCACCGGACAGTCCGGTGCACACCGGACAGTCCGGTGCCCCTGCCACGTCATCAATGCCGTTGGATTCAGACCGTTGGAGCTTCTGACTTCTGGGCCCGCCTAGGTGTCCGGTGCACACCGGACAACAACTGTTCATTGTCCGGTGCGCCGGTATGGGCGCGCCTGACGTCTGCGCGCGCTGCGCGCGCATTAAATGCACCGCAGGTAGCCGTTGGCGTCGAAATAGCCGTTGCCCCGCTGGTACACCGGACAGTCCGGTGCACACCAGACATGTCCGGTGAATTATAGCGGAGCGGCTACCGCGCGAACCCGAGGCTGGCGAGTTCCGGATGCCGCGCTTCCTTGGAGCACCGGACACTGTCCGGTGTACACCGGACAGTCCGGTGAATTATAGTGCGCCGGCTTCCGAGAATTCCCGAGGGCGAAGAGTTTGAGTTGGAGTCCTCTGGGCGCACCGGACACTGTCCGGTGTACACCGGACAGTCCGGTGCCTTCAGCCAGAGGTGCCTTTGGTTGCTTCTTTGCTCCTTTGTTGAATCCAAAACTTGATCTTTTTATTGGCTAAGAGTGAACCTTTTGCACCTGTACAACTTATCCACTAGAGCAAACTAGTTAGTCCAATATTTGTGTTGGGTAATTCAACCACCAAAATTCTTTAGGAACTAGGTATAGGCCTAATTCCCTTTCACCTTACATCCAGCATAGTCGGAATCTGAGTACCCAATCAAGTCAAAGTTAGACCCCTTTGGATACCAGATCCCGAAGCAAGGCGTAGCGACTAAATATCGAAGAATTCGCTTCACAGCCACTAAGTGACACTCCTTCGGATCGGATTGAAATCTAGCACACATGCATACGCTAAGCATAATATCCGGTCTACTAGCACATAAATAAAGCAAAGAACCTATCATGGACCGGTATGCTTTTTGATCAACGGACTTACCTCCTTTGTTGAGGTCGGTGTGTCCGTCGGTTCCCATCGGCGTCTTTGCGGGCTTTGCGTCCTTCATCCCAAACCTTTTTAGCAAATCTTGTGTGTACTTCGTTTGGGAGATGAAGGTGCCGTCCTTGAGTTGCTTCACTTGAAACCCAAGGAAGTAGGTCAACTCGCCCATCATCGACATCTCGAATTTCTGCGTCATCACCCTACTAAACTCTTCACAAGACTTTTGGTTAGTAGAACCAAATATTATGTCGTCGACATAAATTTGGCACACAAAAAGATCACCATCGCAAGTCTTAGTAAAAAGAGTTGGATCGGCTTTCCCAACCTTGAAAGCATTAGCAATTAAAAAGTCTCTAAGGCATTCATACCATGCTCTTGGGGCTTGCTTAAGTCCATAGAGCGCCTTAGAGAGCTTACACACGTGGTCGGGGTACCGTTCATCCTCGAAGCCAGGGGGCTGCTCCACGTACACCTCCTCTTTGATCGGCCCGTTGAGGAAAACGCTCTTCACATCCATTTGGTACAACCTGAAAGAATGGTGAGCGGCATATGCTAGCAAGATACGAATTGATTCTAGCCTAGCCACAGGAGCAAAAGTCTCCTCAAAGTTCAAACCTGCGACTTGGGCATAACCTTTTGCCACAAGTCGAGCCTTGTTCCTCGTCACCACCCCGTGCTTGTCCTGTTTGTTGCGGAACACCCACTTGGTTCCCACAACATTTTGCTTGGGACGAGGCACCAGTGTCCAAACTTCGTTGCACTTGAAGTTATTGAGTTCCTCCTGCATGGCCAACACCCAGTCCGGATCTAGCAAGGCCTCTTCTACCCTGAAAGGCTCAATAGAAGAGACAAAAGAGTAATGCTCACAAAAATTAACTAATCTTGAGCGAGTAGTTACTCCCTTGCTAATATCACCCAATATCTGGTCGACGGGATGATCCCTTTGAATTGTCGCTCGAACATGGGTTGGAGGTGCCTGAGGTGCTTCTTCCTCTTGAACATCCTGTGCTCCCCCTTGATCATGTGCCTCCACTTGAGGTACCTGTTCGTCATCTTGGGTTGGGGGATGCACCATAGTTGAGGAAGACGGTTGATCTTGCTCCAAATGTTCCTGAGGCCGTACATCTCCAATCGCCATGGTGCGTATCGCGGCCGTTGGAACGTCTTCTTCATCTACATCATCAAGATCAACAACTTGCTCTCTTGGAGAGCCATTAGTCTCATCAAATACAACGTCGCTAGAGACTTCAACCAAACCCGATGATTTGTTGAAGACCCTATACGCCTTTGTATTTGAATCATAACCTAATAAAAATCCTTCTACGGCTTTGGGAGCAAATTTGGAATTCCTACCCTTCTTCACTAGAATGTAGCATTTACTCCCAAAAACACGAAAATACGATACATTAGGTTTGTTACCGGTTAGCAGCTCATACGACGTCTTCTTGAGGAGGCGGTGAAGGTAGACCCTGTTGATGGCGTGGCAAGCCGTGTTCACGGCTTCCGACCAAAAGCACTCGGGGGTCTTGAATTCTCCAAGCATAGTCCTCGCCATATCTATGAGCGTCCTGTTCTTCCTCTCTACCACACCATTTTGCTGAGGTGTGTAGGGAGCGGAGAACTCGTGCTTGATCCCTTCCTCCTCAAGAAACTCCTCCACTTGAAGGTTCTTGAATTCGGACCCGTTGTCGCTCCTTATCTTCTTCACCTTGAGCTCAAACTCATTTTGAGCTCTCCTTAGGAAGCGCTTGAGGGTCCCTTGGGTTTCAGACTTATCCTGCAAAAAGAACACCCAAGTGAAGCGGGAAAAGTCATCAACGATAACTAGACCATACTTACTTCCTCCTATGCTCAGATAGGCGACGGGTCCGAAGAGGTCCATATGTAGCAGCTCCAGGGGTCTTGATGTTGTCATCACATTTTTGGTGTGATGAGAGCCTCCCACTTGTTTCCCTGCTTGACAAGCTGCACAAGGTCTATCTTTTTCGAAATGAACATTGGTTAGACCTATCACGTGTTCTCCCTTTAGAAGCTTGTGGAGGTTCTTCATCCCCACATGTGCTAAGCGGCGATGCCACAGCCAGCCCATGCAAGTCTTAGCCATTAAGCATGCATCTAGACCGGCCTCTTCTTTTGCAAAATCAACTAAGTAAAGCTTGCCGTCTAGTACACTCTTAAAAGCTAGTGAACCATCACATCTTCTAAAGACAGACACATCTACATTTGTAAACAAACAGTTATATCCCATATTGCATAATTGACTAACAGATAGCAAATTATATCCAAGAGACTCTACTAAAAACACATTAGAGATAGAGTGCTCATTTGAGATTGCAATTTTACCTAACCCTTTTACCTTGCCTTGATTCCCATCACCGAATATTATTGAATCTTGGGAATCTTTATTCTTGACGTAGGAGGTGAACATCTTCTTCTCCCCCGTCATATGGTTTGTGCATCCGCTGTCAATAATCCAGCTTGAACCCCGGATGCATAAACCTGCAAGGCAAATTTAGGCTTGGGTCTTAGGTACCCAACTCATGTTGGGTCCTGCAAGGTTAGCACAAATATCCTTAGGGACCCAAATGCAAGTTTTGTCTCCCTTGCATCTTGCCCCTAATTTTCTATCAACTATCTTCCTATCCTTTCTACAAATAGCAAAAGAAGCATTTAAAGCATGATATATTGTAGAAGGTTCACTAACTTTCCTAGGAACATTAACGACATTTCTCCTAGGCATATTATGAATAACATTTCTCCTACCAACATTTCTATCATGCACATAAGAAGAACTAGAAGCAACCATGGCATGAGAATCAAAGGCATTATATACATTACAACTCCTATAAGCATTTCTAGGTTGTCTTCTATCATAGTACATAAAGGCATGGTTCTTTTGCACACTACTAGCCATAGGGGCCTTCCCTTTCTCCTTGGCGGAGATGGGAGCCTTATGGCTTGTCAAGTTCTTGGCTTCCCTCTTGTAGCCAAGTCCATCCTTAATTGAGGGGTGTCTACCAATCGTGTAGGCATCCCTTGCAAATTTTAGCTTGTCAAATTCATTCTTGCTAGTCTTAAGTTGGGCATTAAGACTAGCTAATTCATCATTTAATTTGGAAATTGAAACTAAATGATCACTACAAGCATCAATGTCAAAATCTTTACACCTATTACAAGTTTCAACAATTTCTACACAAGAATTAGATTTGCTAGCTACTTCTAGTTTAGCATTTAAATCATCATTAAAACTTTTTAACTTAGCAATAGTTTCATGACAAGAAGATAATTCACTAGAGAGCATTTCATTCCTCTTAGTTTCTAGAGCAAGAGATTTCTGTGCTTCTACAAATTTATCATGTTCTTCATACAACAAATCCTCTTGTTTTTCTAAAAGCATATTCTTGTCATTCAAGGCATCAATTAATTCATTAATTTTGTCTACCTTGGTTCTACCTAATCCCTTGAATAAGCATGAGTAATCTATCTCATCATCATCACTAGACTCATCTTCACTCGAAGAAGCATAAGTACTAGTATGAGTGCTTACTTTCTTCTCTCTTGCCATGAGGCAAGTGTGACGCTCGTTGGGGAAGAGGGATGACTTGTTGAAGGCGGTGGCGGCGAGTCCTTCATTGTCAGAGTCGGAGGAGGAACAATCTGAATCCCACTCCTTTCCGATATGTGCCTCGCCCTTGGCCTTCTTGTAATGCTTCTTTTTCTCCCTCTTGTTCCCTTGGTCCTGATCACTATCATTGTCGGGACAGTTAGCAATAAAATGACCAAGCTTACCGCATTTGAAGCATGAGCGCTTCCCCTTGGCTTTGGTCTTGCTCGGCTGCCCCTTGCGACCTTTAAGCGCCGTCTTGAAGCGCTTAATGATGAGAGCCATCTCCTCATCATTGAGTCCGGCCGCCTCAACTTGCGCCACCTTGCTTGGTAGCGCCTCCTTGCTCCTTGTTGCCTTGAGAGCAATGGGTTGAGGCTCATGACTAGGACCGTTCAACGCGTCGTCCACGTATCTTGCCTCCTTGATCATCATTCGCCCGCTTACGAACTTCCCAAGAACTTCTTCGGGCGACATCTTGGTGTACCTGGGATTTTAACGTATATTGTTCACCAAATGAGGATCAAGAACGGTAAATGACCTTAGCATTAGGCGGACGACGTCGTGGTCCGTCCATCGCGTGCTCCCGTAGCTCCTTATTTTGTTGATAAGGGTCTTGAGCCGGTTGTATGTTTGTGTCGGCTCCTCGCCCCTTATCATCGCGAACCGTCCAAGCTCGCCCTCCACCAACTCCATTTTGGTGAGCAAGGTGACGTCGTTTCCCTCATGAGAGATCTTGAGGGTGTCCCAGATCTGCTTGGCATTGTCCAAGCCGCTCACCTTGTGATACTCGTCCCTGCACAAAGAGGCTAGCAACACAGTAGTAGCTTGTGCATTTTTATGAATCTGTTCATTAATAAACACAGGGCTATCCGAGCTATCAAATTTCATTCCACTTTCCACAATCTCCCAAATGCTTGGATGGAGAGAAAACAGGTGAGTACGCATTTTGTGGCTCCAAAATCCGTAATCCTCTCCATCAAAGTGAGGGGGCTTGCCAAGTGGAATGGGGAGCAATTGAGCATTTGAGCTATGCGGAATGCGCGAATAATCGAAAGAAAAGTTTGAGTTAACCGTCTTTCGTCTGTCGTAGTCGTCGTTGTCCTTTTGGGAGGAGGAAGATTCGTCGCTGTTGTAGTAGACAATTTCCTTGATGCGCCTAGTCTTCTTCTTCCTCCCGTCTTTTCTTTTGTGGCCCGAGCCTGAGTCGGTGGGCCTGTCATCATTGGGCTCGTTGACGAAGGACTCCTTCTCCTTGTCGTTGATCACCATCCCCTTGCCTTTAGGATCCATCTCTTCGGGCGGTTAGTCCCTTTCTTGAAGAGAACGGCTCTGATACCAATTGAGAGCACCTAGAGGGGGGGTGAATAGGTGATCCTGTAACACTTCAAAAACTTAAGCCACAAAACTTGGTTACTTGTTAGCACAGTAATATGCCAAGTGGCTAGAGAAGGATCTCAACACAACACAATAACCAAGAGATATCAATCACAGAGATGGCACAGTGGTTATCCCGTGGTTCGGCCAAGACCAACGCTTGCCTACTCCACGTTGTGGCGTCCCAACGGACGAGGGTTGCAATCAACCCCTCTCAAGCGGTCCAAAGACCAACTTGAATACCACGGTGTTGCTTTGCTTCTCTTAATCCCGTTTGCGAGGAATCTCCACAGCTTGGAGCCTCTCGCCCTTACACAAGATGTTCACGAAGAATCACATAGCAAGGGAGGGATTAGCAACTCACACACGACACAAAGATCACAGCGAATACGCACACACAAAACCCAGACTTGAGCTCAAGAGACTAGCACACTAGAACGGAGCTCAAATCACTAAAATGTCGAACAAGTGCGCGAGAATGAAGTGTGAGTGATCAATGATGCTCAAAGGATGCTTGGTGTTCTCCTCCATGCGCCTAGGAGTCCCTTTTATAGCCCCAAGGAAGCTAGGAGCCGTTGAGCACAAGTTTGGAAAGCCATTCTTGCCTTCTGTCATCGGGGGCATCGAACAGTCCGGTGCACACCGGACACTGTCCGGTGCCCGATTTCCTTCCTTAAATAGCGAAGCCGACCGTTGGCAGCCTGAGAGCCGTTGGCGCACCGGACATGTCCGGTGCACACCGGACAGTCCGGTGCCGTCTTCTAGCCGTTGGCTCGGCCACGTGTCCCGCGCAGATTGCGCGGCCAACCATTGGCCCGGCTGACCGTTGGCTCACCGGACAGTCCGGTGCACACCGGACAGTCCGGTGAATTTTAGCCGTACGTCGCCGGTGAATTCCCGAGAGCAGCCACTTCGCTCGAGCCAGCCTGACGCACCGGACACTGTCCGGTGCTTACAGACTAAGCAGATTCTTGGCTGCTCGAGCCAAGACATTTCCAATTGGATTTTTTCTGTTTCCAGCACTTAGACACAATACATTAGTCCATAAAACAATGTACTAAGTCTGAGAAACATACCTTAATTCTTGATTTGTACCTTGTCCACCTTTTTACTCTTAGGCACTTGTGTTGGACACTAAATCACCAAAATACTTAGAAATGGCCCAAGGGCACATTTCCCTTTCAGTATCGAAGAGTTGGCACTCTTCCCTAGTCCTCGTTGGAGCACCCGCGCAAGGGTATCGCTCCCCCTTGGTCCTCGCAAGAACCAAGTGCTCACTATGAGGTGATCCATTGCCACTCTGGCGCGGTGGATCCCTCACGACCGCTTACAATCTTGAGCCGGGTCACCAACAAATCTTCCAAGGTGATCACCATGCTCCAAACGACACCAAGCCATCTAGGTGATGTCGATCACCAAGAGTAACAAGCCATAGACTTTCACTTGACCAAGAGAAGCCTAATGCATGTGGTGTGTGCTCTAAGTGGTTCTCACTTGCACTAATGAGGTCCTGACGTGAGATTAAGATTTTCTAATCACCTCACTAGTCTTTGTGGTGCTTGCAATGCTCTAGCAATGTGTGGTCATCAATGTGGGCAGCAAGACACTCAATAAGGTAGGTGGAGGGGGTATAAATAGCCCCCACCCACCAAACTAGCTGTTACCTGGCTGTTCTGCGCATGGGTCCACCGGACAGTCTGGTGCGCCACCAGTGCATCACCGGTGCGCCAATGGTCGTCTCCAATAGCTAGTTTTGGCAGCTAGCTGTTGGGCTGATGGCACATCGGACAGTGAACAGTACATGTCCGGTGCACACCAGACAGTCCGGTGTGGCGACTAAAATTCCTTTTCTCAACTCATTGCTCTCGGGTTTTCTCAGGGGCAGAGGCACTGCCCCGGGGCTGACTGGCCCCATTGTCAGGGGGTGCACCGGATAGTCTAGAGCACACCGGACAGTCCCGTGCCCCTAAGACAGAAACCCTAACTTCTTTTTTCTTTTGTTTTTCGAAACCATTTTCGTTCTAACTCGTGAGTGTGTTATAGAGTGACACCTAGCACTAGATGTGAGTGTGAATATGCAAAAATCATGAGCATTTCTATAATTTCTTACTCTATTAAAAACATCTTTGCAAAGGCCTCTAAAGAGAGTGTTTTTGCCTTGGCATTGCACTTTTCATAATTAAACTCTTCGCCTACAAGATTTGTGTGATCTCTTGGTTCGGGGAACCCTTGAGTGGCTTTGTAGACACCAATTTCTATAGCTTCTAAGTAAGCTTCCATACGAATTTTCCAATAAGGAAAATTGTCACCATCAAAAACAGGAGGAGGTCTCTCCCCGTCAGACATCGCTACTCTAGCGGTTAAGCTAATCTAGGAGCAACAAGGCTCTGATACCAATTGAAAGGATCATGATGCCTAAGAGAGGGGGTGAATTGGGTTTTTTCTAAAAATTCAACGACAATTAAACCCTAAGCAAATATTTACACCCTAAGCTAGAGTCCAACTTCAACCAACTACTAGCAATAAGAGAATACTACTAGAAAGACAACAATCCTAAGACATTACTTCAACTACTTGCTAAACAATTGAACAAAGTAAAATGCTCGAATTAAATACGGAATGTAAAGCAAGGTTGAGAAGACTCCTCCAATTTTTTGCCGAGGTATCGAAGAGTCAGCACTCTTGCCTAGTCCTCATTGGAGCACCCGTGCAAGGGTATCGCTCCCCTTGGTCCTCGCAAGAACCAAGTGCTCACTATGAGGTGATACTTTGCCACTCCGGCGCGACGGATCCCTCACGACCGCTTACAACCTTGAGCCGGGTCACCACCAACTCCTCCGAGGTGATCACCGTGCTCCAAACGGCACCAAGCCGTCTAGGTGATGCCGATCACCAAGAGTAACAAGTCATAGACTTTCACTTGACCAAGAGAAGCCTAATGCATGTGGTGTGTGCTCTAGGTGGCTCTCACTTGCACTAATGAGGTCCTGATGCGAGATTAAGATTTTCTAATCACCTCACTAGTCTTTGTGGTGCTTGCAATGCTCTAACAATGTGTGGTCATCAATGTGGGCAGCAAGACACTCAATAAGGTAGGTGGAGGGGGTATAAATAGCCCCCACCCACCAAACTAGTCGTTACCTGGTTGTTCTGCACATGGGCACACCGGACAGTCCGGTGCGCCACCGGTGCGCCAACGGTCGTCTCCAACGGCTAGTTCTGACAGCTAGCCGTTGGGCTGATGGCACACCGGACAGTCCGGTGTGGCGACTAAAATTCCTTTTCTCAACTCATTGCTCTCGGGTTTTCTTGGGGGCAGAGGTGCTTCCCTCGGGGCTGACTGGCCCCATTGTCAGGGGGTGCACTGGATAGTCTAGAGCACACTGGACAGTCCGGTGCCCCTAAGACAGAAACCCTAACTTCTTTTTCCTTTTGTTTTTCAAAACCGTTTTCGTTCTAACTCGTGCGTGTGTTATAAAGTGGCACCTAGCACTAGACGTGAGTGTGAATATGCATCAACACTACACTAGAATTCTCTTGGCTAAACTACTCATCCACAACCCCTCTTTATAGTACGGCTAAAATAAAATAGAAGACCTAGTTCTATACCGAGTGTCCGTAACTACTTCGACACTCAGAATATGAAGACCTTCATCTTTTGATTCATCATTTCAGCCGTCGCTTCAAGTTCTCATCTTAGGGATTGTTTTCACCGTTGTAGTACAACTTCCTGTAATGTGACCTAACTTACCATTTGCTCTGCAAAACACAAGTTAGTCACGTATAATATTACGTTGTCATTCATCACTAAAACCAACCAGGGCCTACATGCTTTCAAGCATGACATGAGTACATAACACATAAAAAGTTCAGGTAAGTCGGGTACCCGATTTTGATACCCGAATTACCCAAAATAATTTCGGGTTTTGCAAGTTTCTACCCGAAATTCCCGAACAAAATTCGGGTTTCGGGTATTTCAGGTTCGGATTCATGTATTCTGGGTTCGGATTTCGGTTTACGGATTTTTTGCCTAGCCCTACTTAGAATGATCTAGTGGACAGATAGCACGGTCACAAAAATCGACAGTTCAACGCTCGATGGCTCGAATTCTTCGACAGACTGGACTTGTGAGATGTCGCTAGAGACTAGGCTGTCGAGGATTGTGCAAGTATATTTTATTTAATTGTTTGATATTGTGTTTTTTAACTGGATGAAGATAACATAATCAAGACATTGATTATGTCTTTTATAAGGTCGTAGTTAAAAAGTCATATGAATATCTCTTCATGCCTACATTTTTTATAAACTATCAGTATGTCTTTCCGTCGACTTATACCACAATTTGTGAATATTTGAACTTAATTTTCCAAATTTAAAACTTATTATTTATATTCTGAACTTAGTTTTCCAATTAAGTATATTTGCTGTGTAATTTAGTTTATGTATATTAAATAATGTTTAAAATTTTTAAACTGTTATTGAAATATCAAATGGTTTGATAAAATTTTAGATGATATATCTATAATAAAATTCTAGATTCACCACTGAATGATGATAGCCTTGTTTACTATGTGTTCGAGATATGTTTCAGACCAACGGGCGATGCCTGGACATGGTATGGTAGGCGCCGACGCCGTCTCTCGCTTGAAGAATGAGCGTGCAATGTGTTTGTTTCGGATTAAAGCCGGCTGTTTGGACTGCTGCAACTGTAATCAATAAAGACAAAATACTATAGAAACAGTAAAAGTCTATACGGATTAAAGTCAAGCGAACATACTGCCCTCATAGTGTGTATTATGTTGGGGCTCATGGGCTTTAAAATTAGACCTCCGGTAGTCTATACCAGCGCTCCCACTTCACCTAGGCCCTGTTTGGATGGGTTTATTTTGGGATTTTGGCCGCCAGAAGCTAAAATCCTAACCAAACGCCTAGCTTTTGTCCTAGCTTGTGGGTGGAGCGCTTCTTCCTCAAGCCGCATTGTAACGGTGCGTGAGAAGCGGGCTCAAGGCAGCGTCGACTGAAAGCTGGGTAGCTGGCCCATTCGTAAACCGGATAAAAAAACAAACACAAAGTTACATGATATTTAAAAAATAAACTAGTTCGAGCGGAATTAATGTCAAATATAGTTGGTATAAAAATTAATACAGAATACCAACTCATAGCACTAAGAGCATCTCCAACAACGTGACCTATAAAAATGCCTTATA
This sequence comes from Zea luxurians, assembly GCA_029449295.1. Classification (NCBI taxonomy): domain Eukaryota; kingdom Viridiplantae; phylum Streptophyta; class Magnoliopsida; order Poales; family Poaceae; genus Zea; species Zea luxurians. Next base: position 5,779,159 of record JAOPSE010000119.1, read on the forward strand.
ATTTAAAAATAAGTAAATTTTATAGAATTTAGGGCACCAACAAAACACTTCGCTCCAACAGTAAAGCCCTAAATCTAGATTATAGGGCAGTCCACTACGGTGTAGTATATTTGAGGCACTTGAGAAGGTGCCCTATAGTTTTTTGACAAAATTTGTTGAATTGAGGCACTGTTGGAGTGGTTTTTCTTGTGTAGAGCCCTATATTTCAATTTGAGGCACTAGTTTGAGGCATTGTTGGAGATGCTCTAAGAGAATGCCAACATGTATCTTAATGTCTTACTGTCAATGCACACAACAGGCCCCAACATTTTCGAATTTTGTGTTGATTAGTACGACAATTTGTTGTGTCATTGTATTTACTTTACAATCCGGTAGCTAACATTCAGGTCATCCAAACATCTAAATTTTAACCAGCAAATTCTCTACAGTCGGACATGTTCAGATGTTAACAATACGATAATTTGGACATTTAAGCATATAGACTTCAGACATTGATATTTAATAATCCGATCAGTCCCGTAATACACTAGTTGGTTGTCTGTATTTATCTGTTTTCTTTTTTTAATCAGAATCTATAATCTCATAATTTACGTATCCAAACACCCAAATTCTACCCACCAGCTTCTCTCCACAGCAGCCGAACCAAACACTCAGATTCTAACCACCAACTTCTCCCTACAGTCAGTTTTTCAGAAAAACTCTTTAGAAAAAAATCAAACCAAACAGGTCCCTAGTGTTTTGTGACCTTATGACAAGACGGTCAATTTATACTTCTGTCATCTTTAGAGCATCTTCAACCGCTTTTAATATTTAGTCTGCCAATACCTTTAAATTAGGATTTTCCAGAAAATATTCACAGCTACAAAAGGAATAGTTCTCTAATAATTTATTTTTTCTTTTTCAAAACTGTTTGATATAGTCATTCGACGGTCACCGTCATCAAAATAAGAGAGTGTTTTATTTATAGGGATTAACTTTTAGTCTCTATATTTTTTTTAAGTATTGATTAGGAGCTGTTTATATAATGTTTATGCAAAAAAAAGTTAAATGTCCGTCCGCCGACATCGCCCTCAACCATCTGCCGATATGCGAACCTGGAGAGTCGTTCGGACGGACGAGGAAGACGGAAGTGAGGATCCTCCTCTCGCTCCTCGGCAACGATAGGTGGGGCAGCTGTCTCATGGTCTCACCCTGCCGTATGGGGAGCTCCTTCTCTTTCAACGCGTCCCCAGCTCCACATGGCACCGCCCTCGTCCCTAGCAGCCGCGCTCAAGCCGGTGCTAATCCACCTCCTGCGCGGCGGCTCCGACCTCGCGTCCGTCGCCGCCACGCACGCTAAGCTTGTCAAGGCCGGCATCGCGACCCCCCTCGCCTCCTCCAACCATCTCCTCGCCGCCTACTGCCGCTGCGGCGCGATTAGCTGCGCCCGTGACCTGTTCGACGGAATGCGGGACCGGGACGTCGTCTCCTGGACGACGCTCATGTCTGGGTACGCCGCCACCGCCCGGCCCCGGGACGCCGTGTCCCTCCTCCGCGCCATGGGGTGCAGCGGCGTGCGGCCTAACGCGGTCACCTTCTCGACGGCCGCCTGCTCGTGCGCGCGCCTCGCGGACGCAGAACTCGGCCGGCAGGTGCACGCCCAAGCGGAGATCGCCGGCTGCGCACGCGACACAGTCGTCGCCACTGCGCTCGTCGACATGTACGGCAAGTCCGGCAGCGTCGAGGACGCGCGCGCGGTGTTCGACGCCATGGCTGCACCAGCGAGGAACGCCGTGTCGTGGGGCGCTATGCTGTCCGTGTACGCGCAGAACGCGCTCGGGAACGAGGCGGTCGAGCTCTTCGCGGAGCTCAGGACGCGTGGCGGCGGCGTGGCACCCAACCACTTCATGCTGGCGAGCGTGGTGAGCGCGTGCGCAGGCATGGCGCGTCTGGGCATCGGTAGGTGCGTCCATGGCGCTGTCCTTCGGCTTGGGTATGGAAACAATGACGTGATTTCGGTGGCTTTGGTCGACATGTACTCCAAGTGCGGGCGCTACGAGTACTCAAGAAAGGTGTTTGACAGGATCGAGCAACCATCCGTCGTCACTTACACCTCCATCATTGTCGCTGCAGCAAAGTACGGCCGCTGGACGTGCGCGCTTACTTTGTTCAACGAGATGGTAGATCAAGGTGTGCAGCCAAATGATGTCACTTTGCTCGGTGTCATGCATGCTTGCAGCCATTCTGGCCTTGTTGACACTGGCCTTCAGCTCCTCCGCTCCATGCAGAGCAGATACGGCGTTGCTCCGTGCCCCAGCCACTACACATCTGCGGTTGACATGCTCGGCCGGGCAGGGCGGCTCGAGGAGGCATTCGAGCTGGCCAAGGAGGCGCAGCTTGAAGGCAACGATGCCCTTTTGCTGTGGAACTCCTTGCTGTCAGCTTGCCGGACACATAAGCGCCTAGACCTAGCAACCATGGCTGGCCAGAGGGTTTATGAGTTCAATAACCAGCAGGATGTAGCAGCTGGGCTGGTAGTGATGTCAAATGCATATATTTCAGCCGGTCAGATCGATAATGCTGCCGCTGTGCGATCAAGCATGAGGCTGCGTGGCATACGGAAGGATCCCGGGTGCAGCTGGATTGAAGTAAAGGATACCCCCCATGTGTTCTATGCTGGTGCAGTATCATGCGCTGGTGCGTGGGCAGATAAAGTTCTGATGTTGCTAGATGAATTGGAGAGTAAGATGAGGGAGAGAGGTTACAGGGGGAGATTAGGGAGTGCTAGAGTATCCGATGCACATGAAGATGAGGAGGAAGGGAAAGGTGTGATGGTTGGTGTGCACAGTGAGATTCTTGCTTTAGCGTTTGGTTTGCTAGTTGTCCCGAATGGGATGACCATCAGGGTGATGAAGAACCTGAGGATGTGCAGTGATTGCCATGAGGTGTTCAAGCTCATCAGCGCCATTGTTGAGAGCGAGTTCGTGGTCAGGGATCTGAATAGGTTCCACCATTTCAAGCTGGGGTCATGTTCTTGCAATGACTACTGGTGATCCGAAATTGTAATCTCCTCTGATTACATATCGTCCGACTAATCGCGATTAGTCGCGATTAGTCGGTCTGATCGGTTGTTAGAACTCGATAAGGTGTAACGATTCGATCAGGGTAGCTGATCGTCCTTATCGTCCGCCTAATCGCGATTTATAGCGATTAATCGCTGTGTTAGGCAGTCAGCCGATAGGCCTGGTAGTCCAAAAGCCATTTTAGGCTTAAATGCTGTATGGGGGAGGCCAAAGGACGCCCAATCCCTTCAGATACAGCCTGGGTAGACATGAGCAGTCAACAGTCCTTTAAATGCTGTATGGGAGGCCAAAAGACATTTTGGACGTGAGCAGTCAGCAGCACCAGCCTTCTCCCCCATTTTAGACGTGAGCAGTCAGCAGCAGCAGCCTTCTTCGCCATTTTAGTCGCGAAAAACAGCAGCTGAGAAGTCCAACCGAAGATGAGCAGCTCTTCTGAAGGTATGGATGTTGTGCTGCTTTTGCCTGTTCTTCACTCTTTGTTCTCTGCTCTCTCCCCCCTGTTCTTCATTCCTCTTTGTTCTGCTGCTGTTCTCCCTCTGTTCTTCATTCCTCTTGCAGTTTCATAGTCTTATATAAATAATAAACTTGTTGTTGCGCTGTTATGGACTATTTAAGTATTTATACTGCTGCAAGCCTCTATACTATATAATTATATATCTATATGTAGTGTTATATATGACTATATGTCTATATATATATCATAATGTCCTGGAATACACAGGACGACCAGGGGGACGATTAGGGTCGATCAGGGGCGACTAATCGCTCTGATCGACGCCTAATCGCGACTAATCGCCTGATCGCCCAGTGGCTTCGATCAGGCGATCTGAAAACTACTAATCTCAGTGGTTCTGCTGTTCATAGTAGAAAAGAACAACTTTAGCAGATTATCAGTTATTAAAAAAATGTTAAGAAATTATCTTCTTAAGATGTTCGAGTGACTTAGTTTTGGGTACAACTACGGGACTACCAGACATTGGCGAGTGGTTGTAGCATAATCTAACTCTGCCCTGAGTTTGCTCTATTCTGTTGTGAACTTCACTAGGGGCCTGTTGGGGACTCCTTCGCTTCATATTGTTCAACTTTGTTCCATGTTTTTCCGCCAAACAGGTGTAGCTTCACAATCACAAACTCCGCTCTAGGAAGAAAAAGTAGAGTTGTGAGAACACAGAGGTACTTACAAACTTTCCTTCTTTTTTGAGCATCTCTAAATAGGCTCTAGATCTGAGCATTTGTGGGTCAAGGGTTTGGATTTTTTTTTTTGGTGGCGAGGGCTAAATTCCAGTGCCTGAATGAGCGAAGTTGGGCCTTTGTTTTTGGGCCAGGCACATGCCTAGTCAAGCCACCCGTTCTTTTTTAGTTGAAAAAATTAAAAGAAATAGTAGTTTAATATGGGTTCAGATCTTGGCGTGCGTATCATTATCCAGGACTTTTACAGAAAGAACATCTCAACAGTACTGCCCAAATCAGGCCTTGAAAGTTCCCTTTGGCCCGAGAACAGGATCTAGATGTCGCCTAGAGGGGGATGAATAGGCGAATAAAAATTATCACTTTAAAACTTAAATCTTACTCTACTCGAAGACAAGATCGCAGTGGAGTGAAGAACCCTTCGAGTAGGTTGCAGTGGAATTGAAGTTCCTGTCTTACGAATATCCTGCACTTCAAGGAAAGCTAGTACCACAAGTAAGTAGTGAAGTGCAGATATATAAGCGAGTAAGACAGAGAGTCAGAGTACAATACAGAACAGAGCACACAGACGCAAGGATTTATCCCGAGGTTCGGCCAAGCCTGAAATGCTTGCCTAGTCCTCGTTGGAGTTAGCCACACCTGGGCTTGGAGTCTATTTCAACTCCTTCCTCCGTTTGCTCAGATCTGTCAGTATGACAGATAGAGCCTTTCACTATTGAGTGGGGTTACAACAGAACCGCGGCTGCTTACAAACTTCTTGGCAGCACCCCGGCAGAGTAACGATACGCTCAAGACCTTGCTCTAGCTCTTAGCAGCACTACTCCTCTCTCTAAAGGCTTATAGTTGTGCCTTCTACATAAACTATAGAGTTACACACAAGAGGGAGAGCGAGAATTGATTCCAATGAAGTCTACACTTGTTGGCTGCTCTTATTTCATCTTGGAGGCGCCTAGGAGTCCCTTTTATAGACACAAGGGGCCTAGGAGCCGTTGGACTTCATTTGGAAGGCAATATCAGCTTTCTGTCGGGTGGTGCACCGGACAGTCCGGTGCACACCGGACACTGTCCGGTGCCCGATTTCCTTCCTAAAATGGCGCTGCCGACCGTTGCCGACCGTTGTAGATCTGGGAGCCGTTGGCACACCGGACATGTCCGGTGCACACCGGACAGTCCGGTGCCCCCTTCCGACCGTTGGCCCGGCCACGTGTCGCGCGCAGATTCCGCAGCCGACCGTTGGCCCGGCCGACCGTTGGCTCACCGGACAGTCCGGTGCACACCGGATAGTCCGGTGAATTTTAGCCGTACGCCGTCGGCAAATTCCCGAGAGCGGCCACTTCACGCCGAGCCAGCCTGGCGCACCGGACACTGTCCGGTGCACCACCGGACAGTCCGGTGCACCCAGACTGGGCAGACTTTGGCTGCTCGAGCTATTTCTTCTCCAACTCGATTTTTTCTGTTTCTAACACTTAGACAAGTATATTAGTACACTAAAACCAATGTACTAAGTCTAGAAACATACCTTCTCTTAATTATTACATCCATAGTATTTCACATGCTTGAGCTTTGATGTTGGACTCATAAATCATCAAGTCGGCTTGACTTGATCTAGATTGACATTTCTTAGCTCCAACATCCTGCAAAGGTCACATAGAACATCTCCAAACATAGGAACAACCCAAACTAAAGATTAAGGTGAACTTAGCTCTTTTGGGCTGCTTCCAGTTTTGGTTTTGACACTTGTTCTCCTTCTCGCGACCTCGATCTCCTTCTTAGAGCTTGATCTTGAGCCTTATGACTTACACCACATAACTGTAGCTGTTACCTCATTGGCTGTAAGTCACGTCCTTATGTAGTGATCCTTGGTGTGTTATAGCTCTTCTCAACTCGATCACCCTTGACTTTGCAAGCCTTCTTCTTCACCCTTGGCTTTGGGTTCCTCAGCCTCCTTGACCTTCTCCCGTGCACTTGGTACCTCGAAGCTTCTCTTGCCTCCGTCCTTGGCTTGATCAGTTGTCTCCGAGCTTCGCACCCGAGTCTCACTTTATGCAATGTCCATCTTACTTGTGATGTCCATTATGTATCCATAATCCAGTTCTTGGACCATCACATTTGTTCTCTTGTGTTGAACCCTGTTAGCTTTACCTTAGGCACATGTTCAACACTTAGTACACTTGTTAGTCCTTTAATTGAGTTGTCATCCAAACACCAAAACTCACAAGAGAGCTTTCAATCTCCCCCTTTTTGGTGATTGATGGCAACACAATTAAAGCTTACATGAGAATAAGATTTGAAGCACAAATTTTGAATTCTAAGTTTATAGAATGCTCCCCCTAAATATGTGCTTACTTCAAAAACATAATTTTGGCCTTAGACGCCAATTTGCACATACTTAGGCAATTCGAAACATTTCTATATCTTAGCAATTTTGGAATGCATTGTATCAAGAATCAAACCATGATGCTATAACACACAAATGCACATAATCAGAGTTAAACACCATTCAAATTAGTGGATATATCACAGGAATATCAACCTACCACTATTCACCATTAAGATACCAATTCAAACCAATTTAAACTAAGACACTAAGTTTAAAGCAGTCTTAAAGCACCATTAACCACATGACTCTCTTTTACACTATAGAAGCCAAATAATTCATCGCAGCGGAAACACTAGTCCATATGAGCAACACATATAATACTGCAAGAAACATATGAATATCACACTTGGCAAAGCTCAAACTAACACATCACCCATTAGGATAAGCTTTCCTCTCAGGTTGAGATAAGCTTTAATGCACAACTTCTCCCCCTTTGACATCAAACACCAAAAACCATACTCAAGCAAGAACATAGGATGATGCCAAGGGACAGCAGGATGTTAAGGAGGAAAAACGACTATCAAAACTCCCCCTTACTTATTGAACATATGCCCTATCAACATTTAGGTAAGATACATATATATGCAAAAAGATTAATACTTCCTTTTGTACCTTTACCATGTTGTAGTGTACTTCCCATCTTGAAAGTAGTTAATCTTTCGAGAGCTTCTCCACACTTGTGCCTGATTCTTTCTCCTAACCTTTTCTTGTTGCTAAGACACCAAACTTAGAACAAGTTATAGTATTGGGCACAATAAGAACCTTCTATTCTCATGATTATCAAAAGATGTCAATTGAAGCGGACTATTACGGCTACCAATTGAAAGATACCAATTTTAAAGATACCAATTGCAAAGTTCATTTATTATCATGGCTCCATGATATTTAAGAATAAGCATCTATTATCACCAGATATTAGAGAGCATGAGCAATCTAAAAATATGCACTTACTCACAACTTGAGATACCAATTTCTTGACTTATAGAGGTACCCAAGTCCGGATTGCTCCATTTCTTGCTCATCTTCTCTTTTCCACCTAGAGACTATACAAGATCACTCAAGAAACAGTTAGTCTCAAAAGACACAGGTTATGTGTGCTCCCCCTCAAGTTGTGCATCAAGTATTTGAATGACTTGCACTTTGCACATTCTAGCTTTCTCAGAACTAGAGGGGATCACAACATACCTTGGTCAAGGCATACTCTACCACTTTCATCCCCCAAAGATGCCAATTTGCATATCAAATGAAAAACCACTTAACACCAATTGAAGGCAATGAAAGGTTGACTAAATACAACAATGCACGCCTCAGTGGCACCTAAGCCAATTGAATACTCACAGGAAGTCTAACATTTACGCAACTTGTACATGCTTCATACTTAACTATCATTGCATATACCAATTTAAGATCAACACAATCATGTATATAAAGCGAAATATCTAAGCATGTCATGATTAAGAAGGTTTCTTAGATGCACAGAAGAAACAACATTTTAAAGGCATAAATTACCTAAACCAAGATATTACCAATTGAAAGACAAGAACATAGCTATGATCACAATGAATGGAATTTCAAGAATATTTAATGAAATTGCATAGCTTCATTTTCCATACCTTTGCCTTTATGAGAGCACTTGTTATCACCAATTCAGGGCTCCTTTTGCTCATACACCTCATAGCTCAAGAGGGCATGACATGGATTTGAAATTCACACAGTACCAAACTAGGGTAATCATGTGAACATGGACTAAACAAAATGTCATATTTGCACATAGCATGACTTGCAAAAAGTTACAGGTTAATCCATATATACCAAGAGAGTTAATCGTTGTGGATATAACAGATGAAAGAGCTACCCATGAATGATTCAAAAGATATATCCTATATAGCACCAGTCATGATTAAGCAAACATCATTATGATTCATTTAACACGGGCAATCATAAAGCATAACTGCTCCAAAGACAGGTAGCACAACAAGCCAACTTAAGAGCAGTACTAAATTGCAATTATGTACTTAAAACACACGGGTACCATCCTTTGGAGAACAAGGTGTAAATTCTCATCAAAGTCCTTTACTTGATACACCAATAATGATTTAGGACCTATACACCTTATTTCACTTGAGATGAACATGGGATTAGTGTTTCACAATAATTCAACCTTGGGTCAATAAACACCAAAACAATTAATAGCTTAAGCATAGAGTTTTAGATAACCGTCTTAAGCTCTCACATGGTCTCCAGTCCATCTCAAGGCACCTGCATGGTCTAGTTAGCACAGTTTGGTACCCATCTCGAGATGGGTCCATAATGATCATCTAAATGTGCCTTTGGTACCCAAATTGCCTTTGTGCTAGTTCTAGGTGATCTCGTTATAGATCTAACACAAGTGTATGATTTGGGTCTCCTACACGAATAAGATTGACACAAATTCACTATCTTAGGAATCTTACCTTTATAACATACCTTGGATAGATGACCCTGCTCACCACACATGTAGCAGAAGCGTCGCTCAACCTGACATGACGCTTGCTGTGTGTCATTTTCCTTGGTGAGGGTCACCTTGGAGGATGCACATCCTTGATTCTTCATGACCGGACATGAAGTGATAATTTGGTCCTTATTGTTGCATCCAAAGCAACTTCTTGTCCTTTCATCCTTGTCTTTGTACGGACAGGACGCAATGAGGTGGCCTATCTCCTTGCATTTGAAACACCTCCTTTTTCCTCTTTCCTTTTTGTGCTTGAAGGACATGGAGAGATGATTAGTACAAATAACATGACTAATTGAATTTTTACCTCTTTCCAAGATCATGTTGGTTTCTTCATCTTTAGGAACATTTTTCTTATTGAGCTTGACACTTGCTGCAGTTTTTCCTTTCTCGAGCTTCTTCACCACGCGCCCGTGGATATCTTGAGAGAGTTGAGCAATGTGTCTTCTCCTCAGTTGTCTTTGCTTCTTGTTCCCACACAATTTCTTTTGAGACCCTGCAGCTTGATGCTTATTCAAACATTGGCTTTCTTTTGAACAACAGGGGTTAGCACATGGTGATGAATTATCTAAATGTGTACTTGTGCAAGAATGAAGTTCACATGAATTTAAGTTCGTAATTACGACCTCATGAGCAACTTCAAGCATGATATGTTTATCCAAGAGATTATCATGATAACAAGACAATAAGTCATATTTTTCAGTAAGAGCAAGGTTATCATGACTTAACAATTCTACTTGATTCCTAAGCATAGAATCTTCAATTTTAAGTTGAGCAGCATTAGATAATACATCATGATTATTTCTTTGCTCAATTAAAATCGATTCATACCGTTGGACCAAATTCCCATGAGAGTGCTTTAGCTCCTCATGTTCTTTGGTCATCTTCTCCAGGCTGTCGTTGGTTTTGACGAGAGTCTCCTCTAGCCTGAGAAGCGTCTCGCCTTGTTCCTTATTTCTTCTCAACAACTTAACCAAGATAGATTTGTCCACTTTGTTGAGATGGTTGTAGAAACGGTGAATCTCCTCTTCTTCCACATCATCGGTCTCATTTTCCCTGTCATTAATGTCAGTAGAAGCAATATAGGAAAATGTACCTTGTGATGATGAAGATTCATCCTCGCTGTCATCCTCATATTCTTCCTCATCATGGCTTTTGTCTCCACCATCATTGTTAGCAATAAAACATTTATCACTAGTGGAGAACAAACCTGTCGACGAGGTGGATTCATCGTTTGGGTGCCATTTTTCTTGTTCTTCTCCCTTTGAATGGTTAGTATCACAAGTAATATAGAGAGTAGGAGCATCACAGTTTGCCACAAAATATTTTTCTTTAATCCTATTCCATAAATCATGAGCATCAACAAATAGATCACTATCACTACTCATGATGGCAAAATAGGCACCTCTAGATAGGGAATCAACTAAGATGTTGCATGCATGGTGATTTAGAGTTAGACATCTTAGTTCTTCATTAGAAGGATTTTTACTAATAATGGAGGGAAAATTACTACTATTAAAGACCTGTCTCAAATCAGGATCAACACTCATGAAAGCACTATAAATAGAGACAGACCAAGACTTGTAATTAGAGCCATCGCCTAAAAGAAGTTCTACAGTTACCTCTTGTGACGACATCGTTATCTTCGGACGGCTAAGCCCACACTGGAGAGGCCTAGCTCCGATACCAATTGAAAGTTCCCTTTGGCCCGGGAACAGCATCTAGATGTCGCCTAGAGGCGGGGTGAATAGGCGAATAAAAATTATCACTTTAAAACTTAAATCTTACTCTACTCGAAGACAAGATCGCAGTGGAGTGAAGAACCCTTCGAGTAGGTTGCAGTGGAATTGAAGTTCCTGTCTTACGAATATCCTGCACTTCAAGGAAAGCTAGTACCACAAGTAAGTAGTGAAGTGCAGATATATAAGCGAGTAAGACAGAGAGTCAGAGTACAATACAGAACAGAGCACACAGACGCAAGGATTTATCCCGAGGTTCGGCCAAGCCTGAAATGCTTGCCTAGTCCTCGTTGGAGTTAGCCACACCTGGGCTTGGAGTCTATTTCAACTCCTTCCTCCGTTTGCTCAGATCTGTCAGTATGACAGATAGAGCCTTTCACTATTGAGTGGGGTTACAACAGAACCGCGGCTGCTTACAAACTTCTTGGCAGCACCCCGGCAGAGTAACGATACGCTCAAGACCTTGCTCTAGCTCTTAGCAGCACTACTCCTCTCTCTAAAGGCTTATAGCTGTGCCTTCTACATAAACTATAGAGTTACACACAAGAGGGAGAGCGAGAATTGATTCCAATGAAGTCTACACTTGTTGGCTGCTCTTATTTCATCTTGGAGGCGCCTAGGAGTCCCTTTTATAGACACAAGGGGCCTAGGAGCCGTTGGACTTCATTTGGAAGGCAATATCAGCTTTCTGTCGGGTGGTGCACCGGACAGTCCGGTGCACACCGGACACTGTCCGGTGCCCGATTTCCTTCCTAAAATGGCGCTGCCGACCGTTGCCGACCGTTGTAGATCTGGGAGCCGTTGGCGCACCGGACATGTCCGGTGCACACCGGACAGTCCGGTGCCCCCTTCCGACCGTTGGCCCGGCCACGTGTCGCGCGCAGATTCCGCAGCCGACCGTTGGCCCGGCCGACCGTTGGCTCACCGGACAGTCCGGTGCACACCGGACAGTCCGGTGAATTTTAGCCGTACGCCGTCGGCAAATTCCCGAGAGCGGCCACTTCACGCCGAGCCAGCCTGGCGCACCGGACACTGTCCGGTGCACCACCGGACAGTCCGGTGCACCCAGACTGGGCAGACTTTGGCTGCTCGAGCCATTTCTTCTCCAACTCGATTTTTTCTGTTTCTAACACTTAGACAAGTATATTAGTACACTAAAACCAATGTACTAAGTCTAGAAACATACCTTCTCTTAATTATTACATCCATAGTATTTCACATGCTTGAGCTTTGATGTTGGACTCATAAATCATCAAGTCGGCTTGACTTGATCTAGATTGACATTTCTTAGCTCCAACATCCTGCAAAGGTCACATAGAACATCTCCAAACATAGGAACAACCCAAACTAAAGATTAAGGTGAACTTAGCTCTTTTGGGCTGCTTCCAGTTTTGGTTTTGACACTTGTTCTCCTTCTCGCGACCTCGATCTCCTTCTTAGAGCTTGATCTTGAGCCTTATGACTTACACCACATAACTGTAGCTGTTACCTCATTGGCTGTAAGTCACGTCCTTATGTAGTGATCCTTGGTGTGTTATAGCTCTTCTCAACTCGATCACCCTTGACTTTGCAAGCCTTCTTCTTCACCCTTGGCTTTGGGTTCCTCAGCCTCCTTGACCTTCTCCCGTGCACTTGGTACCTCGAAGCTTCTCTTGCCTCCGTCCTTGGCTTGATCAGTTGTCTCCGAGCTTCGCACCCGAGTCTCACTTTATGCAATGTCCATCTTACTTGTGATGTCCATTATGTATCCATAATCCAGTTCTTGGACCATCACATTTGTTCTCTTGTGTTGAACCCTGTTAGCTTTACCTTAGGCACCTGTTCAACACTTAGTACACTTGTTAGTCCTTTAATTGAGTTGTCATCCAAACACCAAAACTCACAAGAGAGCTTTCAATCTCCCCCTTTTTGGTGATTGATGGCAACACAATTAAAGCTTACATGAGAATAAGATTTGAAGCACAAATTTGAATTCTAAGTTTATAGAATGCTCCCCCTAAATATGTGCTTACTTCAAAAACATAATTTTGGCCTCAGACGCCAATTTGCACATACTTAGGCAATTCGAAACATTTCTATATCTTAGCAATTTTGGAATGCATTGTATCAAGAATCAAACCATGATGCTATAACACACAAATGCACATAATCAGAGTTAAACACCATTCAAATTAGTGGATATATCACAGGAATATCAACCTACCACTATTCACCATTAAGATACCAATTCAAACCAATTTAAACTAAGACACTAAGTTTAAAGCAGTCTTAAAGCACCATTAACCACATGACTCTCTTTTACACTATAGAAGCCAAATAATTCATCGCAGCGGAAACACTAGTCCATATGAGCAACACATATAATACTGCAAGAAACATATGAATATCACACTTGGCAAAGCTCAAACTAACACATCACCCATTAGGATAAGCTTTCCTCTCAGGTTGAGATAAGCTTTAATGCACAACTTCTCCCCCTTTGACATCAAACACCAAAAACCATACTCAAGCAAGAACATAGGATGATGCCAAGGGACAGCAGGGTGTTAAGGAGGAAAAACGACTATCAAAACTCCCCCTTACTTATTGAACATATGCCCTATCAACATTTAGGTAAGATACATATATATGCAAAAAGATTAATACTTCCTTTTGTACCTTTACCATGTTGTAGTGTACTTCCCATCTTGAAAGTAGTTAATCTCTCGAGAGCTTCTCCACACTTGTGCCTGATTCTTTCTCCTAACCTTTTCTTGTTGCTAAGACACCAAACTTAGAACAAGTTATAGTATTGGGCACAATAAGAACCTTCTATTCTCATGATTATCAAAAGATGTCAATTGAAGCGGACTATTACGGCTACCAATTGAAAGATACCAATTTTAAAGATACCAATTGCAAAGTTCATTTATTATCATGGCTCCATGATATTTAAGAATAAGCATCTATTATCACCAGATATTAGAGAGCATGAGCAATCTAAAAATATGCACTTACTCACAACTTGAGATACCAATTTCTTGACTTACAGAGGTACCCAAGTCCGGATTGCTCCATTTCTTGCTCATCTTCTCTTTTCCACCTAGAGACTATACAAGATCACTCAAGAAACAGTTAGTCTCAAAAGACACAGGTTATGTGTGCTCCCCCTCAAGTTGTGCATCAAGTATTTGAATGACTTGCACTTTGCACATTCTAGCTTTCTCAGAACTAGAGGGGATCACAACATACCTTGGTCAAGGCATACTCTACCACTTTCATCCCCCAAAGATGCCAATTTGCATATCAAATGAAAAACCACTTAACACCAATTGAAGGCAATGAAAGGTTGACTAAATACAACAATGCACGCCTCAGTGGCACCTAAGCCAATTGAATACTCACAGGAAGTCTAACATTTACGCAACTTGTACATGCTTCATACTTAACTATCATTGCATATACCAATTTAAGATCAACACAATCATGTATATAAAGCGAAATATCTAAGCATGTCATGATTAAGAAGGTTTCTTAGATGCACAGAAGAAACAACATTTTAAAGGCATAAATTACCTAAACCAAGATATTACCAATTGAAAGACAAGAACATAGCTATGATCACAATGAATGGAATTTCAAGAATATTTAATGAAATTGCATAGCTTCATTTTCCATACCTTTGCCTTTATGAGAGCACTTGTTATCACCAATTCAGGGCTCCTTTTGCTCATACACCTCATAGCTCAAGAGGGCATGACATGGATTTGAAATTCACACAGTACCAAACTAGGGTAATCATGTGAACATGGACTAAACAAAATGTCATATTTGCACATAGCATGACTTGCAAAAAGTTACAGGTTAATCCATATATACCAAGAGAGTTAATCGTTGTGGATATAACAGATGAAAGAGCTACCCATGAATGATTCAAAAGATATATCCTATATAGCACCAGTCATGATTAAGCAAACATCATTATGATTCATTTAACACAGGCAATCATAAAGCATAACTGCTCCAAAGACAGGTAGCACAACAAGCCAACTTAAGAGCAGTACTAAATTGCAATTATGTACTTAAAACACACGGGTACCATCCTTTGGAGAACAAGGTGTAAATTCTCATCAAAGTCCTTTACTTGATACACCAATAATGATTTAGGACCTATACACCTTATTTCACTTGAGATGAACATGGGATTAGTGTTTCACAATAATTCAACCTTGGGTCAATAAACACCAAAACAATTAATAGCTTAAGCATAGAGTTTTAGATAACCGTCTTAAGCTCTCCCATGGTCTCCAGTCCATCTCAAGGCACCTGCATGGTCTAGTTAGCACAGTTTGGTACCCATCTCGAGATGGGTCCATAATGATCATCTAAATGTGCCTTTGGTACCCAAATTGCCTTTGTGCTAGTTCTAGGTGATCTCGTTATAGATCTAGCACAAGTGTATGATTTGGGTCTCCTACACGAATAAGATTGACACAAATTCACTATCTTAGGAATCTTACCTTTATAACATACCTTGGATAGATGACCCTGCTCACCACACATGTAGCAGAAGCGTCGCTCAACCTGACATGACGCTTGCTGTGTGTCATTTTCCTTGGTGAGGGTCACCTTGGAGGATGCACATCCTTGATTCTTCATGACCGGACATGAAGTGATAATTTGGTCCTTATTGTTGCATCCAAAGCAACTTCTTGTCCTTTCATCCTTGTCTTTGTACGGACAGGACGCAATGAGGTGGCCTATCTCCTTGCATTTGAAACACCTCCTTTTTCCTCTTTCCTTTTTGTGCTTGAAGGACATGGAGAGATGATTAGTACAAACAACATGACTAATTGAATTTTTACCTCTTTCCAAGCTCATGTTGATTTCTTCATCTTTAGGAACATTTTTCTTATTGAGCTTGACACTTGCTGCAGTTTTTCCTTTCTCAAGCTTCTTCACCACGCGCCCGTGGATATCTTGAGAGAGTTGAGCAATGTGTCTTCTCCTCAGTTGTCTTTGCTTCTTGTTCCCACACAATTTCTTTTGAGACCCTGCAGCTTGATGCTTATTCAAACATTGGCTTTCTTTTGAACAACAGGGGTTAGCACATGGTGATGAATTATCTAAATGTGTACTTGTGCAAGAATGAAGTTCACATGAATTTAAGTTCGTAATTACGACCTCATGAGCAACTTCAAGCATGATATGTTTATCCAAGAGATTATCATGATAACAAGACAATAAGTCATATTTTTCAGTAAGAGCAAGGTTATCATGACTTAACAATTCTACTTGATTCCTAAGCATAGAATCTTCAATTTTAAGTTGAGCAGCATTAGATAATACATCATGATTATTTCTTTGCTCAATTAAAATCGATTCATACCGTTGGACCAAATTCCCATGAGAGTGCTTTAGCTCCTCATGTTCTTTGGTCATCTTCTCCAGGCTGTCGTTGGTTTTGATGAGAGTCTCCTCTAGCCTGAGAAGCGTCTCGCCTTGTTCCTTGTTTCTTCTCAACAACTTAACCAAGAGAGATTTGTCCACTTTGTTGAGATGGTTGTAGAAACGGTGAATCTCCTCTTCTTCCACATCATCGGTCTCATTTTCCCTGTCATTAATGTCAGTAGAAGCAATATAGGAAAATGTACCTTGTGATGATGAAGATTCATCCTCGCTGTCATCCTCATATTCTTCCTCATCATGGCTTTTGTCTCCACCATCATTGTTAGCAATAAAACATTTATCACTAGTGGAGAACAAACCTGTCGACGAGGTGGATTCATCGTTTGGGTGCCATTTTTCTTGTTCTTCTCCCTTTGAATGGTTAGTATCACAAGTAATATAGAGAGTAGGAGCATCACAGTTTGCCACAAAATATTTTTCTTTAATCCTATTCCATAAATCATGAGCATCAACAAATAGATCACTATCACTACTCATGATGGCAAAATAGGCACCTCTAGATAGGGAATCAACTAAGATGTTGCATGCATGGTGATTTAGAGTTAGACATCTTAGTTCTTCATTGGAAGGATTTTTACTAATAATGGAGGGAAAAATACTACTATTAAAGACCTGTCTCAAATCAGGATCAACACTCATGAAAGCACTATAAATAGAGACAGACCAAGACTTGTAATTAGAGCCATCGCCTAAAAGAAGTTCTACAGTTACCTCTTGTGACGACATCGTTATCTCCGGACGGCTAAGCCCACACTGGAGAGGCCTAGCTCCGATACCAATTGAAAGTTCCCTTTGGCCCGGGAACAGGATCTAGATGTCGCCTAGAGGGGGGTGAATAGGCGAATAAAAATTATCACTTTAAAACTTAAATCTTACTCTACTCGAAGACAAGATCGCAGTGGAGTGAAGAACCCTTCGAGTAGGTTGCAGTGGAATTGAAGTTCCTGTCTTACGAATATCCTGCACTTCAAGGAAAGCTAGTACCACAAGTAAGTAGTGAAGTGCAGATATATAAGCGAGTAAGACAGAGAGTCAGAGTACAATACAGAACAGAGCACACAGACACAAGGATTTATCCCGAGGTTCGGCCAAGCCTGAAATGCTTGCCTAGTCCTCGTTGGAGTTAGCCACACCTGGGCTTGGAGTCTATTTCAACTCCTTCCTCCGTTTGCTCAGATCTGTCAGTATGACAGATAGAGCCTTTCACTATTGAGTGGGGTTACAACAGAACCGCGGCTGCTTACAAACTTCTTGGCAGCACCCCGGCAGAGTAACGATACGCTCAAGACCTTGCTCTAGCTCTTAGCAGCACTACTCCTCTCTCTAAAGGCTTATAGCTGTGCCTTCTACATAAACTATAGAGTTACACACAAGAGGGAGAGCGAGAATTGATTCCAATGAAGTCTACACTTGTTGGCTGCTCTTATTTCATCTTGGAGGCGCCTAGGAGTCCCTTTTATAGACACAAGGGGCCTAGGAGCCGTTGGACTTCATTTGGAAGGCAATATCAGCTTTCTGTCGGGTGGTGCACCGGACAATCCGGTGCACACCGGACACTGTCCGGTGCCCGATTTCCTTCCTAAAATGGCGCTGCCGACCGTTGCCGACCGTTGTAGATCTAGGAGCCGTTGGCGCACCGGACATGTCCGGTGCACACCGGACTGCACCGGACATGTCCAGTGCCCCCTTCCGACCGTTGGCCCGGCCACGTGTCGCGCGCAGATTCCGCAGCCGACCGTTGGCCCGGCCGACCGTTGGCTCACCGGACAGTCCGGTGCACACCGGACAGTCCAGTGAATTTTAGCCTTACGCCGTCGGCAAATTCCCGAGAGCGGCCACTTCACGCCGAGCCAGCCTGGCGCACCGGACACTGTCCGGTGCACCACCGGACAGTCCGGTGCACCCAGACTGGGCAGACTTTGGCTGCTCGAGCCATTTCTTCTCCAACTCGATTTTTTCTGTTTCTAACACTTAGACAAGTATATTAGTACACTAAAACCAATGTACTAAGTCTAGAAACATACCTTCTCTTAATTATTACATCCATAGTATTTCACATGCTTGAGCTTTGATGTTGGACTCATAAATCATCAAGTCGGCTTGACTTGATCTAGATTGACATTTCTTAGCTCCAACATCCTGCAAAGGTCACATAGAACATCTCCAAACATAGGAACAACCCAAACTAAAGATTAAGGTGAACTTAGCTCTTTTGGGCTGCTTCCAGTTTTGGTTTTGACACTTGTTCTCCTTCTCGCGACCTCGATCTCCTTCTTAGAGCTTGATCTTGAGCCTTATGACTTACACCACATAACTGTAGCTGTTACCTCATTGGCTGTAAGTCACGTCCTTATGTAGTGATCCTTGGTGTGTTATAGCTCTTCTCAACTCGATCACCCTTGACTTTGCAAGCCTTCTTCTTCACCCTTGGCTTTGGGTTCCTCAGCCTCCTTGACCTTCTCCCGTGCACTTGGTACCTCGAAGCTTCTCTTGCCTCCGTCCTTGGCTTGATCAGTTGTCTCCGAGCTTCGCACCCGAGTCTCACTTTATGCAATGTCCATCTTACTTGTGATGTCCATTATGTATCCATAACCCAGTTCTTGGACCATCACATTTGTTCTCTTGTGTTGAACCCTGTTAGCTTTACCTTAGGCACCTGTTCAACACTTAGTACACTTGTTAGTCCTTTAATTGAGTTGTCATCTAAACACCAAAACTCACAAGAGAGCTTTCAGGCCTCTACTTTTCTTTTTATAGGTAGCCAGTAACCACTTACTTTCAGGTGTTGTTTGGTTTGGTCAAATTTTTTTCCGTAATCCATTGACCCATTCACGAAGTAAATAGATTGCGTTGTTTCGTTTGGTTAGAACAACTTATATTGCGTTGTCCATATTTTTTTATTCTGGAATTTTTTAAAAAACTCAAATAGATCGAACCAATTTCTAGTGGTATTGAAGAGATCAGTATAGATTTTGATGGTATTTGAGAAATTTGCTTTAAATGGAACTAATGACGTTAGCTTTAAACTAAAGGAGGTGGCATTCAAAACATTAAAATTTAAATTTGATGGTATTGAAGGAAAGTTATAAATTCTGATGGCATTAAAGGGATTAGTATAAGTTTGGATGACATCGAAGGGATTTTAAATTCTGATGGTATTCAAGAGATAAAAAAAGTATGGAATTTAAAAAATCTGGTCCATATTTTTGTTGTTGGGTGTGAAAAGGCCACAAGGATCTCCGGTGGGAGTGGGAAGCAGACAGCACTAATGCGCTATATATGATCATCTATGGCTACCTGCTAGCAGAGGTTAGGCAGGCACCCACCTCACGAAGTCACGATACGACCTTACGTTTGTTCTTGGACCGAGTGGGAGTGGGAAGCGGACAGCGCTAATGCGCTATATAATGCGCTATATATGATCATCTATAATGAGCTATATAATGCGCTAAGGCACTCTGATCCTGCAATTGGTTCACCATGCTTCTCCTTCAGGTCATCCTTCTTGGACTCCTCTCCCTGCACGCGCCGTTCAACTCAGCCACCGCCACGGACACGGTGTCCCCTGGCAATGGCCTCGCCGGCAGCAGCAGCAGGCTCGTCTCCAACAACAGCAAGTTCGCGCTGGGCTTCTTCAGGATGGACAACAAGTCCTTCAACTACGCCACCAACCCATACACTTACCTCGGCATCTGGTTCAACAAGGTCCCCAAGCTAACTCCGCTCTGGAGCGCCAACGGCGAGAGCCCGGTCATGGACCCCGCCTCACCGGAGCTCGCCATCTCCGGCGACGGGAACTTGGTCATCCTGGACCAGGCCACCAGGTCCGTCATCTGGTCTACCCATGCCAAGACCACCACCAACGACACCGTCGCCGTGCTCCAGAACAACGGCAACCTCGTCCTCCGGAGCTCCTCCAACTCGTCCACCGTCTTCTGGCAGAGCTTCGACTACCCGACCGACACCTTCTTCGCCGGAGCAAAGATTGGCTGGGACAAGGTAACCGGTCTGAACCGCCGCCTTGTTTCGAGGAAGAACCTGATAGATCAGGCCCCTGGCCTGTACACTGGGGAGATACAGAAGAATGGGGTTGGTCGTCTCGTGTGGAACTCGACAGTAGAAATCGAGTCCACCGGGCTGTGGAACGGCCAGTACTTCAGCTCGGCGCCGGAGATGATAGGCAACACCGACAACATCACAACTTTCGAGTATGTCAACAACGATAAAGAGGTGTACTTCACATGGAATCTGCACGACGAGATGGCGATCGTGCTCTCGCAGCTAGGTGTCGATGGCCAAGGCATGGTGAGTCTGTGGATTGACAAGGACTGGGTGGTAATGTACAAGCAGCCTGTATTCCAGTGCGATGCCTACGCAACGTGCGGACCATTCACAGTCTGTGACGAGGGTGAGAACGAGGGCCCAATCTGCAACTGCATGAAGGGTTTCTCCGTAAGCTCACCCAGGGACTGGGAGCTGGGAGACCGGAGAGACGGGTGCACGAGGAATACTCCATTGCACTGTGGAAGGAGCCGCAACACAGATAAGTTCTACGCTCTGCAAAAGGTCATGTTGCCCCAGGACGCAATGAAAACGCAGGCTGCAACAAGTGACGAGGATGACTGCTCACGGGTTTGCTTGGGTAACTGCTCGTGCACTGGATATTCCTATGGGGAAGGAGGCTGCTCTGTCTGGCATGGCAAATTGACCAATGTGAAGATGCAACAACCTGATGGAAATGGGGAAACACTTTACCTACGCCTTGCTGCTAAAGAGGTGCCAGGGGTGCCGAGGAAGAATAGTAGAATTCGCTTTGGTGCTGCCATTATTGGCGCAAGCGCTGCAGCTGTTGCTGCCCTGATGATCCTTGGTCTGATGACGACTTGGAGGAGAAAAAGGAAGCTGTTTACCCGCACCGTGGTAGATGCTCAAGTTGGCATTGGGATCACTACGTTCAGATATGTCGATTTGCAGCATGCAACCAAGAACTTCTCTGAAAAGTTAGGGGGAGGCAGTTTCGGTTCCGTATTCAAGGGGTACCTAAGTGACTCACTTGCCCTGGCAGTGAAAAGGCTCGATGGCGCCAATCAAGGGGAGAAGCAATTCAGAGCAGAAGTGAGCTCGGTTGGAATCAT
Organism: Zea luxurians; assembly: GCA_029449295.1. Classification (NCBI taxonomy): domain Eukaryota; kingdom Viridiplantae; phylum Streptophyta; class Magnoliopsida; order Poales; family Poaceae; genus Zea; species Zea luxurians. The sequence continues at coordinate 5,800,602 of JAOPSE010000119.1, forward strand.
CCAGCACATCAATTTAGTCAAACTGATCGGGTTCTGTTGCCAAGGCGATCAGAGGTTACTGGTTTATGAATACATGCCAAACCACTCCCTAGACGCGCATTTATTCAAGGCCGGCAGTGATACGGTCTTGGAATGGAATCTCAGGTACCAAATAGCGATTGGAGTTGCCAGAGGCCTGGCCTACCTGCACACTGGTTGTCGGGATTGCATTATACACTGCGACATCAAGCCAGAGAACATACTCCTTGATGCGTCTTTTGTACCAAAAATTGCAGATTTTGGAATGGCAAAGGTGTTGGGGAGAGAATTTAGTCATGCAATGACCACGATGAGAGGAACTATTGGATATCTTGCGCCTGAATGGATCAGCGGAGAAGCTGTCACATCTAAAGTGGACGTTTACAGCTATGGATCGGTCTTATTTGAAATAGTATCAGGGAGGAGGAATTCGAGCCAAGAATACTCCAAGGATGGTGATTATTCAGCATTTTTCCCAGTGCAAGTTGCACGCAAGCTTCTGAGCGGGGACATTGGCAGCCTGGTGGACGCAAATTTGCATGGTAATGTAGATCTTGAGGAGGTTGGAAGAGTTTGCAAAGTTGCATGCTGGTGCATTCAAGATAGCGAGTTTGATCGACCGACCATGACCGAGGTGGTGCAGTTCCTTGAGGGTGTTTCTGAGCGGGGACGTTTACAGCTATGCTCGATGCTATCACAGGAGGAGCCACCTACACCAAAATCTACTCAATGCTATCACTGGAGGGGTCACCTACATCAGTGTGACGTCTGTTTAGCTGTCCCTCAAACTAAAATATAACTCTTCAGAAAACTTTTAGCTATCCCATGAGAATATAGTAGTTTATATCATATATCATATATATGTAAGGACTTGGGCATTTGTGGCATGCTAGCGCATCTCGATCAATGTAACGTGGAGGTGATAGTCTTCAAGAAAAACAAATATGTACGTATGATGCTTGAAACTTTTGATGCTCAATGAAGGGAAATAAACTTGGGATATTTCTCATTTTGCAAAAAGCTTGTTATTTATTATCTTAGTACTAATTGGCCAATAAAAGATGCTGTAACATTAATCCTCAAGCTCTAAAATTGCTACATTAATCAGAGAAAAACAAAGAGTCTACACCATGATAGATGTAGTAATGGGTTCGAATTATAATGGTTGAGAAGTTTCATAAAAAAAATTGATAATGGTTGAGAATGATTTTGTTCATACATCAGTGTGCTGGGAGTACAGCTCAGATTTAAAACTGTTTATATCTCCTATCTTAGAATGGACTATAACTGTAATCAGACTGACTTGCTGCAAGATAGCAATAGTTCCAAAATTTCTCTCTTTAGTGCCTCTATGGCACGGCTCCAAGAACCGCTCCAGCTTCAGCTTCACGTGAAGCTGACCCAAACGCCTTGTTGAAAAACAACTCCTCCTTGGGACCAGTCACCTTTGGGAGCTGGTTTTGACTCGGCCGGCCGGTGGCACGCGTCTCCCCGTACGAGCACGCAACTACGCAAGGCCACCCCGCCGGTCTCTCCTTCCGCCGCCAGATCCTCCGCTCCTTCGCCCACAGCCGCCGCGGCCGCGGCCCTCGTCCCTGGTTGTTGCACTGTAGTACTGGAGTGGAGGTCCGGTCCCACGTTTGGGCGTGGACTCGACAAGCGCCAAACCGAGCACCCCTCAAAGCCTGATGTAAGCTATCTGCATTCGGATCTCATCTAAGAGGCCTCCTCATCTAATTACAAGTACATACATGTATTATGGCGCCGCCGATAGTATTTGACTGGCTAGTAGGCTGCTACGTTTGCTAATGGCCCGTGCTCCGTGGTGGAACTGTGCCCATTGTTTGTGTTGTGCTGCGACTGCATTGCTTGGTGCCTTAAATAGGTGCCTCTGATAGACTACTAATTCAATGGCGATTCGTTTAAATCTCGAAGCATAATTGAATGATCTCGATTAGAATGATTCTCTGGATTCATGGAGTAATTTGTGCTCTTGTTGGAGTGCTCACTGAAGTCATATCTCGTATGTGCAGTCTGCTCAACACTGCGCCTGAACTATTTTCTCCGGTGGGGCTGCAAAGGCAAATTAGGAGCGCTTCCAAGTTCCAATCCCTGTTTGCTTGTACAGGGTATAATTAAAGAGGCAACGGAGTCATGACCCTTTTGAGGGAGTATCAGTAACTGCATGATCTTTTCGAGGGAGGCACAATGGAAGGAAATAACCTACCCTCTGGAAGCTTGATGCAAGGAACACCTTACAGTAATGTGGACTTGCAGCATCATAAACATATGCAAATGCCTGCACCAAGCTCTGGAAACCAGGCTTTCAACCACTCTCAGATGCCTGGCGATTTCCCCATTTGTCTGAACCAGGTTACAGATTCTGACCAGCTACCTGAATTCCAATTTGGAGAGCACGGCAAGGTCAGTCACCACCATCATCCTCACCATCACCAGCAGCACGCAACGAATAGCATGAGCGATGATGAGGAGCATGGTGTGCATGAGGATGCCACTGATAGCCAGATCGGCAAGGGAAAGAAGGGTTCCGCATGGCATCGGATGAAGTGGACTGATTCGATGGTTAGGCTTTTGATTACTGCAGCATCCTACACCGGGGAAGACCCAGGAGCTGATTTAGGAGGTGGTAGGAGAAGCTGTGCAATGATGCAGAAGAAAGGCAAGTGGAAGGCCATATCAAAAGTCATGGGCGAGCGAGGCTGCCTCGTGTCGCCGCAGCAGTGTGAGGATAAGTTCAATGACCTAAATAAGAGGTATAAAAGGCTTACAGATATCCTTGGTCGGGGTACTACTTGCAGAGTTGTGGCGAACCCAGAACTTCTGGATGGCATGGCTAATCTCTCAGATAAGATGAAAGATGACGCGAGGAAGATATTGAGCTCTAAGCACTTGTTCTATGAAGAGATGTGCTCCTATCACAACAATAATCGGTTCAGTTTACCTGAAGATCCTGCACTTCAGCGATCGTTGCAGCTTGCTCATAAGTGTAAGGATGAGCATGATGCAAGGAAGCGAGCAAGTGGAGATGCTGATGAAGATGATCAAAGTGCAGACACTGATTATGAAGAAGAGAATGATGATGAGCATCCCATCACACATGCCAATAAGGGGACCCTACTCACGCGTAAAAGATTGCGGTACATGCCGGCGGATATGGAGGATGTAGGTTTCGGCAACTCTTCCAGCTCACATGACTGTAGCTGGAGATCTGATCCCCATAGCATTGCAGTGGACATCAACAAAGCTTCTCCAGATGGAACTAACTTGGCTTCGGTTCGAAAAGACTTGGCTACACAGTCTGCGGAGATTGAGAAACAGCGCATGGAAATTGAAGTTCAGGCATTGGAGCTTGCAAAACAACGTCTCAAGTGGAAGGCATTTAGTAAGAAGAAGGACAGAGAGCTAGAGAAGATGAGGTTGGAAAATGAACAAATGAAGATTGAGAATAAACGTTTGGAGCTAGAGGTAAGATACAAGGAGTTGGAGCTTGAACACAAACCACAAGGCCATGGCAGTCATGCAACATGATAATATCTTTAAAATCGCGAAGACTGAAATGCAAGATAGTAAGCTTTGTCTCCTGTTATCACTACCCAGAAAATAATTATGAGTAACTCATTTCTAATTCTGTCACCAAATCCTTGATATTCATGGGCTGCTAGAGTAGGTGCTATTTGGTACCAGATAGTTCAGTCATGTTTATATTTATTTTGTTCTCTGTAGATGTTTCAGAGAAACGAGAACTTGAAATTCCAATGCATGCTTAGGGAACCATGGAATCCAGAGATATTTTCGCTGATCTGCACTAAGAGTTCTACTAATCTTAGTGACCAATCTTTGTTATACTTCTCAATAACCATGAAATCTTTTGTATACTCACATTTTTCGTAGACTGGCTATTTAATTTGGTGATGTGCTTATTTTACATCCTCAATAATGCCAGATAAGCACAGTAGAGCCTCATCACACGTATCATGGGCAATTGACTAACCCTAATGGGCGCCTTATACTACCAACCCGGCACATGGAGAGCCAGACCACAAGGGCAGGGATAGAAGGGCACTGCCGCTAATAGATGATATTCTTCTTCCTTGCCTTGATTGATACATGTCTCCTTATAAAATAGGTTTACTTAACTCCTAAGCACTGTAGTGTATAATGTGAATATGCAGTGTGTGTTTACTGTGTTTACTGTGTTATATGTGTGATACACAGTAGTCGATCACTCCACCGATTATCTACATTCTCTTGCTTACTATAATTTGTGTGGTGGGCAATAGAATTGCTGGCTAAATTTAGCAGATGAACTTCCCCACTATAGTAATAGTGTTGTCCATGACATGTCTCATGAAGTCATGAGCACTCTGCACTCATCCTTACTTTTTCGGTACCAGGTGTAGACATTTTATAGCACTGTTCATGCAGAAGTAACACCAAGCGTCAGAAAGCATTTCACATGCAGTACTGCTGTCTTCGCTCCATTTGCTGCTTGAGGCAGCCAGGCTGCTCCATGTGTGCTGATACTTGATAGTGGTGTTACGAAATAGTACCTTGCTTCCACATCCAGGATTACCGAAACGAAGCCTGAAGACCGCAAAGAATATGCTATGGTGCATGCAGACCTTACTTGCCAATCGTCATGAAGCTATACTGCTGTCTGATAGTGATACCATATCAGTTATATATATATATATTTTTGGAAATGCTAGCATCGCACCATTTTTTTTCCTTCGTTTTTTTTTTGCCCAGCTATTCTTCCCTGCTGTTGGCACTGATATTAGAACAGAGCACAGCAATACGATTGACAAGCGCAACGTCATGCTGTCAGCCGAACACTCATACTGGAACACTGAAGTCTAAATGGGCGCTGGGCTCTAACTAGTAACCGCGACTTATATCGAAGTAAATTCACAAAAAGCATGACACGGACTGCTATTTTTTGTTTTTCTAATATATATTTCGGCTGTAACAAGGCTTGGTTGTTGGTCCAGAATTTCAGACGCCATTGAGGCTTATCTTCGTTTCAAGTACCATTGTGCCATTTTTTATTGAAAGAAGAAAAAAAACGAGCAAGCAAAGCACAGGTACAGTGCGCATTTAATTGAATCGTATTTTCATACCTAACCAGACGGGTCTGACTAGGGCAAACTTGCTGATTAAATAAACAAACAAAACTCATAAAAGAAATAAATATATCTGCTGACAACCTCACCTCACATGGGTGCCCGGGGGGGCGCTGTTGCGTTGTCTGTTGTGGTCGCTCCGCACGTGACGTACACTTGTCCAGCCACCACCACCACTTGTTCTTTCCCTTCCTTCGCCTCCGCTTCCTCCTCCTCCTGCCCCTAGGCCTCCCCCACCCCACCCGTCGGGACGCCTCCCCACTTTCCCCTCCCCCGGATCCGCATGGCGCCTCTGCAGCCCGCGCCGCTCGGCCTCCCGTAGCCGACGCCCGGCCCCGTCCCACCGCTCGCTGCGCCGAGCGCTGCCCGTCCCAGGTGCGTGTCGAGCGGATCCGTGCCGCCCCTCCCTTCCCCTTCGTTAACTTGGATGCGTGTCTCGGCGCGATTCGTGGTGTCCGACCGGGGATCGGGCTCGCCGGAGGCGGGAATGAGGGCTGTTCAGCTGGGTAGACGCGTTCCAGCTCGTATCGTGGCGGGATTCGGTGGGGGAGGACGCGGTTCTAAGCTGTGATTTGGCCTCGAAATTACTTGGGATTTCGGTGTCGACTGTCGAGAGGTGCATCCTGCCGACCATCCTAATCCTGAATAAAAGGTATAATCATCCATCACGTGTGGTATGGGCGGATGCATGCAAATCTTCTATTGCGCGTGAATTTATACGTGGTCAATTCAATACAGTCGTGGTTGGGGGGAACCGAGGGCCGAGGCATACCATGTGTGCTGTTTTGTGCTCCGGCGACCTGGAATTAGTATTGTGGCTGTTATTTCCCGCAGGCTCTGCTATGCTGCTAAAGTTTATATTGGATCTTGTGTGATGCCACCATAGTTTCACGAAACAGCTAATAAATGGACTGCTGTGCGTCATTTCTACGTTCACAAACCTCCTTTGAGCTACACACCATTTCTAGGTGTACTTATTTGATGGGTGTGGTGGCATGGGCACAACTAGGGCTGGATACCTAGCCAGCTCGGCTAGGTCGAGCTCGAGCAGGCTCGTTAGGATAATGAACTGGCTCAACTCGGCTTATTAAGAAACCGAGCCACAGAAACAGCTCGACTTGGCTTGTTTGCAAGCTTGAACTGGCTCGTTTAGCTCACGAACTAATAATAATAATAATAATAATATGCACACACATATATAACAATATAATGGATTGCTAGTTAATTTCAGACCAATTAAACATTAGAAAAGAGTAATAATACTCACAATTTCATATACCATATTAAGTCAACACCAAATTAACACAGTCCGTCACTTATTAGTTCATCCAATACAAGTACATGCTTTGTTCTGTTGATAAATGCTAGCTCATTCGAGCTAACGAGCTAGATCGAGCTCGACTCGAGCTAACGAGCTGGCTCGTTAACAAATCAAGCTGAGATGCTAGCTCAGCTCGTGAAAAAATTGAAATGAGTCGAACCGAGCCGAGCTGGCCACGAACCGAGCGAGCTGACGAGCCATAAGTATTTTGTCCAGCCCTAAGCACAACACAGCATGTTGCTGAGTGATCCATACGTTTTTCTTTTGCGATGATTGCTGTACTGTGTTGGCACAAGAGAAACGCAAGAGGGGGATAGGTTCTCCCCCGTTCACAATGACTGGCTGTACTGATGTATTTGATAAATTATTTGATGAGCTTCAAATACTGTACAAGGCATGTTTGCAGAATTTTGTCTCTGGGTTGCTGCTTCTCTGTTATTTTGAATTAAGCAGCATGTCTCTGTTCTCACCAGAGAGAAATTTCAGATAATAACACGAGTTTTTTTTCCTTGTTAGGCAGGCTCATCTTTGCATTGGAGGAAGTTTGATGTTTCAGCAGTACTGTGACCTTTATTAGATGTCTTTCCGCAGCATTGTGCGTGATGTAAGAGATGGCTTTGGGAGCTTGTCTCGAAGAGGGTTTGAGGTGAAGTTTCTGGGCCACCTCCGAGGCAGATCTCACGGTGCTGTCCATGAGCTGCGTGATCCAGCCCCAGTGATCCAGAGCAGTTGCTGGGCTAATTTGCCCCCTGAATTGCTTCGAGATGTGATTGAGAGGTTGGAGGCCAGTGAAGCCACATGGCCTAACAGGAAGAGTGTAGTCTCTTGTGCAGCTGTTTGTCGGACCTGGAGAGAAATCTGCAAAGAGATCGTTAAGAATCCAGAGTTCTCTGGAAAAATCACTTTTCCTGTGTCCTTAAAGCAGGTGATGGTGCTCTCTTTGATCCTTATATGTTTCATTTCCGTTTTTGTTTCATAATTTTATGTTATATATAACTTGTATCTGGGAAGCGGTATTTTTAAAACAAAGAAAACCAAGAATACAGATGAACCACTTTATCTATACATTAATACTGTTTTGTTGGCCATATTCAGCCTGGGCCTCGAGATGTAACCATCCAATGCTTCATCAAAAGGGATAAATCTACTCAAACCTACTACTTGTATCTGTGCCTTAGCACAGGTAAGCCCTTTTCAAAGCATTATTATACTTTCCTTGTACTTGCTTTGATTCCTTACAAAGCATTACAGCTATTAGTTTTTGTGTGATGTTTGTGGACATTGCAAATAACAAGATAATGACATAACCATATTTCTTGTTGTGTAAAACTAGACATGTAGCTCTGTCCTTGCAGAATAGAGACATGCTTGAATTACTGTATGTATTGAAGGTACCATTTTACCACACTATTCTCTAGATTCGTGTAGGCCTAAGCCTTTGGTACCAGCATAATAATTGTGTTGTTAGATTGTTACTTACGAAGTTACTACTACCTTCATCCCAAAATAAATCAACTTCAGAGTTATCCAAAGTCAAATTACTTCAGGTTTAACCAAATTTATAGAAAAAACACATGACACCAAATTACTATCGATAGATATATTGTAAAATATATTTTCATAATTTATTTATTTGGTGTCATAGACTATGTTACTCTTTCATTTAAAGTTGGTCAAACTTAAGATAGTTTGACTTTAGGAGATTCTGAAAATTGATTTATTGTGGAACGGAGGTAGTATACACTAATGTACTGTACATGCCAATCATTTATGTATGTTTCATGACTGGCATTCTTGACTGCCTATCTCAAATTTAGAGAACCGGTCCCCGTGTTTTGCTCTTTCTGAATATGCACTCTGTTTTCTTTCTAGTAGTTATGACTAACTAATATTTTTAATTAAGAATATCCGTTGTTTTTAGTTGTCGGCTAAATTTGCATTTCCACACTACCACAACAACAAAGCCTTTTAGTCCCAAGCGAATTGGGGTAGGCTAGAGTTAAACCCCAATAAAAGCCATGAATCAAGGTCCAGACAATTGGATAGTTATTTTTCATTCGCTCCTGTTTAAGGGTAAATCTTTGGGTATATTCCATCCTTTTAGGTCTTCTTTTATTTTCTCCTTCCATGTCAACTTCGGTCTTCTCTTGTCTCTCTTTCCATTACTATCACGCCTTAGGATCCCACTGCACTGGTGCCTCTGGAGGACTCTGTTGGATATGTCTAAACCATCTTAGTTGGTGTTGGACAAGCATTCATTCAATTGGTGCTACGCTTAGCCTATCATGTATATTATCGTCCTGGATCCGATCCCTTCTTATATGGCCACAAAAATTCAACGCAACATATGCATTTCCACAACACTTATCTATTGAATAAAACGTCTTTTTGTAGGTAAAATATTTGGTATCATACAACGTAGCAGGTCTAATCATCATCCTATAAAATTAATCTTTTAGCTTCTATGGTACCCTCTTGTCACATAGAAAGCCAGATCCTTGGCGTCGTTTCCTCCATCATGCTTTAATTTTATGGCTAACATCTTCATCAATATCACCATCTTTATATAGCATTGATCCTAAATATTGAAAGGTACTTTCCTGTGCACTTCTTGACCTTCTAAACTAACATATGCTTCTTCATGTGTAGTAGTGTCGTAGTCACATCTTATCAGTGGCGGAGCTCCGTAAAAATAACGCCCTGGGCCACTTTACAAATATAACGATGTACTACTCGTCTTTTATTTTTTCGCACTTTAGGGGTAGTAACATTTAAAACAATCCAATGGAACTGTGGCAGATAGGGAAAAGGAATCAGACGTTCGGGAACAATTACTCACAATAAAGGAGAAGCACTCAGCACACAGCGCTTGCTGCTCAGGTGGTCACTGCCCATTGGCCAGGGAGGCGCTCCGCCCTCGCCTATGAATAAGAAAGAAAAGGAATCAGGTTGAGAAAGTTGTATAGTTTGGGAGAAGATGTAATGGTAGGGGTAGATTTGGGCGGTGGTGCGGCGCCAGTGCAGGCCGCGCGCGTCATTGCTACAGGGACGCTAGAAGCGAACTGGTGGAGGTGGAGGCCGGACTGGCGGTGGCGGATGCCTGAGTCAGAGCCCGCCCGACCGCCTCGGAGGTTGCTGCCTTGTGCTCTTGTCGAATTCGTAGAGCCTGAAGGCGTGGAGAACGATAGAGGACTGAATGGAGGCGGCCACGCCGCTGGCAACATAGGAAACGCAGCCGTGCAGGTTTGCGAAATAACTAAAAGAGTCTATGTTCTTGTGACTTGAGCGACTGAGGGAGACCGCCAGCGCAAGCTCAATCGGTGCAAGCAGGAGGTCTTTTGGGCCACATTTTTGGGCTGAAATATAATTTGGGCTACATTTTTTGGTTGAAAAAAGACATATATATAAGAGGATTTTTGGGTTGCACCCCAGGCCACGGCCTAGGTGGCCCGAGGCCCATATCCGCCCCTGCATCTTATGTATTCGGTCTTAATTCTACTGAGTCTAAAATCTTTGGACTCTAGAATCTCCATCCACAACTCAAGTTTTCTATTTACTCTTGCCCAACTTTCATCAGTTAGCAGTTAGCATTGCATTGTCCGCAAAAAACATACACCAAGGGGTATTCCCTTATATGTCCCTTATGACCTTAGCCATCAAGCGTTTATTAGTGTCAACATTTCTACACTTACATTTAACCTTAATGAAATGTTCACCCGTGGATCCTAAGACGCAATACTAATTGGAAGAGAGGCAGGAGAAAGCCGAAGTTGACATGTGAAGAGACAGTAAAAGAAGATTTGAAAGGATGGAATGCATCCAAAGATTTGCAAATGAAAAACAACTATCCACATGCTGAACTTTGATTAGTGGCTTCTGTTGGGTTTCAATTGTAGCCTACCCAACTTGCTTGGGACTAAAATGCTTTGTTGTTGTTGTTTTGTTGAAATGTTCACCCATCGGGATTGGAGAACTCTAAAGGAATGATGCATGGATATGGTCAATCTATCTTTTATCATCGTAGAGGTGGTTGTTGCAATCCAATGAATTTAACACATCCACACTGCCCCTGTTGGTATTCTATCACTCGAGGCTAAAACATAGCACTTACCAATACTATGGCTTACATGTTGCTATGAGATGCCAACTAGTGTCTGTTTCCGATTCATTCCTTAATATTTAGATATATTCCACTTGCAGACCTGCTTCTTGGTACATTTTTTTGTCTGCTACTACTAACATAATGTAACCTATTTTCTACAGCTGTGCTTGTTGAAAGTGGCAAGTTCCTCCTATGTGCGAAACGGACCTCCCGCCCAACCTGTACAGAATATACAATATTTATGAATTCTGAAAATTTATCTAGGTCAAGCAAAATGTACATTGGAAAGCTGAGGTACTAACTCATGCATTGGCCATTCTTTTAGGAATTACATAATTATCTAATATTTGTGTATCACTAACAAAGGCCTGGTGCAGTGGTGAGAACTATCTCACTGAGTCACCAGGTCATGAGTTTGAAGCAACCTCTTCGCATTTGTGGGGAGAAGGCTTGTCTTGGTTTATTCCTTCCCCAGACTCCACTAATGTGGGAGCTTCCGGCACTAATATATCTATGGCATTGAACATCTATAGGTCGAATCTCCTCGGCACAAAGTTTGCAATATATGATACCCAGCCCCCATGCAATGCAGCACAACCCGGGAAAACAAGCCGTCGGTTCTACTCCCGGAAGGTGTCGCCAAAGGTCTCCTCGAGCACCTACAACATAGCGCAGGTTTCATATGAGCTGAATGTCTTGGGTACTCGGGGCCCTAGGCGGATGAACTGTGTTATGCACTCCATCCCTACCTCGTGCCTTGAGGCTGGTGGCAGTGTTCCCAGCCAGCTGGACAGCATCCTTGCTCGCTCCACTGATGAGTCATTTGGCAGCATTTCCTTCTCCAAGTCATCTGTTGTGGACCGGTCTATGCGTTTCAGCAGCTCAAGATTCTCCGACATCTCAATGAGCAGCAGCCGCAGGATTGGAGACACGGCATCGGGAGACAATGATGAGTGCAAGGAGAGGCCATTGATTCTCCGGAACAAGGCCCCAAGGTGGCACGAGCAGCTGCAGTGCTGGTGCCTCAATTTCAGGGGCAGAGTGACAGTCGCATCTGTGAAGAACTTCCAGCTCGTTGCTGCCACGCAGCCCGCCGCTGGAGCACCAACCCCGTCACAGGCTACCCCAGTGCCGCCGCCCGAGCACGAAAAGGTGATCCTGCAATTTGGGAAGGTGGCTAAGGACATGTTCACCATGGACTACCGTTACCCACTGTCAGCCTTCCAGGCCTTCGCGATCTGCCTGAGCAGCTTCGACACCAAGCTGGCCTGCGAATGAAGCCAGTCATGGCTCAAAGTCAAGGACGATCTGTCTGTTTCACGAAGACGGTGGCCCCAAATTTTGCTGGGCCGCCATTCTGTTGTATGTTGTTGATGCCTTCTTAACTTACCTAGGAAGCTGCGTTTAGACATTTTGCACCTGATCTACAGCTGCTGCTGTGTTTCTGTCCTGATCGCATTGTTTTCCATAGCTTTGCTCTGTGGAGCGGCAACTTGATCTGCCCTGCCCTTAACTAGCCGGCAGGTTTATTAATTTGGTTTTCCATACTATGGTTGTATTAACTGAGAAGAGACTCCGACACTTTCGTTGTGCCTACCTAAGCTCTGTCTGCCTTTGCCCTCTGGGATATGCAAATGTGCATCTTGTAAAATTTCTGAATTGCTTTTGTGGCAAGTCATAGTAATAAAAGAACTAGCTTCCATTCGATTGCCTGTTTGGGTACGTGTTCCTCGAAGTGACCACTGGCCACTGCAAGCGGCGACGCCGGCGAGGTTTTTTATTTTTTTTTCTTGTTTAAAGTGCATGTTTTTTTTCGAATTATTATGTGTAAAGGCAGTGCTTGCGACTTTGCGTGTTTGTGTTCTACAAAAGTGTCGGAGAGGAAATCTCCGGCCGGTGCTGGAGTGTACCTAGAGATGGCAATGGGTACCCGTGACCCGATGAGTATTTACTCCATTAGGGTATGTATGTGGGCTAAATATTCTACCTGTGGGTCTGTTATTGGGCAAAAATCTTCACCCAATGGGTAAACGGGTATTAGAACGTTCCGCCTTCACCCATACCCGTTAACCCGTGGGTATAAAATACCCAATATAAACTTAGCCCAAGCATGAACTTGTACTTTAGTCATCCATCTTTTTTATTATTTAACAACCTTTTAGACCATAATGTCATAGAAGGCTTAACGACAATTTAATGGCTATGTAATGGAACATGTAATGTGCTATGTAGTACTATCCTAGTGTTACTACTTTATCTAATTATCTTTGGTGTGTTGAATGGATGGTTAAATGATGCTAGAAAATTTTGTAATGGTATTTATATGGATATACTTGACATTTGTATAGTATAATATTTTGATAGATGTTTAATTTTTGTGGGTACGGGTGACCCGATGGGTGACCCATACCCACATGGGTATGGGTATGGGGGTAAATCCATACCCACCAGTGTATATGGGTGACCCGGTGGGGTTATTTTTGTGTCGCGGGTATGGGTATGGGGTAGTAATACCCGGTGGGTATTTACCCATTGCCATCTCTAAGTGTACCCGCCCTAAATTCTAAGATGAGACGGGACCTAAACGTTCTGCTTGTTATGAGATTTGGAGATGAACACAAGAACACGCAAGAGTTTAGAGTGGTTCGGGCCGTCGGAGCGTAATACCCTACTCCACTGTGTGTTGTATTGCTCGTGAGCTTGAGTTGTCTTTTTGAATGACCTGGGTCTGCCCGAGTCCCCCCGCATGCCTCCCCTTTTATAGCTCAAGGGGGGCACGTACAAAAATGTTGAGCCCTGACATTTGGGCCCAGGAACATAACGGGTGTAGTACTTGGAGCCATTAATCCAGTGCAATATCCTCGTGCCCTGATATCTGCGATCTCCGTAGTATTGGCTTGCAGCAGAAGTTTCCCTGGCAACGTACAAGTCATGATGACCATGGCGCGCGCGCGGTGGTATGGGCGTATGTCCGCTGTCTGATTGGATAGGCACGCTGCCTGTAGGGTGGCCTGGTCGTCGCCTGCCAGCGGAATGGACAGGGCACATTAAATGTCGAGGCGACACATCACCTGTCAGAAGGGCAGACAGGCGGCGCATCTTTTCCGCAATAAATATAAAGATCGCGTGGCCCAGAGGCCTTACGTCACGGGCACTAGGCCACGTGGCAGCATCGGGTCTCCGCCTGAGCGGGGAGCGGACGCGCTCTAGTCAAAGTCCTGACAAGCGTAAGCGTCGGACCCCTGTACGTCCCTGACCTAGGTCAAGGTATTCACCGTTCCGGGATCTTGCCGTGGGCGGCCCGGTCCTCACTTAGTGGGGTCCGGGTCCCATACGGGATATCATGGAGGTCCTGGGTCGTACCCGGGGGTCCGGGCTAGGTATGTTGGGGTCCGGCACTTCCCATGGGGGTCCGGATCCACTGGTAACATATCGTGGCATATGTTACTTTCTCTGGACACATGGCGGCCCTGGAGTCATCCATGTGGTGGGATCGGGCGCTGTTTATCACGCGTCTAGGGATAGACACGTGGGTACCGTGCCTTCATACTGTAGCACGGGGTACCCCTGTTCTAGGGTACCGACAGTGGCCCCCCGGGCCCACCTTAGGGGAGGTTACAAGCCTGCAGGTGGGGCCAAAGCCCGATTGGTGATTTGCGTGCCATTTTCGGGCACTTGCTGACGTAGTCACCGCCAACCCGCCTTCGGTCATGCCGCCTGCCACATCTGTCCCCGCAGTTGACAGGTACGTGGCCCCCACGCCTGGCAGTTTTGTCGAGCCGCGCGCGGGGCGTCTCGCTGCTGCCGCCTAAGTTAAAAATATTCCTCAGCGGCCCCTAGGCGACGTGTGGTCGTGCGCGACGGTTTGCTCCCGGGATGACGGTTCACCTTCTCCGTGCTCGGAGGCCGGTACTCCAGGTGCGTGACATGTGGACCCGGGCCCCCATGTCAGGGTCTGGGTCACTGCGAGCGCTAGGTGCGCGTCAGATGTGATTTCCCGGGGTGCGAGCGGGAGAGCCCTCTTTGAAAAGGGGATTCATCCCACGGCCAGCAGTTACGCTTCCGCACTTTCTCCAACTGTTGCGTCCTTTCACCTCCGAGTCATCTGCGCCTCTGCTGCACTCGCATTCTTCTGCTTTTTCGTCGCCGTAGTTGCCATGGCTTCGCTGGTTCATCCCGAGCGTTACTAGACCGAGAGGGCACTCGGCACGGTGCGCCGCCTACTCGGATGGAGCGCGCCGGCGCACGCCTGGAGGATCTGGGCCGACGCTACTCCCCTCGACAACCTCGCCGCCGGGGAGTTTGTGCTCTTTGTCTCCTACCTTTCGTGTGGGTTGGCGTTGCCGATCTCGCCCTTCTTCATGTTACTTCTGGAGGATCTCGGTCTCCAGCTCCAGCACCTCACTCCCCATTCCATCCTTCAGGCGGCCATCTTCGCTTACTTGTGCGAGATGTTCATGGGGGTGACGCCGTGTACCTCTCTCTTCTGCCATTTTTTCGTGCTGGTGAAGTCCAGGAAGGCCAAGGACCATCTCGGAGCGTACTACTTCTAGATGAGGGTGGATTCAGCCAGCGCCTATATCTCCTCCCTTAGCGGCGCGAGGTGGGAAAACTGGCGTGCCGAATGGGTGATCGCCAGTACCGAGGCCAGTGACCACCTCGTACTACCAAGTGACGGGCCGAGGCTTGACAAGAAGCAATGGAGGGCCAAGCCATCGTTGACCTCAGAGTTCGAGCTCGTACTGGACAGGATCAAGTCCCTGGTGACCAGCGGTCTGACGTCGATACACGTGGTCGGCGACTTCTTGAAGCGTCGGATCGCGCCGCTACAAGCGAGGGCACGCCAGAGCTGCTGGTTCACTAGCTCGAACGACCCCGGCCGGATCCATCGCGGGCCAGGCACCGACCTGTCCTGGGAGGGACTGAAGCTCCTGGTGAAGGGGATTACCGGTGAGTCCTTCGTCCCTAAGACCCTAATCCCTCCCGAGGGCATTTCTCCGCTCTGTGACAACCAAGGGTTGAGGGCAGCGATCTTGGATTAGCTGCCGACCCTTGATGAGAGAGGCATGGCGGTTCGCCAGACCGGCGGTCAGGACCCCCCCGCGGGGTTCAGATACCCAGTGTACCAGCCAGGGGTTCCCGACCCGCCGATGCTGGCTCCAGGGCTCCCCCCGTGGCCCTTAGCCCCTCGGACAAGGGCAAGGGGGCCGCGAGCAGTTCTTCCGCCCCAGGAGGTTCCGGGAGGTTGGAGGGAGAGAGGCGGCACCGACTGCGCCGCGCCGACGGGTCTTTCATCACGGTCTCGCCCCTTGATTCGGACCTCCCCAGAAGCGTCAGAGGACAGCTGGCGGGGCCGAGGAGGCTGGCTCCCAGGCCCAGGGCTCGCAGAGGCGCGTCAGTCCTCCACCAGCACCACTATCAGACCCACCGCCGTCGTCGCCGCCATCAACATCTGGCTCGCCGCCGCCTCAGGGGCAGCAGCAGCAACAGCAGCAAGGGCAGCGGACGTCCCGCTTCTAGGGTTGCTGGATGGTTCGGGGCCCCAAGTAAGTATAACCTTTTTTATTTTTTCCACTGGTCTAGTTACTATGTTGATGGGCGTTAACCCATCCTTTGCTTATTAGGGCCTCTTCTTCCTTTGCTTCCAAAGTCATCCTCACCGGTGAATCCGGCTCCCAGCAGCAGGCGTCTGCTGGCCTTGATGCTGGCGTCTTGCTTCCACCTGCCACTGCCGAGGCTGCGCCATCGGGCCCCCAGGTTTCGCCTGCCACTATCGAGGCGGCACCGTCGGCCCCCCAGGTTCCGACTGCTACTGCCGAGGCAGCGTCGTCGGGCCCCCAGGTTCTGGCTGCCACTGCCGAGGCGGCACCATCGGGCCCCCAGGTTTCGCCTGCCACTGCCGAGGCGGCGCCGTCGGGCCCCCAAGTTCCGGCTGCCACTGTCGAGGCGGCGCCGCCGGGGCTCCAGGTTCCAGTCGGGGGTCCGGAAGCAGCAGCGCCGCCGACGGCTACTGCAGACCCAACGACGGCGGCGATGTCGTCGAATACTCCATCGGCAACGACGGAAGACGCGGGGGCGCGCCCAGCTCCATCCCGCCGCCCATTCTGGAGGAGCCGGAGGTTATTCTTGGGCGGCGGCTCCAGACCGGCGCCGGGCCAGAGGCGGCATTGACTCCCCTCCCTCGGGTGTTGTCCCGCACTCATCAGGCTCTCCAGGAGACCGAGGCGGCAATTGAAAGGGAAATAGGGTCTAATCTTTTCCTAAATGATTTTGGTGGTTGAATTGCCAAACATAAATAATTGGACTAACTAGTTTGCTCTAGATTATAAGTTCTACAGGTGCCAAAGGTTCACATCAAATCAATACAAAGTTAAAAGAAAGGGTTCAAACAAAGGAGCAAAGGAAACCGAAGGATACCCTGGTCTGGCGCACCGGACAGTGTCCGGTGCACTAGGGAAAATCACTCCGAACTGCTCAGCTTCGGGTTTCTAGAAAATGCTCTGCGCTATAATTCACCGGACTGTCCGGTGTGCCAGCGGGAGCAACGGCTAGCGCGCCAACAGTCGTCTACAAAAGTGAACAGTGAACAGTGTGAACTGCGTGCGCAGAGTCAGAGCAGGCGCCAGAAGGCGCACCGGACAGTGAACAGGACCTGTCCGGTGCACCACCGGACTGTCCGGTGGCCCAGTTGTCAAGAGCTCCAACGGTCGAACCCTAACGGTTGGGTGACGTGGCTGGTGCACCGGACAGTGTCCGTTGGCGCACCGGACTGTCCGGTGCGCCCGTCGACAGCAGCCTCCACCAACGGCCACTTTGGTGGTTGGGGCTATAAATACCCCCAACCACCACACTTCAAGGATCCAAGTTTTCAGCCATTGCATTCAATACAAGAGCTCTAGACTTCACTCCAAGACACAAACAAGAGATCAAATCCTCTCCCAAGTCCAAAGTTCACTCCAATCAAATAGTGACTAGTGAGAGAGAGAGATATTTGTGTTCATTTGAGTTCTTGCGCTTGGATCACTTTTCTTCTTCCTTCTTTCTTGTTCCCAAGTCATTTGTAATCAAGGCAAGAGACACCAATTGTGTGGTGGTCCTTGTGGGGATTAAGTGTCCCGATTGATTGAAAAGAGAAGCTCACTCGGTCTAGGTGACCGGTTGAGAGAGGGAAAGGGTTGAAAGAGACCCGGTCTTTGTGACCACTGTAAGGAAAATGGACCCCGGGCCATTTGGCTAATTGAGTTTTGGTGTTTGATGATTAACACAACCTGTGGACTAATATGTTTGCTAGTGTTTATAATTATAGTTCACAGGATGCGAAGAGAATTGGACCAAGGCAATGAGGATGCATCACCTCAAAAGAAGACATAAAAAGATGCATAGGAGTCCAATACTCAAGAACAAAAGAAGCCCGAAGAAATCAGCGAAGAAATCCAAGAAGCGGGCTGTCAGCCAGCGCCTGGTGGTGCACCGGACATTGATGTCCGGTGTGCACCGGACTGTCCGGTGTGGCACCGGACAGTCTGCGCAGAGAGGCCATAGACAGGCGCTCTCTGGCTGTAGCACCGGTCTGTCCGGTGTGCACCGGACTGTCCGGTGTGCCAACGGGCAGACGGCAACGGTCGGATCCAACGGTCGACTGCTACAGGCGCCAACGGTCGGCTGACGTGGCGTGCACCGGACACTGCACAGTAGATGTCCGGTGGTGCACCGGACTGTCCGGTGCACCCGACGACATAAAGCTGCTGCTTTCTGTCCAACGGCTAGTTTGGGGTGTGGAGGCTATAAATACCACCCCAACCGGCCATTCTCAAGTGTGAGAGCCCAAGCAACATACCAAGGCATATAGTGCACATTTCCAAGAGCTCAAACACCCAAGTGCTTAATAGAATCACTCGGTGATTAGCGTAGGTGCTTTGCGAAGTGCTTAGGTTAGTTAGACCGCTTTAGCGCTTGCTCTAGGTGAACCCTAGTTAGTTGAGTGAGTTTTGTAAAACCACACAACCCCTCGGCTCTTGCGTGAGTCGTTGTAATTGTACCGAGTGGGGCGAGAGTCTTGCGAGACCGTGACAACCGTGTTTGTGTCACGACCGCCACCGTGTACCGGAGGGAACGAGGCCCGTGGCGTTTCGGCCGGAAGCTCGATAGTGGAGACGGCGGGGAGCGTCCGAGAGGAGCCGAAAGCGGAGCACCACTTGCGCGTGGAGAAGGCCCGTGGCTCTCTACGGAGTTACTCGACCATGGTGCTTGGCCCTCGCGTGGGCTTCCCTTTGCGTAGGGGCACCAACGAGGATTAGTCGGGACCTTGCGTGGTTCCGGATACCTCGGTAAAAATACCGGCGTCATCCACGAGAGTTTGCTTCTCTACTTAGCTCTTTACATTCCGCATTTATATTAAGCATTTAAGTTTCAATCTTGTAGTCATACTTATTTAGTGTAGATTGAAACTTAGCCTTTGCGGTAGAGATAGCAACACTTAGACAAAACCGAGTTGGCACATTCTAGTTTTGATTATTTGCATAGGTTTTGCTCTAGGGATTTAATTGTGGCCTAGTTTAGTAAAAGTTTTAGAAGTCCTAATTCACCCCCCTCTTAGGTGTCACCCGTTTCCTACAAGTGGTATCAGAGCCAGGTTTGGCTCATTTGAAATGCTTTAGCTTCACCGCTAAAAGAGCCGACGCTTTTTAGAGGAAGGGATGGATACCCATAGGCCACCACACTTCGACGGCACTAACTTCCCATATTATAGTGCTAGAATGGCCTGTTACCTAGAGGCCGTTGATCTAGGTGTTTGGAGAGTCACTCGTGACGGGATGAAACCCCTCAAGAATCCCGAGAAACCCACCACGAGTGAGGAAAAAGAAATCCATTTAAATGCTAGAGCCAAAAATTGCTTGTATGAATCTCTTAGCATGGATATTTTTAATCAAGTATTTACCTTGAAAACTGCTAATGAGATTTGGCTAAAATTGCATGAGCTCCATGACGGCACATCCAATGTCCATGAGCAAAAACATTGCCTAGTCTTAAATGAGTATAATTCTTTTGCTATGAAAGATGATGAGCTTGTTAGAGACATGTATTCTCGTTTGAATCTAATAATCAATGAGCTCAACTCTATTGGCATTAATAAGCTAGGTGATGCGGACATTGTGAGGAAGATTATCTCCCTGCTACCACAACAAAGATATGGGAGCATCATCACCATCCTTCACAACATGGAGGACTTGAGCAACATGACGCCGACCATTGTGATTGGGAAAATTGCGGCTTTTGAGATGTCGCAAAAAATGAGTCGGGGAGAGGAGCTAACTTCCTCAAGACCATATGCTTTTGCATGTGATGAAAGGAAGGGCAAAAAGAAGGCTCCCACTCCAAGTTCCTCAAGCGAAGAAGAGGAAGAAGAAGAAAGTGATGATGATGAAGATAATCAACCATGCACATCATCCTCCAAGGACGAAGAAACAATCCGACGCGTCGGAAAGGTAATGAGGATGATCCACAAGATTAATCTAATGGTTGTGCCCCTGTAGGTCGAGGATCTTCTCTTTAACATTGACAGGAAAAAGCAAAGGAAGAGAGGATGCTTCGCATGTGGGGAGAAGGGCCACTTCAGGGACAACTGTCCAAATATGGCCAAACCCAAAAAGGAGAGGAGCAAAGGCAAGGCGCTAACAAGTGTTAGAACTTGGGATGATTCTTCAAGTGAAGATGAACCTCCAAGGACGCGCAGCCACCGGTCCTCGTCACGATCATCACGGTCATCACACAAATGCCTTATGGCAAGAGGTAACAAAAGCATTCCATCCTCTAGTGATGAAAGTAGTAGTGATGATGAAGGTGAGGGAAAGCCCTCTCTAGATGAGCTTGCGGAAGCCGTAGAATTTTTCCAGGATGTTTGCACTAAGCAAAAAGCTCAACTTAAAACTTTGAAAAATAAGTTGGTTAGCTCTCAAAATGATTATAAAGGTTTGCTAGAAAAATTTGAAACTTTTGCAAACTTAAATAGTGAGCTATCAACAAAAATTGAGCTATTAGAATCCAGTGCTACATCCACTGCTACCGATGATAGCCTTATTAAAAAGAATGAAAAACTTAAGGCTAAGTTAGCTAGCTCCCAAGAAGCTATTGAAAGTTTGCTAGGGAAAATGGAAATTCTTAGCATACACAATAATGAGCTAACTACTAAGCTAGAAAACATTGGTAGCACCCCAGCAGCATCTTTAGTTGAAATACCTGAAATAATTAAGAAAGATGCTTCTACTTCCTGCTTTGATTTAATTGATGATTCTAACCCCTGCAACCAAGTCGTTGTTGAGAATATTGTTGTAGAGACATGTACGGATGAGGTTGCAAAGGAAAATGAACAATTAAAGCAAGAAGTGGCTCGCCTTGGCAAGGCTTTGTATGACAAGAAAGGCAAAGCCAAACAAATCCAACCTCCACAGGATAACACCACTGCGGGAGTGAACAAGCCTATGGAGGGAGAAACTATGATTTGTAGGCTATGCCACAAGGAAGGCCATAAGTCTTTCCAATGCAAGGCGATAACCGGGGATAAACAAAGACAAAAGCCCAAGCAAAAGCCATCAAGCAAAATCTCAAACACCTACATCAAAAAGGTGAACAAAAAGGATGCTACACCATATTTGATCAAGAAGAAAAAGAACGGAAAGGTGATAGCAATCAAGGCCAACAAGCAAGCCAACAAAGGAAAGGGGGCCAAACGCATCTGGGTGCCAAAGGAGATAATTTCAACCATGAAAAGCACCAAGAAGGTTTGGATCCTGAAAGGGAAGTGAGTGGACCGAAGGTCATCGGGAAATTTGGAGACTTGGCAAAATTTGGGATGTATATCATGGGATACATCATATTGGATCAAGTTTATTGCCAAGTGGGTTAGTGAAAATTTTGGACCCAAATTTCCCACCCATGACTAAGGTAACTAGTTTTATTGTATTCTTCGTTTTTAGATATGCGTATCTATTTACCTTTTATCTAGTTTACCTTTCTTGCCTAGTATTACATCTGTTATGTACTTTTGTTTAAAATCATGCATACTAGGTATCTCATATGGTAGGATTGCTAGTTTTTAAATTCATATACTTAAGCAAACCTACATGGCTTAAAATGTTTAGTTAAAGCACGACACATAGCTTTTATATCACTCCATAGTAAATGATGCATCAATTGAAAATTTTGATTTCTACAAAGTGTATCATTTAACTTATATGTGCCAAAGTTTGGATTATGGATAATTTGCCCCTCTTGATATCAAATCAAAGTGCATGTCTCCTACAAGGATTCAAAACTTGTATGCACACCTTTAGGGGGAGGTTACTCTATAATCTAACACTTTGAGACTAACACCTTTTCAAGTCTATTTCATGTGATAGTCTCATTGTAAGGAAAATGAAGTCCCCGGAGAAAGACAACAATCTTCCACTGCAAAATCTCCAAGAACTCTCATGTCTCTCAAGCTCACCATTGACCTTCAATTGGTATCTTTTGAGACTACATTCAGTATCATTTACATGTCTTCTCCAATATTTGATTAGACTATATTTCATATCATATGCTTCCATGTTGCTAAAAATGCATAAGTAGTTAACTCATATTCTGTTACCTATGCATAAGGGAAGTTAGTCTTTTCAAATCATGTCTTGCACCTCTAATTTTCACATGCTTTTTCCTAAGTAGAGGATCTCTGTCAGGGGGAGTATTTCTTCATCTCTAAAAAGTGGGAGAAACTTCTTTCTAAAGAGAACACTCATTTAGGGGGAGTTCTTTTCAACTGGTATCATTCATATGGTTTATTTTAATATCCTTCTAGTGATATCTTTTGATTCAATCCTTGTTGAGGGCAAGCTTTTATTTACTTCCTACATGCTTTTAATGTCTTCTTTTTCGGTGGTTGATGCCAAAGGGGGAGAAGTTTAGGGACCAAAGCAATGAAAACTATATCAAACACCAAACACCACCAATTTAAAATTTTATATCTATAAATGGTTTTTCCAGTGGTTTTGGTTATTTGGTCCATAAATAGGAAGTAAGTGAATTATGGAGTTAGGGGGAGGCTTAAGTCCATAATTTCACATTGTGGGGACAATCATGCATCTTAGCAAGTAGATTGCATATTTTAATTCAAATATCTGTATTATTTGCTTGCTTTGGTTGTGTTGTCATCAATCACCAAAAAGGGGGAGATTGTAAGGAAAATGGACCCCGGGCCATTTGGCTAATTGAGTTTTGGTGTTTGATGATTAACACAACCTGTGGACTAATATGTTTGCTAGTGTTTATAATTATAGTTCACAGGATGCGAAGAGAATTGGACCAAGGCAATGAGGATGTGAAAGGGAAATGTGCCCTTGGGCCATTTCTAAGTATTTTGGTGATTTAGTGCCCAACACAAGTGCCTAATTGTAAAATGGTGGACAAAGTACAAATCAAGCATAAATGTATGTTTCTCAGACTTAGTACATTGTTTTATGGACTAATGTATTGTGTCTAAGTGCTGGAAACAGAAAAAATCGAGTTGGAGAAGAAATGGCTCGAGCAGCCAAAGTCTGCCCAGTCTGGGTGCACCGGACTGTCCGGTGGTGCACCGGACAGTGTCCGGTGCGCCAGGCTGGCTCGGCGTGAAGTGGCTGCTCTCGGGAATTCACCGGCGACGTACGGCTAAAATTCACCGGACTGTCCGGTGTGCACCGGACTGTCCGGTGAGCCAACGGTCGGCCGGGCCAACGGTCGGCCGCGCAATCTGCGCGGGACAGTGGCCGAGCCAACGGCTAGAAGACGGCACCGGACTGTCCGGTGTGCACCGGACATGTCCGGTGCGCCAACGGCTCCAAGTCTGCCAACGGTCGGCAGCGCCATTTTAGGAAGGAAATCGGGCACCGGACAGTGTCCGGTGTGCACCGGACTGTCCGGTGCCCCCGACGACAGAAGGCAAGATTGGCCTTCTGTAAGGAAAATGGACCCCGGGCCATTTGGCTAATTGAGTTTTGGTGTTTGATGAACAACACAATCCGTGAACTAATAAGTCTTCTAGTATTTGTGTTTATAGTTCACAGGATGCGAAGAGAATTGGACCAAGGCAATGAGGATGCAACACCTCAAAAGAAGACATAAAAAGATGCATAGGAGTCCAATACTCAAGAACAAAGAAGCCCGAAGAAATCAGCAAAGAAATCCAAGATGAAGGGCTATCAGCCAGCGCCTGGTGGCGCACCGGACATCGGTGTCCGGTGTGCACCGGACTGTCCGGTGAGACACCAGACAGTCTGCGCAGAGAGGCCGCAGGCAGGCGCTCTCTGACTGTAGCACCGGACTGTCCGGTGTGCACCGGACTGTCCGGTGTGCCAACGGGCAGACGGCAACGGTCGGATCCAACGGTCGACTGCTACAGGCGCCAACGGTCGGCTGACGTGGCGTGCACCGGACATGCTACAGTGCAGTGTCCGGTGTGCACCGGACTGTCCGGTGCACCCGTCGACAGAAAGCTGCTGCTTTCTGTCCAACGGCTAGTTGAGGGTGTGGAGGCTATAAATACCACCCCAACCGGCCATTCTCTTGTGTGAGAGCCCAAGCAACATACCAAGGCATATAGTGCACATTTCCAAGAGCTCAAACACCCAAGTGCTTAATAGAATCACTCGGTGATTAGCGTAGGTGCTTTGCGAAGTGCTTAGGTTAGTTAGACCGCTTTAGCGCTTGCTCTAGGTGAACCCTAGATTGTTGAGTGAGTTTAGATAAACCTCACAACCCCTCGGCTCTTGCGTGAGTCGTTGTAATTGTACCGAGTGGGGCGAGAGTCTTGCGAGACCGTGACAACTGCGTTTGTGTCACGGCCGCCACCGTGTACCGGAGGGAACGAGGCCCGCGGCGTTTCGGCCGGAAGCTCGATAGTGGAGACGGCGGGGAGCGTCCGAGAGGAGCCGGAAGCGGAGCACCACTTGCGCGTGGAGAAGGCCCGCGGCTCTCTACGGAGTTACTCGACCGTGGTGCTTGGCCCTCGCGTGGGCTTCCCTTTGCGTAGGGGCACCAACGAGGATTAGTCGGGACCTTGCGTGGTTCCGGATACCTCGGTAAAAATACCGGCGTCATCCACGAGAGTTTGCTTCTCTACTTAGCTCTTTACATTCCGCATTTATATTAAGCATTTAAGTTTCAATCTTGTAGTCATACTTATTTAGTATAGATTGAAACTTAACCTTTGCGGTAGAGATAGCAACACTTAGACAAAACCTAGTTTGCACACTCTAGTTTGATTACTTGCAAAGGTTTTGCTCTAGGGATTTAATTGTGGCCTAGTTTAGTAAAAGTTTTGGAAGTCCTAATTCACCCCCCCTCTTAGGCGTCACCTGTTTCCTACAAGTGGTATCGGAGCCGGTTTGGCTCATTTGAAACGCTTTAGCTTCACCGCTAAAAGAGCCGACGCTTTTTAGAGGAAGGGATGGATACCCATAGGCCACCACACTTCGACGGCACTAACTTCCCATATTATAGTGCTAGAATGGCTTGTTACCTAGAGGCCGTTGATCTAGGTGTTTGGAGAGTCACTCGTGACGGGATGAAACCCCTCAAGAATCCCGAGAAACCCACCACGAGTGAGGAAAAAGAAATTCATTTAAATGCTAGAGCCAAAAATTGCTTGTATGAATCTCTTAGCATGGATATTTTTAATCAAGTATTTACCTTGAAAACTGCTAATGAGATTTGGCTAAAATTGCATGAGCTCCATGACGGCACATCCAATGTCCGTGAGCAAAAACATTGCCTAGTCTTAAATGAGTACAATTCTTTTGCTATGAAAGATGATGAGCTTGTTAGAGACATGTATTCTCGTTTGAATCTAATTATCAATGAGCTCAATTCTATTGGCATCAATAAGCTAGGTGATGCGGACATTGTGAGGAAGATTATCTCCCTGCTACCACAACAAAGATATGGGAGCATCATCACCATCCTTCACAACATGGAGGACTTGGGCAACATGACCCCGACCATTGTGATTGGGAAAATCGCGGCCTTTGAGATGTCGCGTAAAATGAGTCGGGGAGAGGAGCCAACTTCCTCAAGACCATATGCTTTTGCATGTGACGAAAGGAAGGGCAAAAAGAAGGCTCCCACTCCAAGTTCCTCAAGTGAAGAAGAGGAAGAAGAAGAAAGTGATGATGATGAAGATAATCAACCATGCACATCATCCTCCGAGGACGAAGAGACAATCCGACGCGTCGGAAAGGTAATGGGGATGATCCGCAAGATTAATCTAATGGGTGTGCCCCTGCAGGTCGAGGATCTTCTTTTTAACATTGACAGGAAAAAGCAAAGGAAGAGAGGATGCTTCGCATGTGGGGAGAAGGGCCACTTCAGGGACAACTGTCCAAATATGGCCAGGCCCAAAAAGGAGAGGAGCAAAGGCAAGGCGCTAACAAGTGTTAGAACTTGGGATGATTCTTCAAGTGAAGATGAACCTCCAAGGACGCGCAGCCACCGGTCCTCGTCACGATCATCGCGGTCATCACACAAATGCCTTATGGCAAGAGGTAACAAAAGCATTCCATCCTCTAGTGATGAAAGTAGTAGTGATGATGAAGGTGAGGGAAAGGCCTCTCTAGAAGAACTTGCGGAAGCCGTTAATTTTTTCCAGGATGTTTGCACTAAGCAAAAAGCTCAACTTAAAACTTTGAAAAATAAGTTGGTTAGCTCTCAAAATGATTACAAAGGTTTGCTAGAAAAATTTGAAACTTTTGCAAACTTAAATAGTGAGCTATCAACTAAAATTGAGCTATTAGAATCTAGTGCTCCATCCACTGCTACCGATGATAGCCTTATTAAAAAGAATGAAAAACTTAAGGCTAAGTTAGCTAGCTCCCAAGAAGCTATTGAAAATTTGCTAGAGAAAATGGAAATTCTTAGCATACACAATAATGAGCTAACTACTAAGCTAGAAAACATTGGTAGCACCCCAGCAGCATCTTTAGTTGAAATACCTGAAATAATTAAGAAAGATGCTTCTACTTCCTGCTTTGATTTAATTGATGATTCTAACCCCTGCAACCAAGTCGTTGTTGAGAATATTGTTGTAGAGACATGTACGGATGAGGTTGCAAAGGAAAATGAACAATTAAAGCAAGAAGTGGCTCGCCTTGGCAAGGCTTTGTATGACAAGAAAGGCAAAGCCGAACAAATCCGACCTCCACAGGATAACACCACTGCGGGAGTGAACAAGCCTATAGAGGGAGAAACTGTGATTTGTAGGCTATGCCACAAGGAAGGCCACAAGTCTTTCCAATGCAAGGCGATGACCGGGGATAAACAAAGGCAAAAGCTCAAGCAAAAGCCATCAAGCAAAATCTCCAACACCTACATCAAAAAGGTGAACAAAAAGGATGCTACACCATATTTGATCAAGAAGAAAAAGAATGGAAAGGTGATAGCAATCAAGGCCAACAAGCAAGCCAACAAAGGAAAAGGGGCCAAACGCATCTGGGTGCCAAAGGAGATAATTTCAACCATGAAAAGCACCAAGAAGGTTTGGATCCCGAAAGGGAAGTGAGTGGACCAAAGGTCATCGGGAAATTTGGAGACTTGGCAAAATTGGGATGTATATCATGGGGTACATCATATTGGATCAAGTTTATTGCCAAGTGGGTTAGTAAAAACTTTGGACCCAAATTTCCCACCCATGACTAAGGTAACTAGTTTTATTGTATTTCTTGTTTTTAGATATGAGTATCTACTTACCTTGTATCTAGTTTACCTTTCTTGCCTAGTATTACATTTGTTATGTACTTTTGTTTAAAATCATGCATACTAGGTAAATCATATGGTAGGATTGCTTGTTTTCAATTCATATACTTAAGCAAACCTACATGGCTTAAAATGTTTATTTAAGCATGGCACATAGCTTTTATATAACTCTATAGTAAATGATGCATAAATTGAAAATTTTGATTTCTACAAAGTGTATCATTTAACTTATATGTGCCAAAGTTTGGATTATGGATAATTTGCCCCTCTTGATATCAAATCAAAGTGCATGTCTCCTACAAGTATTCAAAACTTGTATGCACACCTTTAGGGGGAGGTTACTCTTTAATCTAACACTTTGAGACTAACACCTTTTCAAGTCTATTTCATGTGATAGTCTCATTGTAAGGAAAATGAAGTCCCCGGAGAAAGACAACAATCTTCCACTGCAAAATCTCCAAGAACTCTTATGTCTCTCAAGCTCACCATTGACTTTCAATTGGTATCTTTTGAGACTACATTCAGTATCATTTACATGTCTTCTCCAATATTTGATTAGACTATATTTCATATCATATGCTTCCGTGTTGCCAAAAATGCATAAGTAGTTAACTTATATTCTGTTACCTATGCATAAGGGAAGTCAGTCTTTTCAAATCGTGTCTTGCACCTCTAATTTTCACATGCTTTTTCCTAAGTAGAGGATCTCTGTCAGGGGGAGTATTTCTTCATCTCTAAAGGGGGAGAAAAACTCTTACTAAAGGAGTATACTCATTTAGGGGGAGTAATCTTTTGAGGACTCCTTCAAGTGGTATCATACATATTGTGTAAATTAATATCCTGCAATTGTGGTATCATTTGATAGATTTCTTGATGAGGGCAAGCTTTTATTTACTTCCTACATGCTTTTAATGTCTTCCTTTTCGGTGGTTGATGCCAAAGGGGGAGAAGTTTAGGGACCAAAGCAATGAAAACCATATCAAACACCAAACACCACCAATTTAAAATTTTATATCTACAAATGGCTTTTCAAGTGGTTTTGGTTATTTGGTCCAAAAATAGGAAGTAAGTGAATCATGGAGTTAGGGGGAGGCTTAAGTCCATAATTTCACATTGTGGGGACAATCATGCATCTTAGCAAGTAGATTGCACTTTTTCATTCAAATACTTGTTTTATTTGCTTGCTTTGGTTGTGTTGTCATCAATCACCAAAAAGGGGGAGATTGTAAGGAAAATGGACCCCGGGCCATTTGGCTAATTGAGTTTTGGTGTTTGATGAACAACACAATCCGTGAACTAATAAGTCTTCTAGTATTTGTGTTTATAGTTCACAGGATGCGAAGAGAATTGGACCAAGGCAATGAGGATGCAACACCTCAAAAGAAGACATAAAAAGATGCATAGGAGTCCAATACTCAAGAACAAAGAAGCCCGAAGAAATCAGCAAAGAAATCCAAGATGAAGGGCTGTCAGCCAGCGCCTGGTGGCGCACCGGACATCGGTGTCCGGTGTGCACCGGACTGTCCGGTGAGACACCAGACAGTCTACGCAGAGAGTCCGCAGGCAGGCGCTCTCTGACTGTAGCACCGGACTGTCCGGTGTGCACCGGACTGTCCGGTGTGCCAACGGGCAGACGGCAACGGTCGGATCCAACGGTCGACTGCTACAGGCGCCAACGGTCGGCTGACGTGGCGTGCACCGGACATGCTACAGTGCAGTGTCCGGTGTGCACCGGACTGTCCGGTGCACCCGTCGACAGAAAGCTGCTGCTTTCTGTCCAACGGCTAGTTGAGGGTGTGGAGGCTATAAATACCACCCCAACCGGCCATTCTCTTGTGTCAGAGCCCAAGCAACATACCAAGGCATATAGTGCACATTTCCAAGAGCTCAAACACCCAAGTGCTTAATAGAATCACTCGGTGATTAGCGTAGGTGCTTTGCGAAGTGCTTAGGTTAGTTAGACCGCTTTAGCGCTTGCTCTAGGTGAACCCTAGATTGTTGAGTGAGTTTAGATAAACCTCACAACCCCTCAGCTCTTGCGTGAGTCGTTGTAATTGTACCGAGTGGGGCGAGAGTCTTGCGAGACCGTGACAACCGCGTTTGTGTCACGGCCGCCACCGTGTACCGGAGGGAACGAGGCCCGCGGCGTTTCGGCCGGAAGCTCGATAGTGGAGACGGCGGGGAGCGTCCGAGAGGAGCCGGAAGCGGAGCACCACTTGCGCGTGGAGAAGGCCCGCGGCTCTCTACGGAGTTACTCGACCGTGGTGCTTGGCCCTCGCGTGGGCTTCCCTTTGCGTAGGGGCACCAACGAGGATTAGTCGGGACCTTGCGTGGTTCCGGATACCTCGGTAAAAATACCGGCGTCATCCACGAGAGTTTGCTTCTCTACTTAGCTCTTTACATTCCGCATTTATATTAAGCATTTAAGTTTCAATCTTGTAGTCATACTTATTTAGTATAGATTGAAACTTAACCTTTGCGGTAGAGATAGCAACACTTAGACAAAACCTAGTTTGCACACTCTAGTTTGATTACTTGCAAAGGTTTTGCTCTAGGGATTTAATTGTGGCCTAGTTTAGTAAAAGTTTTGGAAGTCCTAATTCACCCCCCCCCCCCTCTTAGGCGTCACCTGTTTCCTACACCTTCCAGATTTGCTCTCAACGGCTCCTAGCTGCCTTGGGGCTATAAAAGGGACCCCTAGGCGCATGGAGGAGAACACCAAGCAACCTTAGAGCATTCTTGATCATCCACACTCAGTCTTTACGCATTCGTTTGTCATTCTCAGTGATTCGAGCTCCGTTCTAGTGAGAACTTTGAGATAGTCTTTTGAGCTCGATTCTTGGCCGTGTGTGTGCGCATTTTGCTGTGGATTTGTGTGTGTTGCTTTCCTCCCTTACTCCGTATTTCTTGTGAATCTCAAGTGTAAGGGCGAGAGGCTCCAAGTTGTGGAGAATCCTCGCAAACGGGATATTGAAAGACAAAACAAAACACCGTGGTATTCAAGTTGGTCTTTGGACCACTTGAGAGGGGTTGATTGCAACCCTCGTCCGTTGGGACGCCACAACGTGGAGTAGGCAAGCGTTGGTCTTGGCCGAACCACGGGATAAACCACTGTGTCATCTCTGTGTTTGATCTCTTGTGGTATTGTGTTTTGTTGAGACTCTTCTCTAGCCACTTGGCGATTATTGTGCTAACACTTAACAAGTTTTTGTGGCTATAAGTTTAAGTTTCACAGGATCACCTATTCACCCCCCCTCTAGGTGCTCTCAATTGGTATCGGAGTCGTTCTCTTCACAAAGGGACTAACCGCCCGAAGAGATGGATCCTAAGGGGAAGGGTATCGTGATCAACGACAAAGAGAAGGAATCCTTCGTCAACGAGCCGAAGGACGATAAGCCTACCGACTCTGGCTCGGGCCACAGACGGAAGGAAGGGAGGAAGAAGAAGACAAGGCGCATCAAGGAGATTGTCTACTACGACGACAGCGATGAGTCTACTTCTTCCCAAAAGGACGAGGACCACAACGACTGCGAGAGAAGGAAACCGGTTAATTCGAACTTTTCCTTTGACTACTCTCGTATTCCGCAAAGTTCAAATTCACATTTGCTCTCCATTCCACTCGGCAAGCCCCCACACTTTGATGGGGAGGACTACGGATTTTGGAGCCACAAGATGCGTAGTCACCTATTCTCTCTCCATCCTAGTATATGGGAGATTGTAGAGAGTGGGATGCACTTTGATAGTTCGGATAGTCCCATGTTCATTAATGAACAAATTCATAAGAATGCACAAGCTACTACTGTTCTTCTAGCTTCTTTGTGCAGGGATGAATACCATAAAGTGAGCGGCTTGGATAACGCCAAGCAGATCTGGGACACCCTCAAGATTTCTCATGAGGGGAACAACGTCACCTTGCTCACCAAGATGGAGTTGGTGGAGGGTGAGCTTGGACAGTTCGCGATGATAAGGGGCGAGGAGCCGACGCAAACATACAACCGGCTCAAGACCCTTATCAACAAGATAAGGAGCTACGGAAGCACGCGATGGACGGACCACGACGTCGTCCGACTGATGCTAAGGTCCTTTACCATTCTTGATCCTCATTTGGTAAATAATATTCGTGAAAATCCCAGGTACACCAAAATGTCGCCCGAGGAAGTCCTAGGAAAATTCATCAGCGGGCGAATGACGATCAAGGAGGCGAGGTATGTGGACGACGCCTTGAATGGACCGATCAACGAGCCGCAACCTCTTGCTCTCAAGGCAACGAGGAGCAAGGAGGCACTACCGAGCAAGGTGGCGCAAGTTGAGGCGGCCGGGCTAAATAATGAGGAGATGGCCCTCATAATTAAGCGCTTCAAGACGGCGCTTAAGGGTCGCAAGGGACAGCCAAGCAAGACCAAGACAAAGGAGAAGCGCTCGTGCTTCAAATGTGGTAAGATTGGTCATTTCATTGCTAACTGTCCCGATAATTAAAGTGACCAGGAAAAGGGGAACAAGAGGGAGAAGAAGAAGGCATACAAGAAGGCAAAGGGCGAGGCACATCTAGGAAAGGAGTGGGATTCGGATTGCTCCTCCACCGACTCCGACAATGAAGGACTCGCTGCCACCGCCTTCAACAAGTCATCCCTCTTCCCCAACGAGCGTCTCACATGCCTTATGGCAAGGGAGAAGAAGGTATGTACTCGAGACTCTACGTATGCTTCTTCAAGTGAGGATGATTCTAGCGATGAGGAAATAGATTACTCTAGCTTGTTCAAGGAATTGGATAGAAATAAAATTGATAAAATCAATGAATTGATTGATGCCTTGAATGAAAAGGATAGGCTTTTAGAAAAGCAAGAGGATTTGTTGTATGATGAACATGATAAATTTGTAGAGGCACAAAAATCCTATGCTTTAGAAGTTAAAAGAAATAAAATGCTTTCTTATGAACTATCTACTTGTCATGAAACCATTTCTACTTTACAAGGTGTTAACAATGATTTAAATGCTAAATTAGAAGTAGCAAATAAATCTAATTCTTGTGTAGAACATGTTATGATTTGCACTAGGTGTAAGGATTTCGATATTGATGCCTGTAGTGAACACCTAGTTTCAATTTCCAAATTAAATGAGGAATTGGCTAGTCTTAATGCCCAACTTAAGACTAGCAAGAATGAATTTGATAAGCTGAAATTTGCAAGGGATGCCTACACGATTGGTAGACACCCCTCAATTAAGGATGGACTTGGCTACAAGAGGGAAGCCAAGGACTTGACAAGCCATAAGGCTCCCATCTCTGCCAAGGAGAAAGGGAAGGCCCCTATGGCAACTAGTGCTAAAAAGAACCATGCCTTTATGTACCATGGTAGGAGACAAACTAGAAATACTTATAGGAGTTATAATACTTATAATGATTTTGGCATGTTTGCTTCTAGTTCCTCCTATGTGAATGATAGAAATATTGGTAGGAGAAATGTTATTCATAATATGCCTAGGAGAAATGTTGTTAATGTTCCTAGGAAAGTTAATGAACCTTCTACAATATATCATGCTTTGAATGCTTCCTTTGCTATTTGTAGAAAGGATAGGAAAATAGTTGCTAGGAAGTTAGGGGCAAAATGCAAGGGAGACAAAACTTGCATTTGGGTCCCTAAGGATATTTGCACTAACCTTATAGGACCCAACATGAGTTGGGTACCTAAGACCCAAGCCTAAATTTGCCTTGCAGGTTTATGCATCCGGGGGTTCAAGCTGGATTATCGACAGCGGATGCACAAACCATATGACGGGGGAGAAGAAGATGTTCACCTCCTACGTCAAAAATAAGGATTCCCAAGATTCAATTATATTCGGTGATGGGAATCAAGGCAAGGTAAAAGGGTTAGGTAAAATTGCAATTTCTAATGAACACTCAATCTCCAATGTGTTTTTAGTTGAGTCTCTTGGATATAATTTGCTATCTGTTAGTCAATTATGCAATATGGGATATAACTGTTGTTTACAAATGTAGATGTGTCTGTCTTTAGAAGATGTGATGGTTCACTAGCTTTTAAGGGTGTACTAGACGGCAAGCTTTACTTAGTTGATTTTGCAAAAGAAGAGGCCGGTCTAGATGCATGCTTAATGGCTAAGACTTGCATGGGCTGGCTGTGGCATCGCCGCTTAGCACATGTGGGGATGAAGAACCTCCACAAGCTTCTAAAGGGAGAACACGTGATAGGTCTAACCAATGTTTATTTCAAAAAAGATAGACCTTGTGCAGCTTGTCAAGCAGGTAAACAAGTGGGAGGAGCACATCACAGCAAGAATGTGATGACCACGTCAAGACCTCTGGAGCTGCTGCATATGGACCTCTTCGGACCCGTCGCCTATCTAAGCATAGGAGGAAGTAAGTATGGTCTAGTTATTGTTGATGACTTTTCCCGCTTCACTTGGGTATTTTTTTTTTGCAGGATAAGTCGGAAACCCAAAGGACCCTCAAGCGCTTCCTAAGGAGAGCTCAAAATGAGTTTGAGCTCAAGGTGAAGAAGATAAGGAGCGACAACGGGTCCGAATTCAAGAACCTTCAAGTGGAGGAGTTTCTTGAGGAGGAAGGGATCAAGCACGAGTTCTCCGCTCCCTACACACCTCAGCAAAATGGTGTGGTAGAGAGGAAGAACAGGACGCTCATAGATATGGCGAGGACTATGCTTGGAGAATTCAAGACCCCTGAGTGCTTTTGGTCGGAAGCCGTGAACACGGCTTGCCACGCCATCAACAGGGTCTACCTTCATCGCCTCCTCAAGAAGACGTCGTATGAGCTACTAACCGGTAACAAACCCAATGTGTCTTATTTTCGTGTATTTGGGAGCAAATGTTATATTCTTGTGAAGAAAGGTAGAACTTCTAAATTTGCTCCCAAAGCCGTAGAAGGGTTTTTGTTAGGTTATGATTCAAATACAAAGGCGTATAGGGTCTTCAACAAATCATCGGGTTTGGTTGAAGTCTCTAGCGACGTTGTATTTGATGAGACTAATGGCTCTCCAAGAGAGCAAGTTGTTGATTGTGATGATGTAGATGAAGAAGATGTTCCGACGGCCGCTATACGAACCATGGCGATTGGAGAAGTGCGGCCACAGGAACAAGATGAAAGAGATCAACCTTCTTCCTCAACAACGGTGCATCCCCCAACCCAAGACGATGAACAGGTTCATCAAAAGGAGGCGTGTGATCAAGGGGGAGCACAAGATGATCACGTGATGGAGGAAGAAGCGCAACAGGCACCTCCAACCCAAGTTCGAGCGGTGATTCAAAGGGATCATCCCGTCGACCAAATTTTGGGTGACATTAGCAAGGGAGTAACTACTCGATCTCGATTAGTTAATTTTTGTGAGCATTACTCCTTTGTCTCTTCTATTGAGCCTTTCAGGGTAGAGGAGGCCTTGCTAGATCCAGGACTGGGTGTTGGCCATGCAGGAGGAACTCAACAACTTCAAGCGCAACGAAGTTTGGACACTGGTGCCTCGTCCCAAGCAAAATGTTGTGGGAACCAAGTGGGTGTTCCGCAACAAACAGGACGAGCACGGGGTGGTGACGAGGAACAAGGCTCGACTTGTGGCAAAAGGTTATGCCCAAGTCGCAGGTTTGGACTTTGAGGAGACTTTTGCTCTTGTGGCTAGGCTAGAATCAATTCGTATCTTGCTAGCATATGCCGCTCACCATTCTTTCAGGTTGTACCAAATGGATGTGAAGAGCGCTTTCCTCAACGGGTCGATCAAAGAGGAGGTGTACGTGGAGCAGCCCCCTGGCTTCGAGGATGAACGGTACCCCGACCATGTGTGTAAGCTCTCTAAGGCGCTCTATGGACTTAAGCAAGCCCCAAGAGCATGGTATGAATGCCTTAGAGACTTTTTAATTGCTAATGCTTTCAAGGTTGGGAAAGCCGATCCAACTCTTTTTACTAAGACTTGCGATGGTGATCTTTTTGTGTGCCAAATTTATGTCGACGACATAATATTTGGTTCCACTAACCAAAAGTCTTGTGAAGAGTTTAGCAGGGTGATGACGCAGAAATTCGAGATGTCGATGATGGGCGAGTTGACCTACTTCCTTGGGTTCCAAGTGAAGCAACTCAAGGACGGCACCTTCATCTCCCAAACGAAGTACACGCAAGATTTGCTAAAGAGGTTTGGGATGAAGGACGCAAAGCCCGCAAAGACGCCGATGGGAACCGACGGACACACCGACCTCAACAAAGGAGGTAAGTCCGTTGATCAAAAAGCATACCGGTCCATGATAGGTTCTTTGCTTTATTTATGTGCTAGTAGACCGGATATTATGCTTAGCGTATGCATGTGTGCTAGATTTCAATCCGATCCTAAGGAGTGTCACTTAGTGGCTGTGAAGCGAATTCTTCGATATTTAGTCGCTACGCCTTGCTTCGGGATCTGGTATCCAAAGGGGTCTAACTTTGACTTGATTGGGTACTCAGATTCCGACTATGCTGGATGTAAGGTCGATAGGAAGAGTACATCAGGGACGTGCCAATTCTTAGGAAGGTCCCTGGTGTCATGGAATTCTAAGAAACAAACCTCCGTTGCCCTATCCACCGCTGAGGCCGAGTACGTTGCCGCAGGACAGTGTTGCGCGCAACTACTTTGGATGAGGCAAACCCTCAGGGACTTTGGCTACAATCTGAGCAAAGTCCCACTCCTATGTGACAATGAGAGTGCTATCCGAATAGCGGAAAATCCTGTTGAGCACAGCCGCACAAAGCACATTGACATCCGGCATCACTTTTTGAGAGACCACTAGCAAAAGGGAGATATCGAAGTGTTTCATGTTAGCACCGATAACCAGCTAGCCGATATCTTTACCAAGCCTCTAGATGAGAAGACCTTCTGCAGGTTGCGTAGTGAGCTCAATATCTTAGATTCGCGGAACTTGGATTGAAATGTAGCATACATGAGTTTATGCCTTTGATCATGTTCATTCTGCATTTTATTGCTTATTGTGGTGCTCAAGTTGTACAAACACTCCCTGGACCTCACAAGTCTGTTGCAAAGTGATGCACAGTTTTAGGGGGAGATGTGTTACAACTTGACCCCTTGAGACTAACCATCTGCTTGAGTTTGCTTGTTTTAGTCTCAAAGGAGAATTGAAAGGGAAAAGGTGGACTTGGACCATGAAAGACTTCCACTGCACTCCGATGAGAGGGTAACCTATTCCAAGTTCATCTAATGAACTCTTATTGCCATTTGCTCTTAATTGAAGATTTTGGTGAGGCAATGGGGTTAAAGAGCCAAGATTAATCTTGTTTTGGTGTTTGATGCCAAAGGGGGAGAAAATAAAGGCCAAAGCAATAAATGGATCAGCTACCACTTGAGAGATTTTGAAAATAGTAGAATAGAGCTTTTGGTTTGTCAAAACTCTTTTGTTGTCTCTCTTATCAAAAGTTGGCTTCTTGTGGGGAGAAGTATTGATTATGGGAAAAAGGGGGAGTTTTTGAAATCTTTGATCAATCTCTTGTGGAATGACTCTCTTTATGTTTCAACATGTGTGTTTGACTTAGAGATAGAGATTTGAGTTTGATTTGCAAAAACAAACCAAGTGGTGGCATAGAGTGATCCATATATGTCAAAATTGAATCAAAATAATTTGAGTTCTTATTTGAAGTGTTTTTGTACTTGTTCTACTTGCTTTATGTTGTGTTGGCATAAATCACCAAAAAGGGGGAGATTGAAAGGGAAATGTGCCCTTGGGCCATTTCTAAGTATTTTGGTGATTTAGTGCCCAACACAAGTGCCTAATTGTAAAATGGTGGACAAAGTACAAATCAAGCATAAAGGTATGTTTCTTAGACTTAGTACATTGTTTTATGGACTAATGTATTGTGTCTAAGTGCTGGAAACAGAAAAAATCGAGTTGGAGAAGAAATGGCTCGAGCAGCCAAAGTCTGCCCAGTCTGGGTGCACCGGACTGTCCGGTGGTGCACCGGACAGTGTCCGGTGCGCCAGGCTGGCTCGGCGTGAAGTGGCTGCTCTCGGGAGTTCACCGGCGACGTACGGCTAAAATTCACCGGACTGTCCGGTGTGCACCGAACTGTCCGGTGAGCCAACGGTCGGCCGGGCCAACGGTCGGCCGCGCAATCTGCGCGGGACACGTGGCCGAGCCAACGGCTAGAAGACGGCACCGGACTGTCTGGTGTGCACCGGACATGTCCGGTGCGCCAACGGCTCCAAGTCTGCCAACGGTCAGCAGCGCCATTTTAGGAAGGAAATCGGGCACCGGACAGTGTCCGGTGTGCACCGGACTGTCCGGTGCCCCCGACGACAGAAGGCAAGATTGGCCTTCCAGATTTGCTCTCAACGGCTCCTAGCTGCCTTGGGGCTATAAAAGGGACCCCTAGGCGCATGGAGGAGAACACCAAGCAACCTTAGAGCATTCTTGATCATCCACACTCAGTCTTTGCGCATTCGTTTGTCATTCTCAGTGATTCGAGCTCCGTTCTAGTGAGAACTTTGAGATAGTCTTTTGAGCTCGATTCTTGGCCGTGTGTGTGCGCATTTTGCTGTGGATTTGTGTGTGTTGCTTTCCTCCCTTACTCCGTATTTCTTGTGAATCTCAAGTGTAAGGGCGAGAGGCTCCAAGTTGTGGAGAATCCTCGCAAACGGGATATTGAAAGGCAAAACAAAACACCGTGATATTCAAGTTGGTCTTTGGACCGCTTGAGAGGGGTTGATTGCAACCCTCGTCCGTTGGGACGCCACAACGTGGAGTAGGCAAGCGTTGGTCTTGGCCGAACCACGGGATAAACCACTGTGTCATCTCTGTGTTTGATCTCTTGTGGTATTGTGTTTTGTTGAGACTCTTCTCTAGCCACTTGGCGATTATTGTGCTAACACTTAACAAGTTTTTGTGGCTATAAGTTTAAGTTTCACAGGATCACCTATTCACCCCCCCCTCTAGGTGCTCTCAGGATGCAACACCTCAAAAGAAGACATAAAAGATGCATAGGAGTCCAATACTCAAGAACAAAAGAAGCCCGAAGAAATCAGCGAAGAAATCCAAGAAGCGGGCTGTCAGCCAGCGCCTGGTGGTGCACCGGACATTGATGTCCGGTGTGCACCGGACTGTCTGGTGTGGCACCGGACAGTCTGCGCAGAGAGGCCACAGACAAGCGCTCTCTGGCTGTAGCACCGGTCTGTCCGGTGTGCACCGGACTGTCCGGTGTGCCAACGGGCAGACGGCAACGGTCGGATCCAATGGTCGACTGCTACAGGCGCCAACGGTCGGCTGACGTGGCGTGCACCGGACACTGGACAGTAGATGTCCGGTGGTGCATCGGACTGTCCGGTGCACCCGACGACAGAAAGCTGCTGCTTTCTGTCCAACGGCTATTTTGGGGTGTGGAGGCTATAAATACCACCCCAACCGGCCATTCTCAAGTGTGAGAGCCCAAGCAACATAACAAGGCATATAATGCACATTTCCAAGAGCTCAAACACCCAAGTGCTTAATAGAATCACTCGGTGATTAGCGTAGGTGCTTTGCGAAGTGCTTAGGTTAGTTAGACCGCTTTAGCGCTTGCTCTAGGTGAACCCTAGTTAGTTGAGTGAGTTTTGTAAAACCACACAACCCCTCGGCTCTTGCGTGAGTCGTTGTAATTGTACCGAGTGGGGCGAGAGTCTTGCGAGACCGTGACAACCGCGTTTGTGTCACGGCCGCCACTGTGTACCGGAGGGAACGAGGCCCGCGGCGTTTCGGCCGGAAGCTCGATAGTGGAGACGGCGGGGAGCGTCCGAGAGGAGCCGGAAGCGGAACACCACTTGCGCGTGGAGAAGGCATGTGGCTCTCTACGGAGTTACTCGACCGTGGTGCTTGGCCCTCGCGTGGGCTTCCCTTTGCGTAGGGGCACCAACGAGGATTAGTCGGGACCTTGCGTGGTTCCAGATACCTCGGTAAAAATACCGGCGTCATCCACGAGAGTTTGCTTCTCTACTTAGCTCTTTACATTCCGCATTTATATTAAGCATTTAAGTTTCAATCTTGTAGTCATACTTATTTAGTGTAGATTGAAACTTAGCCTTTGCGGTAGAGATAGCAACACTTAGACAAAACCGAGTTGGCACATTCTAGTTTTGATTATTTGCATAGGTTTTGCTCTAGGGATTTAATTGTGGCCTAGTTTAGTAAAAGTTTTAGAAGTCCTAATTCACCCCCCTCTTAGGCGTCACCCGTTTCCTACAACCACCTCAACGGGGAGTAGGTTTGTAAGAACCGAACCTCGGTAAAACAAATCACCGTGTCACACTCTTCATTTGTTTATGATTTGTTTTCGCCCTCTCTTTCAGACTCGATTTTATTTCTAACGCTAACCCTAACTTGTAGTGTGTGCTTAAGTTTATAATTTTCAGATTCCGCCTATTCACCCCACCTCTAGGCAACTTTCAGCGATCCTGTGGGAGTGGGAGGCGCTCGAGACTGAGCACCAACGCCTCTGTGATTGGCGCACCCAGCTAGAGGAGCGTACCAAGGTCGCGTCCTGCCAATTTGCCTCGGAGCGGTTCGAGCTTGATCAGGAGCGCGAGGACCTTAAGGAGGACCTGGAGAAGGTATTTGACCAGGAGCAGGAGGTGACCCGGAAGGAGAAGAGTCTGGTCAAGAAAGAAGAGTACTTGGACCGGAGGGAGGCGGTCATCATGGAATTCCATGAGAAGCTAAAAGCCTATAATGTGATGTTGAAGAAGCAGCAGGATGAGCAGATCGCAACTGAGGTGGCTCTACAAAAGCTACGGCAGGAGCTCGATGACAGGGCTAGCAACATTTCGCTCGCTGAGGAGAACCTCAAGGCGAAGGATGCCTCCCTGGAGGAGCGGGCGATGGATCTCGTGTGGCAGGAGAAAGACCTCGCCTGGAGGGAGGAAATGCGGGAAAGGCGGGAAACGTTGTTGGCCGAACACGAGCTCGAGGCGGAAGAGAAGGAGAAGAAACTGGAGGAGGAAGAGCGGGCACTGGAGGAGCGGGTCCACCGGTTCTAGGCGACGCAGACAGCGCAGGCGGCTCCGGGCTCCCAGGCGGTGGAGGCGATGAAGAGGACGCTTGAAGATCTCCGGGCAGAACATCGCACCGGGGTCCAGCGTATCGCCGCATGGGCCGATGAGGCGAGCTCGGCTCTAGTGCCGCTGGGGGTGAGCCCCATCCTAGCATCGAAGCAATCGGTGTCCATCTTCGATGCGCTCCCAGTGCTAGATTCCGCTGTCGACCGCCTCCGACGCCTAGACCAGATCCTTGGCGCCCGCCTGGAGGCTGAGGGCAGTAGGCTCTACCGGGCAATAATAGAGTACACCCTGACGTGCTTCCGAAGCCACGACCCATCCATTTCCTTGGGGCCGGTGATCGCCGGTCCGGTGGCCGATACCGAAGACGCCGCTCGGGGGAGCGTACAAGATGTTGTAGATGCAGTGGCCAAGCGCTTTCAGTGGGATCCCGCTGATGACGAGTAGTCGGATCTGTGGGGAGAAGGCAAGGGTTCCGCTGGGAAGCGAATTATTATATTTTGAAGTTGTAAGATACTTTTAAGTGCTACTTGTCAAGCAACATTACAACTTATCTGCATGCTACTTTTCCTTTTGCTGTGTGCGTCGTTGTCAACTCCTTTCCTGGTACTTGTACTTGGCCCCCCTGGGATGCGGGCTCGACTTGTCGAGGCTGGATGCCAGTATAGTTAAGAAAGAATTGGTGACCTGGTCCCCAGGAGGTAATCTCTACTGGGACCCAGACCTGCGCACAACTTTAGCTAGGGAGTTTCAATAGTGCACTCACAGGACCCATTAACCGTATGGGTGGGTTGGATAAAAATGGTTGTAAACTTAAGCAGAATAAAACCACCATAAAGCAAATTTAGGGCTTGAATCTTCTCTTCATAACTTGACGCTCATGAGCGTAATCCATCAGGCCGGGTTTATGAGGGCGGACCTCGCCGGGCTGGCGTACATATATGTGCTTACCTAGTTACAAAGGAAGAAAACTGAATTCCCCAGCTTTGCTTTTATGGGAAGAACTTATGGAGATGCTCTATGTTCCAGGGATTGGGCAGAGGCTCTCCTTCAGCCGTAGCAAGGTGGACACACCCGGGTCGGCATACTTCCATCACCTTGTAGGGTCCTTCCTAGCTGGGGGAGAGTTTATGGAGCCCTTCTCGGTTCAGTACTCGCCTTAGGACTAGGTCCCCAACCCTAAGCTCCCTACTATGCATGAACCGTTGTTGGTAGCGCCTGAGCGCTTGGTTGTACCGTGCATTTTGGATGTCCGCTTGCCATCTTCGTTTGTCGATGAAGTCCATGTCTTCACACCGCAGCTGTTCCTGCATAGACTCATTGAAAGCCTCGACCCATGGGGAGCCCATAATGATTTTCGGGGGAAGACAGGCTTCGGTCCCGTAGACCACGAAGAACAGGGTCTCCCGGGTGGCTCGGCTGGGTGTTGTCCAGTTCCCCCATAGCATGGATGGGAGTTCACTGACCCAATTCACACCATGTTTCTTCAAGCAATCATAGGTGCGCGTCTTGAGTCTCCTGAGGATCTCTGCATTTGCCCTTTCCACTTGGCCATTACTCCTGGGGTGGGCTACGGATGCGAAGCAGAGCTGGGTGCCGATGCCTTCGCAATACTCCTGAAAGGTTCGACTTGTAAAGTGGGTTCCGTTGTCCGTAATGATACGGTTTGGGACTCCAAATCTACAGATGATGGACTTGAGAAAGGCGACAGCGGCACCCTGGGTGATGTTGACCACAGGGGTGGCCTCTGTCCACTTGGTGAATTTGTCGATGGCGACGAAGAGGTACCGGTACTCGCCAATGTCCCTGGGAAATGGTCCCATGATATCCACCCCCCATACGGCGAATGGCCAGGAGGGTGGAATCATCTGCAGAGCCTGAGCTAGTGTGTGTATCTGCTTTGTGTGGAATTAACACGCCTTGCAGGACTTTACCATCTCAGCTGCATCCTGGAGAGCGGTTGGCTAGTAGAAGCCATGCCGGAAGGCCTTACCGACCAGTGTACGGGATGATGAATGACTTCCGCACTCCCCTCCATGGATCTTCGTGAGCAACTCACGGCCCTCCTACTGGGTAATGCATCGCATGTGAATGCCATTGGCACCACGGCGGTAGAGATCCCCTTCCACCACCACGTAGCGTTTAGCCAACCGCACTATGCGTTCTGCGGACACATGGCCTTTAGGAAGGATATCTCCTTCAGGTAGTCCCGGATCTCAGAGATCCATTCATCGAGACCACTCTGAGATATTGGCTGTGGCGCTAGGGGGCTAGCAGGCCCCCCTGTAGCACACGCAGCCTTTGGTGGGTTCTGGGACGCCACCAGGATCGCTAGCTTCAAGGTGCTAGTCTCGCCCCTTCGCCCAGTTCAGTAGGCTGGGCGGTGGGTCTCAGCAGCCGTCTTTCAAAGACGCCCTCGGGCATGGGTGCCCAAGTTGATGCCTTCACGGAGGTCATCTGCCACCGAGTTGTCGGCCCGAGGGACATGTTGCAGTTCTAGGGTTGTGAAGTCCTTCTCCAGCTTCCTCACGTGAAGAAGGTAGGCTGCGAGCCTGGGCTCATTGCAGCTACACTCTCCACGGACTTGCTTGATGATCAGCTGGGAGTCTCCCTTCACCAGGAGTTGGCGGATCCCTAGGGATAGGGCCACTGATAAGCCGAAGATCAGCGCCTCATACTCTGCCATGTTGTTGGTGGCCTTGAACTCAAGGTGCACCATGTACTTCACTTGATCTCTGCTTGGGTCGATGAAGATCACCCCGGCCCCGCCAACCTGTTGGTGAGCAGATCCGTCGAAGTAGAGCGTCCAGTGGGGCTCCGTGAAGACCGGACCCCTGGGCTCTGTGGGTGTGGGGTCTGAATCGAGATTCGGACTGAAAGTCGCCTAGAGGGGGGGTGGATAAGCGAAACCTGAAAATTATAACTTTACACCCCAACTAGATCCCTTGATTAGTGGTTAGAACAAGATACATAATTATTGGAGTATAAAAACTAAGTCCTTTGCTTGTAAAGAGTATTGCTTTCAAATAATGCGGAATTGATAAATCAATACAACTAATAGGTCTATGAAGAATAAAGCAAGAGGGCTTAGATAAAAAGAGCAATAACACAAGTTCTTTCTTGCAAGGTGTTGCTTCAGTAAATGAGAATTTAATTTGAAGCTACACCAAATAATGTTAGCAAAGAATAGTGCAAGAAAACTTAGTATGA
This sequence comes from Zea luxurians, assembly GCA_029449295.1. NCBI lineage: Eukaryota > Viridiplantae > Streptophyta > Magnoliopsida > Poales > Poaceae > Zea > Zea luxurians. Next base: position 5,844,177 of record JAOPSE010000119.1, read on the forward strand.
GGGAAAGCAAACAAATCACAAGAAATGAACACAAGAGACACGGGTGATTTGTTTTACCGAGGTTCGGCCCTCGAAGGCCTAGTCCCCGTTGAGGAGTCCACTAAGGACGGGTCTTTTTCAACCCTTTCCCTCTCTCCACCGATCACCAAAGACCGGCGAGCTCTTCTTCTTCTCAAGGATCACTTAAGACCCCATAAGGATCACCACACTCTTTGGTGTCTCTTGCTAGCTTTAAAAGCCTCCAAAACTTTGGAGGAAGTTCAATGGGAGTCAAAACTCCACGCACAAATGAACACAAGATGTAGCACAAACTTTCTCTAAATGAATCTCACAAGGCACTAGTGCTAAACTCAAACGAGTAGCTCTCTCTTGCTTGCTCTCTCTTTTGTGGCACTTGTGTTGGTTGTAGTGGTCTAAATCTTGTCTATAGGATGGATCAATGAATAGAGGTGGTTGGGAGGGCTTGAATATGTCAACTATATGACTTGGAATGTTGCTTGGGCTCCCACACATTGAAGTGGCCGGTTGGGGTGGTATTTATAGCCACCAACCAAATTGTAGTCGTTGGAGAATATTGTTGGCGATGACCGGACAGTCCGGTGCGACACCGGACAGCGTCCGGTGCGCCGCCACGTCATCCTGCCGTTAGGGCTTGGAGCTGGTCGACCGTTGGAGGCTTTGTCCTCATGCGGCACGGGTAGTCCGGTGCTACACCGGACAGTCCGGTGCTCCTCTGACCTTCTGCTCTGACATCTGAATGTACTGTTCACTTTTGCAGAGTCGACCGTTGTGCACAGATAGCCGTTGCTTCGCTGGTGCACCGGACAGTCCGGTGGCACACCGGACAGTCCGGTGAATTATAGCGGAGCTGCGCCTAGGAAACCCGAAGCTGAAGAGTTTGAGGTCGATCCTCCCTGGTGCATCGGACACTGTCCGGTGGTGCACCGGACACTGTCTGGTGGCACACCGGACAGTCCGGTGCGCCAGACCAGGGCACACTTCGGTTTCCTTTTTGCTCCTTTTTTTGAAGCCTAACTTGTTCTTTTTACTGGTTTATGTTGAACCTTTGGCACCTGTAGAATGTATAATCTAGAGCAAACTAGTTAGTCCAATTATTTGTGTTGGGCAATTCAACCACCAAAATTATTTAGGAAAAGGTTTGACCTTATTTCCCTTTCAATCTCCCCCTTTTTGGTGATTGATGCCAACACAAACCAAAGCAAATATATAAGTGTATAATTGAACTAGTTTGCATAAGGCAAGTGCAAAGGTTGCTTGGAATTAAACCAATATAATTATTTCAATAGATATGCATGGATTGTTTTCTTCTTATTTAAAATTTTAGACCACACTTGCACCACAAGTTTTGTTTTTGTAATTTCTTTTTGGAAATTATTTTCAAAGACTTTTTGCAAATAGTCAAAGGTATATAAGTAAGATTTTGAGAAGCATTTTCTTGATTTGAAATTTTCTCCCCCTGTTTCAAGTGCTTTTCCTTTGACTTAAACAAAACTCCCCCTTAATGAAATTCTCCCCTTAGTGTTCAAAAGGGTTTTACAAATATTTGAAGATACTAGAGCTTTCTCCCCCTTTTGAAAACACATTAAGATACCAATTTGAAAACTTTATTTTTAATATTCGTAGGTGGTGGTGCGGTCCTTTTGCTTTGGGCTAATACTTTCTCCCCCTTTGGCATGAATCGCCAAAAACGGATACTTGTGAGTGAAATATAAGCCCTTTTGTAAATTCTCTCCCACTTTGGCAAACAATATATGAGTGAAAGATTATACCAATTTTGAGAGATGGCGGAATACCGGCAAAAGGATAGATAATACCGATGGTGTAGAGTGGAAGCGATGTCTTTGCCGAATACTCCATTTCCCTTTCAATCTAAGACTTAATGCACAAGATACTCATAGAAGCATATTAGTCTTAGCCTTGGCACAAGAGAGATAGGAAATATGCAAATGTACCAAATGAAAGAGATATGGTTAAAAGGATATGTCAATTAAGCTTATATAGTTCTATATAATATAGATTGCTCCCCCTAAATATGTGCCTTGAGAGGAATACAGATTCTGGCCTTAAATGCCAAGTGCACATAATTAGGTTAATGAGAACATATCTATATCATAGAAACTGTGAAGTGCAATGTGTCATAATAAAAGAGTGATGCTCACGACAGACTATGCACTGATGAAAGCATGTTATAAACATCTTAAGCATTTTCCCTTAAGGATTTCAAAGAGGCTTAAAGACCATCCACCTTTGGAACAAAGGCAGCTTATCCTCGTTACAAGGTTAAGCTTTAAGCTCTTCGACAATAAAATTACTTCACCCAGTTTTAACAAAGATGCATAAATGCAGGAATGAAATGTTTAATAAGTTAAACTAGGTATAAAGTAGGAAAATTGCTTAGACATGCTTTCTTTTCCTTTTATATAGGATATGCAAAGAATGTATATAAGGAGGAAGATTTAGGTACGAAGCAGTTTTACCCTTTTTGTACCTTCACATAACGGTGCTCTCTTCATTGTGCTTTGTCCTTAGTCTTAGTTGCTTAAGACCTGTATTCAAGACAATGTATGGAAATATTTTGCACAAGAGAGAGTTCTACAACTAGTGATCCTTTTCTAAGTCATTGTTATCAAGTGGATCACAATATGCATAAATGTATCACAAATTCTCCTTTTAACTTAGTGCATATCAAGAGAGATATCGATTGATAGTATATGCGGCACTAAGAAACATTAATTGAAGTTATTCAATGATCAAACAAATAACAGATGTGATCAAAAGAACAACATATGCATTAGATAAGCTTAGAATAGGAGAATCCAATAAATATGCTACTTTAGCAATGAAAGCTACAATCCTTGATAAAGGAGACATTATTTAACCAGGTTGGATTGATATATAGTAGCATACTTCATGAGAAACTTATTCTCATGCAAGAGACTATATGAGATTACTAAGATAAAGCGATAGTCTCAACATAATCAAGATATAGAAATAGACTCCCCCTAAAGATATGCATCAAGAATTTGAATGAGTTGGATAGATGCACCCACTTTTAAAGACAAATAGGGAGAAGCATTATACATCTTGATCAAGGCTTATAAAATTTGCAATAAACAACTTAAGCCTGGTATTCTCACAATGAAAAAGGTTTAGAATGCTTACAACCACACCATTGATTGTTTTGAAGATCTTACTGTCCAAGTAGGTGTTGTTATTCTTGATGTCCTTCTCTTTCATGTGAGTGTCCTCCCTTTGTAGTTGTCTCTTTTTCCTTCCAAACTTATTGAAAATACTCAAGAAAGATGTTAATAGCACAAGGGAGTATATGATGAAGAATGATTTCTTTAGATAGGAAATAAAAACAATTCATAATCCATAAGTCACATAGACATGAAGTAAACTCCTTAACATTAGTGCACATCTTTAGGAAAAAGGAATATGCACCTTTTAAACATTTTGATCAATCATAGGAAATTTACTTCTTCATATTGAATTTATTAATCATTACTTAGAAGCAAATCAATATGAGAACATATATAGCAAAGGCATGAAATAGATTCTAATGGACTAGCGCATTTATGAGAACGAGATTGAACGCACACTTAGCAAAAATTAAGTCCAATAAAGAATCTATTCTTCACATAGGTGGAATAAGATAATTTAGAGTAAATAACCATTGATGAAAAAAGAGTTTACCTTTGCTTTTAACTTTCTTCCTTTGGGTGAAGAGTAACCTAAGAGGCTTGTGACTTAACCATGCATTTTCTCTTTTGTAGATTTCCATAAGTAAGCTCAAGAGATACATTGTTAGTAACACAAGCACTAGTTTCCCTTTTTGTAATCATTTTGACAACGAATGAAAAGTGGACTACTAAAGCATGGAAACTTTATAATATGAACTAGATTATTCCATGATATATGTTTAGTTTTAACTTATAAAACAAGCATAGTTAATTCCTTAAGATAATGGGAACAAATCTAATTCAATCATGGAGAGCGATGAATGTAGAAGAATCATATCCAATTTAAGCAAGAAGCACAACAACATAAGTCATTGGATTGATTTTTCTTTTTATGTTAGATTACACACTTCCAAAGAGAAACTTATTCTCTACAAGTGAGACTACTTGGGTTACTTAGATAAAAGCATTAGTCTCACTATTCTAGTTATAGAGAGAATTTTTCTTTTATAAGTGTCCTAAGGATTTGAATTCCTTACATGACACCTTATTCGTTTAAGAACTTGGAATATCTCTCTATATCTAGAATCATGGCAATAATAAGATAGTTAGTGAAAAACATGCCATGAGGTACTTGCAACAATTTAAAGCATGTATATTGCCATAGTATAGAAATGATGAGTATGCAATCTACCATATGAGAGAAATTTCTCCAAAGAATGGTGACATATTTTTTAAAAGATATTTGAAGTGCTTATTTTTCTATGTGACTACACAAGACACATGAGAAATGATAATTTAAGATACTTGCACTTACAAACATAAGTGTTACCATCCTTTGGCTTTCCTCCATGTTGTAGGCCTTGATTTTTCCGCACAGTGTAATTCTTTATTTCCTACAACATAAATATCTTCCCCGAGATGATATGAGTTTTGGACATAATAAATTGAAATAACTTTGGGTCAATCTTGGATATATAGATCATTGAAGATTGATAGCTTGAGTTAATAAGAATTGAATTGACTCTCTCAAGCACCCCAAAGCTTCATATCATCTCCTTCTCCTGCAAAGCTTGTCAAGCATATTTTGGTACCCATCTCTTGATGGGTCCATCAAGGTTGGTCAACAAGAATCTAGGAACCCAAATGTCCTTTGTGTTAGCACTAGGTAAACTCATTACCTTTCTAGCACAAGTTGCAATTTTGGGTTGCCTAGTTACATGAGAATTAATTGACAAGCTAGGAGTGGGATAGTGTTGGGGGCTTGTTCTCAAATGCTAAGAATTAAGAACAAGGCAACATAGAAAATGTTAAGTGTTAAAGTCCTTCGTCCTCCAAAACATTATATCCCTTCAGGATATAAAGAATTTCGGACGAAGGTTACGAAGGACATACCTTCGTAAACATAATAACAAGGGACAAAGTATTCATACAAATCATGAGGTATGAAATAAACATTTAAATATTATCGTAGAATCATTTCCACTTTTATTATCATGAACGAATATAAATAACTTCAAATTACAAATGTACCTTCGGTCCTGAGGAAAGCGAAAGTACAGGTGTGATGCGAAAGCTAATGACAGGTTCGCATGAACAGTACAGGGGTACTGTTCATCTATTTATAGACACAGGTCACAGCCTGTGACGAATTACAATTATGCCCCTTACAAAAGTTTACAACATTGACTCAGACCTCTATGGATAAAAAGGTCATTCTATCTCCATGTCGGTTTGTAACGCCGAAGCTCCATGAAAAGGAACCTTCGGCCATCTCCTGGGGACAACTTCAGCCGAAGCTGCTTCCTCGTGTAAGACCTTCGGCGCAACGAAGCATGGCCCCAACAGTAGCCCCTTTCGCGGTGCTAGATCGTTTTTCGTAACGAGCTTGACCCGTGAAAAAAGTCTCTTCAGCTTCGGGAAGCCGAAGGTCCAAAAAACACCTTCCCTGAGCTCGTTGCTGAGAAACGATCCGGCTTCCGAGCGCGTGCCAGGCCCACCTTGCAGAGTTACTGTTTGATCTTTGCGGTCCACTGCACAGCGAGTACAAGTGACTGCCCGCCTGGTGTAAAAATCCTACCGCTTCGCCTTCTTACCTGCAGCACTATATAAACAGACGAGTAGGTGTGAAGTTACCACAGCATTCATTGCTATTTGCACTGTTTTGCTGCCAAAATTTTTAACTATAGCCGAAGCTTGATTCTCAGAACCGAACGAAGGTCCATCTCGAAGTCTGCTTCGTCAGAAAGAAAGGCTTCGGGAGAAAAGGAAAAAAGAAAAAAGTATCTAACTTCCCCAAACTCAGAATCAAATGGCCAGAGTGCGATCTACTGCCAGAGTTGCACGTGAAGGAGACGAAGCCGAAGGTTCGAATACTGTGCCCATCTCCGAAGCGATGCAGCGTTCCGGACTAGTGACTGCGGAAGAAATGCCTGCTGCTGAAGCAAACCCGACAACTGCCGAAGGAGAAGAAGAGAACATTGAAGGGACTGATCCCAAAGATGACTATCGCATTGCCATGCCCAGCAAGCCCAGTCACCTAGATTTCGGAAAGTCGACTGTTTCAAAGGCTGATCTTTCCAAGATGGTGAAAGCAGGTTATTTCAGTGAAAATCAGAAGAAGCTACTTCGCTTCGGGGGAGAAGAGACTACCCCAAAGCCGGAGAAGGATGAAATTGTCATTTTCAAGAGCTTTCTAAAGGCTGGATTAAGATTCCCCCTACACGAGATTATTGCGGAGGTACTGAAGAGGTTTGGTATCTACTTTCACCAGTTAACTCCTAACGCTATCGTTAGGCTTAGCGTTTATATTTGGGCCCTCCGAAGCCAAGCAGTGGAGCCATTTGCCGACAGTTTCTGTCGAGTTCACGAACTGCACTATCAGACGAAGGCTAGAAAAGATGGATTGCATGACAATTTTGGTTGCTATAATTTTGCTTATCGGAAAACTGCAAAGTTTCCTGTAATCAGCTACCGAAGCAAATGGCCGGCAGGCTGGAAATCAGAATGGTTCTATGTCAAGGTTGATGACGACAAGGAGAAGCTTGTGCAAAGTCCACTCGAGCTGATCTTCGGAGAAACCCGACCCCGCTGCAACATGACACCAGAAGGTCAAACACAACAGGCAATGGATGAATTCAGAATTATTGCAGAGCATATCAGTACCAGGGATCTGGTTCAAGAATTCTTGGCATTCAGAGTCTTCCCTACTCTGAAAGAATGGGAAATGCCAAAGTTAAAGGGGGAGAAGAAGGAGGGGGAACTTGTCCGGCTTCCTTATCACTTCAAATTCAAGAAATACTTTAAGAAGCCCTGCCAAGAGTGGCTGGACACAGTTGAGGTGATGTGTAATGAAATTCTGGGGAATTATTCCAAAAAAGAAGATCAACTGATGACAGCAGCCTTCGGCACCCGTCCGAAGCGAAGGCTGAACCGAGTGCTTGATGCCCTGGGCTTCGAGTACCCTGACTATGAACGACTGAACAAGGGTGCTGAGGGCCAAAAAAGAAAAAGAGTGGCCGAAGCTTTGAACAAGGATGAAGAAAAACCAGCAAAAGAAAAGAAAATTCCCAAGAAGAGAAAAATATCAACTCCAAAGCGAAAATTATCCGATGAAGAGGGGTCCCCCGCATCACCTTCTACCAGCGACGTGGAGGAAATTTTAAAGGTAATGACTGAACCCGTGCCCACGAAGCTAAGTCCATTAGGGCCCCAACTGACGAAGCTTTTTCGAAAGGTGGAAGAGCCGGAACAAACGAAGATAACCAAACCAAAGCGACAAAGAATTATTGCAGTGACCGAAGTTATCGACAAGACGCCACCGAGGGCATCAATTCAGAAAACACCAGCTGTTGAAGGCACCACAAACGTCGAAGTCGCACCTTCGGAGGTCGCGGCTACCGAAGCCGCTACAGCCGAAGATGTGAACTTAGAAACTACCATTGAGGACATCAACAAAATTTTGCAAGACATGGCTGCAGAAGAAGCTGCTACCGCTGCTGAAGAAACCATGGCCACAGTGCTTGGGAAGGGGAAAGAAATAGCCGAAGACACTTCGGACGACGAAGCCTACACATTTCAAAACTTAATTGGGCAAAAACTGTCGAAGGCCGAAATAGAAGAGCTCAAGGAATATGCCAAATCTTGCGGATACAAGCCAGGAGCTCTTCTATTTGGAGGCATTGATGATGAAAAATTGGGCTGCATTCGTGATCAGGCTGGGGCTAAGGTCATCGGTACTCTATCAAAGAGTATCGGTTTTCCGAAGCTAGAGACAGATATCAGCCGCTACCGACGACAACATATCGTCGGCAGCTTATTTTATTCCAATTTCAAGGTAACCAACCTTTTCTCTGGTTTTTATTGCTTTTAATAATGAAAATGTTACTAACGAAAGTTGTTTCTGTACAGAGCATGCTACTGAGCAAAGCTCTGAAGATGCAGCAAGATTTGGAGGACAAAAAACATGAAGCTATAATTGAAAATTTAGAGAGCAAGATAAAAGAACAATCAGCTATCATTGAAAAGAAAGACTTCGAGCTCCAATCAACCGAAGGCTTGCTGGCAGAGACTGAGGCTAAAGTATCAGAATTGAATTCGAAGCTTATCGGTCAATCAAAACAATTTGAACAGGAAAAGCTAGAGCTTAATTCGAAACTTGAAGCCGAAGTCCAGACCAACTCAGACTTGAAGAAATCATTAACAAGCCTTCAAGACAAGTGCTTGAAATTTAGCAACAACTGTATCCAACAATTAAAGAAGATCTTTCACTCAGTTGGAGCTAGCAGCGGGAAGTTTAACCTTTCAGCTGAAAATTTACCAAAAGCCTTCGATCATATTGAAGCTGAAATTGAAGAACTTGACGAAGTTATAGCCGGGCATGGTGACTTCTGTGCCTGGGTAGCTTCTCGAGGTACCGCTGCAGCGTTCCTGAAGGGCGGCTGCGAGCATGGAAAAATCGTCAACAGGCCCAACTTCACCCTGTCTCCAACAATCCTGGACGATATTCCTGACCTCGCCCGAAGCATCTCAAATAGATTTATAAAAATGATATGGACAAAAGGCGGGCGGGAGAAGGCTGGAGACGAAGCTCGAAGTCATCTTGAACCAGTAAGAAATGATACTTCGTACTTACCTTCTCCTTTGCACTTGATTTTTACTCGCGATACCTTGATTCATGTAGGATGACGAAGCTGAAGGTGATACTTAAAGAATATGCCGCCGAAGCGGAAGCCTGACGAAGATTAGTAGGAGTAGACTAGAAAAACTCAGGAGAATTTGTAACAACTTTTTGTAAATGCAATTAAATTGTTCTCAATGAACTTTGTACATACCTTGTAATATATTCTTACCCTTTCTGTTGAGGCGCTTTGATGTGGACGAAATTAGTATTTTGAGCCGAAAGCGAAAAAACACCTTCCCTTCTTTTCGTACACAGCGAAGCATAGAAGACCACTTCTTCTTTTTGCCGAAGCTTTTCTTTTTTGTACATAACGAAACATAAAAGACCACCTCTTCTTTTTGCCGAAGCAACCACTTAGGAACACAAATGCTATGAATGAATGCTTATGAATGCAAATGCTATGATGTAATGTAATGTGCGAATGAATGTCCAAAACATACACCCGAAGCCACACTCTTAGCCATTATTTCCATAGAAACACCCACACATCAGCTCTGCATTCCCTTAGGAACGACTTTGGAGCTTCTTCGCCTTTTACTTAGGCGGTATCAGCGTTGACTTTTCGCTGTAAGCTCTGCATCCCCTTAAGGACGTCTTTGGAGCTTCTTCGCCTTTTACTTTCGGCGGAATCAGCGTTGACTTTTCGCTGTGAGCTCTGCATCCCCTTAGGGACGTCTTTGGAGCTTTTTCTCTTTTTCAGTTTCGGCACTCGATGGTGCGTTCTCAGCTTTTACATTTACATTCTTTGGGGGATTTTGCTCTTATAAAACTAAAAAGGAAATTACATATGATGGCCCCATTAAAAACCTTTCTCCCCCTTTAGAAAGGAAAAGGGTGCCATGAAAAAGAAAAGAAAAAACATAAAAAGTTACATCAAGTTATACATAATATCGCCAAAGCTCATCCGCATTCCAAGACCTTGGAATTTCGTTGCCATCCATGTCCTTCAATCTGTACGAACCAGGCCTTGACGAAGATGCTACTAAGAAAGGCCCTTCCCATTTCAATTGTAACTTGCCCACTGTATCTGGGTTGGCCACTCTCCGAAGCACCAAGTGTCCCGGCTCAATATTTTTTAGCCGGACCTTTCTATCTCGCCATTTAACTGTTTCAGTCTGGTATTTATTGATATTTTCCACAGCTTGAAGCCAGATTCCTTCTAAAGCATCTTTTTCCACAAGACAGGCATCTTCATAACTTGATTCTGCCGAAGCTACTACTCTTATTGATCCAGCTTTGGCTTCTTCCGGAGTTATTGCTTCGTCACCGAATAATAACTTGAATGGGGTAAAGCCTGTAGACCTTGATGCTGTTGTATTGTGGCTCCACACCACTTTGGTTAACTGATCTGGCCACTTTCCCCTGGGTTGATTGAAGATTAACTTCATTATTCCTGTCATTATAATGCCATTGGCCCTTTCAACGAGCCCATTCGACTCCGGATGCCTGACTGATGCAAAATGGATCTTCGTTCCAATTTGATCACAGAAATTTCTGAAAGATTCGGAGTCGAACTGCGTTCCATTATCTACAGTAATGGCCTTCGGTACCCCGAAGCGACAGACAATATTCTGCCAGAAGAACTTTTGGACAGTGGCCGAAGTTATTGTGGCTAATGGCTTCGCCTCAATCCATTTGGAAAAATACTCCACCGCCACTATAACATATTTCAGATTCCCCTGAGCCGGTGGGAATGGGCCTAGCAAGTCAAGGCCCCACCTTTGCAATGGCCAAATGGGTTGTATCAGCTGTGTCAAAGACGAAGGTTGCTTTTGATCTCTTGCGCATTTCTGACAACCTTCACACTTTTGAACTAACTCCGCTGCATCCGAAGCTGCCTTCGGCCAATAAAACCCTTGGCGGAAAACTTTTCCGAGTAACGGCCTAAATCCGATGTGGGATCCACACAGGCCTGCATGTATTTCTTTCATTAACTCTATACCTTCGGTTCTAGACAAGCACTTGAGCAGCGGGGCGCAAACTCCATGCTTGTATAGTTCCCCTTCTATCATGACATACGGACGAGCTCTTGCCTCTATTCTTTTATTGTAAGCTTCGTCATCTGAAAGGAACTTACCCTGAAGGTAAGAAATTATTTCAGTTCTCCAATCTTCGCTGTAAACAGGAGATATGTTGAGGACTGCTCTTTCAAGGAGCTCCACTGAAGGTGCCTTTATTGTTTCGAAGAACACATCCGAAGGTAACGGCAGCCCCTGTGCTGCAGACTTGGCTAGCAAATCAGCATGCTCATTTTGTCCTCGAGGGATATTCTTGACAGAAAATCCTTCGAAGGAGGCTTCGATCCTTCGGACCGTGTCTAGATATTTTTCAAGCTTCGGATCTTTGGCCTTGCAACTTTTGTCAATATGACCCGAAACAACCTGGGAATCAGTTTTAAGAATCGCCCTTCTGATTCCCATTGCCTTTAACTTCCGAAGACCCAGGAGCAGGGCTTCGTACTCAGTAATATTGTTTGTACAGCTGAAATCAAGTCTTGCTGCATAACAAGTTTTAACCTTGGATGGTGAGACCAACACAGCAGCTGCACCTGCTCCGAAGGTTCCCCAAGAGCCATCACAAAACACTGTCCACACTTCGGCATCTTTATTTGCTTCTTCATCCTGAGCCCCTGGCGTCCAGTCGGCAATGAAATCTGCCAATGCTTGAGACTAGATCGAGGATCTATGCACATAATCAATGTAAAATTCATTGAGCTCTGCAGCCCATTTTCCAATCCGTCCAGTAGCTTCTCTATTTCTCATGATATCCTTCAACGGCTGCGAAGAAGGAACAATAATATTGTATGCCTGGAAATAATGCCGAAGCTTCCTGGATGCCATTAAAACGGCATATAATACCTTCTCCAGCTCTGTATAATTTTTCTTTGATATACTAAGGACTTCAGATACAAAATATATTGGGACCTGCTTCTTGACTTGGCCATCAAACTTCTCCTGGACAAGCGCCGCACTTACTGCTGAGTGCGAAGCTGCCACATATAACAACAGAGGAGCCCCTGGCGTTGGTGGAGTTAGTGTTGTTAGATCTATTAAGTATTGCTTCAGCTCTTCGAAGGCTTTTTGCTGACTTGGGCCCCATTGAAAGACTTCAGCTGACTTCAGCACCTCGAAGAATGGTAAATTTCTTTCTGCTGACCTGGATATAAATCTGTTGAGAGATGCCAGCCTTCCTGTCAATCTTTGGGCCCCCTTTCTTGTGGTTGGTGGCTCCATTCGAAGTATAGCTTCGATTTTATTTGGATTAGCTTCGATTCCCTTTGTTGAAACCAAGCATCCAAGGAATTTCCCCTTCTTTACTCCGAAGACGCATTTTTCTGGATTCAGCTTCAGACCAGCTTGTCTGAAGCTGGCGAAGGTCTCCTGCAGATCAGCAATATGATTTTCTTGCTTCGTGCTTTTTACAATGATGTCATCAACATAAGTCAACACATTTCTGCCTATCTGAGACTGGAGAACCTTCGCTGTCATTCGGCTGAAACTTCCTCCGGCATTTTTGAGCCCCTCAGGCATCCGAAGATAGCAATATGTGCCACTTGGGGTTATGAAGCTAGTTTTCGGCTCATCTTCCTTCTTCATCCAGATTTGATGATAGCCTGAGTAGCAGTCCAGGAGACTCATGAGCTCTGAAGAAGCTACTGCATCGACTAAAGAGTCTATCCTTGGCAGCGGGAATTCATCCTTCGGACAAGCCTTGTTGAGATCTGTGAAATCGATACACATTCTCCACTTGCCATTGGCCTTCTTCACCATAACAGTGTTAGCTAGCCACTCTGGATACTTTACTTCTCTGATAACCCCTGCACTGAGGAGTCTTTTTACTTCATTGCGAGCCCCTTCGGCCTTGTCATCAGACATTTTCCGAAGCCTCTGCTTTCGGGGTCTGAAGGATGGGTCAACATTGAGCGAATGTTCAATAACATCCCGATTTACTCCACAGAGATCATTAGCTGACCATGCAAAAACATCTTTGTTGTTGAATAAAAACCTTATCAAGGTTTTCTCCTGGTCTTCAGATAATTGCGAGCCCAACAGCACCTTCTGGTCTGCTATGTCCTCACACAATAGCATGGGCTTCAGCTGATCTGCTGAAGCTGCTTTCTCCCTTCTGAATTTGTACTGTTCACAAGCTTCAGCTCCATCTATGTTATGGATTGCTTTGGAGTCAGTCCAGCTTCCTTCGGCCCTTCTAGCAGCTTCCTGGCTTCCATGAATAGCAATAGGCCCTTGGTCCGAAGGTATCTTCATGCAGAGATAAGCTGGGTGAAGAATTGCTTCGAAGGCATTAAGGGTACCGCGACCAATGATAGCATTGTAAGGATACTCCATGTCAACAATATCAAACACAATTTGCTCAGTCCTTGTGTTGTTGACAAATCCGAAGGTTACCGGCATGGTAATCTTCCCAAGTGCTACAATCTGCCGCCCTCCGAAGCCACAAAGAGGGTGCGTAGCATCATGAATCTTGTCTTCAGGCTCTTGCATTTGTCTGAAGGCTTTAGCAAATGTAATGTCAGCTGCACTGCCTGTATCAACTAGGACATTGTGGACCAGAAATCCTTTGATCACGCAAGAGATAACCATGGCATCATTGTGAGGATAATCCTTAAGCTGAAGGTCTTCCTGAGAGAAAGTAATTGGAATATGGGACCATTTTGACTTGATGAAGGGTCCCTGCACTCCAACATGCTGCACCCTTCTCTGAGCCTCCTTCTTCTGCTTCTTGTTAGCCGGCTCTGAGCAAGAACCGCCTGTTATCGGGAGCACCAGCTTCGAAGCCGAAGCAGCTCCAGCTTGATTGTTGAACGAAGCCATCAGCTCAAAAAAAATGGAAGTGAGTTCACCGGAGGTGGGCGCCAATGTTGGGGGCTTGTTCTCAAATGCTAAGAATTAAGAACAAGGCAACATAGAAAATGTTAAGTGTTAAAGTCCTTCGTCCTCCAAAACATTATATCCCTTCAGGATATAAAGAATTTCGGACGAAGGTTACGAAGGACATACCTTCGTAAACATAATAACAAGGGACAAAGTATTCATACAAATCATGAGGTATGAAATAAACATTTAAATATTATCATAGAATCATTTCCACTTTTATTATCATGAACGAATATAAATAACTTCAAATTACAAATGTACCTTCGGTCCTGAGGAAAGCGAAAGTACAGGTGTGATGCGAAAGCTAATGACAGGTTCGCATGAACAGTACAGGGGTACTGTTCATCTATTTATAGACACAGGTCACAGCCTGTGACGAATTACAATTATGCCCCTTACAAAAGTTTACAACATTGACTCAGACCTCTATGGATAAAAAGGTCATTCTATCTCCATGTCGGTTTGTAACGCCGAAGCTCCATGAAAAGGAACCTTCGGCCATCTCCTGGGGACAACTTCAGCCGAAGCTGCTTCCTCGTGTAAGACCTTCGGCGCAACGAAGCATGGCCCCAACAGATAGTTACTAATGGGACAATCCTTGCATTGATGTCCCTTCTTTTGGCATATGTAGCATAGGCGATCTTCAAGTCTTGAAGGTTTCTTCCTTCCTTGTTTTTTGCTTGCTACATGGTTAGTGAATATTTTCTTTTCTAACATAATGCCTTTTTGTTTTAAATGGGGACAAGACCAAATTAAGTGTCCCTTCTTTGAGCATTTAAAACAAAGTTTATCATCCTTGTTAATAATCAAGTCATTTTTAATATAGGGACATGACCTAATCGAGTGTCCCTTTTCAAAGCATTCACTACACTTCTTACTTCTCTTAGTGTGAAGTGTGGCTTGATTATTACCTTGGATGTTAACTTGCATGGAGGCACGGTTGAGGCTTTTGGCAGAGGTATTGATTTTCTTCTTTTGTTCTTTCCCCTTAGTAATCCTCAAGTCCTTGACAATTTCTTCAAGGGATTTAGTGCATGCCACGGTTGTTCCCATCTCAAGCTTCTTCACCATGTGATCATGGTTATCTTGAGAAGGTTGAGCAATGCACTTCCCTTTTAGTTGTGTCAAGCTCATCCTTAGCCTCTCATTTTTCTTCTTTGAGCTTTTGATATTATCGGTGTTTCGGACCTGGGGGACCCTCAACCGAACCGACTAGTGAATTTTATGTCGCGTGTCCCTGTCCGGATGGATTGATGCAAGACGAAACACAAGGTTTATCCTGGTTCGGGCTAAGAAGGCCCTACTTCCAGCAGAGGGGGATGAGGCTTATATTATCTTGCACCGGGGTGCTTGTAGTAGGGGTTACAAGCTTCACGAGAGAGGGAACGGGTCCCAGGTCTCTTGAGAGGTCTAGTGTTGTGAAGAGAAGTTTGATGTTGAGCGAGCCGTCTCAGTCCGTCCTCCTTCTTCCTCTTGGGAAGGCCCTGGGCATCTTCTTTTATAGGTGCAAGGAGGTGACCCAGCTGTACATATGGGGGTGTATCTATGCGCTAACGTGGATGGCGGAGAAGTGCTTGAGCCCTGTAGAAGTGTGGCTAGGGGTGCAGCCCTAGGTCCTGCTGACGTTCCTTTGATTTCGTAGAGAGCTTGAGGATAGTCGACGTCATGAGCGCATGCCGGGGATCATCATTACCTGTTACTGGAGTAACTTGATGTGACACCGGTCTTGTTCCTTTGTAGCCTGAGGTGGCTAGCTAGGGGTAGGATAATGTCGTTTTCCCTGCTCACGTAGTCGGTCCGAGGCCGTCTCGAGCAAGGCGGTGACCTCTCTCGAGACCGAGGCTGAGGTCGAGTGAGGCGGTGTCTCCTCCTGAGACCGAGGATGAGGCCGAGGCCTAGGTCGGGCGAGGCGAAGACCTCCTCCCGAGGCCGAAGCTGAGGCCGAGGCCTGGGTCGGACGTGGTGACGACTCCTCTCGAGGCCGAGGCTGGGGTCCAGCGAGGTGGAGCTCCCTATGGCGCCCGAGGCTGAACTCGGGAGAGGCGGTGACTTACTATTGTTAGTCTTACCTTGGTGGTTGGCACAATGGTGGGAACAGGGTGAATAGTGTTGTCATCCCGTCAGAACGATCAGTAAAAGGGTGAAGTGACTGCGGTCATTTCGACCTTGCCAACTGTGGCGCGTGTGTCAGGATAAGGTGTCAGGCGATCCTCGCATTAAATACGCACGTGATACGGTCGGCGGCAAGGTGGTTTGGCCGAGGCCGCTATACGACAAAGTTTACCCGAGCTTTACCTCGGGCGAGTCGGGGGTGCGCCCATCGCCTGGGGGGACCCTCGGGCGAGCCGTGAATTTGTACGGGACTACTGCTGTTGCCCGAGGCTGGGCTCGGGCGAGACGGGATCACGTCCCTTGGGAGACGGGATCACGTACCTTGGTACACATGGCTTTTAACTCTGATCTGTGCTTACCAGTCTTTTTAAAGATGTTCTTCCAGTCATGTTTTAGGACTATCGGCAGTACCCCTAATTATGGTACCCGACAGTAGCCCCCGAGCCTCAAAGGGAGTGTAGGCACTCGCTTGGAGGTTCTACCGGACTTTTGCAAGGCGACTGATCTTTTTTAGCAGTATTTTGTTCCGATTGGTGCGCGCGAGCGCACCCGTCGGGTGTAGCCCCCGAGGCCTCGAAGGAGTGGTTTGACTCCTCTGAGGTCTTTAACGCTCTTCTTGTTATTCCTCGGTCAGCCTTGTTGTTCTTTCATGTGGCCTGGCCATAGCCCGGGCGCACAGTCAAGCTTCAAGTTTTTAAGTTGGTTTGTCGACACGGTCAACAATTTCGCCGTAGCCTGGTGCGAGAGCAGCCCTCGAGCCTCTGCACGAAGCAAGAGGACGATCAAGGACTGTCTCGGCTTTTTATAGTATGCCCCTTCGTCGCCCTTCCGCAAGGAAGAAGGGGGGAACGCGCCATGTTACCCTCGGTGGGCATCGAACACGGTGTTTCCAGTGAGTTGCTAACGGGTAATCCGAGTGGACGCCCGAGCCCTGTTCGATAAGGGTCGCCTAGTGGCCCAGAGGCGCGCTCCAAAAGTACCTGCAGGTGATTCACTGGACCCAGACCCATTTGATAGGGTCTGAGGGCTCGGTGCCTCCCTCCGGTGGGATTCCATTACAAATCGTTCTCGCTGGTCTCGGAAATCTCCTAGGGTACCTCGGGAGCGTAGCCTGCCTTGGCCATGTGACGGACGTACCCTGGGTTATCCTTGACTCTGCATGCTCTGGGGCGGCTGTCGAACCCTTCCGAGGGGCCAGCCTTCGGACCCCTGATCAGTAGAGGGCTCGGAGCCTGAGTGCTCTGGGGCAGTTGCCGAACCCCACAGGGTGCAACCTTCGAACCCCTGATCAGTAGAAGGGCTCGGGGCCCGTTTCCTTTGCTGAGAAGGATTCTTTCGAAATACCTCCTTTCCCGATCCCTGCGGAGAGAGAGAGAGGGGAAAGGAAAAAAGGATATAAACTAAAACAGTGTGGTGCACCTTTTTTGAGGCGGTCGTGATGACGGAGGCGAAACGACGCCCGCTCGCCTGCTAGGGGTGACGTGTATCCTGCCAAAGAGTTAATGCAACGGGACCTGCGACTCACGGGGTATCTGTTGCGCGTGCGCGAGTCATTCGAGGAACAGAAAAACCGTTTTGATTTCAAATTTAAAATTCTCGAGGGGCTCGGGCAAAGTTTTGGGCGGATTCTGTCCAGGCCTTTATATACCTGGGAGGGGGACCGGCAGTGGTTCTTTACCCTGCCATTCACGCTTCCGTTCTTGCCTTCTGCCTTTGCTTTCGCAACCTGAGAGAGTAGACAGAGAGAAGAGAAAATCGCGCACCTCGTCCCCTCCGCTTCCACCGCTTCCGCTCGGCAATGGCTGACAAGCCGACCGTTATTCCGCCGCGTGACCCGTGGCCCTTCTCCACCGTCACTGTGGAGGATCTGCAGGCCCTCGTTGCCGAGGGTCTGCTTCGTCCTCTCTCCAGCGGGCCGTGGCCTGAGTGGTTGGCCCCAGGAGCGAGGCCGACCCGGCTCCGCCGCCGGGGTACGTGGTCAGCTTCACCCCTTTTCATGAGCGGAGGTTTGGGATGCCGGCGAGCCACTTCATGCGGGCGCTCCCGCACTACTACGGGGTGGAGCTTCACAACTTCAACCCCAACTCCATCGCGCAGGCGGCCATTTTCGTGGTGGTTTGCGAGGGGTTTTTGGGGATTGACCCTCACTAGGACCTGTGGACCCATCTCTTCTCCGCGGAGTTCTTTGTCGCGTCGACGGACGTGAAGAAGGTCCGTATGGCGGTGCGGGCTGGTGGTTGCACCCACCAGCTGAGGTCGGGGCGCGCACTGCAGTATATCTCGGCCTCCCTCTTGTCCTCGAACAAGGGGTGGCAGAACCGGTGGTTTTATCTCCGGAATAACGACGGGGTGCTACCGCCCTTTTCTCAACGAGTGGTGACCACCGCCAGTGATAACTGGTGCTGGGGGCCACACGCGAGAACTAGGAGAAGCTCTAGCCCATTCTCCGTGCCCTACAGAAGCTCCAAGCCGAAGGCCTTACTGCCGCAGGGGTCGTCGCCGCTATCCACCGCCGGAGGGTGCTCCCATTGGCAGAGCGGCGGTTGCAGCTTTCGGAAATGAAGCGGGTGGTCGATTTGGAGGGTTCACGGATGTCCTCGACCCCCCTCTCCACCGATGACCTCCTTAGACGGGTAGCGGGCATGGTAGGGAGGCTGGACGCTAGCGCCCTTAACCAGCCCCCGATGCGTCCCGACCACGGGTATGTGTCCCTGGTAAGTGTCTGGCCCATCTTCTGTTTTGTGCCATGTTTCTTACGTTTTTAGCCCTTACCCTTGGGATTTTTGTTCGTCCCCAGGGGTTGAGGAACTTTAAAACCTCCCGGCCACCGGTCCCAGAGGACGCGGCGAGTCGAACCACGTGTAGGCTCACCGCGGAGAGGGATAAGCAGAAAAAGGATGTGGAAAAGGCCCGAGCTCGTGAGAGGATGCGGGCTCGGGAAGACCTGGAGAAGCGTCGTCGGAGGCAAGAAAGGGACGGGCTCCCGTTGGAGCCGTCGCCGGACACACCCGACGATGACGATGATGACGATGACGATGACGATGAGGACGACGACATGGCGGCCCGACCTGGCCTTAGCCCGGATCCGAGGCTGGGCTAGGGATCGTCAAGCAAGCCTCCAGGTGGGCTGGCACCACCAGTGTTTGAGGCCTGGATGCTAGGGTCCCGGTCTGAGGAGCGGAGGCGGGCCGAGGGGGTACTTGACCCCTTGGCCGAGATAATTGGGGTGACTCTGGGGGGTCGGGCCGACCCGCATGCCCCCCGAGAGCAAGTGCCCGTGCCAGCCATGCGGGAAGTCGTTCCCTCTACTGTAGTGACATCGCCTGGGCAGGTCGCCCCCTCTGTGCCTCGGGCGTCCGAGGCGGAGGTGGCGTCGAAGTCGGCCGCTGGCCCACCCTTGGCAGCGTCTGCAGAGACCGGGGTCCAAGAGATCTCCCCGCAGGCACGATTGGTCTTGCCCCGGAGCGGGTAAGAATCTGAGGGCGCCCTTGATTCAGTCATTTTTCTGTGTGTCTTGATTTCGATTTTTCTTCTTTTCAGCAAGCAGAGGCAGGGCTCGGCTGGTCTGGCCCCCATGAAGGCCCTTAAGACGGGGCCGGCCTCTTCAGCTGTAGCTACGGTGCGCCATGCTGGTTGGTTGGCCTCCGCGCAAGGCGCCCTTCGGCGGGGGGCCCAGGAGGCACAGACCGTCATGGGGCTAGCCTCCCAGGTCGACCCCCCTGTTGGAGTGGCCATCATGCTAGAGGAGACCGTTGTCACGGTCGTGGCCTTGAGCCCGCCTTCCTCGTCACCGACACCGACATCGATTCCTGCCGGGGCCGCCACTGGTGTGTAACACCCTAAATCTCATTTTGAGAATATAGTAATTTTTTTAAAAAAAATATCTTGAATTAGAATTTGTTTCCCTCCTTAGAATTACCATAACATTTGAAGTCATATCTCCTTAAATAAAAGTTTTGTAACAAAAAAAATTCAATAAAAAGATTCTTATATAAAATTAGCCTTTATTGAAGTTTATAAGCACTACTAGAGATACGCTTATTTAAGACGCACATTTTAAGATGGATATCAGTGCATTTTATAGAAGCGTCTTTTATCATATAGTGATGAGTAAGATAAGACGATTTGTTTGAGATATGTCTTTAATAAAGAAGTATTTTGAGACAGTTACATCGTAAGAAATGTCTTATATTGATTTAAGACATATTATTAATAAAAAAGTCTTAAATAAATATATCTTTTGAGTCATTAAGAATGCAAGAATTGTCTTAGATTGTGGTTAGTATATTATACACTTTTATATATGAAACCATCTCAAATAAAGATATTATTAGAGTCGTCTAGACTATAACAACTGTCTTAGATGTTAGTGAGTATACTTAGACACTTCTAAATATAAAACCATCTTTATATGATATTTTTGATAAAACATACTATGAAAAAATGTAGTAAATAATGAATTCAGCTAGTATACTTTCTTAAAACTGCAATCCCTATGGGCTCACACCCTGCATTTCGCAGCTTGCATAATGCCTCCATAGCTGGACATGTGTCTACGTCCATGATCTTATAAAAGGCCCTTTGTTATTTGAGAAATCAACCTGTTGTCCACGCTAGGCGTGGGTGCCCCTCGGCCTCGCCGCTCGCTGCTCCTAGAGCCTAGTTTTGGAGAGAGAGGGGAGCTAAATCTAGGGAGGGAAAATCCTACATATAAGGGCTAGTTTGGGAACCACATTTTCCCAAGGGTTTTTCGTTCTCCCAAAGAAAATTAGTTCATTTTCCCTTGTGAAATTAAAAATCCCATGGAAAAATGCGGTTGCCAAACTAGCCCTGACTAAATATTTTATTCAAATGTATCTAAGGATTACTCTCACCCTAGGACATGAGGGGATGGATACAAGGGGATTTGGTTTCTAAAGTTGATCGCACCTCCGTCCAAAGAAACCCTAATCCATGTCCCCTCCTCTTCAGCGCCTTCAGCTTCGCGCTAGCGCCCAGTCGCCGATTGGGTCCTCCTCGTCGCTGTGCGGCGGCCATTGCTCACGAGGAGCTAGAGTGCCGCGTCGTCGAGGTTTCTGCGTCACCGAGGCCGTCGCTCGCGAGGAAGTGCTCACGCGAGATGCTCGACCACTACAACACAAACTCCCCTATAGCAACACATCTACAACAACACATGGTTTTATGTGTTGTAAGAAATTAGTGGACACCACTTCATATGCGTTGCAAGCATCATCTCTTAAGTTATTAAGATGGTGACAACATTTAATATATGTTGCAAGCACCATCCATTGTTTAAATAGGATGCGACAACACTTTAATATGTGTTGCTATGGGAATGTATTGATTAATTAGGACGCCACAACAATATGTGTTGCTAGTACAGTAACATTTATAATATTAGAACACAGGCTCGATCTTCCTCCCTGACTGTAGCGGTGACCTAACCTGAATCACCTGCTCTGCTCCTGTTCCCCTCGCAGACTCGCAGCCGCCAGCCCTGATGAGCCTCCTGCTTCCCCAGTATCCATTCCCCAATCCTAGCGTCGTAGGAACCACCATCCATGGTGACGGCCGTGGTTACACGGCAACGAGCCACCGCACAGGCACCCACGACGGAGGCTCACTGCCCAGTGCCCATGGCCAAGTTGGAGGAGCATAGTCGATCTACCGCCAAGCCGTCATATGGTGGTCGCCCTCGCCCAGCCGCCGATATGCCACGCCGGAGGACCACTGCCGATTCACCGGCACACCACATGCGCCCACGGCGGAGGTCCACCTATAGTTGTCGCCCAAGACGATGGACCGAAGGACGCCGGGGTTCCGCCGTGGTGGCCTCCTGGATTCGATTGTCGCCTCTGCGTCTCCTCCTCTTCCTCTGCTGGTAATTAATCTAGGACAGAGTAGAGCATAAACATTAGTTGAGCATAAACAAACAATTTTTGTTTATCATGCATATTATTCCTGGAAATTAAGATTCAGAATCAAGGGAGCTGTTTACTGCAATACACAAGTTTATTCCTCTAGAAAATGAGACGGCAATTCTTTTGGTTTGTTCCACTTCGCACATCTGCATTCCCACAACAAACAATCACGACCATCGGCTGTTTCTAAGCAGGAATACCAGAAGTAGCAAATAAACAGGTTTATCCAAAACACCCTTAGATATTCCTTTTGATAATCAACTCCCATACACGCAGTTCAATATCCCAGTGTCAAAACGTAGTACCCTTGCATCCAGTGCACTTCGTTCAAATCTTATCAGGATTCTGGCAAAAACGATTTTTCATAGCACAGGTGTTTATGGGGTTGAGCAATATCTTCATGGCAGAAGGTCACCAAAGGGATGCGGCCAACACAGAGCTGTCACTTCTTCGAGGAACCAAACCCACCAAAACCCATCATGGCAGCGATGTCAGGATCAACGTCCTCAGGTTCATGTTGGGTTGCCTGTTCTCTCTGAAACCATTTGATATCAAGTGAGTATGCCTTCTACTGATTCTCAAAACCCACAGGACTGTCAGTTATAATTTTTAGTTGAAAAATAAATATAGGTGGGGATTTGTGTTGCAAGACTGCGCTTACTTTCTTCTCTTTCTTCTTTTCTTTGCGCTGCCGCTTCCGTTCCTCCTCCTCTTGCTGTTGTTTCATTATTCTCTCATCCAAATCTGTAAACATTTAAAAAACGAGGGGATGATTTTCCAGTAATTTATTATGCTCCCTATGAAGAATTTTGTTTTTCTCACCTTCTTCAGTAAAGGCACTTGGATCCTTCCTTTTCTTAAGTGCCTCAAACCTTTTCTGGACCTGCAGCCACCAGAAAATTCTGAGTGAAAACAAATAGCACATGGTGAAAGGAAGACCGCTGGCTGAAAATAGGATGGCAAACCTAACTATCCAAGCGGCTTCTCACTAGCAAACTCAATAAGAAATTAAGCATAATGTCACGAGATGATGTGCCTCTTTGCCATAGTTTCTACTTCATCATCTAACAGGAAAAAGAAAAGGCAAAGTGCCACCAAACAGCTAGATTCTAAAGCGGCTTATGGGGGCTGGAGTTGAACTTCTGCTTCTCACCAGTTATTCCTATAAGCTGGATTCTGCACAAGCAGAAGCTGTGCCAAAGGAGCCAATGTATGACAAGTTGGGTCTGCTACTAAATAAGTAAATATAACGAGAATATAATTGCTGACTTTCAACTGCAGATCCAATGTGAGGCTCAAATGTAATACCTGTTCAAGTGATGCCCTTTCAACACGCATAGACATGGCCAGTGCTCTCTGATCTGACAAATGTTAAAACTATGACACATTAACATGAAGACGATGATAGCAAAATTTAATGCACTAAACTAGGAGGTTACTTGTGTTTATAATTCTTATCATCATTTTTTGTGATTATTGCAAGTCATAGCGTTAGCCCAAGATATTTTGACAATTGCAAAGCAAACCAAGAGTGTCCAGAATGTTGTAGGTCTATCACCACTAGGTTATTCGGCTAGAGTCCAGTCTGAGGTAGCTTTATTCTTCGTTACTCGTTAGATGGGTTATTTTCTTAGCTGGAATTCTGAATAAGCGATAAATACATGGCAATTGTTCCATTGATAAAAGGGATTGTCCTGACTAATTACAATTTGCATTGCTTATATTAAGACATAATGGCTTGCTTTCCTACTCTACTCTGACAGTCTTGTGGCAGGGAGTGGATGATCTTTCACATTCCCATAGGTTGGTACTAGAGTTCAAGCTGGGTGGAGTGAAGATGGAGAATGTGTGAGCTTCTCTTTGATATACCTATCATTGTTTGTGTCTAGATAATCTTAGCTTTAATATTTTTCACTTCTTTTCATTACAACATGTTTGATTGGCTAAAATGCTAGGTATAAAGCAACAGTTGGAGCTATAGCACAAAATGGATACTATGTAGCCTATGATGGCTGGGGAAACAGGGAAGAGGTATGCTCCTTTTTTCTATGAGTAATAGTTTTTCTTTTAAAATTTTTGTGTTACTCTTCTTTAAGTGATGGCAATTGCTTTGCTCAAGACCATAGTCTAGAAGTGCACAAACTGAGTCCTATAGCTTACTGAGAACTTTCATGACCAGTAGTCACATAGCAGCAGTTGACCATTCAAGTGCTCAGGTGTCTTTCTCTTTGTGGCTTATGGGCTATCATCAGCACAACACCTTATTCATCTCCTATCTTCTGTTTTATACTATATTATGTAAACAGTGCAAGCGATGAGTGAAGGGTGACTAATAGGTTTCTTTAATCAGCACTGCAGTATCTTTTGTTGAATTAACCTATACTCACTTCATTTTATTTATATAATACAGTCCATTTAGCATATTTTGTTTGATGTGCAGTGACACGACCTTGACAGTCAAGATGCTCTTTCAGGTTATTTTCTCCTGAAACCACTTCTTTTGCCATCTCCTAATGTTATGGTCCCAGTTACATCTCCATTCATTGCAGGAGATGGTCCCAGTTACTTTACATGGTTTTGTTGGACACAATGAAGCCATCCAGATATGCTATTAAAATTCCTGCTAGTCATTATGGCTTTAAACTGTACCATGTCTGTTCTATTTTCAGCTAGGCAGAGCATGTTCTATTTACAGCAGGCCAACAGACTCCAGACAGTAAGGTGATGTATGAGTCATTTGTATCTGCCGCATTTTACCTGTATACATGAGATAC
This sequence comes from Zea luxurians, assembly GCA_029449295.1. Taxonomy (NCBI): domain Eukaryota; kingdom Viridiplantae; phylum Streptophyta; class Magnoliopsida; order Poales; family Poaceae; genus Zea; species Zea luxurians. The sequence continues at coordinate 5,868,762 of JAOPSE010000119.1, forward strand.
TTACCATGCCCTGCTCTTGTTACACTGTAATGTATGCTTTGTCACTTGAATGAGATTTGGTTTTATGAAAGCCACTTCTGCTTGAGGTAAAACAGGTTTTCCAATCTGTGATAGAATATTAAGTGTTTCATGAGCCACCCAGCTGCCTGAGATTTGTTTTCTTTCCCTGTGGTTATTTTTGTCTTTGCTCACAGTGCATTTTGAGAAGGATAAGGCTTTGGCTCGCAGATTCCAGCCAGTATTGGTGAATGAGCCTAGCCAGGTAGCTCAAATTTCTCTTCCAAAAGCCACTTTGTAGGGTTGGTGTCGGTTTTCTCATTAATTTCGCACGCATCAGTGGATTGTGGAGTTTTTGTTGCATTACATTAGCAGGAAGGAAAAGTCTGATTCCTTTTAATTAATTTATGTATTGTGATTTTGTATGTCAAGGTTCTGAAGCGAGATATTCCATGGGAGCATTACATGTCAACTAAGCTTATCTCCAGAACGTGCCTTCAGCTTTTACGGCGATATGACCACAAACCGGAGAGCCAGCGAGCTCCTTTGCTTGAGGAGGTGAGTTGCTTTCTCACCCAAGATTATTTGTGGGTAAAAATGATTAACTATCATTGCATCACTAACTTAGTGCCTTCTTTTTCCATCTTTCAGATTTGGTACTATCTTGTTATGATTGATGTATTCATCTTTGCATCACAATTTTCTTGTTTTCTCACTCTTTACTAAGCTACCGTATTCTTTGGTATCTCAGGTTCATTCTTTTAGCTTACAAGAGGTTATCAGATATGCATATTTGTAATAAACTCTTTTTCCCCGCAATATTTGGATTGATTCAGTCCATTAACAGGGTGTGTACACAACATTTCATAGGTTTACTGTAAACAGGATCTAGTTGACTAATTTCCCTTTTCCTCTTTTGCCCACAAATAACACTTACTCCCTATATTGCCTTGTACTTGACCTTGAAAATAGTTATATTATATTTTACTTGAATTTATGTTTATCTTTTTTTATCTATTTGGACAGATCTCTATTAAATGTCATGTGCTACAATCGTTAGGACTATTAATAGATGTTGCTCTGTCTATCTATCCATTTACATCGCTGGAAATTTCCATGCCCTTTCATAGTACGCCTGTGAGATGCTCACTGCTTTTCTATTGGTTTGTGTGCAGTTCAAGCTCTGCAAGGTGAGGTCTGTTCAGTTTGGCCAGAAAGGCATCCCCTACCTGAACACCTATGACGACCGCACCATCCGCTACCCCGACCCTCTCATCAAGGCCAACGACACCATCAAGATCGATCTGGAGACCAACAAGATCATGTACTTCATCAAGTTGTATTTGCCCTTTCATGGACTTCACCAAGTTATATACTTAGTTAGGCTCAATGTTAGCACAAATAGTTGATGAGAAAGTTTAAATTTAGAGTACACTTATGTATGAGTTATTTGACAATGCTTATTTATGAGATATTGAATGTTATTTATCTATATTATATTAATTATAGTGTTATTAAATATATGTGTATGTATTTTTCTCTTTTAAATTATTATAATGTGGTAATTGAAGAATATAGTGCCAAGTAAGTCGTTTCAAATCTTAATAAAACATTTCTCAAAACGTCTAATACCAGTCTCCTAAATAAGATGGTTTTTAAAACGTCCAATATCAGTCTCCTAAATAAGATGGTTTTTCTGTTGTGAGTGTCTATTATTATAGGCTATTCTAGTCAGTTTGATAAATACTTTGTGACTTATAATGTTCGTATTTTTGACAGTTCTTTTGAAGAAGTGTCTTAAACAAAACCTAATGTAAGACGGTTTATTGGACAAAATGACGTAACAAATTCCTTTTTTAGACGGTTATAAATTAAAAAATGTCTTATTTAATAACTTTTAAGACGGTTTATAACCATCTTAAAAACGGAACACCTTTTGCGACTCCATCAAATTTGGACACATCATAAGCGTCTTAATAACTAAAAATTAACCGTCTCATATAACACGATTTGTAGTAGTGAAGTATTAATGTGAGATTTTCTTTAAGAGATCATACAATATAAACTATTATTCTTAAAATAATTACATGGGTGCTACATATTCCAAAGCAATTTCTTATGTAGAATAATAAATGAATGAATGAATAAATAAATATATAAATATATAAATAAAATGAATATTGCACCATGCTGGATTCTGACTGTGCATTTTGTTTGAGATAGAAAATTCAAAAGTTAGATTCAAAAGTGAATTCAATTGGAAATAGAAATCTAAAATGAGAAAAAAAATAATAAAAAGAAAATAAAAGAAAAGGGATATACCTGCGCCATGGGCTGATTTGGTTGCTTCTCGGCCCACCTGGCTTACCATCCGCGCGGCCCAGCCTGGTGAAGGGTAGCACGCGCCGACTGGCGGGCCCGCCCCGTCAGCCACTCCCTTCGCCGCTGGAGACTGCCTCGTGGGCCCAAGCTGTCGGGCTCGTCCCTTCCACCGAATCCGCGCGTAACAGGTTCGCGCTGGCCGCCGTGTTCGTCGCGACGACTGCGCCGTGAAGCTCGCAACTCCGTACTTCGCTCCGAGCTCGGACTCTACCAACACCTGTGTATAAATATGGGTGTCCCGTAGCCGCCTCGACCCATCGACTTGACCTGAGCCATCAACCCTCGAGAGCGCCACCGCCACCATAGATCCGCCGTAGGATAATCAAGCCCACTCGGTCATTGTGCTCTTGCTTTCGGGTTTTGGAACATCCCCGAGCTTCGTGGTGACTACACAGTGGACATCAGAACTCGGGGCGTAGCCAAGCCTCGGTGAATTGCTCGCCGTAGCTTGGGTGCCGCCAATCGTTGTGGCTGACCCCCTTTCCATCACCACAGTCGGTAAGTGCCCCTCCCATCGAGTTCGCCATCACCTCCTCTAGGTTTTGCACCGTCCAATGCTACGTTAGGGGCGTCCAGGCGTCGGATTGCGTTTCTGCCGATGATGCTCCGCCGTGTCACTGGGCGGCGCCACCGTCCGGTTGCTCTGTTGGGAGGGGGGAAGAAGGCAACACGCGTCGCGACCATCGGATAGGGATTTAACGGCCAGGATTAGAACCAGGCGTACCCGTTCGCCACAAGTGAATGGTGACCGTTGATCTAGATCTGAGGGCTGCAGCGAGATCTCGGCTTCATTAAATTTGAGCCGTTGGATATAGATCTGAGCGCTCGCGCTGCATATCGGTTCGGCGTGATCCAGATCTAATCTGGGGCGTCCAATTTTGATCGGGCGGTCCGATTCTTCCGATACCCCTTCGGCACTGCAGTTTTGCAATCGTGCCCCTGCGTTTATTATAAATAGAACCCGCCGTCCACTTCCACTGTTCCCTATGCCTGCAGATTATTACCCCGAGCCCCCTGCGCTTTGCAGTAATTGAGGCCCAGTCCAGAGTATTATAAAACAGAGAAAATAATTTATAAATGGATTTTTAATAGATAAATAAATGCTAGAACTTGTTTAAATCATAGAAAATCCATTTTTAGTCCAAATTAATCCATTCCACTTTCTAAAATTTTGTAATTTTATTCTCTACCACCTAGAGCCTTTGTTTTGTCATGAAAACAATTATAAATTTAATCTCTCACTTAATCCATTTTAAACACATAAAACCTTTGAAAATTCATAACTTAAAATCTATAACTCCAAAATTAATGATTCCTGTTCCTATGATCTTATTTTAATATGTATATTATTAATGTGTATTTTGTTCTTATGTTTGGTGTAATGTTAATTTTGCCTATACCATGTTTGTTTGAATTTCTACGACTAGCAGTGAGGTCACGAGTCAACTGAAGATCATCCTGGTACCTGGAATCTCAAGTCCAAGGCAAGTTGTGCCCTTGATCACTTCTTTTACCCACTCATGTTCTAATTAATCATAATGATCTGCATAGGTTAATTTGATGGGACCTAATAGGTTACCCTAGTTTGTCTATCTTTATGCCTTGTTTACCACTAAACTTTCTGGGTAGTACTTGCTAGTGCTATATGTGGATTTGGGCATTGAGGTACATATTATTCATACTTTTGTTATCAGTTGCTATTTACTGTTCATGATAAGATCATTATGTTAATTGGAACATGGAGAACCACCCGGGAAAACAGTGCTACCACAAGGGTTTAATGGGACGCCCTTGGCCGATTAATTAGGAAAGCTAGTGGAAGACTACCTTACCCGAAAGGGGCAAGGGCAGTAGGGGAGTGGTCAGTGTAGGGAGGCCCTCGGGAGGATTTTGCTGCGATGGCGGTCCTGCAAGGGATTCCTGCATTGGAGCTTCCTATAAACTGTAGCGGGTTTTCTGAAGCTAGTGGAACTTTGTAAAGGCCTCGTAGTGTTACCCTGCCTCGCCTCCTCGGTAGAGGTGTATGGGAAGTCGCGATCCCTTGGCAGATGGGTAACATGACTTGTGGGTAAAGATGCGCAACCTCTGCAGAGTGTAAAACTGGTATACTAGCCGTGCTCACGGTCAAGAGCAGCTCGGACACTCACATGATTAAATTATGGAACTTAAACTCAATTTGTCATATGCATTGCATCGCAGGTGATGTTGTTACTTTTGTTCTACTACTTAATTGGGTTTGGTATTTACTTATACTTAGTAATTGCTAATAAAATTTTGACCAACTTTAAAAGCAATGCTCAGCTTCAACCATCTCCTTTGGTAAGCCTTACACGTGAGCTCCCACCGTTGGCGAGTTCATGCACATTATTCCCCACAACTTGTTGAGCTATGAACGTATGTGAGCTCACTCTTGCTGTCTCACACCCCCCCACAGGTCAAGAACAGGTACCACAGGATGAGGCGCTTGGAGGATGTCGTGATGTGTTCGTGAGAGGTCTAGGCCGTTGTCTCCCAGTCAACTTTGGGTTGCTGGACCGTTGTCTCCTTATTATGTAATTATTTATTTTGTATAGAACTCCTGTTATATATAAATATGTGACATTCGTTCCTGTGCCACTATACATCATATGTGTGAGACTTGGTCCCAGCATACCTGGTGTTTATGTTCGCGCCCGGGTCTTGGTGCCCCGAAACCCGGGTGTGACAGAAGTGGTATCAGAGGAATGTTGACTGTAGGACGAAACCTAAATAGAACTGGACAACCATTCTTTACTTACCTTACTCTGATTCTTTTCTAAACTTATCTTAATCTTTTTCTCATCTATTTCCGCTTTACTCTGATTATTCTTACCTTTTTCTAAAGACAAACTTGGATTTCACACTTTGAAATCTTGTACCTAAAGTGACTTTTAGGAATAGGAGACCTAATCTTAGGAAAAAAACTATTTTTTTATATATCTATGCACTTGAATGTTTGTTCTGATGATACTTGTCTGATTTGGATCTTTGATTGATTGTGATGGGTTGTGGAGTAATGTCCATAATTACATCTGCATATACATATAAACATAAATAGAATTTATAAGATAACTAGACAATCTAGATTATCCCCCTTAGAAAAAATATATATATAGTATTCCGTATCTATCTCATCTTGACATATTCTATCTTACCTTTGGACATTCACCTCGTACAACTAGATACCCTAGTCTTGACATAAAATATCTGGTCAAGCCCTACCAAAGAATCTTCAGTACATAACCAACTATTAGCTCATTCATTCCGCCTACCAAATGATTCCCTTGCAAAACTATCTTACCATATGTATCTAACTCAGATGGTCAATACTAGGCGGGGTGGTGGAATTGATTTACCTCCTAATCGACACACTCGGCAGATATATAGACAACCCCAGCCACAGCCAGCAGAGATGAATCCTCCTAATCCTCCACCAGGCGGAGTTGATCCACTGATTGCAGCTCAAATGAGGATGATGCAGCAAATGGCTGACACTATGGCAGATATGCGCGCCCAAATGCAGCAAGAACGCCAGGAAATGCGCCAGGAAAGAGAGGATGCACGTCGGGAGATGCACCAAGAGCGGGAAGAGATACGCCAGGAGAGAAGGGTGCAACAACAGCAGCTGCAACAACAACTTCAACAACAGCAACAACAGCAACAGGTGCCATTGCCTCCACCTCCACCACCAGTTCCACCCCGAGATAAGCATCGGGAATTCATGAGCCACAAACCACCAACCTTCTCCAACTCCACGGATCCACTACAAGCTGATGACTGGCTAAAGTCTATAGAGAAGATGCTCAACATAGCTCAGTGCTCGGACCGAGAGAAAGTACTCTACGCATCAGGTCGTCTTGCTGGTCCTGCTGCAGATTGGTGGGATGCGTACTGCGCCGCTCATGCTGCTGTCGATACAATTACCTGGGCAGAATTCTCCACACAATTCAGGAATTACCATATTCCTGCTGGGCTCATGAAGATTAAGAGAAAGGAGTTTCTCTCCCTCAAGCAAGGAAGTATGTCCGTGAGTGAATATAGGGACAAATTCATCCAGTTATCTCGATATGCTCCTAGAGATATTGAGGATGATGAGCAAAAGCAGGAGCTTTTTCTGGACGGTTTGATTGGACCCTTGCAATATCAACTGGTATCGCACACATTCCCATCCTTCCAAAGGCTACTTTACAAAGCTATTGCTATAGAAAACAAGAGGAGTATATTTGGAGAGAAAAGAAAGGCTGCTAACCAAGGGCAAGCTGGAAGTAGTTCCCGTCCTCGCTATACTACCACTCCAAGTACACTAGCTAGTGGCAGTTCTGGACAACAAACTCAACAGGCACCAACTGCTCCTCCAAAAGCAAGCACCCCAGCAGGACCCGTTGCTCCCAACACATCCACCAACAGGGCATGCTTCAAGTGTGGACAACCGGGACACTACGCCAACTACTGCCCCAACAGAGCTGCCTACACTACACCGGCTCCGATGAAACAAGGACAAGCCTCGGCAGGAAAGAGTCAGCCCCTATCTATCAACCGGGGACATGCCCATCATGCAGAAGTAGAAGTTGAACCAGGTGAACTTGAAATTCAAGAAGAAGAGCCAGTTGAAGATGAAGTAGTCGGTGAAGAAGTCAACGAGCAACAAGAATAGAGATAAACATAAACATAGATACATATATATATTTCACTATTTGTAAGACCTAAATATTAGTTTAGCTATTCGTTAGTATTTTACTATTTTAGTGATAATAATAAGGTCTATTAACCCTATGTTTTGTTAAAGAATTATGCATCAAGCCGAGATTTTTTTGTTTGTGCATATGTTCCGAGAACAATATGAGCATACATCCCTTTTATTACTAATCTCGAGGACGAGATTTCTGTTAAGGGGGTAGGATTTGTAACACCCTAAATCTCATTTTGAGAATATAGTAATTTTTTTAAAAAAAATCTTGAATTAGAATTTGTTTCCCTCCTTAGAATTACCATAACATTTGAAGTCATATCTCCTTAAATAAAAGTTTTGTAACAAAAAAAAATTCAATAAAAAGATTCTTATATAAAATTAGCCTTTATTGAAGTTTATAAGTATTAATGTGAGATTTTCTTTAAGAGATCATACAATATAAACTATTATTCTTAAAATAATTACATGGGTGCTACATATTCCAAAGCAATTTCTTATGTAGAATAATAAATGAATGAATGAATAAATAAATATATAAATATATAAATAAAATGAATATTGCACCATGCTGGATTCTGACTGTGCATTTTGTTTGAGATAGAAAATTCAAAAGTTAGATTCAAAAGTGAATTCAATTGGAAATAGAAATCTAAAATGAGAAAAAAAATAATAAAAAGAAAATAAAAGAAAAGGGATATACCTGCGCCATGGGCTGATTTGGTTGCTTCTCGGCCCACCTGGCTTACCATCCGCGCGGCCCAGCCTGGTGAAGGGTAGCACGCGCCGACTGGCGGGCCCGCCCCGTCAGCCACTCCCTTCGCCGCTGGAGACTGCCTCGTGGGCCCAAGCTGTCGGGCTCGTCCCTTCCACCGAATCCGCGCGTAACAGGTTCGCGCTGGCCGCCGTGTTCGTCGCGACGACTGCGCCGTGAAGCTCGCAACTCCGTACTTCGCTCCGAGCTCGGACTCTACCAACACCTGTGTATAAATATGGGTGTCCCGTAGCCGCCTCGACCCATCGACTTGACCTGAGCCATCAACCCTCGAGAGCGCCACCGCCACCATAGTTCCGCCGTAGGATAATCAAGCCCACTCGGTCATTGTGCTCTTGCTTTCGGGTTTTGGAACATCCCCGAGCTTCGTGGTGACTACACAGTGGACATCAGAACTCGGGGCGTAGCCAAGCCTCGGTGAATTGCTCGCCGTAGCTTGGGTGCCGCCAATCGTTGTGGCTGACCCCCTTTCCATCACCACAGTCGGTAAGTGCCCCTCCCATCGAGTTCGCCATCACCTCCTCTAGGTTTTGCACCGTCCAATGCTACGTTAGGGGCGTCCAGGTGTCGGATTGCGTTTCTGCCGATGATGCTCCGCCGTGTCACTAGGCGGCGCCACCGTCCGGTTGCTCTGTTGGGAGGGGGGAAGAAGGCAACACGCGTCGCGACCATCGGATAGGGATTTAACGGCCAGGATTAGAACCAGGCGTACCCGTTCGCCACAAGTGAATGGTGACCGTTGATCTAGATCTGAGGGCTGCAGCGAGATCTCGGCTTCATTAAATTTGAGCCGTTGGATATAGATCTGAGCGCTCACGCTGCATACCGGTTCGGCGTGATCCAGATCTAATCTGGGGCGTCCAATTTTGATCGGGCGGTCCGATTCTTCCGATACCCCTTCGGCACTGCAGTTTTGCAATCGTGCCCCTGCGTTTATTATAAATAGAACCCGCTGTCCACTTCCACTGTTCCCTATGCCTGCAGATTATTACCCCGAGCCCCCTGCGCTTTGCAGTAATTGAGGCCCAGTCCAGAGTATTATAAAACAGAGAAAATAATTTATAAATGGATTTTTAATAGATAAATAAATGCTAGAACTTGTTTAAATCATAGAAAATCCATTTTTAGTCCAAATTAATCCATTCCACTTTCTAAAATTTTGTAATTTTATTCTCTACCACCTAGAGCCTCTGTTTTGTCATGAAAACAATTATAAATTTAATCTCTCACTTAATCCATTTTAAACACATAAAACCTTTGAAAATTCATAACTTAAAATCTATAACTCCAAAATTAATGATTCCTGTTCCTATGATCTTATTTTAATATGTATATTATTAATGTGTATTTTGTTCTTATGTTTGGTGTAATGTTAATTTTGCCTATACCATGTTTGTTTGAATTGCTACGACTAGCAGTGAGGTCACGAGTCACCTGAAGATCATCCTGGTACCTGGAATCTCAAGTCCAAGGCAAGTTGTGCCCTTGATCACTTCTTTTACCCACTCATGTTCTAATTAATCATAATGATCTGCATAGGTTAATTTGATGGGACCTAATAGGTTACCCTAGTTTGTCTATCTTTATGCCTTGTTTACCACTAAACTTTCTGGGTAGTACTTGCTAGTGCTATATGTGGATTTGGGCATTGAGGTACATATTATTCATACTTTTGTTATCAGTTGCTATTTACTGTTCATGATAAGATCATTATGTTAATTGGAACATGGAGAACCACCCGGGAAAACAGTGCTACCACAAGGGTTTAATGGGACGCCCTTGGCCGATTAATTAGGAAAGCTAGTGGAAGACTACCTTACCCGAAAGGGGCAAGGGCAGTAGGGGAGTGGTCAGTGTAGGGAGGCCCTCGGGAGGATTTTGCTGCGATGGCGGTCCTGCAAGGGATTCCTGCATTGGAGCTTCCTATAAACTGTAGCGGGTTTTCTGAAGCTAGTGGAACTTTGTAAAGGCCTCGTAGTGTTACCCTGCCTCGCCTCCTCGTTAGAGGTGTATGGGAAGTCACGATCCCTTGGCAGATGGGTAACATGACTTGTGGGTAAAGATGTGCAACCTCTGCAGAGTGTAAAACTGGTATACTAGCCGTGCTCACGGTCAAGAGCAGCTCGGACACTCACATGATTAAATTATGGAACTTAAACTCAATTTGTCATATGCATTGCATCGCAGGTGATGTTGTTACTTTTGTTCTACTACTTAATTGGGTTTGGTATTTACTTATACTTAGTAATTGCTAATAAAATTTTGACCAACTTTAAAAGCAATGCTCAGCTTCAACCATCTCCTTTGGTAAGCCTTACACGTGAGCTCCCACCTTTGGCGAGTTCATGCACATTATTCCCCACAACTTGTTGAGCTATGAACGTATGTGAGCTCACTCTTGCTGTCTCACACACCCCCCCCCCCACAGGTCAAGAACAGGTACCACAGGATGAGGCGCTTGGAGGATGTCGTGATGTGTTCGTGAGAGGTCTAGGCCGTCGTCTCCCAGTCAACTTTGGGTTGCTGGACCGTTGTCTCCTTATTATGTAATTATTTATTTTGTATAGAACTCCTGTTATATATAAATATGTGACATTCGTTCCTGTGCCACTATACATCATATGTGTGAGACTTGGTCCCAGCATACCTGGTGTTTATGTTCGCGCCCGGGTCTTGGTGCCCCGAAACCCGGGTGTGACATGGTGCGCCCACAGAGCCGCCCACCGCTGCCGATGTCGAGGTGGCTGAGGTGCCTCTGCCCCTGTATTCTTCGGTCCTGGTCATCCCCGACTCCCCCGTTTTCGACCATGGGGAGGGGCCGACCGTTGTTGCCGAGGTTGGTGAGCAGAGGCCTGTTGCCTTGACCGAGGAGAGGCCCGATGCGTCGGCTACAGAGGGTCCCGAAGCCTCGATCGCGGGGCGAGTGGATCCCTGGTCCGTCGTGGGGAGCAGTGGCCTCATCCCCATGCAGCTCAATCCCAATGAGTGGGGAGGACAACCGCTCATGTTCTGCGGCCACGCTACCTCAGAGCCTCTCCTTGCCATTAATGATGAGGGAGAGGAAAGGTTGCGGAAAGCTTTCCGTGACTATAGCGAGGCGGCGATGAGGTCGCTTCGGATGGCCACGGAAGTCCTTTCTCAAGACGTTCCCAGGATCTTCCAGGTAAGGATTTAGACGCATACCTCGTGTGGTCAGAGCATTCTTTGTGATATTCTATTTTTCTTTTCAGGAGCTCGCGGACATGAGCACTGCTAAGTCGCTGTTTCTCCACCGTGAGAGCAGCGTCTGGGAATCGCTGCGGCAGCAGGGGGTTGTGCTTGCCGAGGCCAACGAGCGCCTCACCCAACAGAGCGCCGAGGCGGCGGACCTTCGGCTGCTCTATGAGGAGCTGAAGTCGGAGGCAGCGACGGTGCAGGTAGAGGCGGCATCGGTGCGGACGGAGGCTTCGTCGGCTCGGGAGCAGGTGGCTTCCCAAACCGAGGAGATGCAGCAGCGACAGCTGGAGCTTGGCCAGGTCACCAGCGAGCGGGACCAACTCCGGGGCCAAGCTACCGAGGCCGTGAGCCAGGCTGAGACCCTTAAGGGATAGCTAGCTGAGGCGACTGCTCGGGCCAGGATCCTTTTGAAGGGTCTGGCCGTAGCCATCGGGTCAGCCTGGTCCGCCCAAGCTATGGCTTCACAGCAGAGTGCCCGGGCCAAAGGTATGTTTTGCATGTTTTGTGATTTTGTTTTAGCTGAACTCTTCTCCTCGTGTCTGAATATTGTCTGGTTGTCTTCAGGGTTCGAAACGCCTTTTAACGAGTCCGCTAAGAACTGCAAGGCGCTTGCCCAGGTGGCCGAGCAGAAGGAGGCTGACCGCACGGCCATGTCCGAGGCTATTTCGGCCTTTTGTCGGACCTTTGGCCTTGACGACGTCCCCTCGGGCAGCTCCCCCTAGAGTCGCCTGCGGGCCTTGGGCGGCCATGTGCGCAGCAGACTCCGCGGGGCGCTGCATCATGGTGTTAGGCGGGCCTTCGCCGTCCTCGCTTTCCACTACGACGTGGATTTGGAGCGGGTCAGCGAGGGCTACTGCCTACCTAATGACAAGGATGCCGCCCTGGTCGAGGCCGAAAGACTTAATGCGGTTGCCGAGGGTCCAGGCACGGCGCTGGCTTCCTTTTTTGAGGTGGAGATCCTTCCGCCCATGTCGCCGTCCGAGGCTGCTTCGTCTGTCGCGGGTGGGAACACTGCCGAGGGTGCTGCTCCTCCCCCTGCCGACGCCTGAGCCTATGTAGAATAGTTATTTTAAGTTTGTGTATGTTTTCTGCGGCTGCTTGAGGCCTGAACATTTGGGTGTTTGAGTATAAAGCCGTGTTTTCCTCTCGTTTCGAGTGTTAGGACTTGTTTGGTAGCAGAATCATTTGTCCGAGCGTGAGTTACCTCTCATGGAAGGTGATGAGTGAGGTATCCGTATCCTGGAGGCGTAGGAGTCCCTTGGCTCAGTCGGCCTTGCCGTTCGAGGTCTCGTTCGTTTTTAGGATTTCGTTACCGATATAGTCAAAAGGCATGAAAAGTCGTTTTGGTAGAAAACTTTTCCGAGGAAAATTTTGGCACAGAGGGGGTTCCCCCCTTCTAGCCCCCGAGGGAGGGTCGGTCTTTGCCGAGGCAAGGCTGATCCTCCCTTGACGGTTAGACTTTATTTATACATGTAAAGGAACCGAGATACATGAATGGCTTGAAACATTTAAGGGTAAAAGCGACGTAGCTGTTCGATGTTCCCAGCGTTGCTGTAGACCTCGCCTTGATCGTTGGCCAGCTTGTATGTCCCAGGCTTCAACACTTTGGCAATGATGAACGGCCCTTCCCAGGGAGGAGTAAGCTTGTGGCGTCCTCGAGGGTCTTGTCGTAGCCGAAGCACCAAGTCTCCAACTTGGAAGCCTCGGGGCCGAATCCTTCGGGCGTGGTAGTGTCGCAGAGACTGCTGATACCGCGCTGAGTGCAGTAAGGCTACATCCCGAGCTTCTTCCAGCTAGTCCAATGAATCATCTTGGCTGGTTTGGTTGTTTTGGTCATCGTATGCCTTTGCCCTCGGGGAACCGTATTCTAAGTCTGTGGGTAGGATGGCCTCGGCCCCATAGACCAGAAAAAACGGCGAGAAACTCGTGGCTCAGCTCGGTGTTGTACTCAGACTCCAAACCACCGAGGGTAGCTCTTTTATCCACCGCTTGCCAAACTTGTTGAGGTCGTTGTAGATCCTTGGTTTTAGTCCCTGCAAAATCATGTCATTGGTGCGCTCCACCTATCCATTTGTCATTGGGTGAGCCATGGTGGCCCAGTCCACACGGATGTGGTGGTCCGCGCAGAAGTCTAAAAACTTTTTCCCCATGAATTGCGTGCCGTTGTCGGTGATGATAGAGTTCGGGATCCCGAAGCGATGGATGATATTTGTAAAGAATGCCACCGCCTGTTCGGACCTAATGCTGGTTAAGGGTCGGACTTCGATCCACTTGGAGAATTTGTCGATGGCGACCAGCAGGTGCGAGAAGCCCCCGGGTGCCTTCTGTAAGGGACCGACAAGGTCTAGACCCCACACAGCAAACGACCAAGTGATAGGTATTGTCTGTAGAGCCTGAGCAGGCAGGTGTGTCCGTCTCGTGTAGAATTAACATCCTTGGAAGGAGCGTACAATTCTAGTGGCGTCGGCCACCGCGGTCGGCCAGTAGAAGCCTTGTCGGAAAGCGTTTCCTACAAGGGTCTGAGGTGCTGCATCATGACCGCAAGCCCCCGAGTGTATTTCACGTAACAGCTCTTGTCCTTGGGTGATGGATATGCATCGTTGGAGAATGCCTGAGGGGCTACGGTGGTACAACTCTTTTTCATCGCCCAGTAAAACGAACGATTTGGCACGCCGAGCCAGCCACCGGGCTTTGGCCTTGTCGAGGGGCAGCTCTCCTCGAAGGAGATATTCCAGGTACAGGGTCTGCCAGTTTAGGACTGGCATGACCCCATTCCGCTCTACCTCGATGTGCAGGGCCTCTCCCTCGGCGGCCGAAGGTACCTCGAGCTGGGTCGAGGTCCCTTCGGGTTCAGGTGCGTCGTTGAGTTTTACGGATGGTTGATATACGTCTCTGGAGAAGACATTCGGGGGAACCGTTGTCCGTCCTTAGGCTATCTTAGCCAGCTCATCTACAGTCTCGTTGTACCGTCGAGCAACGTGGTTGAGTTCCAACCCATAGAACCTATCTTCCAAGCGCCGAACTTTGTCACAGTAGGCCTCCATTTTTTGGTCGCGGTAGTGAGAGTTCTTCATGACTTGGTCAATAACGAGCTGCGAGTTGCCATGAGCGTCGAGGCGCCGAACCCCTAGCTCGATGGTGATGCGCAACCCATTCACCAAGGCCTCGTATTCGGCTACGTTGTTTGACACTGGAAAATGGAGGCGTATTACATAACGCACATGTTCTCCGAGGGGTGAGATGAAGAGCAAGCCCACGCCTGCTCCGGTTTTCATTAGCGACCCATCGAAGTACATGGTCCAAAGTTTGGCCTGGATTGGAGCTGTTGGCAATTGGGTGTCGGTCCATTCAGCCAGGAAGTCGGCCAAGACTTGTGATTTTATGGCCTTCCGGGGGGCAAATGAAAGTGTTTCTCCCATGAGTTCCACTGCCCATTTCGCTATCCTACCCAAAGCCTCTCGACACTGGATGATCTCCCCCAGGGGGAAGGATGACACCACAGTCACCGGATGAGACTCGAAGTAGTGTCGCAGCTTTCGTCGTGTCAGAATCACTGCATACAGTAGCTTCTGGATTTGCGGGTAGCGGATTTTGGTCTCGGATAGCACCTCGCTGATGAAGTAGACTAGCCTCTGGATGGGCAGTGTATGCCCTTCTTCTCGTCTCTCGACTACGACTGCAGCGCTGACCACCTGAGTGGTTGCGGCTATGTAAATCAAGAGGGCTTCTCCCGCAGCGGGGGGCACCAAAATGGGTGCATTAGTGAGGAGTGCCTTAAGGTTTCCGAGGGCTTCTTCGGCCTCGAAAGTCCAAGTGAAGCGTTCGGTCTTCCTTAAGAGGCGGTACAAGGGTAATCCTTTCTCGCCGAGGCGCGAGATGAAGCGGCTCAGAGCCACAAGGCATCCCATAACCCTTTGTACTCCCTTTAAATCTTTGATGGGCCCCATGTTGATGATGGCCGCGATTTTCTCCAGGTTGGCCTCGATGCCTCGTTCGGAGACGATGAATCCTAGGAGCATGCCTCGGGGGACTCCAAAGACACACTTCTCGGGATTGAGTTTTACGCCCTTTGCTCGCAGGCACCTGAATGTTACTTCAAGATCGGAGAGAAGGTCGGAGGCTTTCCTTGTTTTGACAACGATGTCATCGACATAAGCCTCGACCGTTCTACCGATGTGCTCTCCGAACACGTGGTTCATGCACCTTTGGTATGTAGCACCTGCATTCCTCAAGCCAAATGGCATAGTTGTATAACAATACATGCCGAAAGGTATGATAAAAGAAGTCGCGAGCTAGTCGGATTCTTTCATCTTGATTTGGTGATAGCCTGAATAGGCATCGAGGAAAGACAGGATTTCACACCCAGCTGTGGAGTCCACAATTTGATCAATGCGAGGCAGAGGGTAGGGAACTTTTGGACATGCTTTATTCAGCCCAGTGTAATCTACACACATCCTCCATTTCCCCCCTTTTTTCTTTACAAGTACAGGGTTAGCTAACCATTTTGGATGGAATACCTCTTTGATGAACCCTGTTGCCATTAGCTTGTGGACCTCCTCGCCTATGGCCCTGCGTTTTTCTTCATCCAAACGGCGCAGGTGCTATTTCACAGGTCGGGCACCGGCTCGGATGTCCAGTGAGTGCTCGGTGACATCCCTCGGTATGCCTGGCATGTCTGAGGGACTCCACGCAAAAATCTCGGCATTTGCGCGGAGAAAGTCGACGAGCACTGCTTCCTATTTGGGGTCGAGCTCGGAGCCGATCCTGACTTTTTGTCAGCGTCGTCGTTGGGGTCGAGGGAGACAGACTTAACTTCCTTGGCTGGCTTGAAGTTGCCGGCATGCCGCTTCGGGTCGGGCACCTCTTTGGAGAGGCTATCCAGGTCAGCGATGAGGTCCTCGGACTCGACGAGGGCTTCAGCGTACTCGACGCATTCCACGTCACATTCGTAAGCGTGGTGATACGTGGATCTGACGGTAATGACTCCCTTGGGGCCTGGCATCTTGAGTTTGAGGTAAGTGTAGTTGGGGATGGCCATGAACTTGGCGTAGCATGGTCTTCCCAACACCGCGTGATAGGTCCCTTGGAACCCGACTACCTCGAAAGTGAGGGTTTCCTTTCGGAAGTTGGAGGGAGTTCCAAAGCAGACGGGCAAGTCAATCTGCCCAAGGGGCAGGATACGCTTGTCGGGTGCAATCCCGTGAAAAGGTGCTGCACCGGCTCGGACCTCGGACCGATCGATCCCCAAGAGCCCTAGGGTCTCGGCATAGATGATGTTGAGGCTGCTACCTCCGTCCATGAGGACCTTGGAGAGCCTAGCGTTACCGATGACAGGGTCGACGACGAGCGAGTACCTTCTTGGGTTAGGTACGTAGTCGGGGTGGTCGTCTTGATCGAAGGTAATGGGCTTGTCAGACCAGTCTAGGTAGACTGGCGTTGCTACCTTCACCGAGCAGACCTCCCGGCGTTCTTGCTTGCGGCGTCGAGCCAATGTATTCGCCATTTGTCCACTGTAGATCATGAAGCAGTTGTGGACCTCCGGGAACTCTTCTTCCTTGTCGCCCCCCCTTATTGTTGTTGCCTTGGTCCTTGCCATCTTCTGCCGAGGGCCTAGCCTTGTTGAAGTAATGCCGGAGCATGTCGCACCCTTCAAGGGTGTGCTTGACGGGACCCTTGTGATAGGGGCATGACTCCTTGAGCATCTTGTCGAACACGTTGGCCCCTCCGGGAGGTCTCCGAGGGTTCCTACGCTCGGCAGTAGCGACGAGATCTACTTCAACGGTGTTGTGTTTTGCTTGCGCCTTCTTCTTGCTTTTCTTCTTTGTGCCGCGCTGGACGAACACCTTGGGGACGTCTTCCTTCTGCCTTCCCTGAGGCTGCTTGTCTTTCCGGAAGATGGCCTCGACCGCCTCCTGACCAGAGGCGAACTTGGTGGCTATGTCCATCAATTCGCTTGCCTTGGTGGGAGTTTTGCGTCCTAGTTTGCTTACCAGATCCCGGCAGGTGGTGCCGGCAAGGAATGCTTCGATGACGTTTGAGTCAGTGATGTTAGGCAATTCGGTGCGCTGCTTTGAGAACCGTCGGATGTATTCTCGCAGGGATTCCCGTGGCTGCTACCGGCAGCCCCGTAGATCCCATGAGTTCCTAGGGCGCACGTATGTACCCTGGAAATTACCGACGAAGGCCCTGACTAGGCCGTCCCAGTCGAGGATCAGTGCAGGAGACAGATGCTCCAGCCAGGCTTGGGCAGCATCGGAGAGGAAGAGGGGGAGGTTGCGGATGATGAGGTTGTCGTTGTCGGTCCCTCCCAACTGGCACGCCAGCTGGTAATCCGTAAGCCATAACTCCGGCTTCGTCTCCCTTGAATATTTGGTGATGGTAGTAGGAGCTCGGAACTGGGCCGGGAACGCGCCCGTCGTATGACTCGGCTGAAGACCTGCGGGCCTGGTGGTTCAGGTGAGGGGCTCCGATCCTCCCCACTGTCGTAGCGTCCTCCGCGTCTGGGGTGATAGCCTCGGCGCACCCTTTCCTCGAGGCGGGCTCGTCATTCACGGCGGTGTTGCTCGTTGTCGAGGCGGTCCAGGACCGCAGGGGTCCTATCTCCCGCGGGCTCGGTATGGACCGAGGCTTCTCGCACGTGTCGGGAGGGCTCGTCGTGATGCTCTGAGGGGCATCCCCGCCTTCAGGAGGCAGAGCTCTCAGCTCGTTGGACTGCGGCGTTTTCCAGGAGGTCCTTGAGTTCGCCCTGGACACGCCGCCCCTCGGTGGTGGATGGCTCCGGCATTGTTTGGAGTAACATCGCCACTGCAGCTAGGTTCTGGCTGGCCCCGTTGAAGGTCGGGGGCAGTCCCGCCCTGACGTCGTCAATAATACGGCGCTGGACGTCCTGGGCTCGATGACGCGCTCCTCTACCGGGGGCTCGGCCTGCCCACTCTTGTTCGAGGTTTTGTCGGAGCTGCACCAGCCGCTCCGTTTCTTCGTTGAGCTTGGCCTGCATCTCGTGGAGTTGCTCAAGCAGCGTGCCCTGACCCCCCACAGGGGTCCGGGCCTCTGCTAGCTCCTGCGAGATCTCGACGCAAGACGCAGGTGCAGGGGCGTCGTTGTTTCTTGGCATGCCGAGGTGGTTGTCTCCGTCGTGATCCTCCTGATCGATGTGGAAGCACTCGCGAGTCGGGTCGTTAACCTCGTCGTCGAGGCTGTGGCCATTGTCAGAGTCGCCGGAGAGGCAGTGGTCACATGCGGACATGAAGTCTCGCATGGCTCCGGGATCACAGAGTCCGGTGAAATCCATACCAAAGTCGGAGCCGTCCTCTTCCTCAGGACCCACGGGTTCAAAGGTAGAGGCGACCGTCAGTCGGTCCCAAGTTGACCACATATGGTACCCCGGGAGGTCAGGATATGCCCTTGCGGAAGCGTACGCCGAAGCGGGGTTGCCTGGCGGATCGAAGCTGAATCTAAAAAGAACAGGATGGAAAACCGATGGTACCTCCTGGTTGGTGGACGGTGGTGAAGTTGTAGTGGAGACGAAACGTGTCGCTGTCTCGGGCGCGAGACTGATGCCTGACAAGTCCCTCGCAAGGGTGCTGGCGTCATCAGTCCACCTGGGGTTGGCATTTTGTCGGGAAGCGTCGCTCGTTGTTGTCTCTGGTGCGAGGCTAATGCCAGACATGTCCCCCGCTGGGGTGCCGGCGCCGTCAACTTGCTCTGGCCCGACAGCCGACGAGGTGCTACCTCTTGCCTGGCCATGGTTGCCCCGTCTCCGTCTCCTTCGGCGAGGAAGGTGGCAGGGTTGACCCGAGTGTTCTTCTTCCGCCCTAGGGAGGGATCGTCGTCGGTTTTGCCTCCGCCGGGCGAGCCGACGACCGTCATTGCTGTCGTGCTGCGGTGGGAGGAGTATCATGTCGTAGCTGCCGTCAGGGGACATGAACTCGAGACTCCCAAAGCGGAGCACCGTCCCGGGCTGAAGAGGCTGCTGAAGATTATCCATCTGGAACTTCACGGGAAAGTATTGTCAACATGCAGCGAGCCCCTACTTGGCGCGCCAACTGTCGGTGTTTCGGACCCAGGGGACCCTCAACCGAACCGACTAGTGAATTTTATGTCGCGTGTCCCTGTCCGGATGGATTGATGCAAGATGAAACATAAGGTTTATCCTAGTTTGGGCTAAGAAAGCCCTACTTCCAGCAGAGGGGGGATGAGGCTTATATTATCTTGCACCGGGGTGCTTGTAGTAGGGGTTACAAGCTTCGCGAGACAGGGAACGGGTCCCAGGTCTCTTGAGAGGTCTAGTGTTGTGAAGAGGAGTTTGATGTTGAGCGAGCCGTCTCAGTCCATCCTCCTTCTTCCACTTGGGAAGGCCCTGGGAATCTCCTTTTATAGGTGCAAGGAGGTGACCCAGCTATACATATGGGGGTGTAGCTATGCGCTAACGTGGATGGCGGAGAAGTGCTTGAGCCCTATAGAAGCGTGGCTGGCGATGCAGCCCTAAGTCCTGCTGACGTTCCTTTGATTTCGTAGAGAGCTTGAGGATAGTCGATGTCATGAGCGCATGCCGGGGATCATCATTACCTGTTACTGGAGTAACTTGATGTGACACCGGTCTTGTTCCTTCGTAGCCTGAGGTGGCTAGCTAGGGGTAGGATAATGTCGTTTTCCCTGCTCACGTAGTCGGTCTGAGGCCGTCTCGAGCGAGGCGGTGACCTCTCCCGAGGCCGAGGCTAAGGTCGGGCGAGGTGGTGTCTCCTCCCGAGACCGAGGCTGAGGCTGAGGCCTAGGTCAGGCGAGGCAGAGACCTCCTCCCGAGGCTAAAGCTGAGGCCGAGGCCTGGGTCGGACGTGGTGATGACTCCTCCCGAGGACGAGGCTGGGGTCGGGCGAGGCGGAGCTCCTTGTGGCACCCGAGGCTGAACTCAAGAGAGGCGGTGACTTACTATTGTTAGTCTTACCTTGGTGGTTGGCACAGTAGTGGGAACGGGGTGAATAGTGTTGTCATCCCGTCAGAACGATCAGTAAAAGGGTGAAGTGACTGTGGTCATTTCGACCTTGCCAACTAAGGCGCGTGTGTCAAGATAAGGTGCCAGGCGATCCTCGCATTAAATACGCATGTGATACGGTCGGCGGCAAGGTGGTTTGGCCGAGGCCGCTATACGACAAAGTTTACCCAAGCTTTACCTCGGACGAGTCAGGGGTGCGCCCACCGCCTGGGGGGACCCTCGGGCGAGCCGTGAATTTGTACGGGACTACTGCTGTTGCTCGAGGCTGGGCTCGGGCGAGACGTGATCACGTCCCTTGGTAGACAAGGCTTTTAACTCTGATTCGTGCTTACCAGTCTTTTTAAAGATGTTCTTCCAGTCATGTTTTAGGACTATCGAGAGTACCCCTAATTATGGTACCCGACAGATATGTATCGTTTTTTGTTCCTGCAAATTCTAGCTCAAAGGAAGGTTTGCTTGTCGACGGACAACAAGCATTAGCACATGGTAATATAGTTTCAATTTGAATACATGTGCATGAGTGAGGTTGTTGGAATTTTGAGTTTTCTATTACAACTTCATGAGCAATGTTTAACATGATATGTTCATCCATAAGATTTTCATGAGAACGTAAAAGCATATCATGTTGATCTTGAAAAGCTAGATTTTCAATTTTTAGCTTTTCTACTTGGTCCTTAAGCAAGGCATTCTTATTTACTAATTGAGCGATACAATATAAAGAGTTATCTTGCTCAATTGAAATAGTTTCATACCTTTGGACCAAATCAACATGAGAGCACTTTAGCTCCTCATGTTCTTTAGTCAACTCATCAAAGCTTAGCATTTTTTATGGAGAGAATATCTTCTAGCCTTTGACGAGCTTCGCTTTGCTCTCTCGCTCTTTTTAGAAGTTTAAGCATGACTGCCTTATCTTCTTGACTTAGATGAGTGTAGAGTTGCATGAAGCTTCTTTCATCCTCCTCATCCTCATTTGTACTTCCGCTGTCATTTTCATTAGCCACACAACATATGTGGGAATCAAAATGGGAGGACAAACCTTTTGAAGAGGTGGATTCAACGTTCATTTTCTTCTTCCTTTAAAGGGTTAGTTTCACAAGGACCAAAGTAAGTAGAAGCACAAAATGAACCATCATGTTTGGACTCATCAAATTTGCTTTGAATTCTAGTCCTAATATCATGTGCATCACAAATAGGTTTATCACATCTTATTATGAAGGCACGATAATCTTCTTTGTTAAGAGATTTACTTAAGATGTCATAAGCTAGATAGTTTAAGCGAATACATCTTAGATCTTCCTGGGAAGCATTTTTCCTATCATAGTTAGAAGGAATGATACTCTTGTCTAAAATTTGTTCTAATTGAGGATCTACAGTTCTAAAAGCATTTATCACCCTAGTAGACCATGAATCATAATTAGAACAATTGGAAAGTAATATCTCAAGAGTTACCTCATTGTTTTCCTTTGGAGGTGTCTTCTTGTTCTTTTGGGATCTTCTACGAGCCATCACTTCGAGTTGTTAGACTCAATATGAAGTGCCTAGCTCTGATACCAATTGAAAGTCGCCTAGAGGGAGGGTGGATAGGCAAAACCTGAAAATTATAACTTTACACCCCAACTAGATCGCTTGATTAGTGGTTAGAACAAGATACACAATTATTGGAGTATAAAAACTAAGTCCTTTGCTTGTAAAGAGTATTGCTTTCAAATAATGCGGAATTGATAAATCAATACAACTAATAGGTCTATGAAGAATAAAGCAAGAGGGCTTAGATAAGAAGAGCAATAACACAAGTTCTTTCTTGCAAGGTGTTGCTTCACTAAATGAGAATTTAATTTGAAGCTACACCAAATAATGTTAGCAAAGAATAGTGCAAGAAAACTTAGTATGAGGGAAAGCAAACAAATCCCAAGAAATGAACACAAGAGATACGAGTGATTTGTTTTACCGAGGTTCGGCCCTCGAAGGCCTAGTCCCCGTTGAGGAGTCCACTAAGGACGGGTCTTTTTCAACCCTTTCCCTCTCTCCACCGATCACCAAAGACCGGTGAGCTCTTCTTCTCAAGGATCACTTAAGACCCCACAAGGATCACCACACTCTTTGGTGTCTCTTGCTAGCTTTACAAGCCTCCAAAACTTTGGAGGAAGTTCAATGGGAGTCAAAACTCCACGCACAAATGAACACAAGATGTAGCACAAACTTTCTCTCAATGAATCTCACAAGGCACTAGTGCTAAACTCAAACGAGTAGTTGTCTCTTGCTTGCTCTCTCTTTTGTGGCACTTGTGTTGGTTGTAGTGGTCTAAATCTCGTGTATAGGATGGATCAATGAATAGAGGTGGTTGGGAGGGCTTGAATATGTCAACTATATGACTTGGAATGTTGCTTGGGCTCCCACACATTGAAGTGGTCGGTTGGGGTGGTATTTATAGCCACCAACCAAATTGTAGCCGTTAGAGCAGATTGCTGGTGATGGCCGGACAGTCCGGTGCGCCACCGGACGGCGTTCGGTGCGCTGCCACGTCATCCTGCCGTTAGGGATTGGAGCTGGTCGACCATTGGAGGCTTTGTCCTCATGCGGCACCGGACAGTCCGGTGCTACACCGGACAGTCCGGTGCTCCTCTGACCTTCTGCTCTGACATCTGAATGTACTGTTCACTTTTGCAGAGTCGACCGTTGCGCACAGATAGCCGTTGCTTCGCTGGTGCACCAGATAGTCCAGTGGCACACCGGACAGTTTGGTGAATTATAGCAGAGCTGTGCCTGGGAAACCCGAAGCTGAAGAGTTTGAGGTCGATCCTCCCTGGTGCACCGGACACTGTCCGGTGGCACACCGGACAGTCCGGTGCGCCAGACTAGGGCACACTTCGGTTTCCTTTTTGCTCCTTTCTTTTGAAGCCTAACTTGTTCTTTTTACTGGATTGTGTTGAACCTTTGGCACCTGTAGAATGTACAATCTAGAGCAAACTAGTTAGTCCAATTATTTGTGTTGGGCAATTCAACCACCAAAATTATTTAGGAAAAGGTTTGACCCTATTTCCCTTTCACGGACCCCCAGGGACGCTTGGGGGAGGCGTCCACTCTACGATGAAGTCAGCCAGGATCTGACTCTTGATGGCGTGGCGAGGTCGGAAGTCTAGCTGGAACTCAGCGAGCTCCACGGCCCACTTGGCGATGTTGCCTGTGGCGTTAGAGTTGTGGAGGATGGCCCTTAATGGGAAGGAGGTCGCCACCACAACCCTGTGCGCTTGGAAATAATGGCGCAGCTTCCTGGATGCGACAAGCACAGCATAGAGGAGTTTGTGCGTCTCAAGGTACCTAGTTTTCGCCTCATGAAGGACCTCGCTGACGTAGTAGACCAGCCTTTGAATGGTTTGGACCCCTGCAGCCTGTCCCGAGTCCTCAGGTTCCTAGCTTTCTGGTGCTGGTCTTTCGACGACCAGCACCATGCTCACCGCTTCTGCGGCCACCGCGATGTATAAATACAGTGGTTCCTCTGGTTCTAGAGCTACCAATATTGGTAGGGACACCAGGTGCTGCTTCAACTCCTGGAAGGCTTGTTCCGCCTCTTCGATCCAAGAGAAGGGTCCAGACTTCCGTAGCAGCTTGAAGAAGGGGAGCGCTCTCTCAGCCAGCCTCGAAATGAAGCGACTAAGGGCGGCTAACGACCTCGTAAGCTTCTAGACGTCCTTGACTCAGGCCAGGGGCCTCATTGCCTCGATCGCTTTGATCTTCTCTGGGTTTGCTTCGATGCCTCGGTATGAAACCAGGAATCCCAGCAACTTCTCAACGGAGACACCAAAAATGCATTTGTCCGGGTTCAGCTTCGTGCGGGTTGCCCGTAGCTTGTCGAAGACCAGGGTTAAGTCTTCCACTAGGGTCATCCCTCTCTTAGTCTTGACCACGATGTCATCGACGTAGACTTCCATCTTGTCCCTAACCAGGTCCCCGAAAGTCTTACTCATCGCCCGCACAAATGTAGGCAAGGCATTTTTTAGACCGTATGGCATAACAACGTAGCAGTAAAGCCCGTCCACTGCTACAAAAGCAGTATGTTCCCTATCTTCCCTAGACATCTGGATTTGATGGAAACCAGAGTAGGTGTCTAAGAATGACAATAGGTCACACCCGGAGGTAGAATCCACGATTTGGTCTATTTGTGGCAGTGGATACGGGTCCTTGGGACAGGCCTTATTCAGGCTGGTGTAGTCGATGCACATCCAAAGCTTCCCACTCGCCTTGGGGGTGACGACTGGGTTGGCCAGCCATATTGGGTGATGAACATCCTCGATGAAGCCAGCGTCTAGCAGTTTCCGGACCTCCTTCTGGATGAAGTCCTGCCGTTCTACAGACTGCCTGCGAGGCTTCTGTCTCACCGGCTTGGTGTCAGGGTTGATCTTCAGATGGTGCTCGATCACCTCCCTGGGGATCCCAGGCATCTGCGACGGCTCCCATGTGAACACATCGATATTTGCCTGGAGGAAGGCGACGAGCGCGAGTTCCTATTTCTCGTCCAGATCACCCGCAATGCGAGTGGTCTGGGTGGAATCCGCAACGAGTCGGATGGCTTTGACAGGGACACCATCTACTCCAGATGGTTGTACTTTTGGCGCCTTGGGAAGCGCCTTGGTATCGGAGGTTGAGGGGTTCTTCCTTCAGTCGTCCGGGCGAGCGGTCTCTGTCGTCAGGGCGTGCAGCTTCTCTACGGCCACAAGTGCAGCGGCGCGGTCACCCCGCACCGTGAGGATCCCAGTCGGGGATGGCATCTTGAGGACCAAATACCCATAATGGGCAACGGCCATGAACCAGTACAGGGCCGGCCTGCCAATGATGGCGTTAAAGGGGAGGTTGACCTCCACGACGTCGAACACGACGTTTTCCATACGGAAGTTCTCCTCAGTCCCGAACGTAACCGGAAGTGCGATGCTCCCAAGGGGATACACCGGTTGTGGGCCCACTTAGGAGAATAGGCGTGAGGGTCCCAGATGGGACCCCGAGATTTACAGCTGCTTGAACGCAGCATAGCTGATGACGTTGAGGCCTGCCCCACCGTCAATCAACACATGGTGTAGCCGCATGTTGGCGATGGCAGGGGCGGTGATGAGTGGTAGTATGCCGGCCCCTGCCATGTTGTCGGGGCAGTTGGATGCCCCAAAGGAGATGGTGGTGCTTCTCCATTGTTGATGTGGGGCGGCCTTCGGGACCCCTGGAGTTGCTGACAGGACCTCACGGCACAGGGACTTGACGTTCCTGAAAGTTGCCTAGAGGGGGGTGAATAGGCAAGTTAAAACTTTTTCAACAAAAACTAGAAGCAAACTAGGTAAAACTGAATTGATCTCGAAATTCACCCAGTTAATTTTGGAAATGAGATGTTCTAAATGATCCACAGGGTTCAAAGTAGTAGATCTGAGAAGGGCACTTCTCAAAATTCACACACCAAAAAGATATAAACAAATCTTTCATGGAATGGTGAGAGAACGAAGAACACAAATAAGCACAATAAACAAGAACACAAGAGACACAAGATTTATCCCAAGGTTCGATCACACCACCAAGGTGCCCTACTTCCTCGTTGAGGCGCCCACAAAGAGCCGGGTCTCTTTCAACCCTAATCCTCCCTTTGCCGACCACAAAGGTCAAGCTCACACACTAATCTTTGCTCAAACGAGCGGGTAATACAAACTTTCTTGTGGTCTTCTACAAGATTTGGAGACTCACAAGAGACACCTAGTCGTCTAGGAGCTAGAAGCTCCAAGAGTAATGAATCCACAAAGAACTTGATGTAGTACCAAAGCTCTAATGAAGAAGAGCAAGAGAGATTTGGAGATGAAGCACAAAAACCGCAGCTCTCAAACTCACTCAAAGATTTCTCTCCAAAGATTTGAAATGGGAGAGGCAAGAGATGTGTGAGAGAGAGTGGGAGGTGTTCTTCAAGATAGAAATGGAGTTTGGGACGTGCTCTTCGCTGTGAGGAGAGAGGTAGGAGGGAGTATATATAGGTGGAGCTCAAAACTAGCCGTTGGGCAGATTTTTCTGCCTGAGACCGGTTGAACCGCCCCCTAGGGCGGTTGAACCGCCCCTGGCAGGCCTTGCAGCCTTCCTGCCAGTCTGACTGGCAGACTGACGCGCAGACTGACCTGTAGACTGGTCAAGTTGACCAAGACCGGTTGAACCGCCCCTAAGACCAGTTCAACCGCCTGGGGCAGGCTGACAATCAGTCTGCCAGTCAGACTGGAAGACTGCAGGTCAGACTACAAAAACAGGTCCTGACACCGGTTGAACTGCCCCTAGGGCCGGTTCAACCGCCTGGGAGTCAGACTGGCAGTCAGTCTGCCAGTCAGGAGGTCAGACTAGTCAGGTGACCCTGACACCGATTGAACCTCCCCTAGGACCGGTTCAACCGGTATTGACCAGTGAGGTCCAGGGAAAAAAACCTCGGCTGAACTTTTCTTGGACCCCGGTTGAACCTCTCTGGACCCCGGTTGAACTTGCCCTGGACCCCAGTTGAACCTGTCTGGACCCCAGTTGAAGTTGAAGTTCAGCTGGAGTTGAGAAAGTTCAACACAGCTGAAGTTCAGCTCAGCTATAGCTGAAAAAGCTCAACTCAGCTGAAGTTCAGCTCAGCTGAAAAGCTCAGCTGCAGCTGAAGAAGCTCAATTTAGCTGAAGTTCAGCTCAGCTGCAGCTGAAGAAGCTCAACTCAGCTGAAGTTTAGCTCAGCTGCAGCTGAAGAAGCTCAACTCAGCTGAAGTTCAGCTCAGCTGAAAAGCTCAGCTGCAGTTGAAGAAGTTCAGTTGGGTTTCAACAAGAACACTCTAGGTTTCTCAAACCTAACCATGGTCTACCATAGAATGTTAAAGAGATTTTTGTTTTTCAAAAATAGCTTTTGAATATAGAGGCTTAAGCTTTGGCAAACACCAACCTTCTTTTTGGATCCCCTTTATAGTACTACGATTCCTATACTCAAGTTAAACAAAATATAATTAAGTAAACTCCTTGAGTAATTGGTGTCTCATGTGTGATTTCTCCATGGCGTTGCTTCATAAGGATCACAAACATCTTTGTATCACCTTTTGAAGCAAACACAAATCAAACCCTGTGACTTGTACCATATCACCATATATGAGTTCAAATCATGGGTTCAAGTCACCTTGCTGATGCATCAACATGTTATAACTCTTCATAGCTGATTAGTTCATCGACTTAGTGCAAGTACTCTCTTCTTCACCTTAGCCATGGTACCTCGGTCCACAAGCCGTCGCTTGGCCTTCACCTTCGCTTAGTTCCTCGAAGCCCTTTCCTTGCTATCTTCACCCTATCAAGCCATTCTTGAGTCACATCATATTGAACATCCATTGAGAGAATCATTTCTTCAATATTGTGAACCTTGCTTGAATGTCTTCTAGATATAACTGTTAAGATTAATCAAACTCTAATTTGATTCTCATAGAAGCATATATGGACTGATAGTAATATGGTCAAGCCAATTCACGATTCCTCATATCTTATTCACTTTGGCTTGACCAATCCTCTTAATCACTTCATCCTCTATTCTGATCATATGTATGTAGTGATTTCTCAGGTCTTGTCCATATATTCAAACCAATATAGAGATCACATTATATCCATTTGTATTGTCTCATTGGTTATTTAACCTCGTGTTGAACCTTTGTTCACTGATCATTATACACTACTCAAGTATGTTCATCATACTGAATTTCCTATTCAACACTTAGCAAACTCGTTAGACCTTTAAATGTGTTGTTATCCAAATCACCAAAACTCACAAAAGGGATGAGTGCACTTTCAATCTCCCCCTTTTTGGTGATTGATGACAACACATTTAAAGCTTACATAAGATTTGATAAATAAGATTTTGAATCCTATGATATAGTTTCCTCCCCCTAAATATGTGCATTTCAGAAAATACCAGTTTTGTACTCAAATGCCAAAAGCACATATTTGGGTCAAAGTATAGACAACTTATATCATACTATTCATGGGGTGCAGTGTGTCATAAAATAAACGTGATGCTCATGACATAGTATGCACTCATATCAATTTTCTACATCTTATGTTTTTCTTGTGACTTCCCCTTTTGTTAATTATTTCTCCCCTTTTTAAAGTCTTTTAACACTTAGTTACATAAGACTAAAGGTAAGCTTTAATGCAAAATTTCTCCCCCTTTGTCATAAATCTCCAAAAAGGATACAAAGAATACAAATGGTAGAAATTATGATTAAGCGAGATGTGAACACACTATCATGAAAATGATCCTTAGATGGCACAAAGGTAATGGAGAAGTGTCATAAGTGATATACCTTTGTGTTTTACCTTTTCAAAGGGGTGTTCCACACTTGTGTTGTATTTAGAGTTTATTTTGCAATCTCTTGTTGGCATAATTGTGACATAGGTCCAAGATATCAACTGAATATTGTCATACTAATTGAAAGATAAATCTTGATACCTGGAGTCTAGATGTCACCTAGCATTTCCTTACCATAACAAGAGGCAGCATGAAAATTGCACAAGTATGGATTATACAACTAGTGATCATGTTCGAAAAATATCAATTGAAAACCACCAATTGATACAATTTGATAGATAATCAGATCACTAATTGCATATTACACTAAGTTCTCCTCAAGTTTTAGTGCACACATGTATATGAATTCAATTGATACCTGTTGAGAGTACTTATTTGCAACTTAAAGTACCATTGGCATACAAGGAGTATCAATTGAACATAATCATGCAACATAAGGAACATGTGCACTATTTAATCAATTAAGTTCTAAACAGGAGAATTTATAAGCCATGTTACTTTAGTCATTTGCAATCCAAAAGGATGTGATACACATTTACCAATTTTAGATGACGTTGGAGTAGCATATACAAGAGAAACTCATTCTCTTATGAAATGTATAGAAGATACATTTATTGGAGCAAAGAATCTTTGATACCCATCAAATTTTGCAGTGGAAGCGATTGTCTTTGCTTGAAGATTCCTTTCTAATTTGAGACTACACACATAGTAGACTTGAAAATGAAGTTAGTCTCAAAGATTCAAATTATAGACCATTCTCCCCCTAAATGTATGCATACAAGTGATGAATACTTGTTTAGCTTATGCACTTGGACTTGTGAGGCCCGGGGATTAAGTTCTACAATTTGAACCTTGGTACAAATAAAGTATGAAAATATGAAATTGCGCCAATTGAAGGAATTACTCATAATCAAAAGGTATACTAATAGACATGATATGCAATATTTTAAGCCAAGATTCTTGAGAAGTTAGCATGTTTGACTCATACCTCACTAAGATGACTTAAGACTAACTTATGACATCAGCACAAGCAGTATTAATCAAATATCTAGAGATTCTTTAATTGTCACCACAAGTGCAACCTTATGGTGTGACTTAAGATATTGCATATACATTCACACACTAGCATGTAAGAGACTAGATGTACAAGGGTAAAACAATAGTTCATGGAATGACACACCTTTGTTTTATGCCACATGTTCTCCATCATGATCATCAATTTTCAACTTAGTGTTTTGACAGGATTGACATTATTTTTGCACAAAGCAAGATGATTTTCATTCATGCCCATCAGTCTTCATTACGACATGTATTGAGTAAATTTAGCATGCCAAAGAGAAACATATCCTCTTCAAAAAAATCAATAGAAACCCATTCTTTTCAAAGAACTACACAAGTTCACTAAAAGAAAATGTTAGTATTTAAGGACACAGGATATAGAATGAGCTCCCCCTAAATGTGTGCATCAAGTACTCGAATTACTTGTAACATGCACTTGATTCAATTAAGATTCTTAGAGGGGTTCATCATATATCTTGGCCAGGGCATAATAAATTTGCAACAATTGAAATCATGCTAGAGAACACATATCGTTCCCCAAAAGAACTAATCCATGGGGTGACATATGGTAATTATTTGATCATTTCCTTGGAACCACTCATCCTCATTTGATGTTCTTCTTTCACCAAGGTGTGAGACTACACAACATGAACTTGAAAGAAATCATTAGTCTCACAAGATATAGGCTAAACTCTCCCTCAATTTGTTCATGCAAGAGTACACAAAGTACACTTATGCACATCAACAATACGAGGTTAAAGGAGATGTTTGCACTATATCTTGGTTTAACATAACATGCTTTACATAGATGATGAAAATTAAACTAATTGAAAGTTTAAGAACTAAAAGTATATCAATTGAAATTCTGAAGGGTAAAGCATGCTAATATGAACCTCAAACCTCATAATGAAGGATATCATATAAATATGTCACTACATCTTCATTATTTGGTTGACAAAAAGTGTAACTCCCTTCTTGAATCACTATGATTTCTTTTCTCTTTATGATTTCATCCAACCAGGCGATCTTGAACTTCATTCATCTTGGCTTGGTTCAATCATACTTGATATGAGACCCATTGAAACAATCAAGACTCTTATATCCGTAGATTTCGAATCCATCTTGAAAGCACTTGGAAAGACCTTATTGAAACACTTAGAAAAGAGAGCATTAGAAACACAAGGGAGGGTTTCACAAATGATAATCCTTATATGTGGATGGAGAATGAATCATCATTCTTGAAACCCCAAAAGGATAGATTAAATTCCTTTAAATTATTGCACACATATAGTTGATGTCAAAGTTATATGCACTATTGAACATTTTATATTGCAAGGAAATTAACCTATACTATGGTACATCCCACTAAGGATAGAATACTAAAACAACTAAAGGAGAGGAAGTTTTCATACCTTGGCCTCTGATCAACTTCTTCTTACTTTAGTTGAATAGTATCCTTTAAGCTTGTGATTTATCCAATTTAAAACAAGTACCATCTCTTAACATAGATTTTCTATGGATAAACTCAACACAAGAGATGAC
This sequence comes from Zea luxurians, assembly GCA_029449295.1. Lineage (NCBI taxonomy): Eukaryota > Viridiplantae > Streptophyta > Magnoliopsida > Poales > Poaceae > Zea > Zea luxurians. The sequence continues at coordinate 5,899,755 of JAOPSE010000119.1, forward strand.
ATTAGTAGCACAAGCACTAGTTTCTTATTTAGCAACCCTTTATATGTGGAAGGCAAGCAAGTTGCTAAAATAGAGAAACCTCATAATATAGAAGAATCAAATCCAAATTAACTAGAAAGAGTACATCACATAGTTTTAGATTGTTGACCATATGATAAAATTCATTTTTCTTCCAATTGGACTTTTACTTCATAATCAACAATTGATGTATACCCTCAAGTGCTCCCTCTTCCTTAGTGGCTACACAAGTCATAAAGGAGGTAAGAATTGAAAATAATATGCACTTGAGATTCAATTGTTACCACCCTTGCTACTATCTCCAAATATGATTTATACATCCATTATCGAACACCCAGCTTGATCCATTTAAGGAGTGATCATCAATGTGTTGCCTTCTTGATGATAAACCTAGCTTGACCTTGGGTGCACCTAGCTTATCAAGGTTAGTCGCACAAACATTCATATCATAAAGACAAGTTATGCATGGAATTTACAACTTAGTGATCCAATTGAATGTGAAGCATATGGATACCGATTGAAATAGATTTCTAAGATATCAAAATATAGGTTTACAAGATTTAGAGAGTATGGATCACTAATTGTACCTTTTACAGTTTAAAAATCATATCCATGTTAGTGCATATGTATGTCATAAATATCAACAAAAAGGATTCTTATGCACTTTTAGATTTAATGATAAGGGAATTTTAAACTGCCTCAAGAGTAGCTATTTAGAAAACAAAGATTACAATCCATATGAAAGAGATACAAATTTACCATTTTAGATTGTCTTAGTATAACTTACTCAAGGGAAACTTATTTTCTACGACACAAGATATATAATGTTCTCCCACTAGATATGTGCATCAAGTATTTGAATGACTTGCCACATGCACTTTCAATTCAGTTAAGAGTCTCATGAGGAGTACAATACATATCATGGTCAAGGCATGAAAAATTTGCAATGAATTGACTTATCCTTAAGAATACTTACCACCAAGTAGAGCGTACCATTTGTTGTACCAATTTGAAAGATCTTACTATCGGTGGTGGTGTCATCGTAGTATTCTTCTTTTCATCATTTGTGGAGACTTCCTTCTTTAGCTTGTTATCTTTTTTCCTTTTAATACTAGTTAAAAAACTTTTAAAAGAGATATTAGTAGTACAAGGAAGTATTTAATGAATGGTGATCTTTAGATATGAATTGCAAACAAATCATCATTTATGAGGCATAAAGGCATAAATTAAATTCCTTTTAAGTTAATGCATATGGAGGAGTGAATTAACAATATGCACTAATTTACAAATTTAAGCCAAAAGGAATTTAACCTTCATATTGACATTTCTTTCCATAGAATATATTATTAGCAATTGAAAGAATGTCACTTGAAAGGAACTACCATTGATCAACAACCAATTGAAGCAATTAGTTCAATACCTTTGCCTTGAGCATTCCTAATCTTTCTTTTAGGTGAAGATTAACCTTTAATGCTTGTGATTTTACCAATTGAAAGAGCACAATCTCTACTTATGAATTTCCATGAAATATCTTAAAAGAGATTGAATTTGAAACACAAGCAATAGTTTCCTATTTAGAAACCTCTAGTATATGAATGACAAGGTCACTAAAATAAGGAAACCTCATGATATGAACTAAATTACCCTTACAAGCATCATGTGTAACATCAATTGAAAAAAGATGAAACTAGCATGATTATTAAAATAAGTTTACAGGGCAAGTTTAATTCACAGCATGGTGAGTGATTAATGTAGAAGACTCAAAACCAATTTAAACAAGAATGAATACATCACATAGTATTGGTTCGATCTTCTTTGAATGTTTAATGACACACTCCATTTGGAAAACACATTCTCATGTTGTGAGACTACATAAACACTTAGATAGAAACATTAGTCTCACAACTCTAGTCATATAGAGAATTCCCCATTTGGTAAGTGCTATAAGAATTTGAATTTCTTACTTAGCACTCTATTCATTTAAGAACATGGGATAATACTCTTTATGTCTAGGTCATGGCAATAATACGATAATAAATTGGAAATATGCCACAAGATACATACAACTAATTTAAATCATGTAGATTGTCACAATATAAAAATATAAACTTGCAATCTACCATATGATTGGAACTTTTCGAAGACAAGGTAAAATATTTTAAGTTCATTCTCAAGTGCTTCATTTTTCCTATGTGGCTACAAAAGACACAAAGGAATATAATAATTAAAAATAATGTGCACTTAAGATTTAATTGTTACCATCCTTTGGATATCACTTGGTTGTAGGTCTTTTGCTTGATTCCCATAAAGGTTAATCCTTATTCCCTACAACACAAGTTCTTGCTAGAGATGAATATGAAGTTAGTGATATAACAACTCAATTCATCTTTGGGCCAATCTTAAAAGAATAGTCAATGTAAGATTGATAGCTTGAGATAAGGATTGAGTTAAACTGCTCAAGCACCCCAAAGCTTCATATCATCTCTAGGTACCTGCAAAAACTTATTAAGTATATTTTGGTACCCATCTCATGATGGGTCCATCAAGGTTAGCCAATAAGGACTTAGGCACCCAAATAGCCTTGGTCCTAGAATGTGGTGAACTCATCACCTTTCTAGCACAAGAGTCAAATTTGGGTCTCCTAAGCATATTTGAATGTATTACCAAGTTAGGCTTAGGATTTTTACCCTTTGGACAAACCTTGAATAGATGACCCTTTTCACGACAATTGTAACAAATGCGGTTCTTGTCCTTGCAATGCATTTGCCCTTTGCTTTCATCCTTTTTGATGGTCATCTTTCTTGATCGTGCAAGGTTTTGGTTCTTCATGTGGGGGCATGAATCAATTTCATGGCCCTTCTCCTTGCATCCATAGCACCTTCTATCGCTTCTCTTTGATCTTTCTTTGTTGAAGCACATAGGTACATTGTTAGAGCAAATAGTATGAGCATTAATTTTCTCACCTTGAATTTTGCTCATGCGCTTCTTGGAAAGCTTGATATTCTTTTGAAGGGGTTTTGTGCATGTTACGGTTGTCCCCTTCTCAAGCTTTTTCACCATATTATCACGGTTATCTTGAGAAGGTTGAACATGACACTTTCCCTTCAATTGAGTCAAGCTCCCTTTTAGCCTCTCATTTTCTTCCTTGAGCTCATTGTTTTCTTTTGCATAGGAAACATTACTTGTTCCTGAAAATTCTTGCTCAATGGAAGATTGGCTTTCTTGAGAGCAACATTTGTTAGCACATGATAATAAAGTTTCTATTTGAGTACATGTGCATATGTGAGGTTGATATGATTTCAAATTAGTTAACACAACCTCATGAGCCATTTCTAACATGATATGTGAATCCATAAATTTATTATGAGAGCACACAAGCATATCATGTTTTTCTTGCAAAGCTAGATTTTCAATATTTAGCTTTTCTATTGTGTTCTTGAGCATAGCATTTTTATTTTCCAATTGAGCAATATATGATGAATGATTAACAACTTTAATTTGCTCAATTGAAATGTGTTCATACCTTTGGACCAAATCATTATGAGAGCACTTTAGCTTCTCATGCTCTTTGGTCAACTTCTCTAAGTCTTCGATTTTTCTGATGAGGAAGTCTTCTTGCTTATGAAGCATTTCTTTTTGTTCTTTCGCTCTTTCCATGAGTTTGAGAAGGCTCATCCGATTTTTCTTGCTTAGTTGAGCGAAGAATTGTTGGAGATCATCCTCATCTTCACTATCACTTTCATGCTCCTCATCCTCACTTTCGCTTTCACTGTCACTCCCATTAGCGACAAAGCACATATGAGAAGTGGATTTGAAAGACGAACCTTGTGAAGAGGTGGATTCGTTGTTTGGTCTCCATCGATCATTTTCTTCTTCTTCAATCTTGTTCTTCGCCTCATCTTCCTTCATTTTGAGGAACATCCTTTCGGCGATTCTCATGGCAAGATCTATTGCCCTAGGATCAACATCTGCACCAAAAGATAAAGTCGAGGCAACCTCAACTTTTTCAAGCTTAGTACCACTTTTGTTTCTTAGTCCTCCCCGACATGATCTTTTCCTCACACGGTTAAGCGTTAGAACGAGGATTAGGCTCCGATACCAATTGAAAGTTGCCTAGAGGGGGGTGAATAGGCAAGTTAAAACTTTTTCAACAAAAACTAGAAGCAAACTAGGTAAAACTGAATTGATCTCGAAATTCATCCAGTTAACTTTGGAAATGAGATGTTCTAAATGATCCACAGGGTTCAAAGTAGTAGATATGAGAAGGGCACTTCTCAAAATTCACACACCAAAAAGATATAAACAAATCTTTCATGGAATGGTGAGAGAACAAACAAATAAGCACAATAAACAAGAACACAAGAGACACAAGATTTATCCCAAGGTTCGGTCACACCACCAAGGTGCCCTACTTCCTCGTTGAGGCGCCCACAAAGAGCCGGGTCTCTTTCAACCCTAATCCTCCCTTTGCCGACCACAAAGGTCAAGCTCACACACTAATCTTTGCTCAAATGAGCGGGTAATACAAACTTTCTTGTGGTCTTCCACAAGATTTGGAGACTCACAAGAGACACCTAGTCGTCTAGGAGCTAGAAGCTCCAAGAGTAATGAATCCACAAAGAACTTGATGTAGTACCAAAGCTCGAATGAAGAAGAGCAAGAGAGATTTGGAGATGAAGCACAAAAACCGCAACTCTCAAACTCACTCAAAGATTTCTCTCCAAAGATTTGAAATGGGAGAGGCAAGAGATGTGTGAGAGAGAGTGGGAGGTGTTCTTCAAGATACAAATGGAGTTTGGGACGTGCTCTTCGCTGTGGGGAGAGAGGTAGGAGGGAGTATATATAGGTGGAGCTCAAAACTAGCCGTTGGGCAGATTTTTCTGCCTGAGACCGGTTGAACCGCCCCCTAGGGCGGTTGAACCGCCCCTGGCAGGCCTTGCAGCCTGCCTGCCAGTCTGACTGGCAGACTGACGCGCAGACTGACCTGTAGACTGGTCAAGTTGACCAAGACCGGTTGAACCGCCCCTAAGACCAGTTCAACCGCCTGGGGCAGGCTAACAGTCAGTCTGCTAGTCAGACTGGCAGACTGCAGGTCAGACTGCAAAAACAGGTCCTGACACCGGTTGAACTGCCCCTAGGGCCGGTTCAACCGCCTTGGGGTCAGACTGGCAGTCAGTCTGCCAGTCAGGAGGTCAGACCGGTCAGGTGACCCTGACACCGGTTGAACCTCCCCTAGGATCGGTTCAACCGGTATTGACAAGTGAGGTCCGGGGAAAAAAACCCCGGCTGAACTTTTCTTGGACCCCGGTTGAACCTCTCTGGACCCCGGTTGAACTTGCCCTGGACCCCGGTTGAACCTGCCTGGACCCCAGTTGAAGTTGAAGTTCAGCTGGAGTTGAGAAAGTTCAACACAGCTGAAGTTCAGCTCACCTGCAGCTGAAAAAGCTCAACTCAGCTGAAGTTCAGCTTAGCTGAAAAGCTTAGCTGCAGCTGAAGAAGCTCAACTTAGCTGAAGTTCAGCTCAGCTGCAGCTAAAGAAGCTCAACACAGCTGAAGTTTAGCTCAGCTGCAGCTGAAGAAGCTCAACTCAGCTGAAGTTCAGCTCAGCTGAAAAGCTCAGCTGAAGTTGAAGAAGTTCAGCTGCGTTTCAACAAGAACACTCTAGGTTTCTCAAACCTAACCATGGTCTACCATAGAATGTTAAAGAGATTTTTGTTTTTCAAAAATAGCTTTTGAATATAGAGGCTTAAGCTTTGGCAAACACCAACCTTCTTTTTGGATCCCCTTTATAGTACGACGATTCCTATACTCAAGTTAAACAAAATATAATTAAGTAAACTCCTTGAGTAATTGGCGTCTCATGTGTGATTTCTCCATGGCGTTGCTTCATAAGGATCACAAACATCTTTGTATCACCTTTTGAAGCAAACACAAATCAAACCCTATGACTTGTACCATATCACCATATATGAGTTCAAATCATGGGTTCAAGTCACCTTGCTGATGCATCAACATGTTATAACTCTTCATAGATGATTAGTTCATCGACTTAGTGCAAGTACTCTCTTCTTCACCTTAGCCATGGTACCTCGGTCCACAAGCCGTCGCTTGGCCTTCACCTTCGCTTAGTTCCTCGAAGCCCTTTCCTTGCTATCTTCACCCTATCAAGCCATTCTTGAGTCACATCATATTGAACATCGAATGTCTTCTAGATATAACTGTTAAGATTAATCAAGCTCTAATTTGATTCTCATAGAAGCATATATGGACTGATAGTAATATGGTCAAGCCAATTCACGATTCCTCATATCTTATTCACTTTGGCTTGACCAATCCTCTTAATCACTTCATCCTCTATTCTGATCATATGTATGTAGTGATTTCTCAGGTCTTGTCCATATATTCAAACCAATATAGAGATCACATTATATCCATTTGTATTGTCTCATTGGTTATTTAACCTTGTGTTGAACCTTTGTTCACTGATCATTATACACTATTCAAGTATGTTCATCATACTGAATTTCCTATTCAACACTTAGCAAACTCGTTAGACCTTTAAATGTGTTGTTATCCAAATCACCAAAACTCACAAAAGGGATGAATGCACTTTCAGTTCCTACGGGAGGTGAGCTCCTAGCTCCCGCCATACATGATGTACAGCTTCTTGCAGCAGTCGCTGTCATCCCCGGAGTCGGAATCTCCAGTGAAGACGTCCTTGAGGTCCCCCTCAGTTGATTGATACCCGAGTTCTCGCTCTCCTGCGGCCACTTCGTCGTCGTCGACCCTTTCCTTACCAGGCTGACGACGGGGCGGGGAGCCGTCCTTGGACGACTACCCACGTCGCTCGTTGACGCATTTTGCGAGCTTGATGATCTCGCGGCATTCCGAAGTGCTGTGGCGAGCATTGGGATGCACTAGGCACGAGCCGTTGTTGCCTCCCTGTGGCCGAGGGTGCTTATTGCGCTCGCCCCGGCCCCCTGTCGCAGCTGCGACAATAGGGGCGGCTGACTGCGGTTTCTCATGGCTGCGGTTCTTCTTCTTCTTTTTGTCGTCCTGAACGACGACACCCGAGCCACCCGTTGGGATGGCCCCGGTCTGTGGCGCTGAGTGCCACGCACGGCCCTCAGCGGCCCTGGCGCACTTGTCGGCCAAAGCGAAGAGAGTGGAGACAGTTTCCACGTCGTGCGTGGCCAACTTCTCCAACATCTTTTCATCACGCACTCCCTGGCGGAAAGTTGTGATGATGGAAGCATCTGAGATACGAGGGATTGTCTCACGTACCTTGGTGAAGCGGGAAATGAACGCCCGGAGGGTCTCCCTGGGTTCCTGCCTCACTGCATGGAGGTGTGCCTCCACACCATGCTGCTGGTAAGCGCTGGCGAAGTTCACCACGAACTGTGCGCAGAGCTCTTCCTAGGAGCAGATGGGCCCTGGGGCTAGGTTCATGAGCTAAGTCCGGGCTGGCCCAGACAAAGCTACATGGAAGTAGGTCGCCATCATGGCGGTGTCTCCACCTGTTGCCGTAATGGCGGTGACGTAGACCTGCAGGAATTCCGACAGGTTTGTTGCATCGTCGTACTTCTCTGGCAGGTGTGGCCGGAACTTGGATGGCCACGTTGCCGCGCGGAGATGGTCCGCTAGGGCGGCACAGCCCACACCAGCCAACGGGACACCCGTCTGGGATCAGGCACCCCCTGGGGTCTGTGGTGTGACCGCAGCAAAGTCTTGTTCGAGGTTGCGACCCTCGGGGTTTTGGCGACGCTCACGCGCCCTCTCCAGTGAGATACGGGCATTCTCGCTCGCCTGCGGTTGAGCTTGCTCCGCAGGTCCTCTGGCCTTTCCAGAGAGGCTTGAGCATCTTCTACCGCATGCCTGCGGTTGAGCTCCGCTCGTAGGTCTCCGGTCGGTGCAGCCCTCACCGAGGGTGAACGCACCGAGGCCGATGCCCCGTGCTGGCGCCGGGATGGTCGAGGCCTGGACTTAGCCGGGCCAGAGTGCACCATGCCAAGGAGGCGATCTACGTCGTCGTGCCACTGCTTCATAGCCCCTGGTGAGGCCGTGGGGCTTGGTGGGTGACACAACAACTCCCTGGCTGCAGAAAGCGCCCCGGCGGGAGCAGCCCTCGATGGAGTTCGAGACGCCTGTGTAGGCGTGTGCTGCCGTGCGGAGCGCATAGCAGCTGCTCCAAGTGTCGGGCGACTGGAGCTCAACGACGCAGAAGATGCAGCCTCCTTCTCCATGAGGAAGTCCCTCGCGACCATGTCGCGGTGCACAACGATGTGAACCATGGCGCCGAGCAGGAAAACAAGCAAAAACCTAATATTGGCCCCCCTACCTGGCGCGCCAAATGTCGGAGAGGAAATCTCCGGTCGGGTGGCGGAGTGCATCCGCCCTAAATCCTAAGATGAGGAGGGGCCTAAGCGTTCTGCTTGTTGTGAGATTTGGGGATGAACACAAGAACACGCAAGAGTTTAGAGTGGTTCAGGCCGCCAGAGCGTAATACCCTACTCCACTGTGTGTTGTATTGCTCGTGAGCTTGAGTTGTCTTTTTGAATGACCTGGGTCTGCCCGAGTCCCCTCGCATGCCTCCCCTTTTATAGCTCAAGGGGGGCACGTACAAGAATGTTGAGCCCCGATATTTGGGCCCAGGAACATAACAGGTGTAGTACTTGGAGCCATTAATCCAGTGCAATCTCCTCGTGCCCTGATATCTGCGATCTCCGTAGTATTGGCTTACAGCAGAAGTTTCTCTGGCAACATACAAGTCATGATGAACATGGCGCGCGCGGTGGTATGGGCGTACGCCCGCTGTCTAATTGGACAGGCACGCCGCCTGTAGGGTGGCCTGGTCGTCGCCTACCAACGGAGTGGACGGGGCACATTAAATGCCGAGGCGGCACATCACCTGTCAGAAGGGCAGACAGGCGGCGCGTCTTTTCTGCAATAAATGTAAAGATCGCGTGGCCCAGAAGCCTTACGTCAGGCTCTGCCCGCTGGCTTACGTCATGGGCACTAGGCTACGTGGCAGCATCGGGTCTCCGCTTGAGCGGGGAGCGGACGCGCTCTGGTCAAAGTCCTGACAAGCGTAAGCGCCGGACCCCTGTACATCCCTGACCTAGGTGAAAGTCGCCTAGAGGGGGGGTGAATAGGGCGAAACTGAAATTCTCAAAAATAATCACAACTACAAGCCGGGTTAGCGTTAGAAATATAATAGAGTCCGCGAGAGAGGGTGCAAAACAAATCGCAAGCAAATAATGAAGTGAGACACGCGGATTTGTTTTACCGAGGTTCGGTTCTCTCAAACCTACTCCCCGTTGAGGAGGCCACAAAGGCCGGGTCTCTTTCAACCCTTACCCTCTCTCAAACGGTCCCACGGACCGAGTGAGCTTTCTCTTCTCAATCACTTGGAACACAAAGTTTCCGCAAGGATCACCACACGATTGGTGTCTCTTGCCTCAATTACAAGTGAGTGTTTGATCACAAGAAAGAATCAAGAAAGAAGAAAGCAATCCAAGCGCAAGAGCTCGAAAGAACACAAGCAAATCACTCTCTCTAATCACTAGGGCGTTGTGTGGAATTTGGAGAGGATTTGATCTCTTTGGTGTGTCTAGAATTGAATGCTAGAGCTCTTGTAAGTAGTTGGGAAGTGGAAAAACTTGGATGTTATGAATGGAGGTGGTTGGGGTTGTATTTATAGCCACCAACCACTTCCTAGCCGTTACTCCATTCTGCTGAGCGCGGACGGTCCGCCCGCCAGGTCCGGACGGTCCGCCCCTGTAGATCAACGGCTGAAAATGCAACGGTCAGCAGTAACGGCTATATCAACGGCTATATTGCATTTAATGCATTGTCAGATGTCAGACAGACCAGTCGCGGACGGTCCGGTCGTGCACCCCGGACGGTCCGCGAGGCCGCTATAATTCATTCTTCCGAACCCGTCACCTTCGGGTTTTACGGATCCTTGCCTACCGGACGGTCCGCGCCTGAGGCCGGACGGTCCGAGCGAGGGTGAGACGGTCCGCGCTTATCCTTCGGACGGTCCATAGTGCAGACTCGGATTTTTGCATTGGTTCTGTCCGAGGGTCATCCTTGTGTCGCGGACGGTCCACCGCAAGGGCCCGGACGGTCCGCGCTTGGCCTGTTTTTCCAAAAAGCTTCTCCTGTCCGGAATAATCTACGGTATTCCGAACAGTCGATTTAGTATAGTTGTAGATGAACCTTTGACACCTGTAGAACATATAATCTAGAGCAAACTAGTTAGTCCAATTATTTGTGTTGGGCAATTCAACCACCAAAATCAATTAGGAAGTAGGTGTAAGCCTAATTCCCTTTCAATCTCCCCCTTTTTGGTGATTGATGCCAACACAAACCAAAGCAAATATAAAAGTGCATAATTGAACCAATTTGCATAATGTAAGTGCAAAGGTTGCTTGGAATTGAGCCAATAAATGTTACTTACTAGATGTGCATGGATTGTTTCTTTATTTTTAACATTTTGGACCACACTTGCACCACATGTTTTGTTTTTGCAAATTCTTTTTGTAAATCCATTTCAAAGTCCTTTTGCAATATAGTCAAAGGTAGATGAAATAAGATTTTTGCAAAGCATTTTCAAGTTTAAAATTTTCTCCCCTTGTTTCAAATGCTTTTCCTTTGACTAAACAAAACTCCCCCTCAAATAAATTCTCCTCTTAGTGTTCAAGAGGGTTTTGAGATATTAAGTTTTGAAGATACTACTTGCTCCCCCTTTAGAACACAAAGAGATACCAATTGAAATTTTCCAATTGAAAACCATTAATTTAAAAATTTTAGGGTGGTGGTGCGGTCCTTTTGCTTTGGCCAATACTTTCTCCCCCTTTGGCATGAATCGCCAAAAACGGATACTTGGAATGATATATAGGCCCTTAGAAGTACTTTCTCCCCCTTTGGTCATAAATAACACATATGAGTAAAGATTATACCAAAGATGGAGAGTGATGCGGAGAGACGGCGAAGGATGAGTAGTAGAGTGGAGTGGAAGCCTTTGTCTTCGCTGAAGACTCCAATTCCCTTTCAATATACCTATGACTTGGTTTGAAATACACTTGAAAACACATTAGTCATAGCATATATAAAAGAGACATGATCAAAGGTATATTTATGAGCTATGTGTGCAAGTTTAGCAAAAGAAGTTCCTAGAATCAAGAATATTGAGCTCATGCCTAAGTTTGGTAAAAGTTTGTTCATCAAGAGGCTTTGTAAAGATATCGGCTAATTGATCTTTAGTGTTAATGTATGAAATCTCGATATCCCCCTTTTGTTGGTGATCCCTAAGAAAATGATACCGAATGGCTATGTGTTTAGTGCGGCTATGCTCAACGGGATTATCCGCCATGCGGATTGCACTCTCATTATCACATAGAAGGGGAACTTTGGTTAGTTTGTAACCGTAGTCCCGCAGGGTTTGCCTCATCCAAAGCAATTGCGCGCAACAGTGGCCTACGGCAATATACTCGGCTTCGGCGGTAGAAAGAGCGACCGAATTTTGCTTCTTTGAAGCCCAAGACACCAAGGATCTTCCCAAGAACTGGCAAGTCCCCGATGTGCTCTTCCTATTAATCTTACACCCCGCCCAATCGGCATCCGAATAACCAATCAAATCAAATGTGGATCCCCGAGGGTACCAAAGCCCAAACTTAGGAGTATAAGCCAAGTATCTCAAGATTCGTTTTACGGCCGTAAGGTGTGATTCCTTAGGGTCGGCTTGGAATCTTGCACACATGCAAACGGAAAGCATAATGTCCGATCGAGATGCACATAAATAAAGCAATGAACCAATCATCGACCGGTATACCTTTTGATCCACGGACTTACCTCCCGTGTCGAGGTCGAGATGCCCATTGGTTCCCATGGGTGTCTTGATGGGCTTGGCATCCTTCATTCCAAACTTGCTTAGAATGTCTTGAGTATACTTCGTTTGGCTAATGAAGGTGCCCTCTTGGAGTTGCTTGACTTGGAATCCTAGAAAATACTTCAACTCCCCCATCATTGACATCTCGAATTTCTTTGTCATGATCCTACTAAATTCTTCACATGTAGATTCGTTAGTAGACCCAAATATGATATCATCAACGTAAATTTGGCATACGAACAAATCATTGTCAAGAGTTTTAGTGAATAAAGTAGGATTGGCTTTGCCGACTTTGAAGCCATTAGCAATAAGGAAATCTCTAAGGCATTCATACCATGCTCTTGGGGCTTGCTTGAGCCCATAAAGCGCCTTAGAGAGCCTATAAACATGGTTAGGGTACTCACTGTCTTCAAAGCCGGGAGGTTGCTCAACATAGACCTCCTCCTTGATCGGTCCATTGAGGAAGGCACTCTTCACGTCCATTTGATAAAGCTTGAAGCCATGGTAAGTAGCATAGGCTAATAATATGCGAATTGACTCAAGCCTAGCTACGGGTGCATAGGTTTCACCAAAATCCAAACCTTCGACTTGTGAATACCCCTTGGCCACGAGTCGAGCTTTGTTCCTAGTCACCACACCATGCTCATCTTGCTTGTTGCCGAAGACCCACTTGGTTCCTACAACATTTTGGTTAGGACGTGGAACTAAGTGCCATACCTCGTTCCTTGTGAAATTGTTGAGCTCCTCTTGCATCGCCATCACCCAATCCGAATCTTGTAGTGCTTCCTCTACCCTGTGTGGCTCAATAGAGGAAACAAAAGAGTAATGCTCACAAAAATGTGCAACACGAGATCGAGTGGTTACCCCCTTATAAATGTCGCCGAGGATGGTGTCGACGGGGTGATCTCGTTGTATTGCTTGGTGGACTCTTGGGTGTGGCGGCCTTGGTTGTTCATCCTCCTTGTCTTCATCATTTGCGTCTCCCCCTTGATTATTGCCGTCGTCTTGAGGTGGCTCATCATTGTCTTTTTCATCTTTATCAACTTGAGCTTCGTCCTCATTTTGGGTTGGTGGAGATGCTTGCGTGGAGGAGGATGGTTGATCTTGTGCATGTGGAGGCTCTTCGGATTCCTTAGGACACACATCCCCAATGGACATGTTCCTTAGCGCGATGCACGGAGCCTGTTCTTCACCTATCTCATCAAGATCAACTTGCTCTACTTGTGAGCCGTTAGTCTCATCAAACACAACGTCACAAGAAACTTCAACAAGTCCTGAGGACTTGTTAAAGACTCTATATGCCCTTGTGTTTGAGTCATATCCTAGTAAAAAGCCTTCTACAGTTTTAGGAGCAAATTTAGATTTTCTACCTCTCTTAACAAGAATAAAACATTTGCTACCAAAAACTCTAAAATATGAAATATTGGGCTTTTTACCGGTTAGGAGTTCATAGGATGTCTTCTTGAGGATCCGGTGTAGATATAACCGGTTGATGGCGTAGCAGGCGGTGTTGACCGCCTCGGCCCAAAACCGATCCGGTGTCTTGTACTCATCAAGCATGGTTCTTGCCATGTCCAATAGAGTTCGATTCTTCCTCTCCACTACACCATTTTGTTGTGGAGTGTAGGGCGAAGAGAACTCATGCTTGATGCCCTCCTCCTCAAGGAAGCCTTCTATTTGTGAATTTTTGAACTCCGTCCCGTTGTCGCTTCTAATTTTCTTGATCCTTAAGCCGAACTCATTTTGAGCCCGTCTCAAGAATCCCTTTAAGGTCTCTTGGGTATGAGATTTTTTCTGCAAAAAGAACACCCAAGTGAAGCGAGAATAATCATCCACGATAACTAGACAGTACTTACTCCCGCCGATGCTTATGTAAGCAATCGGGCCGAATAAATCCATGTGTAGGAGCTCCAGTGGCCTATCACTAGTCATGATGTTCTTGTGTGGATGATGAGTGCCAACTTGCTTCCCGGCTTGGCATGCGCTACAAATCCTGTCTTTCTCAAAATGAACATTGGTTAGTCCTAAAATGTGTTCCCCCTTTAGAAGCTTATGAAGATTCTTCATTCCAACATGGGCTAGTCGGCGGTGCCAAAGCCAACCCAAGTTAGTCTTAGCAACCAAGCAAGTGTCGAGTTCAGCTCTATCAAAATCTACCAAGTATAGCTGACCCTCTAACACTCCCTTAAATGCTATTGAATCATCACTTCTTCTAAAGACAGTAACACCTACATCAGTAAATAGACAGTTGTAGCCCATTTGACATAATTGGGATACGGAAAGCAAATTGTAATCTAAAGAATCTACAAGAAAAACATTGGAAATAGTATGGTCAGGTGATATAGCAATTTTACCCAATCCTTTGACCAAACCTTGATTTCCATCCCCGAATGTGATAGCTCGTTGGGGATCTTGGTTTTTCTCATATGAGGAGAACATCTTTTTCTCCCCTGTCATATGGTTTGTGCACCCGCTGTCGAGTATCCAACTTGAGCCCCCGGATGCATAAACCTACAAAACAATTTTAGTTCTTGACTTTAGGTACCCAAACGGTTTTGGGTCCTTTGGCATTAGAAACAAGAACTTTGGGTACCCAAACACAAGTCTTGGAGCCCTTGTGTTTGCCCCCAACAAACTTGGCAACTACCTTGCCGGATTTGTTAGTCAAAACATAAGATGCATCAAAAGTTTTAAATGAAATAGCATGATCATTTGATGCATTAGGAGTTTTCTTCTTAGGCAACTTAGCACGGGTTGGTTGCCTAGATCTAGATGTCTCACCCTTATACATAAAAGCATGATTAGAGCCAGAGTGAGACTTCCTAGAGTGAATTCTCCTAATTTTGCTCTCGGGATAACCGGCAGGGTACAAAATGTAACCCTCGTTATCCTGAGGCATGGGAGCCTTGCCCTTAACAAAGTTAGACAAATTTTTAGGAGGGGCATTAAGTTTGACATTGTCTCCCCTTTGGAAGCCAATGCCATCCTTGATGCCCGGGCGTCTCCCATTATAGAGCATACTTCTAGCAAATTTAAACTTTTCATTTTCCAAGTTATGCTCGGCAATTTTAGCATCTAGTTTTGCTATATGATCATTTTGTTGTTTAATTAAAGACATGTGATCATGAATAGCATTAACATCAATATCTCTACATCTAGTGCAAATAGAAGTGTGCTCAACAATAGATGTAGAGGGTTTGCAAGATTTCAATTCTACAACCTTAGCATGTAACAAATCATTTTTAGTTCTAAGGTCGGAAACAGTAGCTTTGCAAACATCAAAATCTTTAGCCTTAGCAATCAAATTTTCATTTTCTACTCTAAGGCTAGCAAGAGAATCATTCAATTCCTTAATCTTAGCAAGCAAATCATCATTATCATTTCTAAGATTGGGAATTGAGACATCACATACATGAGAATCAACCTTAGCGATTAATTTAGCATTTTCATTTCTAAGGTCGGCAATAGTGTCATGGCATGTGCTTAGCTCACTAGATAATTTCTCACATTTTTCTACCTCTAGAGCATAAGCATTCTTAACCTTAACATGTTTCTTGTTTTCTTTAATTAGAAAATCCTCTTGGGAATCCAAAAGGTCATCTTTTTCATGAATAGCACTAATCAATTCATTTAACTTTTCCTTTTGTTCCATGTTAAGGTTGGCAAAAAGGGTACGCAAGTTATCCTCCTCATCACTAACATTATCATCACTAGAAGACTCAAATTTAGTGGAGGATTTTGATTTAACCTTCTTCTTTTTGCCGTCCTTTGCCATGAGGCATTTGTGGCCGACGTTGGGGAAGAGGAGGCCCTTGGTGACGGCGATGTTGGCGGCGTCCTCGTCGGAGGAGGACTCGGTGGAGCTCTCGTCGGAGTCCCACTCGCGGCACACATGGGCATCGCCGTCTCTCTTCTTGTGGTACCTCTTCTTTTCTCTTCTCTTGCCCTTCTTGTCGTTGTCCCTGTCACTGTCACTTGATAATGGACATTTGGCGATAAAGTGACCGGGCTTACCACACTTGTAGCAAACCTTCTTGGAACGGGATTTGTAATCTTTCCCCTTCCGTTGCTTGAGGATTTGACGAAAGCTTTTGATGATTAAAGCCATCTCCTCATTGTCGAGCTTGGAGGCGTCAATTGGTTGTCTACTTGGTGTAGACTCCTCCTTCTTCTCCTCCGTCGCCTTAAATGCCACCGGTTGTGCTTCAGACGTGGAGGGATCATCAAGCTCGTTGATCTTCCTTGAGCCCTTGATCATACATTCAAAGCTCACAAAATTCCCGATAACTTCCTCGGGGGTCATTTGAGTATATCTTGGGTTGCCACGAATTAATTGAACTTGAGTGGGGTTAAGGAAAATGAGAGATCTTAGAATAACCTTAACCACCTCGTGGTCGTCCCACTTCTTGCTCCCAAGGTTGCGCACTTGGTTCACCAAGGTCTTGAGCCGGTTGTACATATCTTGAGGCTCCTCCCCTTGGCGAAGACGGAAGCGACCGAGCTCCCCCTCGATCGTTTCCCGCTTGGTGATCTTGGTGAGTTCATCACCCTCATGCGCGGTCTTGAGTAGGTCCCAAATCTCCTTCGCGCTCTTCAACCCTTGCACCTTGTTATATTCCTCCTTACTTAGAGAAGCAAGGAGTATGGTTGTAGCTTGAGAGTTGAAGTGCTCGATTTGGGCCACCTCGTCCTCATCATAGTCTTCATCCCCTACGGATGATACCTGTACACCATACTCAACAACATCCCATATACTTTTGTGGAGTGAGGTTAGATAAAATCGCATTAAATCACTCCACATAGCATAGTCTTCACCATCAAACGTTGGTGGTTTGCCTAATGGGACGGAAAGTAAAGGTGTATGTTTAGGAATGCGAGGGTAGCGTAGGGGGATCTTACTATACTTCTTACGCTCTTGGCGCTTAGAAGTGACGGACGCCGCGTCGGAGCCGGAGGTGGATGTCGATGAAGAATCGGTCTCGTAGTAGACCACCTTCCTCATCCTTTTCTTCTTGTCCCCACTTCGATGCGGCTTGTGGGAAGAGGATTTTTCCTTCTTCTCTTTGTGATGTGAAGAAGACATTTTCTCCTTCCCTTTGGAGGAGTCCTTCTTCTTCTCTTCGTGGTGTGAGGAAGATCTTTTCTCCTTCCGTTTGGAGGAGTCCTTCTTCTTCTCCTTCCTCTTGGTGCGGGACTCTTCTGATGAAGTGCTCCCTTGGCTCGTAGTGGACTTGTCGCCGGTCTCCATCTCCCTCTTGGTGTGATCTCCCGACATCACTTCGAGCGGTTAGGCTCTAATGAAGCACCGGGCTTTGATACCAATTGAAAGTCGCCTAGAGGGGGGGTGAATAGGGCGAAACTGAAATTCTCAAAAATATTCACAACTACAAGCCGGGTTAGCGTTAGAAATATAATAGAGTCCGCGAGAGAGGGTGCAAAACAAATCGCAAGCAAATAATGAAGTGAGACACGCGGATTTGTTTTACCGAGGTTCGGTTCTCTCAAACCTACTCCCCGTTGAGGAGGCCACAAAGGCCGGGTCTCTTTCAACCCTTACCCTCTCTCAAACGGTCCCACGGACCGAGTGAGCTTTCTCTCCTCAATCACTTGGAACACAAAGTTCCCGCAAGGATCACCACACGATTGGTGTCTCTTGCATCAATTACAAGTGAGTGTTTGATCACAAGAAAGAATCAAGAAAGAAGAAAGCAATCCAAGCGCAAGAGCTCGAAAGAACACAAGCAAATCACTCTCTCTAATCACTAGGGCGTTGTGTGGAATTTGGAGAGGATTTGATCTCTTTGGTGTGTCTAGAATTGAATGCTAGAGCTCTTGTAAGTAGTTGGGAAGTGGAAAAACTTGGATGTTATGAATGGAGGTGGTTGGGGTTGTATTTATAGCCACCAACCACTTCCTAGCCGTTACTCCATTCTGCTGAGCGCGGACGGTCCGCCCGCCAGGTCCGGACGGTCCGCCCCTGTAGATCAACGGCTGAAAATGCAACGGTCAGCAGTAACGGCTATTTCAACGACTATATTGCATTTAATGCATTGTCAGATGTCAGACAGACCCAGTCGCGGACGGTCCGGTCGTGCACCCCGGACGGTCCGCGAGGCCGCTATAATTCATTCTTCCGAACCCGTCACCTTCGGGTTTTACGGATCCTTGCCTACCGGATGGTCCGCGCCTGAGGCCGGACGGTCCGAGCGAGGGTGAGACGGTCCGCGCTTATCCTCCGGACGGTCCATAGTGCAGACTCGAATTTTTGCATTGGTTCTGTCCGAGGGTCATCCTTGTGTCGCGGACGGTCCGCCGCAAGGGCCCGGACGGTCCGCGTTTGGCCTGATTTTCCAAAAAGCTTCTCCTGTCCGGAATAATCTACGGTATTCCGGACAGTCGATTTAGTATAGTTGTAGATGAACCTTTGACACCTGTAGAACATATAATCTAGAGCAAACTAGTTAGTCCAATTATTTGTGTTGGGCAATTCAACCACCAAAATCAATTAGGAAGTAGGTGTAAGCCTAATTCCCTTTCACTAGGTCAGGGTATTCATTGTCCCGGGATCTTGCCGTGGGCAGCCCGGTCCTCACTTAGTGGGGTCCGGGTCCCATACGGGATATCGTGGAGGTCCTGGGTCATACCCGGGGGTCCGGGCTAGGTATGCTGGGTTCGGCACTTCCCATGGGGTCCGGATCCATTGGTAACATATTGTGGCATATGTTACTTTCTCTGGACACATGGCGGCCCCGGAGTCGTCCATATGGTGGGATCAGGCGCTGTTTATCACGCGTCTAGGGATAGACACGTGGGTACCGTGCCTTCATACTGTAGCATGGGGCACCCCTGTTCTAGGGTACCGACAAAAGGGGGGGAATCAACATTTTAAAGGTCAGTCCACTTTGCACCCTTAAACTATACCGGAATTCTGAATTTCGACAATAAATCAGATATTTTACGTCTCTATGTTGGCCTTTGGAGCGCGACAGGAATGCATGGGAGCCAGATATAACAAGGCATCCTGACCTGTCGGATCTAGAGATGGCAATGGGTACCCACGACCCGATACCCGATGGGTATTTACTCCATTAGGGTATGCATGTGGGCTAAATATTCTACCCGTGAGTCTGTTATTGGGCAAAAATCTTCACCCAATGGGTAAACAGGTATTAGAATGTTCCACCTTCACCCATACCCGTTAACCCACGGGTATAAACTACCCAATATAAACTTAGCCCAAGCATGATCTTGGACTTTAGTCATCCATCTTTTTTACTATTTAACAATCTTTTAGGCCATAATATCATAGAAGGCTTAACAACAATTTAATGACCATGTAATGGAACATGTAATGTACTATGTAGTAATGTCCTAGTGTTACTACTTTATCCAATTATCTTTGGTGTGTTGAATGAATGGTTAAATGATGCTAGAAATTTTACAATGGTATTTAGATGTATATACTTGACATTTGTATAATATAATATTTTGATAGATGTTTAATTTTTGTGGGTATGGGTGACCCGATGGGTGACCCATACCCACGTGGGTATGGGTATGGGGATAAATCCATACCCACCAGTGTATATGGGTGACCCGATGGAGTTATTTTTTTGTCGTGGGTATGGGTATGAGGTAGTAATACTCGGTGGGTATTTACCCATTGCCATCTCTAGTCGGATCATGTACCCGTCAACCGCGAGATATCTGTAGTGATTTTATTAATTTCAACAATTTACCGGTCTAGTTTTTGAAGATGCTAGTAACGAACAGTGTTCACGAGTGTATATACCTGTCTCATTCTCTATCTTATTCTTTATTTTTCAAACTCCGCTCGATAAACAGTCTATAATATAAAAACATTATGTTTCACGTCCGTTTAACATTAGAGACGAGTGTTGTTGCGTTGTGAGTTTTCATCCCCTTCATCTAATATTCGGGCCAGCAATATAATACTACAATAAGTTAATAATCATGTTCACGTGAATATTTGCAGAAAACATTTACTGAAACCTGTGAATTTGTTAATATTCATGTTCGCTTTGAATCCTCAACCAACTTTTTGTATGCTCATGTTTGGTTTGAAGTCAAAGTGGGATGAGACGAGGGTCACACTGTCCCTTCGATTTTTTTGCATCACGCCGCCACAAAAAACTACTTCGGGATTTACCTCGCCCCTACGTGTCTGTCATCCAAACACTATTAAAATTATGACCACCCTCTTTCATCCCTCTACGTACATCCAACCAAACACACTTTAATAGTCGGAGTCAGAGGGCCAGCAATATAAGTATATAACACTATAATAAAATTAATAATTATGGATGCTGTTCGGCCTGCGATTATTTTATATATAATAACATTGGATATTGTAGCCTGGTAACCAAAAATCATATAATGCATGTATGCATATGCATCGCAGGCTTCAGCCCGTCAGGGTCACCAGGAAAGGCTTCAGCCCCCGTCCATGGCCCATGACCGTGAGTGGACTAGTCTACTCCCCGATCGCCATCAGTGACACCTCGGCGCGGGCAGGCGGCCAATGAGCGGCGTCGACGTGGACCCGGGAACCCGATTGGCGTGCGGCCTGTGGTACTGCTCCGTTGACTGGCCGGACGAAGGAAAACTAGTGTTTGGGAATGATGAGAGTGATCTCTAGCAACTAGCAAGGAAAAAAAGTATATGTTCACCTTCTCTTTTGCACTTTAACCTAACTACTCTGATGGCTGATGGCATCGCTTGCAACCAAGAGGCCAGTACGACATGGCCCGTTCTCGAATATTTATTGTGTTAGGACTGATTTGATGCACAGGGATCACAAGGAAATTTATAGGAAGGAATTCTCTTACTATTCAAAATTAAATAGCAAGAGGATTCCTACCCATATATTCTCTCGTGATCTCTATTCATCAAATCAGTTCTGATAGTTTATTTTTAAACTAGAATATGATAAATAAATAAAAACGGAAGGAGTAGATACCACTGAACGCGTTGTTCTGGATCTCTCAACATTTTCAAACCGCATTCGACCATTACGTTTCTTTCAGATGGCCAGGCTTGTTCGCGTTCGCGCGTGCTTTCCATGAGAAATTGTGTCATCTCGGTGTAGTATCAGTTAGGAGTTAAAAGGTAGATCATGATATTTGAAATTATGTTTTATCGATACCAACAATCAAACACCTTTCAGCTTCCATTACCATCAATCGAGTAAATCAATTTCTAATCATTGCGTCACAGTAGGGATGATAACGAGGAAGTCTCCATCATGTTTTAGTTCCCTATCTCGATCCGCGCGATGAAAAAAAATTCCTGCAGGGATCTCCACGGACACTTGTGGGAGGACATTTTTTTTCTCCATCCCCGTTCTCCACAGGGATAAGTCCTCGTCGGATATCTCCTTTCCCGCTTAAATTATAATTATATTGTGCTTCATTGTTATTGACGTAAAACATTGTCACTTATACACATTGTTAGATATAAAAATCATTATATATACATCAAAATAAACACATTTGTACAACAAGTGATCTCTTGACAATATAATTATTTATTTTTAACATTAACTATTACGTGAAAACATCATCTTTTCGCTTTATTTATTCCTGTTGTTTTTATTCCTCCCTCTTTGTCTTCTTTTTTTCGTGACGACAAGCGGAGTCGATTTAATTGTGTTGTCATGTTTTCTTTTTCGTACAAGAGACCTCAGAGGTGACCAACGCTAGTGTCTGCCATAGTTGGAAGCTAAGAGAGCACAAACACATGCAACCCAGCAACAACACAACGTCACAGGAGATAAATACATGGTACAGCAGTAAACCAAATGGTAAGCTATAAAATGCAGATGTGTAGCTATAATAATGAAACCAAATGGTAAGAGTATTTCCAAGAGCTCCCGAGAATTCTCTCCTAAATCAAGTTTTTTTGGGGAAAAACACAAAATTGTGTCGTCTTCAATAGTTTCTCTAAAGTGTTCCTAACTTTTTCATAGCTCTTAAAACTCTCTTATTTATAGCTACAAATGAGAAGTTTTGGGAGCTCCCCAGAAACAATCTGTCGCTTTAAGGGATCTGTTGGAGAAAGGATTTAAATCTACTTCTACTATTTTTTAGACATCTCTTAAAATTGATTTTCATGAGTCATTTTCTGAGAAGCTCTTGAAGATGTTCATGTGCTCCGCATTGTCAAAGGAGCTATTTTCAATTATAAACCTTTTACAAGGACCGAATGGCAAAACTAACACGCGAAACGGAATGATAAGCCACGTGTGCCCCCAGGAACCTAAACATTCCTCTCAAGCCCAGATCGAAGAATTTTCAGCAGTAAACCCGGCTATAAATAAACAAGCAGAAGCAGTCCCCTTCCATTCGCAAGCATCACGCCTCTCTATTCTCCTAAAATCAACTAATAATCTCGCTTAATTTAACTAATCACCTCCCCTGATCTCGCGGGCTCGTATAAAATCGGCCCATCACGAACCCCTCGCATCGCCCTCGCGCACCCGACAGAGTCCGCGAAGCCCGCCCGCTCGCGCAAACGAGAGAGAGGCGAGATCCGGCTCCGGGCCGGCGGCGAGAGAGAGGGAGAGGGATCGGTGACGGACTAGCAGGGACCATCCTCCTCGTCCTTCTCCTTCGGCCGCTCGCTGCTCTCGCTGCGCAGGGACCCCGCCGCCATGCCGTCGGGCGAGGAGGCCGACCTCGAGGCGTTCCAGCGCCACGTGGCGTCGGCTCTCGCGGAGCTGCTGCCCGCGGCTGAGGCCGCGGCCGGTGGCGACGCCGCGGCGGAGGGGGCGGGCGAGGAGTTCCTCTCCGCCGCGTGGACCCGCCGCCTGCTCGAGGCGTTCGTGCTGTGCCAGGAGGAGTTCCGCGTCGTGGTCGCCCAGGCGCGGCGCCGCGCCGGGGCCCTGCCGCCCGCCGCCGAGAGGCTGGTCGCCGAGTTCCACGAGCGCGCCGTCAAGGTCCTCGACGTCTGCAACGCGGCGCGCGACGGCGTGGACCAGGTGCGCCGCTGGGAGCGTCTCGCCGACGTCGCCGCGTCCGCGCTGCGCGCGCCCGGGGAGGTCCACGAGGGCCAGCTCCGCCGCGCGCGCCGGGCGCTCACCGACCTCTCCGCGCTCCTCGTCGACGACGACGCCGCTGCCGCTGCCGCCGCGTCCGGCGCCGGCGGCGTCGCCTCCTTCCTCTCCTCCCACCGCAACCGCTCCTTCGGCCGCGCGCGCGCCTCCCCGTCGCGCACGGCCGGCGCCGGCACCCCCGCTTCCGCCTCCGCGTCCCACTTCCGCTCCCTCTCCTGGAGCGTGTCCCGCACCTGGTCCGCCTCGCGGCAGCTGCTGGCCATCGGGGCCGGCCTCGCGGCGCCGCGCGCCCACGAGGCGGGCCTCGCCGCCCCCGTCTACGCCATGGGCTGCGTGCTCCACCTCACCGCGTGGGCGCTCGTGGCCGCCGTCCCGTGCCCGGACCGCGGCAACGCGCTGCAGGCGCACCACCTGCCGGCCGCGCCGCCGCGCGCCGCGTTCCCGTGGGCGCCGCCCCTCCTCGCCTTACAAGAACGCCTCGCCGAGGAGGGCAAGCGCAAGGACAGGCGCCACTCGTGCGGCCTGCTCAAGGAGATCCACTCGCTCGAGAAGTCCACGCAGAAGCTCGCCGAGGCGATCGACGCGGCCCCCATCCCGCTCTTCGGCGACCGGGAGGCCGACGTGCGGGATGCTGCCGCGGAGCTTGCCTCCGTGTGTCAAGCCATGAGGGACGGCCTGGAGCCGCTGGAAAGGATGGTGCGCGAGGTGTTCCACCGCATCGTGCGCAGCCGCGTCGATGGCCTAGATTCATCCATGCACAATGCCGACTGACTCGTCGGTCCGAGTTCTGCCTTCAATTGCGCAATGCGGCCACCGTAGGTATCTTCTTGTAAAGAAGGGATTTGGATGTGGCCATCGCAATGTAAGATGGCTGCTTAGCTCCCATGTCTTTTGATGCTGCATTTTGTCATCACATTTTTGTGTTCTATAGTTCTGCAAATTCGTTCAGAAATGTGACATTTGATACAGTTGAGATGGAGACGATAATAGAATATACTCCAGGAGTTACGGAAATGACAAATGCGACATTTGTCCGTGATCACTTTGAGACATGTGATCTTCGGTATGCTCCAGGAGTTATGGAAATGTGTATGTGTGTGTGTGTGGGGTGGGGGGGTTGGATCGAGCTTGCTTGTGATTTGAATTACACGCTGTCACGCAATTTGAAAAAGGTTGCGGTGAGCGTACACTTGGAAAAATTATCTTTGATTGAATATGTCCTCAAGAATAAGCGGTGAACCAGCACAGCACCCGCCATTTCTCGCTGAACTTTTAAATGCAGATGCAGCCGTCATTTTCCTTTCTTTGGGCACTCCGATCACGTTCGCTAATCGTGGCGTTTTGTGGGCTGGTAATCTTGTTTCTGCTAAGATTTGACACATGTAGTTAGCAGAAACCTAGGAAATGCAGCCGGAATCCACCATCGTCATCATCTGCTGGAATCTCACATTTTTTTATGCTTTTATTTATTACTGTTTACCCGGCAGCAGCGTCGTGGGCCATGCATGCACAAGGATGGCATGGGAGAAGCTTCTGTTTCGTTTGGGCATCAGCCAATTCACCGCCCACCAGTCTGCGAACCTGTGACGGTCAGAGCAGAACGGCAGAGCTCTTGCAGCAGAACCGTCCTCGGTCAGAGCAGAACGGCAGAGCTCTGTTCAGCAGCGGTAGGCTCTCTCGCCCAGCTGGAGCTGGACCTGGTGCTGCAGCAACAGCAACATGCCGTCGCTCTCCCCGTCCCCGGACGGACCCGTCGGCAGGCCGGCTGCTACCGTCGGTCTGGTCCCTCGCGTCACGTTTCCGTCGGCGGCGACAGACAGGGCAGAGCAGGGGTCCCTCCGCCCGGCACAGCACAACTCACTCTCACAGCACCAGTCACCGGAGGTCGGCACGACGACCGGGTTCGGATGCGGAGTCTCCCGCCGTGACCCGGTGCTGAGAGGACCAACCGCCTCTGCTTTTTCAACAGTCAACTTCTCTTCTGGACAAGGGTTCAGACGTGCAGCCAACATCAGCACCAGACTCCAGGTCATTCTGGCCTCGGCTGCCACCGGAAAAGCGTCACGCACATACGGAGCACTGACGCGAGCGTAACTGACAAGGACTTGTTCGTGTTGTGCTCTTAATCCACGTGGATTAGGTAGAATTGTTCACTTATTTTAATTCCATGTAGATTAGAATGAATTGGAATATATTTTAATTGGATTAGGTAAGATTGGATTTAAAAATCCCTCAACACCACCCAATCCATGGGTTTAAAATCCTAAACAAATCAAAATCTTTCACATATTTATTTCCAATCCTATCCAATATGCCTGGTAGGAATAACCTTAGCAGAAGCAAGATCCGGCTATGGCAGGATGCCAGAACCAGATATTCCTGTAGCAGTCATTTCACCAAACAGAAACAACACCTTGGATTTACAGCAGCACAAAGACCAAGGTGACTAAAACCAAACATTAAGAAAGGGGGCTTATTTGGACATAAGCTCACTGAATGTCAGCACATCCTAAACCGAAGCGTTAGATACACCAGGCGACAAAGGATTATAAATTCACAGCAAAGGTGCACATCTACAGCACTATGAATGGAATGTCGAAAGAATCAACTATTTATACAGAATCGGATCTAGCAAGCTGGAAAAACCGTTGCTTCTAGGATCTTTACAGCGCTACTCTGCCTGTCGCGGTGTTGGATTCCGAGGGAGCCTTTATGCAAGCTTACTTTTCCTTGCCTGGTCAGTACTCAGTAGTGTGCGCTATCGGTTTGGTAGGTTTGGTATGCGGCAGTATTACAGAGACGAGCGGTGTTGTCGTCATCGGAACAGGTCAGGGAAGGACCACATGATGAACTTGGCGTAGATGTCGGTCTCAAGGAACTCTATGTGGGCTGCCCTGCCAATCATGGTGTTCAGGCTCCGTCCGTGGTTGGACTGGTCAAAATTCACATCGCAGCGCATGAACGTCCGGGTGTCAGATGAGGGCGCGCGGATCTGATCCAAGCAATTGTTGAGCATTTCTGTGAAGACTTGACCCTTCTTTGAGGTGTCCGATGATGCAGCTGGGCAGAGCTCCATTCTCGCTGAGTGATATGGTACATAGCCATCCTTGAAAGAAAGAAAAACATGTGCATTGCTCGCAAGTCATGACATGCTATAAGGACTAGGGGCCAAATCATTTAGTGCAGCAAAACAACACAAGTAAATTACTATTCGAGATGAGAAAAGGGAATAACCTGTGGTGATGATAACAGTATGATATTTTTGAAGTTCTCCAATGTTTTCAACTGTATGAATAAAAAGAGCAATAGTTAAATGTATATTCATCTTGATGTAAATAGAATATGGCAAAATCAGCAACGAGTTGAACGGTCTGAGTTACTCCAGAGAGACTTGGTACCTTGCAAAGCTTATAGAAGTATGTATTGTGGGGGTCTTGATCATCACTGAAAGTGAGTTGATGGATGCATTGAGCATTCTTGAGCTTTTTCAGCAGCCAGAGTCCAGAATTGAACAAAGAATTTGAACTGTACCAGTAACCCAAGTGAGGCCCTGATATTGACATGTAAGTGTAGAGGTTCTTCAAGTATGGCTGCAATGCAGGTTCTGTTAAGACGGGGAGAAAAATCAGCAAAATATCTATCAGATTCCTGAAAAAATTTGTTAGGAAAGTTGGAAGAGACCTGCCAGGGCACTTCTAATGATGATGTTCCCGATGGAATGGCCGACAAAACTTAACTTCAGCTCTTTGCAGCCTCCATATCTAGAAAGCTTATCCATTTTCTTCTTCAGGAAGGCAATTACCTCCCCGGCCAACCTGCTACCCATTTCTTTGAAGTCTCCAGATGTTTTATCTTCATTAGCCTCAGACATTAGGCAATCAGCTCCAGGGTCCAATAGAAGCCATTGGTTTCTAACAAGACGTAAATCCAAATGGTGGCCCTGTTTATTTAAATCAGAGTAAGGTTCAGATAAGTATTACTTTTAAATCAGGTAAAACATAAAAGAGACGAATGTAACTTGCCTGAAAACCATGCACAAAAATGACAGCTCGCAAGATGCGCCCACTTTTTTTACCAGCGCTACTTTTGGGTACCAGAGACTCTCCTTGTAGTTTAGGTAGCACAATAGTATCCTTTTGTTCAGAAGCATTCGAAGCCAAATCCTTGCTGGAACTATGCTGTGGAACAACCATGACATGTTGTTCTATAAGAACAACAGGAACATGTGAAGGATCAGCATA
Source organism: Zea luxurians (assembly GCA_029449295.1). Lineage (NCBI taxonomy): Eukaryota > Viridiplantae > Streptophyta > Magnoliopsida > Poales > Poaceae > Zea > Zea luxurians. The sequence goes on from JAOPSE010000119.1 coordinate 5,926,981, forward strand.
TATATGCATATCTTGAACAGATTGTGTATTGATCTGCAAAATGCTTCAAATCAGTAAATGTTTCAGAGGCAAGCTTTGCACTCAACTATGCTTACAGAACAGAGCAGTGTCAAACCTTCATTTGTGCTATGCTTTTCCGGTGTAGTTCAGCCCGTGAAGCAGAGTTCTGTGCAGGCTACACACATATAGTGATTGTTAAATAGAAATACGAGTGATAAAATTAGTTATGAATAGAACTTGGCGAGGGCAATTACATCGTCATGGAACTTCCTTGATCCAGAAACTCTAAGAAGTGAATGACGGTGAGATGATTCATCATTCATACTCCGCAAATAGCGATGAGGGATCTCAATTTTTGAGTGAACAGTCCATATTGACCATTCTGCCTTCCTGTCAATAGCCCAAGCATCGTGCAAGTACTCCAATATCTTTGTTTTATTTACCCTAAATAGATCAAGAGAACATTGTTGGACATAGCAAACATAGCATGTATGGTCACTGTAAGTACATGATAAAATCAATAGAACACTTGCCTATGAAATTTCAAAAATGCATTCCATAGAAGTGAAAGTTGTCCGCTCAGAGTTAGAAATAGTTCAAACAGCTCTTCCTGGGGAAGAGTATACAGCATAGAATCATCTGTACCATTAACCATATCGTTGTTTTTCTGCAAAAGCCAAACATAACAGAGTTTAAATCCACAATCGCCAATACATTCCAAGATGATCATAAGCATAAAATGAAGCATACCTCCAAGAAATCATGTAAAACTCCAGTCAACTGTCCCACACCCTTGCCAGTTGCAGGGAACACTTTACTAGAATTTGGTAATCCAGATTTTGATGGATTAAATGACTCATATCTACCAAGATTCAAGTCAGCAACATCTAATTCCTCTACTGTCTTACCAATAGCACCACTGATTTTCTTCAGTTCTTCCAGCAACAACTTTCTAGAAGTTAATAATGCCTTGACAATATGATATGATGTAGGACCTAAACCTTGGTCCGGTACCTGCAAATAAAATGTGCTTTACTCAAACGTTCAACAAAAGAGAATAAAAACATAACAATCAACCACTATATGATCTAATTATTGGGGAATCAATGTCCCTACATTCTAAACTCTAAGTCATTTTTTCTTTGTCTAAGTCAAACTTCTCTAACTTTAGCAGATTATCAGTTATTAAAAAAATGTTAAGAAATTATCTTGCTGGAGATGTTCGAGTGACTTATTTTTGGGTACAACTACGGAACTACCAGAAATTGGTGAGTGGTTGTAGCATAATCTAACTCTGCCCTGAGTTTGCTCTATTCTGTTGTGAACTTCACTATATCCTAGACTAGGGCCCTTTTTGGGACTCCTTCGCTTCATATTGTTCAACTTTGTTCCATGTTTTTTCGCCAAACAGGTGTAGCTTCACAATCACAAACTCCGCTCTAGGAAGAAAAAGTAGAGTTGTGAGAACACAGAGGTACTTACAAACTTTCCTTCTTTTTTTTTTTTTTTGAGCATCTCTAAATAGGTTCTAGATCTGAGCATTTGTGGGTCAAGAGTTTGGAATTTTTTTTGGTGGCGAGGGCTAAATTCCAGTGCCTGAATGAGCGAAGTTGGGCCTTTGTTTTTGGGCCAGGCACATGCCTAGTCAAGCCACCCGTTCTTTTTTAGTTGAAAAAAATTAAAAGAAATAGTAGTTTAATATGGGTTCAGATCTTGGCGTGCGTATCATTATCCAGGACTTTTACAGAAAGAACATCTCAACAGTACTGCCCAAATCAGGCCTCTACTTTTCTTTTTTATAGGTAGCTAGTAAGGCAGTAACCACTTACTTTCAGGTGTTGTTTGGTTTGGTCAACTTTTTTTCCGTTATCCGTTGACCCATTCACGAAGTAAATAGATTGCGTTGTTTCGTCTTCGGTTAGAACAGCTTATATTACATTGTCCATATTTTTTTATTATGGAATTTTTTAAAAACCCAAATAAATGAAACCAATTTCTAGTGGTATTGAAGGGATCGATATAGATTTTGATGGCATTAGAGAAATTTGTTTTAAATGGAATTAGTGGCGTTAGCTTCAAACTAACGGTGATGACATATTGGCATTCAAGACATTAAAATTTAAATTTGATGGTATTAAAATTTAAATTTGGCGTGCGGCCTGTGCTACTGCTCCGTTGACCGGCCGGACGAAGGAAAACTAGTTTGGGAATGATGAGAGTGATCTCTATCTAGCAAGGGAAAAAAAGGGTATTTGTTCACCTTATCTTTTGCACTTTAACCTGACTACTCTGATTGCTGATGACATCGATAAACCGGCAGTTTCGTGATTGGTTTTGTTTGCAACCAAATCCAATCCAACTGTAGATATAGATGATGTATGTGACACTTGCGCGGTACAGTTTTCTAAGCTATATTACTGCTGTCACATACTTACACGTATAGAAAAACCGGTACGTAGCAAACAAGAGGCCAGTACCACATGGGCGTCCATAGATAAATACTACATCATGCGTACTCGAATATTTATCGTTTTACGGTTTATTTTTGAATTAAAACACGACAAATCAAAAAAAGAACAGAGTGAGTAGATACATCGAACGTGTTGTTCTGGATATCTCGACATTTTCAAACCGCATTCGATCATTACGTTTCTTTCAGACGGTGAGGCTCTGTATGTTGTTCGCGCGTGTTTTCCATAAGAGATTGTGTCATCTCAGTGTAGTTATCGGTTAGCAGTTAAAAGGTAGATCGTGATATTTGAAATTATGTTTTATCGGTACCAACAATCAAACACCTTTCAGCTTCCATTACCATCAATCGAGTAAGTCAATTTCTAAGCATTAGGTCACAGTAGTAGGGATGATAACGATGAATTCCCCACCAGGTTTTAGCTCACTATCCCGATCCGCGGGATAAAAAAAAATTCCTGCAGGGATCTCCATGAGCACTTGTGAGGGATATTTTTTCTCCATCCCCGTTCTCCGCGAGGATAAATCCTCGTCGGATATCCCATTTCCCGCTTAAATTATAATTATATTGTACTTCATTGTTATTGGTGTAAAACATTGTCACTTATACATATTGTTAGATGTAAAAATTATTATGTATACATTAAAATGAACATATTTATACAACAGATGATCTCTTTACAATGTAATTATTTATTTTTATCATTAACTATTATGTGAAACATCATCTTTTCACTTTATTTATTCCTGTTGTTTTTATTCCTCCCTCTTTGTCTTCTTTTTTCGTGACGACAAGCGGGGGTCGATTTAATTGTGTTGTCGTGTTTTCTTTTTCCTACAAGAGCCCTCACTGGTGACGAACACTAGTGTCTGCCATAGTTGGAAGCTAAGAGAGCACAAACACATGCAGCCAGCAACAACACAACAGTCACAGGAGATAAATACATGGTACAGCAGTAAACCAAATGGTAAGCTATAAAATGGAGATGTACATCTATAATAGTAAAACCAAATGGTAAGCTACATGCCACAGCACTTCAGCAGTGCTGCGCATCGTCAAAGGAGCTATTTTCAATTAGAAACCTTTCACAAGGACCGAATGGCAAAACTAACACGCGAAACGTGAAGGATAAGCCACGTGTGCCCCCAGGAACGTAAACATTCCTCACAAGAATTTTCAGCAGTAAACCAGGCTATAAATAAACAAGCAGAAGCAGTCCCCTTCCATTCGCAAGCATCACGCCTCTCTATTCTCCTGAAATCAACTAATAATCTCGCTTAATTTAACTAATCACCTCCCCTGATCTCGCGGGCTCGTATAAAATCGGCCCATCACGAACGAACCCCTCGCATCGCCCTCGCGCACGCGACAGAGTCCGCGAAGCCCGCCCGCCCGCCCGCCCGCCCGCCCGCTCGCGCAAACGAGAGAGAGAGAGGCGAGATCCGGCTCCGGGCCGGCGGCGAGATAGAGAGAGAGAGAGGGATCGGTGACGGACTACCAGGGACCATCCTCCTCGTCCTTCTCCTTCGGCCGCTCGCTGCATAGGGACCCCGCCGCCATGCCGTCGGGCGAGGAGGCCGACCTCGAGGCGTTCCAGCGCCACGTGGCGTCGGCTCTCGCGGAGCTGCTGCCGGCGGCTGAGGCCGCGGCCGGTGGCGACGCCGCGGCGGAGGGGGCGGGCGAGGAGTTCCTCTCCGCCGCGTGGACCCGCCGCCTGCTCGAGGCGTTCGTGCTGTGCCAGGAGGAGTTCCGCGTCGTGGTCGCCCAGGCGCGGCGCCGCGCCGGGGCCCTGCCGCCCGCCGCCGAGAGGCTGGTCGCCGAGTTCCACGAGCGCGCCGTCAAGGTCCTCGACGTCTGCAACGCGGCGCGCGACGGCGTGGACCAGGTGCGCCGCTGGGAGCGTCTCGCCGACATCGCCGCGTCGGCGCTGCGCGCGCCCGGGGAGGTCCACGAGGGCCAGCTCCGCCGCGCGCGCCGGGCGCTCACCGACCTCTCCGCGCTCCTCGTCGACGACGACGCCGCTGCCGCTGCCGCCGCGTCCGGCGCCGGCGGCGTCGCCTCCTTCCTCTCCTCCCACCGCAACCGCTCCTTCGGCCGCGCGCGCGCCTCCCCGTCGCGCACGGCCGGCACCCCCGCCTCCGCCTCCGCGTCCCACTTCCGCTCCCTCTCCTGGAGCGTGTCCCGCACCTGGTCCGCCTCGCGGCAGCTGCTGGCCATCGGGGCCGGCCTCGCGGCGCCGCGCGCCCACGAGGCGGGCCTCGCCGCCCCCGTCTACGCCATGGGCTGCGTGCTCCACCTCACCGCGTGGGCGCTCGTGGCCGCCGTCCCGTGCCCGGACCGCGGCAACGCGCTGCAGGCGCACCACCTGCCGGCCGCGCCGCCGCGCGCCGCGTTCCCGTGGGCGCCGCCCCTCCTCGCCTTACAAGAACGCCTCGCCGAGGAGGGCAAGCGCAAGGACAGGCGCCACTCGTGCGGCCTGCTCAAGGAGATCCACTCGCTCGAGAAGTCCACGCAGAAGCTCGCCGAGGCGATCGACGCGGCCCCCATCCCGCTCTTCGGCGACCGGGAGGCCGACGTGCGGGATGCTGCCGCGGAGCTTGCCTCCGTGTGTCAAGCCATGAGGGACGGCCTGGAGCCGCTGGAAAGGATGGTGCGCGAGGTGTTCCACCGCATCGTGCGCAGCCGCGTCGATGGCCTAGATTCATCCATGCACAATGCCGACTGACTCGTCGGTCCGAGTTCTGCCTTCAATTGCGCAATGCGGCCACCGTAGGTATCTTCTTGTAAAGAAGGGATTTGGATGTGGCCATCGCAATGTAAGATGGCTGCTTAGCTCCCATGTCTTTTGATGCTGCATTTTGTCATCACATTTTTGTGTTCTATAGTTCTGCAAATTCGTTCAGAAATGTGACATTTGATACAGTTGAGATGGAGACGATAATAGAATATACTCCAGGAGTTACGGAAATGACAAATGCGACATTTGTCCGTGATCACTTTGAGACATGTGATCTTCGGTATGCTCCAGGAGTTATGGAAATGTGTATGTGTGTGTGTGTGGGGTGGGGGGGTTGGATCGAGCTTGCTTGTGATTTGAATTACACGCTGTCACGCAATTTGAAAAAGGTTGCGGTGAGCGTACACTTGGAAAAATTATCTTTGATTGAATATGTCCTCAAGAATAAGCGGTGAACCAGCACAGCACCCGCCATTTCTCGCTGAACTTTTAAATGCAGATGCAGCCGTCATTTTCCTTTCTTTGGGCACTCCGATCACGTTCGCTAATCGTGGCGTTTTGTGGGCTGGTAATCTTGTTTCTGCTAAGATTTGACACATGTAGTTAGCAGAAACCTAGGAAATGCAGCCGGAATCCACCATCGTCATCATCTGCTGGAATCTCACATTTTTTTATGCTTTTATTTATTACTGTTTACCCGGCAGCAGCGTCGTGGGCCATGCATGCACAAGGATGGCATGGGAGAAGCTTCTGTTTCGTTTGGGCATCAGCCAATTCACCGCCCACCAGTCTGCGAACCTGTGACGGTCAGAGCAGAACGGCAGAGCTCTTGCAGCAGAACCGTCCTCGGTCAGAGCAGAACGGCAGAGCTCTGTTCAGCAGCGGTAGGCTCTCTCGCCCAGCTGGAGCTGGACCTGGTGCTGCAGCAACAGCAACATGCCGTCGCTCTCCCCGTCCCCGGACGGACCCGTCGGCAGGCCGGCTGCTACCGTCGGTCTGGTCCCTCGCGTCACGTTTCCGTCGGCGGCGACAGACAGGGCAGAGCAGGGGTCCCTCCGCCCGGCACAGCACAACTCACTCTCACAGCACCAGTCACCGGAGGTCGGCACGACGACCGGGTTCGGATGCGGAGTCTCCCGCCGTGACCCGGTGCTGAGAGGACCAACCGCCTCTGCTTTTTCAACAGTCAACTTCTCTTCTGGACAAGGGTTCAGACGTGCAGCCAACATCAGCACCAGACTCCAGGTCATTCTGGCCTCGGCTGCCACCGGAAAAGCGTCACGCACATACGGAGCACTGACGCGAGCGTAACTGACAAGGACTTGTTCGTGTTGTGCTCTTAATCCACGTGGATTAGGTAGAATTGTTCACTTATTTTAATTCCATGTAGATTAGAATGAATTGGAATATATTTTAATTGGATTAGGTAAGATTGGATTTAAAAATCCCTCAACACCACCCAATCCATGGGTTTAAAATCCTAAACAAATCAAAATCTTTCACATATTTATTTCCAATCCTATCCAATATGCCTGGTAGGAATAACCTTAGCAGAAGCAAGATCCGGCTATGGCAGGATGCCAGAACCAGATATTCCTGTAGCAGTCATTTCACCAAACAGAAACAACACCTTGGATTTACAGCAGCACAAAGACCAAGGTGACTAAAACCAAACATTAAGAAAGGGGGCTTATTTGGACATAAGCTCACTGAATGTCAGCACATCCTAAACCGAAGCGTTAGATACACCAGGCGACAAAGGATTATAAATTCACAGCAAAGGTGCACATCTACAGCACTATGAATGGAATGTCGAAAGAATCAACTATTTATACAGAATCGGATCTAGCAAGCTGGAAAAACCGTTGCTTCTAGGATCTTTACAGCGCTACTCTGCCTGTCGCGGTGTTGGATTCCGAGGGAGCCTTTATGCAAGCTTACTTTTCCTTGCCTGGTCAGTACTCAGTAGTGTGCGCTATCGGTTTGGTAGGTTTGGTATGCGGCAGTATTACAGAGACGAGCGGTGTTGTCGTCATCGGAACAGGTCAGGGAAGGACCACATGATGAACTTGGCGTAGATGTCGGTCTCAAGGAACTCTATGTGGGCTGCCCTGCCAATCATGGTGTTCAGGCTCCGTCCGTGGTTGGACTGGTCAAAATTCACATCGCAGCGCATGAACGTCCGGGTGTCAGATGAGGGCGCGCGGATCTGATCCAAGCAATTGTTGAGCATTTCTGTGAAGACTTGACCCTTCTTTGAGGTGTCCGATGATGCAGCTGGGCAGAGCTCCATTCTCGCTGAGTGATATGGTACATAGCCATCCTTGAAAGAAAGAAAAACATGTGCATTGCTCGCAAGTCATGACATGCTATAAGGACTAGGGGCCAAATCATTTAGTGCAGCAAAACAACACAAGTAAATTACTATTCGAGATGAGAAAAGGGAATAACCTGTGGTGATGATAACAGTATGATATTTTTGAAGTTCTCCAATGTTTTCAACTGTATGAATAAAAAGAGCAATAGTTAAATGTATATTCATCTTGATGTAAATAGAATATGGCAAAATCAGCAACGAGTTGAACGGTCTGAGTTACTCCAGAGAGACTTGGTACCTTGCAAAGCTTATAGAAGTATGTATTGTGGGGGTCTTGATCATCACTGAAAGTGAGTTGATGGATGCATTGAGCATTCTTGAGCTTTTTCAGCAGCCAGAGTCCAGAATTGAACAAAGAATTTGAACTGTACCAGTAACCCAAGTGAGGCCCTGATATTGACATGTAAGTGTAGAGGTTCTTCAAGTATGGCTGCAATGCAGGTTCTGTTAAGACGGGGAGAAAAATCAGCAAAATATCTATCAGATTCCTGAAAAAATTTGTTAGGAAAGTTGGAAGAGACCTGCCAGGGCACTTCTAATGATGATGTTCCCGATGGAATGGCCGACAAAACTTAACTTCAGCTCTTTGCAGCCTCCATATCTAGAAAGCTTATCCATTTTCTTCTTCAGGAAGGCAATTACCTCCCCGGCCAACCTGCTACCCATTTCTTTGAAGTCTCCAGATGTTTTATCTTCATTAGCCTCAGACATTAGGCAATCAGCTCCAGGGTCCAATAGAAGCCATTGGTTTCTAACAAGACGTAAATCCAAATGGTGGCCCTGTTTATTTAAATCAGAGTAAGGTTCAGATAAGTATTACTTTTAAATCAGGTAAAACATAAAAGAGACGAATGTAACTTGCCTGAAAACCATGCACAAAAATGACAGCTCGCAAGATGCGCCCACTTTTTTTACCAGCGCTACTTTTGGGTACCAGAGACTCTCCTTGTAGTTTAGGTAGCACAATAGTATCCTTTTGTTCAGAAGCATTCGAAGCCAAATCCTTGCTGGAACTATGCTGTGGAACAACCATGACATGTTGTTCTATAAGAACAACAGGAACATGTGAAGGATCAGCATATATATGCATATCTTGAACAGATTGTGTATTGATCTGCAAAATGCTTCAAATCAGTAAATGTTTCAGAGGCAAGCTTTGCACTCAACTATGCTTACAGAACAGAGCAGTGTCAAACCTTCATTTGTGCTATGCTTTTCCGGTGTAGTTCAGCCCGTGAAGCAGAGTTCTGTGCAGGCTGCACACATATAGTGATTGTTAAATAGAAATACGAGTGATAAAATTAGTTATGAATAGAACTTGGCGAGGGCAATTACATCGTCATGGAACTTCCTTGATCCAGAAACTCTAAGAAGTGAATGACGGTGAGATGATTCATCATTCATACTCCGCAAATAGCGATGAGGGATCTCAATTTTTGAGTGAACAGTCCATATTGACCATTCTGCCTTCCTGTCAATAGCCCAAGCATCGTGCAAGTACTCCAATATCTTTGTTTTATTTACCCTAAATAGATCAAGAGAACATTGTTGGACATAGCAAACATAGCATGTATGGTCACTGTAAGTACATGATAAAATCAATAGAACACTTGCCTATGAAATTTCAAAAATGCATTCCATAGAAGTGAAAGTTGTCCGCTCAGAGTTAGAAATAGTTCAAACAGCTCTTCCTGGGGAAGAGTATACAGCATAGAATCATCTGTACCATTAACCATATCGTTGTTTTTCTGCAAAAGCCAAACATAACAGAGTTTAAATCCACAATCGCCAATACATTCCAAGATGATCATAAGCATAAAATGAAGCATACCTCCAAGAAATCATGTAAAACTCCAGTCAACTGTCCCACACCCTTGCCAGTTGCAGGGAACACTTTACTAGAATTTGGTAATCCAGATTTTGATGGATTAAATGACTCATATCTACCAAGATTCAAGTCAGCAACATCTAATTCCTCTACTGTCTTACCAATAGCACCACTGATTTTCTTCAGTTCTTCCAGCAACAACTTTCTAGAAGTTAATAATGCCTTGACAATATGATATGATGTAGGACCTAAACCTTGGTCCGGTACCTGCAAATAAAATGTGCTTTACTCAAACGTTCAACAAAAGAGAATAAAAACATAACAATCAACCACTATATGATCTAATTATTGGGGAATCAATGTCCCTACATTCTAAACTCTAAGTCATTTTTTCTTTGTCTAAGTCAAACTTCTCTAACTTTGACCAAGTGTATACATAAAAGCACAAGCATCTACAACATAACACTATATTCATGAGATTTTAGATACGCCACAAAATATATTTTGATAGTGCGTTCACTTGATATTGTATATGTTAATAGATTTTTCTATAAACGTGGTCAAAGTTAGACAAGTTTCACTTAGAACAAAATCTAAAACAATTTACAACATGAAAAAGGAGAGAATACATGATTGCTGATGCACAACAAATTAGCTACTCTAGCAAACATGCTAAGGCCATTTTCAGTGGGAGTTTCATTCTCATAAAATGACATGTCACCTAAGCAAACAGGATGACATGACATGCAATTTAATGAAGAAAGACATGAGAGAGTTTCATGGGAATGAAAACCAAGATACACTATTTCCTAGACAAATGTTGACATAGTAGACTTGGAAACAGTGCAATGAAACTATCCATTGAGAATGACCCAATAAAATTTCTGACTGATGACTCCCTTCTTAAGAAGTAAATTTGACCTTGTAGAGTATGATCTCAGACATTTAATTCAAACAACTCCTGGGCATTGCAAGATTCTTAAAAAGGTTCAGAGTTACATCTCTGCAGTTAGTACGTGTTTCCAGACCAGCCAACAAGAGTTGTCCCGGGAGTGTTAAAAAACTAATATTTTTATTTGTGCATTCAAGCTCCAAGTGCTTAGATGTAGAATAGCACTAGATTTTAGGCAAGGCAAGCATCCCAATGTACAGTTTTATACGGACATGACAGGTTATTCACAATATCCAAGTTGTTAGTAGGTAGTTAAAACATCAAACAAGCATGTGTTGGACCGCCGTTTTCAAAGAATATTAAAGCTAAAGCTTCACAAACCTGTGTACCTTCAATGATGGTTTAGTTGCACCAGCTTTCAGGTACACTATGTGTAATGTCAGATCAACAAGCACAGAGTGGAACGCATCAAAGTGAACTGGACAGTAGGAGTGTAGACCCAGGAGTGCTCTGTGTGGGATCCTAAATTCATGCACAGCTGCTGAAGATGTGACACTAGAAGCTTGAAGCTCAGACCTAGAACTCAGAAAAGCAAAAGCGTAGTCAGTACTGCAAAATGAAATTTACATACACATGCACTGAAGCACGCAAAAAGTCTTGGAGAAGACAGCACATGTGGTAAAATGTCTACTCACCCGTTCTCTAGTGTTGGGGCATACATCAGCTCAAACTTCAACATCACCGCCGAGGCTGCTGGACCCTTGAACAAATATAGCAGGCTTTAATAAAGCTACAGTAATGTTAATTCAAATCAAATGTGATATGTCAAAATGCCAACCTCCTCTTCAATGTTGAATATGTTGAACGACACCATAACCGACAGATAGATATCTTGTCTGGCATACTTGATCCGAAACGGCTGTGTGTGGAAGCTATTGTCGACGTCATCTATTTTCCAAATGCCTAATGCATCATCCGCACCAACATCAGAAGCTGCACAATCCACCTACCATGTCATTATCTATTAGCTAAAAGATTGACAGCTACAGAGGACTTAAAAAAGAATCCCATGATCAGCAGCAACCAAAATTCCTTGAGATACTTATTTAATTTACAACAAAGCAATATATATAAACACATCTGGGGAGGGCAGAAAGATAAACACTATAGCACTGTCATAGAAGTTAACGAGATGATCCAGTGCAAATATGTTCACATTCACCATAAGCACCATAACAAAAGGTTTGACAGGAGCTCCCTCATGATCATACTTTAGTTGTGTTTTCACTTTTCCGTAGTTCATCATCACCACTTTATCACAAAATGAAAATGTATCCTTGGGCTTGCACATTTTGACTACTATTGAGGTGACATTGAAAGGAATACAGACAATTATACATACATTGTTAGATATGCTCTAAGTAACACATGGCAAGTATAGGAACAAGGAGATATTATTCATGACACGCTTGCACAGTTATGTTCCATATCCAGCTACGCAACAAATTTCTTGATGTTAATGTTATCAAAGTAGAATTAGATGGAAACAACAAAGATGGTACAGTAGTCTCTGGACACAAGGTACTTCTGAAACCTGAAAAGTGAAAAATCATAACGTTTCCTCCCATATAAATATGTAAGTTTCTGTTTTCAGTATCCTATAGTCCTGATAGGATCTGGTACTACTGCAGACAACAATCAAGCAGTTACCAGCTGAATGCTAGCACATGTACAAAACTAAATATTCGCTTTCAATGTAAGCACATCTTGAAATGATGGATATGGGACCAGAAGACTGGATCACGCTATTCAGTGCCCATAGAGATGCACACCTTCATATTGCACGACCCTGGCAGGTGAAGCCGGTGTTTTGTTGCCACCTTCCTCCCACATTGCACTAATCTTCATCTGATACCATCTGCGCATAATCCAAAAAAAACATACCATAAGAAACAAAAATAAATGGCAAATGTTTTACACTCGACAGAGAAGTGCCAGAAAGGTTCCACACGCGGCATCAATTACAACTGTCGCGCATAAGTTACAGTGAGGGCCTGAGGGGAACATAATCATGGGGAAAAATCAGAATTCCCCAGCTGCGAGAAGAAATGCCTGGAAACAACCGACCGAACGAGAAAGGCAAGGACAGAAACACCTCGAGAAAATACAAACATATAGCTCGGACCTTTTATATGTTCTATCTAAAAACATGTTCTCCCTAAAAGGCAGTAAAGAAAGTAAACCCGAGAAAAAGTTCCGCGAGAAATAAGACACGCACAAATAGAGAAGAACGAAAAATTCTCGCCGTGGCTGAAACAAGATCGAGGTTGCGGACAAAACGAGCAATTCTCACCCTTGCTGAAACAGATCGAGGTTGTGGAAGCGGTGGATGTAAATGGCCACCTCGTGCACCGTCTCCATGACGTCCGGCGGCCTGACGCAGAACCTGACCCCCTTGGCCTCAGCTCTCCCCGCGCCCGCCTCGGCTGTGGCGGCGTCCAGCCGCCAGGACGCCGGCGATACCCTCTTGGCCGCTGCGCGCGGGCTGTCCTGGACGCCGCCGCCGACGAGGCACCTCATGCGGCCGAGCTTCCGGGCCGCCCCCGCCGCGCCGATCCGCGCATCACTGCCTGGATCCCCGCGGGCGGCAAGGCATGCCTGCGCTCCGCGCTCGCCCCCTCGCTCGGTCGATGCCCGGCCCTAGGGTTTGGAAGCTCCCGGGCACTCGCACCGGCAGCGCGCGGTCTCAGCGGAGGCGAAGCGCGCGCGTGGTCGCGGGGGGAGTGGACCGCGCTCCACCTGCGTGACTGCGTCGTCCGTCGCGGGGATGACGCGTGGGGCCTGAGCCACGGCGGCGGCGGCAGCGGATGCCCTGGGGTTGGGCTCCGGAGGGATGGGCCCCACTCCTAAGCGGGGAATCGCTAGCTCGCAGATCGGAAGTCGAAGGCTGCGGCTGCGGCGGCGGCGCAAGGACGGGTGACACCTAGTGGCGGCGGCAGCGTAGGGGGGATATGTTCGGCTGGCTGTCCGGTGGGTCCCGCTGGCCGGAGCGTGCGGAGATCGGGGAGGCCAAGCGGTGTGGTGGTGGAGCAGGCGAGGAGAGAAAGGAGGAAGGCGACAGGTGGGTGCGGGGATTTTAATGACCGGGTCGCCCTCACTCCCAGGTGGCGACGCGGGGCCCGGGAGCAGAATCTTTCGGCGCGGCATGGACCCACCGGTCAGCTACGTGAGGTCGTCGCAAGGCTCGTGAGTGGACGGGCATTAATGAGGGGGCGCGAGCGCGATGATGGCCGCAGCTGTACACGGACAGGGACAGGTGGGTGGATTAGGGCGGGGGGGGGCAGGGTCCCGCGGGCGCGGGCCCAGCTGTCAGCGGGAGCCAAAGCCCAAGACCTACCGCTCCGGATTCCTGGAAAGCTCATGCCTCTACCCGCTTCATCCGTGTCGTCACGGTATCCTTCCTTCACCCGAAAGCGGGCTCCGTTGGATGACGCTTTCGCTTTCCGGGCCCAGGACCGGTGGCGGGCCCTGGAGTGAGAGCGGCGGTGACGGTCGATGGTCCACGGTCATTATCCGTTTGTGGGCCCGCGGCCACAGAGACGGCCGGCGCGACCCTACCCACTGAAACTGAAACCATCTTCCGAGAAAAAAAAAACTAAAATCGCAAATGTCATCTTCAATCCCACTATAAATACCCCTGGCAGATGGACTCTATTCCACGCACCATTTCATCTCCAACCCTGCAGCGTAAGTATCGAAAAAAGTGTCGGTAAATTACTTGACAGGCTGTTTGGCTAACAAGAATTGGCGTGAATTGAATCATTTTCCAAGAATTGGTCTGTTTGGCTGTCCGTGGAATTGAATTGACCATTTCAACCTAATTCCAAACCCAGCAAATATGACCTCCTCTCAATTCACACCCTCCACCATCGGAAAAGGCCAGAAAGGCGGCTAGGGTTCGACTTCGATGCCCTCCCCGTCTCCATCGAAGACCGTCGCGTCGTTCCGCCATCGAAGAAGCAACTCGAGTGAGTCCTCTACCTTGCCCTCATCCATCTCCCGTCTTTCTCGTCCTCTTCCCCATGCGCTGTACCGACGCCGATGTGCACAGGGACGGTTTCGAGTGGGGATGCGTCTGTCGCGCTCTAGCTGCCCCCGCGTCCACTGTCACCTCCTCCATCTCGCGCCTCTGGTCAGTGCGATCTCACCTTCCGAGCCTTGGCTTCTAGCCAGCACCAGTGGTGAGCCTCTGTCAGGTCCTTGCCGACCTCGTACTATTTTTCCTTCATTTCTGTAGTTTCTGTTCTCCAGTTAGCCTATTCCGACAGCACCAGTGAGCCTTCACTTCTAGCAAGCACTAGTGGTGAGCCTCTATCAGGTCCTTGCTGGCCTCGTATTATTTTGCCTTCATTTCTATAGTTTCTGTTCTCCAGTTAGCCTATTCCGACAGCACTAGTGAGCCTTTACTTCTAGCCAGCACCAGTGGGTTTCTGCAATTTCTGCAGGCTCTATTCCGACAGACTCACAGATCTGTAATCTCCTCCCTCGACAGACCTGTAATCTTCATTTCTATAGTTTCTGTTCTGGATATTGTATGCATATGACACTCGACATGCTCCAAGATCTTCCTATGACAGACGTGTAATCTCCTCCCTCGACATGCTCATGCTCAGAACCCTTCTAGTCCCTTGTTGTCAAACATATACTTTTTACTACTCTCTGACACTGTCACAGCTATCTTTAGCAAGAGAAATATTGTACAAATTACCTCATTCCATTAGATTAGCTAGGTCAGTTCCTAGATGCACTGAACTTAGCTTTGCTAATTGGTGGCACAAAATAATAAGAACCGAGAGGAAGCACAGGAAGGGACTGAATTTTTAATTATCCTGGGCACTTGAGTTATTTAGAAGCATAGGAATACTTGTGTCTTTAAGGGTGTTTTTCTATCTATAGAGTGCAGCAAATTATTTTTTTGCACAGATTACTTGCAGTCCGTATCTGCTGATGCAGCAAGGTGCCAGTAGTGCATAGTTTATAGATTACTTACACAATTTTGCACAGATTACTTGCACAATTTATAGATTACTTGCACAGTTGATGCAGCAAGTTACTTGCACAATTAGGATGTTGCATTCCATGTTTTTTCTAAATTGACTGTTGTTTCAGGATTTGCTGCGCACGTCGTTGCCTGAAGCTTTATCTAGCTACCTTCAACAAATCCTTCAATCTCCATGGCTACACCAGTACTTCTCCTATTCCACCTTGTGTCACTACTAGTAGTGTTTTTATTCTTGAGTAGAGCATTTTGCTTTCAACTAGCATATCTAATTGCATACAAATTACATATTCTAGATATCAAATCAATATACTAACGAGGAGGAAATTAAAAAGGAAGAGAAAGAAGCGAAAGAGAGTTGTTGTATTAGCTGTGTCTATTATGGCTATAATTGCAAATCGGTATCAACGGAGGAGACCTAGACACATCGTAGATGCTAACGAAGTTCAAGAGAGAAATGTCGAGTGCAGAAAACAAATGCTACGTAATATGTACCAGGGTTCAAATGTCTATTGCTATGACAGTTTGCGCCTAACTAAGAGATCTTTTAGTGACTTGAGTGCCATCTTACGGGAAAAGAGTGGCCTACAGGATACCCTAAATGTGTCGGTAGAAGAAAAGCTTGCAATTTTTCTGCTTATAGTAGGTCATAACACCAAAATGAGGCTGATCCGTAGCACTTATGGGTGGTCCCTTGAACCAATCAGTCGACACTTCAACGAAGTGCTTAGAGGGATTCTATCTTTAAGTCATGAGTTCATCAAGCTTCCTAATCCAGAAACCACTCTACCTGAGGATCCAAAGTGGAAATGGTTTGAGGACTGCCTAGGTGCACTAGATGGCACACATATCGATGTGAATGTTCCATTGACTGACCAAGGTAGGTACAGAAATAGGAAGCAACGAATCACCACTAATGTATTAGGGGTTTGTGATCGACAAATGAAGTTTCTGTATGTCTTGGCTGGATGGGAAGGGTCGGCTTCAGATTCACGCATACTACGTGATGCCATGTCACGGGAGGACTCATTTGTTGTTCCTAGTGGTAAATACTATCTAGTGGATGCTGGATATACAAATGGTCCGGGATTTCTTGCCCCGTACCGATCTACACGGTACCACTTGAATGAATGGGCTATTCAAGGCAACAATCCATCTACTGCGAGAGAGTTATTCAACCTACGCCATGCAACAGCTAGGAATGTGATAGAGAGAACTTTTGGGCTATTGAAGATGAGATGGGCAATCTTGAGGACCAGCTCATATTTTGATTTAGAAAACCAGGTATAACATAGTAGGTCTTCAATTAAAATTCAATCGTTAGTTTTAAAATTGTGTATTGACTTAGCCATATTATTCTATGCAGATTAGGATCATTCATGCTTGCTGCATATTGCATAATTTTTTAAGGGATAGACAAAGAGATATGGACGATATTCTAATACATGAAGTTGATAGTCTCATCTCTGCTGCTCCTGCTGAAAATCAAGGAGAAATGAGTATGATTACGCATGTTCAATCAACTAATGAGTGGGGTTATTTTAGAGACACCAAAGCTAGTGAAATGTTTGTTGATTATCAAGCGAGGCGTGGTCAAAGCTCATAGTTGTATGCTTCTGTTTTCTATGTCTTTGTCATTTATGAATTTTTGTGTTTGTGTTTTTTATATGTGTGGTTCTTTGATTGTAGGACAAGAAAACAAGGGGCTATGTTCCTTGGAATGATGAGATGGATAAGGTACTCCTTGATACATTTGTGGACTATTACAACAAAGGTGATAGATGTCAGAATGGGTGGAAGTCTCATGTATACACAGCTGCTGTGAAGAATGTTTGTGAGAAGTGTAATGTCACCATTACAAAGGAAAATATTAGCTCTCGCAGCAAGACCTTTGATAAGCACTACAATATCATTAATGGTTTGTTGTCCACTAGTGGTTTTGGATGGGATTGGGAGAAGAACAAGCTCAAAGTTGATAGTGACACTGTATGGGATGAGTACGTTGAGGTAAGAAAATTTTTGTTGTTCTACTCATTAGTTTATTATTTGCTTGTTGTGTTATAGGAGATAGATCTTACGATTTGCAATGCATGAACTGTTCATTCATTACGTTGTGGTTTAGGAAAGATGCTAAGCTCTTATCGTGTCAAATTGGAGTTTGACCTTGTTTATTTTTAGCTTCATAATTACAACATATTAATGATGATGAAGGATGTGTTGGTCCTGATGCATGCGAATATTACATGTGTGATGTTTGCTTGATCTTTGGTAGCTCACAATTATTCATAACTTGGCCCTGCAGCCTAATTACGAGTTCACATTTCAAATGTTAGCCTTTCTTCACTTCCTGATAGTACGCTTTGCCGCTGGTAACAAGTAGCTTCATATATGACTTGCCTTTGTGGTAACAACTTAGCCGTTCTTTACTTTGTAATTTTTGTGCACTACTTTGTCTGCCACTACTGTAAACTGTGAAGAATTTTTGTTAGCTTTGTAAACTACTTTGTCTGCCACTACTGCCATTGCTTTCAATTTTTGTAGTTTATTCCATTTTTACTCCAAATTCTACTGTTGAACTGTAAACTGTGAAGATTTTTTGTTCTTATTTTTACTCCAAATTGGTCATACATGCTACTGTTGCCTAGTAGTTTATTCCATTTTTGCAGCTTAGTTTATGTTTCAATTCCACGTTTATTTGTTGATGTATCTTTGTAACAATTTTTTTATAGAGGAATAAGGAAGCAAAAGGATATAGACATAAGGTTGTGAAGTTTTGGGATCTACTCAGCCTAGTGTACAATAAAGACCAAGCAAATGGAGAGGGTGCTAAAACAGCAGCTGAAAGTTCAAAGGAAATGGCAAAAGAGAATGATATCGGAGGCAAGGATGCTCCATATTCTGTATCTTCCTCGAGTAGTTTAAAAAGACAAAGATCAGATGATTCATTTAACTCTATATGGTGTGATAAGTTCGACATGCTTACATCTGCATTGAAAGATGACGGTCCAAAGCTACCCTCTTCCGCCGAAGTTCTCGCCGCATTACAAGAGGTTGAGGGACTTGATGAAGACACAGAACTTGAGCTTTATGACATCCTCACCTCTAATGCACGCAAGTTTGAGTCGATGATGGCACTCCCAATGGAAAGGAGGAAGAGGTGGCTTATGATGCAGCTAAGAAAGTGAAACAACTTATATGTGAACTTAGATCTCTATGTTGAACTGATTGTGTGAACTTGTCTTTGTGAAACTTTTGTGTGTGAACTTGATGGCTATGTGAAACTGTTGTGTGCGAACTTGATGGCTTTATGAAACTACTATGTGAAGATTTGATGTCTTTGTAGAACTTTTATGTGCGAATTTGATGACTTTGTGAAACTGTTATGTGTGACTTGCCTTTGTGGAATTGTTATTTGTGAACTTAATAGTTTCTGATAGTTGTAAATTGTTCATGCTTATTTTTAAGCAGATGCAAAGTCAAGAGATCCTTGTTTGTATTCAAATTCAAATTCCGTGTGCAAAGTATCCAAACAACATCTAGAATTTAATTCTAGGAATTCAATTGCTTGTACAACCAAACAAAAATAATGGAATTGAATCACTTTCTAGTCGATTGAATTCTATATAATTCATTTCTTGGAATTTATTTCTTGGAAAAGGTTTCATTTCTAGGCATCTAAACGGGCGTGATTCTAAAATAGAAAAGATGACGTGACTGCTGTAGTCTAAGGTTATAGGGGTGAAAGGCGAATGGTGCATTGGAACTAGCTTGACTGACTGTAGCCACCGGCGGAAGGACAGAAGGACCGTGATTATCGTTGTGTAGATGTAGCCACAGCAGGCCGCTAGCCGCTCCTGGGCTGCCCCTGCCTGGCTACGGCCTACGGCTGATCGTGGCCGGCTGCTTGCCGTCCTAGGTTGGCTGGTCGGTCCTGGCTGGCCCCCGGTTCCTGTGCCGATTGCTGGCTGGGAAGGGCGCACTGGAGAGTACCCGTCCTCAATAATCCTACTTATACGTACGGTACCTCCAGGTCCAGGACACCGCACGCTGGGCCCACGCGGTTGCGAGACGCTCTTGGTGGGGCCGGGGCAAGAGGCGACGACGCATGCAATGGAAAAGGAGGTCCTGGTGTCGGGACTCGGGAGCCGGCCGAGATGGATCCGGACGCGGGCGGGCGGTCGGATGGATCCGCGGCGGTGATGATCGCGTCCGGTTGGTGGCGGCCGGCGCTTTACCGGACACCGCCTCGGGGCCAGGCACATGACGCGACACATGCTCCGTGTCACAGTCACAGGGGAGAGGTGGATGGGGGAGGGATCCGAGAACGGCCAGCGGCAGGGATGGATAAAGCGCTAATATGGATATCCGTATTCGTATTCGATTTTAATATGGATGTTAAATAGACATATCCGAATTCGTTTCTTCTCTATCCGATTTAAGATTCGTATTCGACAACATTCGACAAAACCGTGAAATATCCGACACTATTCGTATCCGAAAGAAAAAAAGCACTTAATAAAATCAATTTAAACTTACTTTTATTACTAATTACTAATTACAAGTGATTTTAAACATTAAATAATATACTAAAAACTGAAGTACGCTATTTAAAATGTTAAAAATATTTATATCATAAACAAATGACTGTGTTAATCTTACAGTACTAGTGATATACAATAATAAATCTTAATAATATTAAAAATTCTAATTTTGAATACATTAGATTATTGGAGTTTGAGTCCAAAATACAAATACTTAATATACAAAAAGATTATAATTAGAGTCCAAAATATAAATATTTTATTTAAAAATATGATATTCAACTAAGTTTCAACTTAATAATGTATATGTACTATTGTTCATAATTTGCTTGTAATGTGATTTTTATCAACTATAAATCCATCGATAAAACAAATTAATACTTGTTATGATGCTATGTTCTAAATCAAGTAAGTATCCGAATATAAATCCGAATTCGAACTATCCGTTTTGTATTCGTATTCGTATCCGTATTTGAATTAAAATATGGTAAATAGTGACATTCGAATCCGTTTCCATGCGTATCCGATCCGAAACCATCCCTAGCCAGCGGGGCGCGCGTGGTGAGACCGTGAGAGTGACTCTGCTATGCTGCATTCCATTTTTCCTTCTGCCAGGAGCCAGGCCACGGGCCTCACCCCTCACTGTGCTTGATTGATTTGTTGGACGGGGAATATGCCAGCCCCCAGCCGGTACTGTTTGACGCTGCAGCGCCCGGCACGGCAGGTCCAAGATCCGGCGGCGGCCCGTGCCGAGCTGCCCGAGACTGCCGTGCTCGTTTCTGCTGTGTCTCGCGGGCGCTGCAAACACAGCCGATCAGGATTCACGGGGGACCGGTGGATAACAAACTGACGGGCAGAGATAGTCAAGTCAATTCATTACTTATACTCCAGCAGTAATTTACTACCTATCTCCCAATTTATACTTTTTTTTTCAAATTTAACTGGCTCGTTTTATTTAACTTTTCCCGGAAAAATAAAAAATTCAAAGCTATACTTACTCAAAGTATGTTATAGAGTAGAAAATATTAACGATTATAATTTTTTTAAATAAGAAAAGCCGATTAAACTTGAGTTAAAAAAACACATGAATTATATATTGAAACGGAAAGAGAATTTTTGTATATTTAATTGGATCTATATAGAAGAAAACACGAATATTAGTGGTTCCAGATAAGTTGTATGATATAAAACATTCAGCAACTCTCATGGTCCGTACTGTCGTACGATCTTGAGTTTACTATTATGAGGAGGAAGTACATATAAAAAACAGCTTTATGGCAAATGTTCACAAGATCTCCGAGTCTCTACAGCCTTTGTAATTCGTCGCAGCTGAACAGGGAACAGCACAGTCGAAAGACAGCAACATATATATAAAAAAAACAGCTTTATTGCTCCCGACATCCCGTCCACCTCTTACGCTAACAGAACCAAGAGGATGCGACAGGGTTAAATCCAATAATCGACGTCGGAACGTCACGGTCTGAGCCGAGAACCAGCCCGTTTTCTTACAAACTTTGTCAAAGAAAAATGAAAAAAAAAACATCCATTTGACCTTTATTAAGCACCCAAATCTTCTACATGTACAAGCAGAGGGCCTTATACCTGTGCTATGATACATCTTACTACCAGGGCAAGATCAGGAACTTTACAAAGAAGCAAACGAAGTCGGGATTCTAGGAGAAAGGCTACCGGAGCCCAAGAGCAAAATATTTCTGACGGTTTCCTCGCTAAGCCAAGGGTGTCTTCAACCACACCGTTTATGGTGCATGCATACTGAGAACCATGTGAGCATGTACATCTGAAGCCGTGATCATCTCGGTTGGACCACTCTGTAATGAAGAATCAAATCTTCTGGCTTTTTCCATATATATGTTCGCACAGTAGCCAAACTCATCTCTGGTGATAGAACCTGAGCAACAGAGAACACGTGAGCGCAACAGCAAAAGACAGACTATGCAGAAAATTGCTTTATAATATAATGCAGGCCACATGAATAGATCGAGAAATTTTTTTTTGGGGGGGGGGGGGATGAAATAAGAATAAGATTCTGAAGATAAAGGTAATATAATGCAAATACATTTCTATGATACTTATATTTACCAACGTGGGAATATCAATAAATACAGTTCCAGGAATATCTACATTAATTATGAGTTCAAACTGGTACAGAAGATATTTTTAACGAGCACATGCAGAATTTACTGAAAAAGTGAGTTTGGCCACCTAAAGATTTGGACTACTCAAAAGGCGCATCTATATACTGTAGTTAACTGAGAACATGGAGAGCTCAAAGCAACACCATAATCATAGGAGCCTATTGATGGAGAAAAACAATTGAGGGTGTGTTTGGTTCTAGGGACTAATTTTTAGTCCCTCCATTTAATTCCATTTTAGTCCCCAAATTGCTAAATACGGAAATTAAAATAGAGTTTTAGTTTCCGTATTTGGTAATTTAGAGACTAAAATGGAATAAAATGGAGGAACTAAAAATTAGTCTATAGAAACAAAACGACCCCTAACGAAGCTGGAAAATAAATGGAAAAAGGCATCAATTGAGCCTTAAGACACTTTTCCCTCCTGCAGGAACATGGTATTCTTAGGTCCTGTTTGGTTCCATTAGTCCTAGGACTAAAGTTTAGTCCAGGACTAAACTTTAGCCCTTACCCTGTTTGGTTGTAGACTAAATATATTCTAAATACATTAAATGCAACACATTTAAAGACCGAAATACCCCTTTTCTTGTTTCATGTGTATGACGCCAGTTTTCTAGGCAAGGACAATTGGGGTAAATGTTGCCCTTTAATCCCTTTTAGCACCCATGTGAGGGACTAGAGACTAAAGCCAATTAGTCCCTAGTTTAGTCCTTCCGTTTGGCAAAATAGGGACTAAACGAGACTAAAAACCAGAGACTAAGGCCATGTTTGGTTTCTTTAGTCTAGTGACTAAAGTTTAGTTAGGGGACTAAAGTTTAGTCCCTAACATGTTTGGTTCTAGGGACTAAAGTTTAGTAAGAATATACTAAATGACTCATAAGAAGACTAAAATGGCCTTGAACATTCTCCTGCTATTAGTACAATTGAACTAAATGAGGTGCAAATGTGGAATTAATATAGTTTAGTCCCTTATAGCCACATCTTGAGGGACTAGGGACTAAAGCAGTTTAGTCCATGTTTTAGTCCTACCGTTTGGCAATTTAGGAACTAAATGGGACTAAAATGGAGGAACTAATCTTTAGTCCCTCAAACCAAACGGGGCCTAAAGATTAGTCCATCTAACCAAACAGAGCCTTACATTTATTCGTAATGTAGGAAAGTGTGTGTCTAAATATAGAATGCAGCTATATTTTGAGAACTTACCTGGTTATTGCACAATATTTCAATACATGGCTTTGTTTTTTGCCATGGCTTTAGTCCAAGCCGCGAAGAACTATCTAGAACTGCCAGCTGTGATTGAGCAGAACTCAATCCCATAACAAACGCATCAGAGCCTCCATCCAATGGTTTGTCAAGAACGAGTTTCTCAACCACATAGTTAGCTACCTGTACAATGAAATGAAATAGCTGTAAACTTTCAGGGAATAAATAAGGTGCTTGTACAATAACAGAAGTTCCTTATAATGATCATAAATTACTCCATGCTATTCAGACATCCGATAAATATCTGAATGATTCAAATCCAAGGTGCTGGAGGCTGAAGCATCACTATTTTAAGGTTACATGCAAAATATTATATGCTTAGCTAGTTCAACACAAACATGTAGACAGTTAGTTATTTTCACGTTGCAAATGCACGCATGAAACTAGTTGACTACTGGACTACTAACACACAAAATCCCCACCCACTGAGATGGTTCTTCCATACCGCTTTTATCATTCGTTGTGTGCTAGAGGATTCACCGTTTGATGGTATCTTGCATTGCTGTGTATCAATGATTTTTTAAAACATCTTACCTTGTGAATTCGCAATATCCGTGGAGCACTAAGCTTCCCTTGAGTTATGTTTGGCGCAGGCGAGCCTTCAGCAGGGTGTAAATAAAAGCCGCATCTGCATTATATAAAGAAAATAAGCATCAGAAAAAATAACTTATGAAAGCAATGGTTACAAAGCACCCTGTGTCAGATTTATATAGCAGGGGGCATCATTAATCTTCAGTATCTCAAATCTTCCTCCTTTCCAGTAGGACACAAACAAGAACAATATTGGATGCTGATGCATGTACTTGAACACAAGTTTTTCCCACAAAGCTCTAGGGCCAATCAGCTACACAAAGCTCTAGCGCCAATCTGCAATTCTGCATGTGATTGCTCATATAAAGCGCAGGAAAAAATTAACAGGACTGAATGAAGTAATATATATATTTACCAGAACTCAAGGATGAATAATTCATTGGAAAATGAAGTTTAATGTCTTTGAGTTACCATCTTTTAAGTAGCACATCATCGTGGTGATACAAATATTATGAAACCACTACCCAACTGAACTATTTTGAAGGCATATCAATCACCATGAACAACCACATTAGCTTAAAATATTTATAAGATATATCATGTATCAAGGGAAAATATCATCTCTGAAGATAAAATAGGGAATTGTAGTGAACATTTACTTTGTATTCTCCTTTGGATATCGATTGAGAGTAATGCAGTCCACACACCACCATGGAAGATCACCCTCAGTTCCATCCAAATCGGTAATTCTCTTTCTCCATGGCCCTCCACTAGAACCTTCCGTGATAATTGATGGAGGTGAAACTGTAGAAAACTCAAATGATGGAAGCACATGAGTTGCATGGTTTTGAGTGGCATCGTCGACCTCAGGTCTTGACCGGGGCGAGTCTTTCGACGGAACATCTTTCCCTATTGAACTATCACCATTACACAAGCTGTGTGAACTAGATTTCTGCTTTCTTTTACTCCAATGAATTAGCAAACCACGAAGGGTCTCTTGAGCCAAATTAATCTGCACAATTATATGTATAACCATTCAGAAGATGAGATTGGATAGATTCAGTATCTCATTTCACTCAACTGTAGCTAGCAGCAATCAGAGTTTTGCCAAAATGCATGTTATTGATGTATCATAAATACTCTTCAGCAATTCAGAATTAAAAATCCATGAATGAAGAAACGGATCATTCCTAAGCTCTTAACAATAGAGTTCAAAGGGTCAACAAAATTCTAAAGATTGAAGTGTAAAAACAGATGTGACCAGTACACATAATATGTTGCTGTACAAACCTTGAGATCTTCTTGTGCTCCAGCAACATTTAGGTCAACCGCATATATTTCTGCAGAAAAGCATTGTGGAGTATCCAGGTGGACAGACAAGCACCCTAATCGAGCATCCATGGTGAACCAAGCAGGTATGCTTACCTAATAATCAATTAACAAATTACACAGTAGTAGGTACCAAACTTTTTAATAAAACATAGAAATCATGACATATTTCAGCAATACCATCTCAAACAACTCCTTTTTCTTGTCTTCGAAAGAAACCTGCATAACAAAAAAAAACAGTTTAGCATTCTACAAAAATCTTGTTAGCTCAAAAGGCCATCAAGTAAGAACTGGGGTGAGTACAAAATGGGTACAAATAAGTAGATTTTAGTTCTTAACAATGCGGAAAATATACAAGAAAAAACATCCAAGAAATTGAAGAGAAACAAGAACCTTGCCAAAATCTTCAATAACAGCACCCCGAGTGATCTCCCACAATTTGACTGAACCAGTGGTATCCTACATTAAAGGAGATGAGTGCACAAATCATGATGCCACTCCTTGTGGTTTAGTAATAAAAGGATAGGTAAAAGAAATTCCACCTTTGTCAGTACATGTCTTCTATTATTCATTATCTCATGTTGAATTATTGCTGGAACTCCTGGGATAACAAAAGATGGCTCTTTGTATACAGGGACCTAAAATGAAATAGATCACAAGCCCTTATCAAATACCATTAGTTAAAATTACACTAGAGGGCAACAACCTAATGGTATACAAGTAGGCTAGGTTAAAAATTAAAACAGTTTATCACCAGAATACTAGACTCAGAAGAAAGATCTAGTGGGAACACTTGGGAAAGATATCAAGCTTCAGCTAATTTCTGTTACAGAACTTTTTAGATCATAAGCAATTAATACTTCAAAAAATTGCACTTAGACAAGTTAAAGTTAACTTCTATGCCTGCAAGTAAGGTGTCAGCTGTGCAGCACAACAGACACCCATATTATGGTCCGTATATTTCATAACTGGTAAAACAGACTAACTTTATGGTATCTCTGCAGGAACACAAAATCATGGCATGTGGTGCAGTGTCTTCAAAAAAGAAATATAATTCAACAAAACAAGATAACCCTCATGCTTACAGGTGCCGATCCTTCTAAAGATGCTCTTGCCCTTGAGAATGACAAATTCCCAGCTAAGAATGAGGCACCCTTTTGGAAGACTTTTTGGGGTGTGCGCCCTTCAGCTGGCCATCCATAAACAGAAGAATCAGTTGTTGCCACCCATATTGTGTCATCTTGCAGAGACAACTGTAGAACGGGGTATTCATTTGTGCAGAGTAAAAGACTCTCTCTTGTGGACAAATCTGTTAGGTATACCTGGAACACAGGGAATACATAAAAGTTCAGAACGACGAAGTACAGTGACTATTCAATAATACACACAAGACAATTTAACTCACAGATTGATCTCTTCCACCACTGTAGACATGACCAAATGCAGGAGTGCTTGCAAGTGCCCAAACAGAATCAGTATGCACAGCATAAGAATGAACACAACGCTGCTGTCCTAGATCCCATAGTCTGCAAAGTAAATAAAAATATGTATCTATGATGTCAAACTTACAACAGCATTTATGCTAACATGAGGGAGATGGTTGAGATGTTAGAGTTGTGTGTTTACCTTATCATTGAATCAGATGATCCCGATAGGCAATACCTGAAAATATTGTAAAAAACTATTAGTAGATGGTTTGATGAAAACAGACAGGATTTAAAAGTTTCAAATACACTCCAGCTGAGTACTAGAATGGTAAACAAGAAAACACAGATGCCTTAGTATTACAGAAACCAACATATGTAAGGCCATCCATAAACAACTTCTGTTTCAGGCACAAATAATATAAGTCTAAAACCTTTACGAATGAAGAGTAAGTGCCTGTTTGAGTGCTGTAGCATTAAGAAACCCAGAAAAGAGAGGTAAAGAGTGGGGTTCTCAAAACTCCAAAAAACACTACAGTTTTAGAAATGCTATGGTTTTCAAAACCATAAATTTGTTGCTACAGGGCGCTACAAAACTAAAGTGTTTCACAAAAACCATTGCATTTTTTCTAAAACCCTAAAAATACTTTGCATCCAAATGGGGTCTAGAACTCTAGATTGTAAAGAACGAGGAAACACAAATGTCTTGGTATTACAGCAATCAATGTGTAAACTCATACATACATATGTAAACTCAAACATTACTGATACATAATCATGGCAGCATTTAGAATGAAAGTGATGCATGCAGCGAGAATAAGGAAGATGAAGATCAATTTTTAAGCAATGCCAAGGAACTAGAGCAGCATAGCCTAGATGAATCTACAAGAACTCATTTGAAAAATGCCTAGACACCAACCTCCCTGTAGAATCAACAAGCAAGGCTCTGATATTGTCAGTGTGCCCTCTCAATTTCATGTTTTTCGATCCTGTCCTCGGATCCCACACTCGGACAACCTTCAAATAAAGCAAAAAGGTCTTTAGGGGAAAAGGTGTACTGAAACTGGCTGCCGACTAGTCTTGTAATCATCACAAAATTTCATTCTTATTATGTTACGTGAAGAGTGCAATACCTTCTCAGTGCCACCAGAGAGAAGAAGGGTTCCTGTATCATTCATAGCCAGTGCGTAAACTGAATCTTTGTGACCTTTGGCAGCTATTGGACTGTACCCATGTGATTGACCATTAGAGGAAGCAATATTGCTACTAGAATTTATGCTGCACAGTGTTGTCAAAGCAGGCCCGGAGTTTCCATTAGGAACCTCATCCTCTTTTGCATCCACAGATTTGGCTACAGGAGCAAGAGCAGCATCAAGGTCCCAAATGAAAACCTCACCACCAAGACCACCAGAGGCTACAATATTGCTCTACAATTCAGAGGCAAAAAAACTGTAAAAAATGAAAAAGCTAAAAATAACACAGAAAGCACAAGTGTGGATAATATTACATTATTCTCAGCGGCAGCAAGACAAATCACGTAATCAGAATGCCGGCGGAGAGTCCTGGTACAGACACCATCAGAGAAGCAATTCCACACCTGCGTAGTTATTGAAATGAAACACATGCATGCTCAGCAAAATAATATTTAAGAAGAGAAAGTGTTAGACAACAAACCTTTATTGTAGTGTCTGAGGAGCAGGAAACAAGCTTGTCCCCAACTATAATGGCATCATTAACCTGCACAATAAAGAAAAAGCTTAAACAACATAAAACAATCAATGGTACTACTATTCCAGTATTCCACTTACAGACAGAAACTAAATGTTAGTTTCAAACTCCCCAAAAGTTATCTCCAAATAATAAATATAGTGCCACCAGCTTTCCAAACTTCAAAGCATATTGGGACACAGATAACTGCTAAGGCATATAAGGACACAGATAACTACTAATGCTAAAGCATGTGATTAGTCTTCTTTCCAGCTCACGTTGTTTTGTTCTAAAAAAATAACAGAATAACACAGCATCAAACAAATAGGCCAAAGAAGAATAGAATCTGAAGTCTTTCTTTGACATTAGCCCTTCTGTCCACTTTTGTCGAATATGAAACTGTGGTGCTCTGATTTAAACATTGCAGCTAAGAACACGAAAAAGAAAAAAGAAAGAAGGAGCTGAAAATAATGGAAACCAACTTGAATATATCAATCTAAATGTCTGTTAACATAATGAACTCAAAATGTCAATTAGAATGTTGATGCTAAAATATATGGAAACTAGAAATGTGCTAAGCTTTGGATCCAAATAATAGACCACAGACACCATGTTAAACATAAACATAACTAATTTATAAACATAATGGCTATTTAAAGCACTGATTGATGAAACAGTAAGCCTACTTAATTAAAAACAGAAAAAAGCATACCCAATCAACATGAGACTCAAAAGTTCCTGAGAAGCTTGCATCCCCATTATTTAATTCCCATCTTTTCAAGGTACCATCACGGCTCCCGCTAAAAAGATGATCACTTGTACTAAATATGGAACCATCTAGATAAGCCAAGCAATTGATCCCCGCACAATGCTGAAAAACAAACAGAAATGAATGCATTAGCATCGCCATTGAGTGGAATATGAATTGTTTCGAATGTATATAGAGTACCTAGGAAAAGCTGGATCTAAAGGGAAAAAACTGAAAGAGCTAGCTTATTTAATATAAACATACCTTTTTATCATCAGCATCATTGAGTACATATGTGAAGCGCTTCTCTTTTCTCGGTCGAGTCGAGCCAGCTGTGTTACCAGCACTCCCAACACGATGCATTGAAGGAACTTATCTAAACTCGGAGCGGCGAAACCTACAAAGCAGTGATAAATATTTTGTAAGGGCGCTAGGATCACAAAATTAGCTAGTATGGTCCATCATAGCGCAAGAAGAAATAGCTTTCAGCAAGTATCTAATCAGAAAATTTGCGCGTAGATACACTAAGGATCTAGTAGTGCTATGCTGCAGATCATGTGACCACCCTTCACGTGACACGCGTGACCGCCCTTCGTGTGAAAGGCGGCAATTCAGAGATCAAAATAACGGAAGGTAAACACTCTGGGCCTCCCTTAGACCCATACATTATAAAAACACTTAATGCCAAAAACATTTCCTAAAATCTTATCAGCTGAAAACTTCACACATGTATCCAAACAAGCCATAAACTACCGAATTGGGAGCATCTGTTCGATGAGCAGTTCGACGCAAAACGCACATCAATCTATAAGTCTGTGCCTATAATACTGTCATTCACAGCTAGAGAACAAGGTCAAAATTCTACATCCGCTGCAACACCGGACCACACGTGCCGCCCGAGCAGAAAGCCGGGCACGACCTAAAACAGACTCGGCACCGATCAAGCCATTAATCGGTAACAGTGGAGGAGGAGCGATCAGTTGTTAGAGCTGAACTAAGCAGCGTGACCACGGTACGCGATCCGCAGCAATCAGCAATCGATCGTCACCTGGGATCGAGCGACGTGCGGCGATCGGCGGCGCGCCGGCGTCGGGACGCGGCCGCGGCCGGCGCGGAGGCACAGATCTAGGGTTTAAGCGCCACGGCGCGGCCGAGGGCCCCGTGGCACCGGGGATAGGCGGGGCGGGCGGCGGCGAAGTGAGCGACCTCCGTGAGACGATGGAAGCAGATGGGCGGATGCGAAGCGGCGGCGGTGGGAGTTGCCCGCTGCGAGGGGCGAACGCGACGGGGCAGGAGAGGACCGGGGTGGAGGAGCCGAGGGAGACAGGTGGGTGTCGTGTAGTTGGCTATGACTGGGTGGGCCGGGCCGTGGACACTTGAGTGACGTCACTTCAGTAGCGGGCCGGGTTTGGTAAGTTGTGCGCGGGCCGGTGCTGCGATAAGCGCAGCAAATGTGAAATGCCAAAATCGCCTGATTTTAGTTCGTGTCCTACCCGCTTCTTTCGGAAAATAATAAATTACTAGATGAGTGCCCCGTGCGTTGCAACGGAAACACACAATACCATGATAACTTATATATATAATGTGTCTTATATTGTTATAAGAAAATGTTTCATAATTCATTTGTGATCCTAGCCATATATAAATTTTGTTATTTTAATTTAACTGTTTCACTACTACATTACAACCATCAGTATCATATAGACTTCGATATATACCATGATTTGCATGGTCTCATCATTGGAGAGCACGTGCCACACCTATCGGTAGAAGTTCCCTCGTACATCGTCAGTCATCAGGCACGCACAACCATACATGTTTGCTTAAATAAAAAGGCAAGTGTGTGCGTTTGCGAAGAGAATTAAAGGCAGACCAGCATAAAAGCTACCTCGGCGATGGCAAGTGGTCATTGTTGTCGGTCCTCCTTTACGTCACCTCTGTCGCTAAGATGACGCCACAGTCTTTGATATAGTAGTCGTCGAACGCGCGTGACATGGCGAGTACCGATGACTTTTGGCTGGGCTGCTAAACGAAGTGCACCTCGGGCTCATCAGCGAGGTAGTATACCTAGCCGTTGCACCTCCAGATGTGCTACTCCTCTACATACATCTTGTTCGAGGACACTCACACAACATCAACAACAACCGTCGTCCCAGCGCACAAGAATTTATGGCCGGTCAGTAGCGACTTACGTGGCCGGTTGAGCTTCAGGTGGATGATGAGTTAGATGGCGTGACGGCGCCGTCGTCGGATACGGTGCCCAGAACAACCCGAGAGTCGCCGGCGTTGGCAACGACTATGAGGTCCCTCGTTTGAATATGGACAGCGGTGTAGCCGCTCTGGACCGCGTCCAAGCGACGGCTGCGCCGGAGCTTGCCGAACATAGCGACGCATGCGGCCAAGTAGGACTGCTTCCAGAGGTCGAACTGGCAGTTGCCAAGCTTCT
Source organism: Zea luxurians (assembly GCA_029449295.1). Lineage (NCBI taxonomy): Eukaryota > Viridiplantae > Streptophyta > Magnoliopsida > Poales > Poaceae > Zea > Zea luxurians. The sequence goes on from JAOPSE010000119.1 coordinate 5,958,486, forward strand.
TCTCATCGTCGATGAGCGACGCCAACGCGAGCGCCTCCTGCCAGTGGTGTTTGTTCGGGGTTTCCAAGTAAGAAACATGGATTCATCTTTGGCGTTAGTTTATAAAAATGACTCACAAGTCAGATCCATGGATAAAATATTACGGAGAATAAATGTCACACATATAAAAAAGGAATTTAAGTTGAAAACTTATTCAAACAAAAGAAGTTGCATGCAAGGCTCTTCTTTAAATACTACTCTCTCCATCCAAAAATATGATTCGGGAATCTCGTTGATAATTATCTACTAATACACATTGTGTAAGGGTAGCAGGTGGGCTTTGGGAGAGATGTAGTAGATATTTTTACTGTAACAAATATTAACATAAACACACATGTGGTGTAGTGGTAGCTACGAGCACATTTATTTGAGAGGTCACGGGTTCGAATCCCATTAGGGGGCCACATTTGTGTTTTTTTAATTTAATTTTAGCTAGACGTGGGATGCACGTGGGAATGGGAATGAGCTTTGCGGGGAGGGACACAATTGGGAATGGGAAACGGGTCAGGACACAGTTGGGAATGGAATGAAAACACACAGGGCGCATGGGAATGGGAATGAAAACACACAAGAGTTCGGAATGAGAATGGCAGAACCAGGAATGGGGCAGCCTACCCCTTAGAGTCTTAATAGGTAGTATAGATAATCAACTTTGACTTGTTTCCAAAATACGAACTTTAGCCACCTACTTTTATAATGAAATATTATAAATATTTAACAGAACTCTAATACTCCCTTCGTTCAATAATACATGACGTCGTTGACTTTTAAAAAAACTTTGACCACTCATCTTATTCAAAAACTAATAAGTTATCATTTTTTGTGATTTGTTTTATCACTTAAGATAATTTGTGCTTGACTTAAAGTGTTACATTTTTAGTAAATAATAAGACGAGTGGTCAAAGTTTTCGAAAAAAGTCAAATGTGTATATTTGTGAACGTAGATAGTATATAGAGAGCGTGCATTTTCTTCGGCCATAGCTATCTGATCAATATATTAAAGGCGACCTAACGAGTCCCAAACAATTGAGCCCATGTATAATATCTCTACTAACTATTAAGAGTCTATTGTAGACTGCCCCCGCTCTACCGAACGCCCGCGCGAAACGCCAGCACGCCCGCCTACCCCCGCAGCGCACGCTCCACGAATCCCGCGTGCCCGCCGCCGTGAATCCCGCCGGTACCGAACTCCCGCTCCCGGAAACCACGCGCACGCCAATCCCGCCGCGGCAGCAATAGCCGTAGCCTCCGCGACAGCAGTGAACGCCGCGAACCGCCCACCCGCACGCCACAATCCCGCCGCGGCCGGAGCAGGCGTCGCGACCTCCGCGAACCCCCCACGCGACAATCCCGCCGCGGTAGCTACAGCCGCAGCCGCCCCCGGACCAGCCCGCCCGCACGGCGCAAACCAAGCCGCGACCATGGCGAACCGCCCTAACGCCCGCACATGCCCCCGCCTCCCTTCCGTGCCCCTGCCTCCGCCAATGCCACGACCGCCCCCACGCCTGTGCTCGCGCATACCGAGACCTCTCCCTCCGTGAAAGCCGCGATCGCGCCAGCAACCACCGCGCATGTCGCGACCTTCAACTGTGCGCATCGCCGCGAACGCGCCAGCATCGCCTGTGGCATGGCGGCATGGCAGCATGAGACGTCCTCCTGGCCTCCGCCATCTGCACCGCGTCCCACCGCCACCCCAAGCGCGGCGAGGCCTTCGCGTCCTTCAGCGCATGCTAATGCCCAGGTATCCCCTCACCCTCGTCCTCTCTCTTTTTCCCCTTTGCCCCCCACCCCGCCGCTGAGGCAGCGCACACCCGCTCCCCCCACACACTGCGACGCCTGTCCCCCGAGCCCTGAGACAACCGCCGCCCCAAGCGTCCGCCCCCCGCGCCCCGAGACAGCCCTCTCCCTTATCGGATCCGGTGTTGGAGCCATCCTCAGAGGTTAAGCCACCCTCACCGGAGGTCACGCTAACCACCTGCTCGGTGTGTTCGACGTGTTTGACTCTTCGGTGGCCCCAGCACACGTCGACCTCCTCGGGGTGTTCGGGAGCTCCGAGCAGGTTTCGGGCAAAAGAGGAAGTTGGTGGCGCCACGGGAGGACCGATGTGGGAGCGATGGATTCGATGATCTCATCCCTGGGTCCCTCCTCATCGCATCGATTGATCCCCAACAAGCACAAACAGGTTCTTCGCCAACCCTTCCAACACCTCACGGTGGGACGCAGACACCAGCATCACCCTGATCTCGGGCCCTCCATGTTGGTACGCGCCTCTACCCCTCAGATTATGCAATGCCCTTGTTTTGGTGCAAGGTCAGGGGAATACCTCGCTCCTCTTCCAGTTTGCGGTGAACCATGCGTCGGAGAGTGGCCTTTGCTGCCGACGAGCACTAATCAGGTACGCCTCCGCCTGCCACCTCCCTACGCCAGGTGCAAAGGTCTTTGTTGGGTCATTCGCTGGCTCTTCTTTGTGCCCTTTGACAGTGACGAGCACTGACCAGGTACACATACCCCTTCTCATCTCCTAACTAAGGCTATTTGCATTTTTACTTTTTAATATAAAAAGGTTGGGCCGATCAAACGACTTTTAGATTCATGATTTGGGAATTATATTTACGGCTTGGTTGATCTCCTAATAAAGGTTTGGCGTGAATTATATATATGGTAGTAACATATCGAGTTTTGTTCTTTACTTTCTTTACATCTGAATGGAAGGTTTTACTTCTTATCAGGTGTTGTTTCATAAACAATAAGCATCTATCTCGCAACAAGGTGAGATGGAATAGTTTAACTAAATATTTCCCTCTCAGAAAATTAACCATGTCTACATTGATGTAAAGAAATAGATAGCTGACTCTGCCATGCTAATTATATTTTAAGGGATCAGGAATTCATGATCTAGACATCTGGTAATCTGCTTGATGCCAGTAAAACAATCGTTGCTAATTAGTGTGCTTGTCTATGTTTCCAAATGGAGCATATCCCACTTTTTTAAATTTATGTATGGGGCAACAACATAAATATTAGTTTCAATATTTGAGAGAACTGTCAGTTTGTAGAGCACTTCAAACCAACAATTGTTGTACATAAAATCAACATATAACATTGTTCCATTACAGTTACCAATGTACCAATGGGATATCCAGTGCTTCAGTCTTCAGCAACCTATCAGGCCCGCCCCCAGCCAACCTCACATGGACCCAATGGCATGTGGTGTCCAGTGGTCATGTGGTTAATGGAATATCAGCACTAGGTGGTTATGATCCAATGTGGATGAACTTCGGAAATGAGTAAGTATGACCATGTCTGTTTTATTTCTAAATTTTGAACTTCTCATTATAAGTTTTATTTGTTGAATCATGTTCTAGAGTATGATTTGGCCGCGAACCGCCCAGTCCGCATCCCCAGCAGCCGTGACACCGCCACAGCAGCCTCACGCCACCGACGCCGGCGCCAGGCTCAAGTCAGAGTTCCTCCAGGTCCTGCTCAGCCGCCTCCGCGATCTCCAAGTTCAGGCTCTCTCTCTCCCAACTCGCGCGCATGCTGAAATGCTCTGCTCTGGTAGTGCTTGAAGCAGTTGAGTTAAAATCGCTGTTTGGCTAGGACGTTTCGAGATGCGGCAAGCGTAGGCAAATAATCACAGTTCAAGTTACAACCTGAATCCTTCGAATGATACGCCACATCTAAAGCTTGTGCCCTTCAATTGGGTTGGTTTTTTTCCCTGTCATCGCCAGTGCCTCTCTCGGTGGAGCAAGGGAGTCCGGTGAAGGACCCGATGTACCAGAATCCTCCATCGACCATGGAGGTCAGGACCCTTGATTTCAACGAAGGTCTTTTGTGAGAGACCAGACACGTCGGGGTTGATTGTCTGTGGTAATCTCAGGCAAATCCAATGGAGTCGTACCCCAGTAAAGAGGTGGAGAACTTGAGGGAGAAGCTGGTTGAAGAAAATTTCTACCTAATCACTGAGGTAAGCGGCGGCCAGATCGTGTCACCTACGGCCTACAGGAGCCAATCGCGTCTAAGCAGCCTCACGAGATCGAAGAGCAACAATATAATAGTGCACTCTTACTCCACATACATGCAGACTCCATTGCATCCCTCTGCTGAATACTTGGGTGCACCTTGATAGTCGACATCCTTTTTTTAGGTTCTCAGATCCAGACTCACATGTATTCCCACACTCAACTACAGAGTCAACGCCTCACTGTTGGTTTTTATTTTCCACTCTATTTTTCTAACCAGAAACTATCACTACTTTTTTTTCCTTTCAAAGCAGCTAGGTGAACAAGGACGAGTCTCTGTACTTCTGCTGAAGCTTGACGACCCCATCCCTAGAAGAAAACCAGTTATCGTGTTCTTGCACAGCTCTTACAAGTGCAAAGAGTGGTTGCGCCCACTGCTTGAGGTGGGTAAACCAACCTCGCTCTGTCCCAACTCTGCACCACTGTAGACTTTTCAGTTGGTTTTCTCCCTGCTGACATACATGCTTATAAAGAAAATCAAACAATGGTTGAGCTGGATTTCTTTTGTGAATTTTTAGGCTTACCTACAGAATTTGATATCGTTGGAGAAGTAACCCCACTATTATACTCTGGTTGTCCGTTGCATGGATGCTTTATTAGATACTGCCCCACATTTTAACTTCTGCCAAAGCCTATTGGCTAACGTGGTAAAAAAATTAAGCTCCTGAGATGATGTAGTAAGGTAAATACTCATTTTGTGTGTCAAAGTCAAGTCCTTGCCTGATCTGAATTTGTTTAAAATAATATAGTTGACCACTTTATAAATAAAACCATCATCCTTGTTTTTTTATTGATCAGATACACCATGGTTCTAGGTAGCAGAATAACTTTATTGGTTCATCTTACAGTGGTCTAAATTGCATTTGAGTTTCCTTCTTTCCTTGAACTGGAAAGGATACGGGGCATGAATCATTTATTTGAGCAAATATATCATTATACCCAATAGCACTAATTGTGGTATTTGTTGTTATTCCTTGACAACATTCTCTTAGTAATTAGTAAACCAAGGAGTATTTCATGTGAAAATAATGTCCACAATTCTTACCTCGGCTCAGTTTTGTAGTCCATTGGTTCACTAAAGTACTCCATATATACCTAATTATCTTGTAGGAAAATGTGTTGTGAAGCAATAAGATCATTTTTTATAAAAGAAGGAAAACATGGTGGTGAGGCAACAATAGAAGCAATTAGGTTGATTGCAGATCATGTGAAGCTCAATGATTGCCAGCTTCATCCTGATAGCATTAAGCTATGGTGATTATCGTCTATCTTATTTGTCATATGTATTTAATAATGTTCATTTTGTACCGTTTTCATGCAGTTTATTTCTAAAAGAAACTGAGCATGAATCAATATGCTATCATTGCTGACTATATATTGGGATGTTTATCGTATGTCTTCCTGTCTTTGAGATTTGATGGAGATATTGGAAAAGATGAGATTGAGGAGAAAGAGGTAAACCAAAGAGGAATAAACATTGGCAAAAATGAGGAGGTTCCAAAGCAATTGCCAGTTAGTAATAAGAAGAAAACCAGACATGAACTGATCTCAAAAGCTAGACAAGAGGTAACATCAGATAAGACATTATTTACTTGGAGGTTGTGTGAGTTTGTATAGTCATTTCCATTGTATTTTTGCAAGTTGATGCAGATCTTAGAGCAATTTCCTTCTCTCTTGATCCGAAGGAGAGAAAAGGGATAAAAAAGAAACAATTTCTGCTCTGTTTGAGACTTACTTTCGCATTCTAAAGCATAGATGACCACTTCCAATTCAAGGTCTGTCTTTGGTTTCTTTTGTTGTATCATAACTAATGATTCCTTTCTATAATTATTTGGTCTGTCTTTTGTTCTGGATTTGACATATATTGATTTAATGTCATGAAATTTCACTTCATTCTGGAATCGTGCGACATGGAGGCCATCATGGCAGGATACTTCAAGACACTCTTCCACCTCAACCCCGGCGGGATCCAGCCACACCCGCCGGCCACCTGCGATAGGGAGTCGCTCTTGAGGTCGCATGGTAGGGAGGCCTTGTCCTCTGCTGCTGGCACGCCGCTTGAAGCAGCTGCAGTTTCATAATTCATTCAGGCTTTGAACAAAACTTCTGAAACTGCAGAAAGAGTTTATAGTTCTACCAGATACTGATGCTTCAGCTTCACAGGATCAAATCACATCGCAGTAACTTCCATTTGCAAATTCTTATCTTGTCCATATGAGTCACAGGTTAATTATATTGGCAAGATCTGTGCTGCCAACGATGATTATGATAGTCGCTTTGAATGAAGATATATTTGGTTCTGCTCAGTGTACCTAAACTAGAATACTTAGTGTAATAAATCGCTCCTGTTTGAACATGTAAATAAATTTTGTAAAGCAGTTGATAATGGCATGTGTTCTGTTCAATAGAATCCGTTACAGAGACATCTTTTGTCTGTGCTTATGTACATCAGAACTGTCTGCAAATGAGACTTAATTCTTTATGATATGTTTGTCTAACCGATGCTATATCCACGATTGCTATGTCAGAATAACCTTGGCATTTATATGGTTGCCAGAATTCATGTTGTATGTAGCACTTGATTATGGCACAATGGCACATCAAAGAAGCTCTCTCTGTCCCGCAATGTCCTCTCCTCCAAGTGCAATGGGTAGGTCATCTGAATCCACAACACAAGGATGCCAAAAACTCAATTACAGTATGCTTTCTATATTAGATTCTTAGGATCTCATTGTGTGCTTGTAATCGTGCAGTAAGGGTTCCAAGTCTGGAGCTTCGTCGAGGTGTGCTGGTTGTCAATGTTCTGGCTTCAAGGTCCAAATCCGGCAGTTGGGACCTGGAATGATTCAGCAAATGCAACATCCTTGCAATGAGTGCAAGGGTTCTGGAGAGACCATCAGCGATAAAGATAGATGCCCACAATGCAAAGGTGATAAAGTTGTGTCGGAGAAGAAAGTTTTTGAAGTGGTAGTTGAGAAAGGTATGCAGAACGGGCATAAGATCACATTCCCTGGCGAAGCTGATGAAGCGGTAATGACTCCTTAGTCCTTAGTTCTAAAGTTATTCCTCTGGCACAAACTAAACTTCTGTTCTAACTAATGTGTGCAACCTTGGGTTCTAACTATCTTGTGCTCATGTGCAGCCTGATACTGCCACTGGGGATATCATCTTTGTTCTCCAGCAAAAGGAGCATCCCAAGTTCAAGAGAAAGGGCGATGACCTCTTCTACGAGTGTAAGTGCAATCAACCCTAATTGAGGGTTTTGGTGATTAATGACAAAACAAACTAAGATTCTAACAAGTTTGCTCCTAGTATGTACACAGTATTTCTACAGACAGGAGAAGCACAGATCTTACGAGCATAAAAGTATAAAGCACAGCGGATTTAAAATTCCACATCAAATGGCATGCTCCAAGTGCCAAGAAACAACGGCGGTGCAAAATTTATAATTCTTGAGTCATAGGAATCGCCGTACAATTAAGAGGGATCCGCGACGGTTAAGTAAGTTGTGAAACGAGCCAAGTTCAAAATCTTTTGAAAACTCCTTGGAGATCATTTTCCCAGATCATGAATGCCCTTGAGAAAAACAAATTTTACTTCCCACAAAGTCTCCCCTTTTGTTCTCTTCAAAATTCTCAATGTTTGGGTTCAGCCCCCAAAACCGGTTCAACCGGTCCTGAAACCGGTTCAACCGGTTTCGGTACTGTTCACCTGCCACCTCTGCTCTGACCTATCTGACAGTCAGAGCTGTCAAAAAAAGTCGCAGCAGATATTTTTCAGAAACCGGTTGAGCCGAATTTTGTCCCTACTCAGCCGGTTTTGAAACTGGTCGAGTGTCCGGCTGAGTAGCCCAGTGGACCGGGATCCCCCTGGTAGAAACCGGTTCAACCGGTTTGGAAACCGGTTCAACCGGTTTTTGCCCATTTTCCTCCAACGGCTGCCAGCTTTTGGGGGATCCTTTATATACCCCCTCACACTCTCTCTCTCATTTACTTCGCCTCTCCCACGAATTCTTGGCTGACCAACCTTCAAACAAGAGCATTCATTTCACTTTTCACACCCGCAATCGCATCTCCTTCAATCATTTGAAGGACCCTTGGTGTGAGGTGAACTCGATCGAACTCGCTGTCAATTTCATCTCGATTCTTCCATTCTCTTGTTCTTGAGCTCGTTGCAAACTTAACTGTGTGCGGATTTGTTACTCTTGGAACCTCGTGTTCCTTGACGGTTAGAGGTTGCTTGGGAGTCTCCAAATTTGTGGACGACCCCAAGAAGTTTGTATCACCCGCTACTTGAGCAGATTTGAGAAGAGATTGCCTTGACCTTTGTGGTCGGCTTGTGGAGGATTAGGGTTGGAAAAGACCCGGCCCTTTGTGGGTTCCTCAACGAGGAGTAGGACACCTTTGTGGTGGTTGCCGAACCTCGGGTTATATCGCGTGTTCTTGTGTGTTCTTGTCAAGCGCTTTATATTCAGTGGTTGGCTCATATTATTCATTTAAGTAGTTTTTGTGTAGGGCAAATCTTTAGCTATATTATTCACTACTTCGCACTTGTTAAATAGATTATCAAATTTAAGTTGAGCGGATTCAAACTTGTTCAGTTGTGATTAAAATCGACTGAACCGGTTTGCACCTGTGCAACTTTAATTTAACCTATTTCGAAGTTTTAGTGAAAATTTTCAGGTGTAGCCTATTCACCCCCTCTAGGCTACTTTCAATTGGTATCAAAGCCTCGTACCTCATTTTACGCTTAACCGCGTGAGGAAGCGATTATGTCTACTCAACGGGACCATGTGGATCCTATCCTCGAGGATATTCCCGTCACATCCTCCAGTGAGGAAGTGGACCCCAAGGTCCTCGACCTCGCCATGAAGATTGCCGAGAGGATGTTCCTCAAGATGAAAGAGGAAGATGCTAAGAAAAAGGCCGAAGAAGAAGAATCAAGAAGAAAGGCCGAAGAAGACAAAGGTAAAGGAAAATTTGATTACAATGATGACCTAGTGGATCTTTTGGTGTCAAAGGTGTTGAGCAAGGTAAGTCTCAACACCGAAGAATCATCAACCAAAAGCAAAGGTAACGAGTTTAGTAAAGTTCAATTCGATTACTCTAGAAATTTTATCCCCAACTTCTCTTCCGCCCCACTTGGAAAGTTACCAACTCTTAGTGAGTTGAACTATGACGAGTGGGCCGATAAGATGAAGTCGCATTTAATCGGTGTACATCCTAGTCTTTGGGAGATTGTTAATGTAGGTATGTATAAGCCTGCCCAAGGAGAAGAGATGACTCCAGAAATGATGCAAGAGATTCATCGCAATGCTCAAGCAGTGAGCATAATTAAAGGAAGTCTTTGTCCAGAAGAATACCGGAAAGTTCAAGGAAGAGAAGATGCCCGTGACATTTGGAACATTCTTAAAATGTCACATGAAGGAGATCCCAAAGCTAAGAGACATAGAGTTGAAGCTTTGGAGAGTGAGCTCGCTAGATATGATTGGATCAAGGGTGAGTCGCTTCAATCACTCTTTGATCGATTGATGGTGTTAGTAAACAAGATAAGAGTACTTGGAAGTGAAGATTGGAGTGACTCCAAGGTCACAAGATTGTTCATGAGAGCTTATAAAGAGAAGGATAAAAGTCTTGCAAGGATGATAAGGGATCGTGATGACTATGAGGATATGACGCCTCATCAATTATTTGCAAAAATTCAACAACACGAGTCCGAAGAAGCCCCCATCAAGACAAGAGACTCTCATGCCTTGATCACAAATGAACAAGACAACCTCAAGAAGAACAAAGACCACAAAGCAAAGAAAGTGGTCGAGACCTCAAGTGATGAAGATAGCTCAAGTGATGAAGACACAGCTATGTTCATAAAAACATTCAAGAAATTTGTAAGGAAGAATGACAAGTTCCAAAGGAAAGGAAAGAAGAGGGCATGCTATGAATGTGGCCAAACTGGTCATTTCATAGCGGATTGTCCTAACAAGAAGGAACAAGAAGCTAAAAAGGAATACAAGAAGGACAAGTTTAAAAAGGGAGGCAAGACCAAGGGATACTTCAAGAAGAAGAAGTATGGTCAAGCTCATATTGGTGAAGAATGGAACTCCGATGAAGAGAGTTCTAGCTCCGAGGAAGAGGAAGTGGTGGCAAATGTGGCCATCCAATCTACATCAAGCGCGCAACTCTTCACCAACCTACAAGACGACTCCTACACTCCAACTTGCCTCATGGCAAAGGGAGACAAGGTAACTTTATTTAGTGATGATTTTTCAAATGATGATGATGATGATCAAATTGCCATGAAAAATAAAATGATTAGAGAATTTGGCTTAAATGGATACAATGTTATCACCAAATTAATGGAAAAGCTAGATAAAAGAAAAGCAACACTTGATGCTCAAGAAGACTTGCTTATCCTTGAAAAGGAAAGAAACCTAGAGCTTCAAGAGTTGATTCACAATAAAGATAAAGAAGTAATTAACATGAAAAACTCTATAGATAATCTTGCAAATGAAAAGAATGCACTTGAATCAAGCATGCTAAGCTTGAATGTTCAAAATCAAGAACTTCAAGTGCAACTTGAAAATTGCAAGAATATCAATGCCTCATGTTTAATATTTGAATCTAAGTCTAGCTCAAATGATAATTCTTGCAAACATTGTACCAACTATCATGCTTCTTGTTGTCTAACTAACCATGCAAGGAAGAATAGCCCATAGGTGAAGGTCAAAGAAATTTTGAAAAGATGCTCTAGCAATGATGGGTTAAAGAGAATTGAACCCAAGTACAAGTCCCTAAAGCCCAACAATGGAAGAAGGGGGCTTGGGTTCAACTCATCCAAGGAAAACCCTAGCACAGTGCATAAGGGGTGGAGATCCCCCAAGTTCATAGAGGGAACCACCCTATATGATGCCTTGGGGAGGATTCACTCCTCAAATGACAAGTCACCTCAGGTAAAGGTTAACTTGAGTTCCACAAAGAGTAAGATGAAGGAAGTGGGATCCTCAAGTAGACAAAAATCTAATGCTCCCATTTCCCATTCATATCTTTGTGATTATATGTTGACTTGGGATTCAGGGAAATTGATTGTGAAATATGTGGGTGCCTACACTAAATGAAAAGTTATGAAAAGAAGTGTGTGGGTACCCAAGGCTATAACTAACACTGTATGACCCAATTCAATTTGGGTACCTAAGAGCATAGCCTAAAACTTGTTTTGCAGGTCTACTCCTCTGGTGGGTCAAGTTGGGTGCTTGACAGTGGATGTACAAATCACATGACCGGGGAGAAAGACATGTTTCATACATTGCAACTAACTCAAGAAGCACAAGAAATTGTGTTCGGAGATAGTGGCAAGAGTAAGGTGATTGGTATTGGTAAAATTCCTATCTCTGACCAACAATCACTTTCAAATGTTTTATTAGTAGATTCTTTAAGCTATAATTTGTTGTCCGTTTCACAACTTTGTGGAATGGGTTATAATTGCCTATTTTCGGATGTGGATGTGAAGATCCTTAGAAGGGAGGACTCCTCAGTTGCCTTTACCGGTCGCTTGAAGGGCAAGCTTTATCTTGTTGATTTCACAACAAGCAAAGTGACGCCTGAGACTTGTTTAGTGGCAAAATCCGACAAGGGTTGGCTATGGCATCGTCGGCTAGCCCATGTCGGTATGAGGAATTTGGCCAAACTTCAAAAGGATAATCACATCATTGGACTAACAAATGTTGTATTTGAGAAAGATAGGGTTTGTGGCGCATGCCAAGCAGGAAAACAACATGGAGTCCCACATCAATCAAAGAATGTGGTCACAACAAAGAGGCCATTGGAGCTTCTTCACATGGACCTCTTCGGACCGGTGGCCTACATTAGCATTGGTGGTAGTAAGTATGGTTTAGTTATTGTTGATGATTTTTCTCGATTCACCTGGGTTTTCTTTTTAAGTGACAAAGGTGAAACTCAAGAAATTTTGAGGAAATTCATGAGGAGAGCTCAAAATGAATTTGAGCTCAAAATCAAGAAAGTGAGAAGCGATAATGGGACGGAATTCAAGAACACAGGTGTTGAAGAATTCTTAGGAGAAGAGGGAATCAAACATGAGTTCTCGGTGCCTTACACTCCACAACAAAATGGTGTTGTGGAAAGAAAGAACCGAACCCTAATTGAAGCTGCAAGAACCATGTTGGATGAATACAAGACACCTGACAACTTCTGGGCAGAGGCGGTCAACACCGCCTGTCATGCAATCAACCGTCTCTATCTTCATAAGATCTACAAAAAGACTGCTTATGAGCTTCTCACTGGTAACAAACCTAAAGTTGATTATTTTAGAGTATTTGGTTGTAAATGTTTTATTCTTAACAAGAAAGTCAAGAGCTCAAAGTTTGCTCCTAGAGTGGACGAGGGCTTCTTGCTTGGTTATGCTTCAAATGCGCATGGATATCGTGTTTTCAACAATACCACCGGTCTTGTTGAAATAGCGATAGACGTGACATTTGATGAGTCTAATGGCTCGCAAGGGCATGTTTCTAATGACACTGCAGGAAATGAAGAACTACCTTGTGAGGCCATAAAGAAACTTGCAATAGGTGAGGTGAGACCTCAAGAAAGGGATGATGAAGAAGGAACCTTATGGATGACCAATGAGGTAGTTGATGTGGGTGCAAGGGTGGTGAGTGACAAAGTGTCCACCCAAGCAAACCCATCAACCTCAAGTCATCCAAGCCACGAAGAAAATCATCAAAGGATGCCAACAGTGGTAGAAGATGAACAAGAAAGTATTGATGGTGAAGTGCCTCTTGATCAAGCAATTGATGAGGAGGAGCAAATACAAAGACATCCATCAGTGCCTCATCCAAGAGTCCATCAAACAATTCAAAGGGATCATCCAGTGGACAACATCCTGGGTAGCATCAGGAGAGGGGTAACAACTCGATCTCGTTTAGCTAATTTTTGTGAATTTTACTCGTTTGTTTCCTCTCTTGAGCCACTTAAGGTTGAAGAAGCATTGGGTGATCCGGATTGGATAATTGCCATGCAAGAGGAGTTGAACAACTTCACTAGGAATGAAGTCTGGTTCTTAGTCCAAAGACCCAAACAAAATGTGATTGGTACTAAATGGGTCTTTAGGAACAAGCAAGATGAAAATGGCGTGGTTACAAGAAACAAGGCACGGTTGGTTGCCCAAGGCTATACTCAAGTGGAAGGACTTGATTTTGGTGAAACATATGCGCCGGTAGCAAGGTTAGAATCAATTAGAATATTAATTGCCTATGCTACTAACCATGATTTCAAGCTATATCAAATGGATGTCAAGAGCGTTTTTCTAAATGGACCACTACAAGAAAGAGTATATGTGGAGCAACCACCGGGCTTTGAAGACCCAAAGAAGCCAAATCATGTTTATCTTCTTCACAAGGCACTCTACGGGCTTAAACAAGCCCCTAGAGCTTGGTATGACTGTCTTAAAGATTTTTTAATTAAAAATGGGTTTACAATAGGAAAAGCTGACTCTACTTTATTTACTCGAAAAGTTGATAATGAATTATTTGTGTGCCAAATATATGTTGATGACATTATATTTGGTAGTACTAATGAAAATTTTTGTGAAGAGTTTAGCAAAGTGATGACGAACAGGTTTGAGATGTCTATGATGGGCGAGCTTAAATACTTCCTGGGATTTCAAGTCAAACAACTCAAGGAAGGTACATTTCTATGCCAAACTAAATATACTCAAGATATGCTCAAGAAGTTTGGCATGGAAAAAACAAAGCACGCCAAGACTCCAATGTCATCAAATGGACATCTCGACCTAAATGAGGAAGGTAAACCTGTAGATCAAAAATTATATAGATCAATGATAGGATCACTGCTTTACTTATGTGCATCTAGACCTGATATAATGTTGAGTGTTTGCATGTGTGCACGTTTTCAAGCAAATCCTAAAGATTGTCATCTTGTAGCCGTTAAGAGAATTCTAAGATACTTAGTCCACACCCAAAACCTAGGATTATGGTATCCTAAAGGCTCCCTTTTCGATTTGCTTGGCTACTCTGACTCAGATTATGCCGGTTGCAAAGTAGATCGAAAAAGCACTACTGGGACTTGTCAATTCCTTGGGCGGTCCTTAGTGTCATGGAGTTCCAAAAAACAAAATTGTGTTGCACTTTCCACTGCAGAAGCTGAATACATAGCAGCTGGGGCATGTTGTGCGCAGTTGTTATGGATGAAGCAAACCCTTAGAGATTTTGGTTGTGAGTTTAACAAAATTCCACTTCTGTGTGACAATGAGAGTGCCATAAAACTTGCAAACAATCCAGTGCAACACTCTAGAACTAAACATATTGACATCAGACACCATTTCTTGAGAGACCACGAAGCCAAAGGAGATATCGAAATATTTCATGTGAGCACCGAAAATCAACTAGCCGATATCTTCACAAAACCCCTTGATGAGACTAGGTTTTGTTTTCTTAGGAGTGAGCTAAATATCTTGGATTCTCGAAACGTGTCTTAATAACTAAAATTTTGATCAAACTTGATGGTTGAAAATTGATTGTTTGAGCAATATGAATGAGAAATATCTTTTTTTTATCTTTAAAATATCTCATGTCATATTTGCTAAGTGCTATTACAGCCCTTCCGGGCAATATCTGGAAACTGGTTGAGTAAACCGGCTGAGTAGGCCACTCAACCGGTTTCTCCCTGGTGGAAACCGTTTGAACCGGTATAAAAACCGGTTGAACCGGTTTTGGCCGTCGCGCCGTCAGTCAGCTGCGCAGTCTGCGCTGTCAGTTTTGCAGTCTGTGCTGTCAGACTGCCAGGATTTTCGCGCAGTCAACACCATTTTCTGCGCGCTTTTATTGCGCAGTTTGACCCGAAACCGGTTGAACCGGTTTTGGAACCGGTTGAACCGGTTTTCGGTTTTCTGGCGGCCGACTCCTCCCCTTTTTATGTCTCTCCCTCTCTCCTCTTCCCTTCTCAGACTCATTTTCCAGCCGCCGCCGCCCTCTCATTTCTCTCTCACACCTTCACACTCCACTCCAAAAACTCTCTCGTGCCCTCACTCTTTTGGAAGAGTGGTTGGAGATCCGTTCTTCCCGGCGTGTTTCCACCATCTTCCTCCATCTCGTTGGGAGTTCTTGACCCAATCTTCGGATCGAGGTATTGCCCTATGTTATTTCCTTGTACTCGATCCTACGCGTTCTTGATTATCATATGTATCATTCGTTGGGTACATTTTAGTTTAAGTGATTGCGACACTTAGACTATCTTCATTTGTCACAAACATTGTTAGAGATTAGCGATTTGATATTATTCGTTGTAGTTGAACCGCTCATATGAACGGTTGAAGTACATGATCAATATCTTATGCGTTTCTACTCAAACATGTTTGATCCTTGCTCATCATAGGTTCTTTTTTTTCTTAGAATGGTGCATCGAAGGAACCCGTCGGTAGTCGAATCCGACTCCTCGGACGACCAGGAAATCCATGGAGATTCTCCTCCTCGCTCTCGATCCAAGCGAGGGCGCGGAAGCGGCAATGTCATGCCGGGTGCTGAGGCCTCCGGGTCTCAAAGTGCTCGCGGTCGGACATCTCGGAATCCTTCCGGACGGTCTCGACCTGCGACGAATCCGCAGGCGTGGGAGCCTGCAAGTGACGATGATGGCGGGAAGGACGATGAAGTTGATCTTCCCCCGGCCCACGCTCCTGTGATTCGCGGTTTGGTCCTCCACCGGGCAGAGGCTCGGCGTGCTGGCAATGAGCCAGTCACTGACTTCACTGCCAGTGGAGGCTCTGCTCTTCTCCAGGATCTTCGTTTCCAAAATCCTGTATTGCGTATTCGCGATGCCAGAATCGATGGAAATCGCTTTTGGACTCTTCACCACGTGGATTTCTATAATTCCGTCATTCTCCCCAAGAAGCATCAACCTATCCTGCATCAACGATATATTAACTGGGAAGGTTGTGAAGCCATTGGGGACCCAGAAATGTCACAGGCACTGAGGGCCTGTGAAAGGAAACAAATGAAGAATATCATGACATTCCAATATGATTGGAATGATGAAGTCATTGCTCAATTCCACTCCACTCTCTGGATAAAGCTTGCTGACGAGGAGAGTCATTACAACTACCCCTATCTGAACTTCTTCATTGAAGGTAGTTGGTACAAGGTGAGCTATCGTCGATTTGCTCACATTCTTGGCTTTTCTGACGATGATATATCTGGAGACAAGATCAAGATTCATGATTTCCGGCAGCCCACAAGAGATGAAGCCAAGGATCTTCATCTGTCTGAGTCTGGAAAGTATTGGGAGTCGACCAACATTCATAAGTATTATCGTTATATCAACTCCCTCTGCAGGATGACCCTCATTCCAAAAGGGGGAAATCAGATGAACATCCTTGGGGAGAGCAAGGTCCTGCTCTCTTTTATGAAACCAAACAGCTCAGAAAGGATTAATGTCTTTGACATGATTTGGCAGGAAATTATTCATGCCGCCTGCTTTCCTTTGAAGGGGTGTCTTCATGCTCCATTCATTATGAAGATGATTGAGGTCGTGACCCAGTTCAGATTTGACAAGGGTACCCGACATCAGTCATACACCCCTTTCTGGATTGATCCCAACAATCCAGCTGGGCGCCTCCGGAAAGCCCCCTCCAGTTCTCGTGGTCATGCATCTGCGGGTCCGTCTGCTGGTGCTGGTGCTGCTGCTGCTGCTGGTGCCTCGCGCTCTTCCTCTGGCCGCGGATCTCCCACACCACGTGGTCGTGGTCATGGTCGAGGTCGAGGTCGTGGCCGTGGGATGGGTGCCCGCTTGGCCCACGGGTTTGCGGCTTTCTTCTCCATGTGCCAAAATATTGCTGCAGACGTCCATGAGGTGGCTCGACGTCAGCGGGAGACCGACGACAACCTACGTCGTCAAGCTTCTGCTTTGGGTACTCCCTTCGCCCCCCGCTCTCCTGATGTACCTCTCCACCCTCCTCCTCCAGATGTCAACGAGTGGTACCAGCAGGCATATGGGGTACCTTTTTCAACAGCTGATGACGTCGAAGAAGAAGAGACTTATTTTGATGATCCAGAGCAGTTTGTCCCGCCCTCGTGTCACGGGGATCCGGGCCAATTGTCCTCTTATCCTCCGCCCTAGGACCCTTCGGGCAGTGCTCCTCCTCCGGCCCAGTCTGGAGAGGAACACTTTGCCTCTGACCTGGCGCACCACTTCTTCGCTCCTCATCATCCTCCTCCTCACTGGTGATCATTGGATTGGCGATTCTCTCTCTCTTTTTGGTTCTTATGCCAAAAAGGGGGAGATAGTTTATTATGCAGTACCCCTATTTTTGTAATGAACACTTGGTCTGTAATAACTATTTGATGCATGCATGGCTTGAATGCCATAAACACTTTTATGATGTGATGAGACGAGCTCTCATTATTGTAATAGCTGTAGAACTTTTTTTTCATATCATATGCTATGCAATAATGAGCTTAAATGTGCTTTTACTCTTTCTATTCATTTATGTTTCATACCTCATCATTTTTGTGTATGGTGTTGATTGTTCTCTCTCTCTAAATATGTTGCAAATTTACATATCAAGTCAATGTTAATATAGCAAAACTCATGCACATATTTAGGGGGAGCTACACATACACAAAAGATTTTATATCGCAAGTACTTGTAACTTTTAATTCTTATTTCCATTCTAGTTTGTTTTGGCATCAATCACCAAAAAGGGGGAGATTGTAAGTGCAATCAACCCTAATTGAGGGTTTTGGTGATTAATGACAAAACAAACTAAGATTCTAACAAGTTTGCTCCTAGTATGTACACAATATTTCTACAGACAGGAGAAGCACAGATCTTACGAGCATAAAAGTATAAAGCACAGCGGATTTAAAATTCCACATCAAATGGCGTGCTCCAAGTGCCAAGAAACAACGGCGGTGCAAAATTTATAATTCTTGAGTCATAGGAATCGCCGTACAATTAAGAGGGATCCGCGACGGTTAAGTAAGTTGTGAAACGAGCCAAGTTCAAAATCTTTTGAAAACTCCTTGGAGATCATTTTCCCAGATCATGAATGCCCTTGAGAAAAACAAATTTTACTTCCCACAAAGTCTCCCCTTTTGTTCTCTTCAAAATTCTCAATGTTTGGGTTCAGCCCCCAAAACCGGTTCAACCGGTCCTGAAACCGGTTCAACCGGTTTCGGTACTGTTCACCTGCCACCTCTGCTCTGACCTATCTGACAGTCAGAGCTGTCAAAAAAAGTCGCAGCAGATATTTTTCAGAAACCGATTGAGCCGAATTTTGTCCCTACTCAGCCGGTTTTGAAACCGGTCGAGTGTCCGGCTGAGTAGCCCAGTGGACCGGGATCCCCCTGGTAGAAACCGGTTCAACCGGTTTGGAAACCGGTTCAACCGGTTTTTGCCCATTTTCCCCCAACGGCTGCCAGCTTTTGGGGGATCCTTTATATACCCCCTCACACTCTCTCTCTCATTTACTTCGCCTCTCCCACGAATTCTTGGCTGACCAACCTTCAAACAAGAGCATTCATTTCACTTTTCACACCCGCAATCGCATCTCCTTCAATCATTTGAAGGACCCTTGGTGTGAGGTGAACTCGATCGAACTCGCTGTCAATTTCATCTCGATTCTTCCATTCTCTTGTTCTTGAGCTCGTTGCAAACTTAACCGTGTGCGGATTTGTTACTCTTGGAACCTCGTGTTCCTTGACGGTTAGAGGTTGCTTGGGAGTCTCCAAATTTGTGGACGACCCCAAGAAGTTTGTATCACCCGCTACTTGAGCAGATTTGAGAAGAGATTGCCTTAACCTTTGTGGTCGGCTTGTGGAGGATTAGGGTTGGAAAAGACCCGGCCCTTTGTGGGTTCCTCAACGAGGAGTAGGACACCTTTGTGGTGGTTGCCGAACCTCGGGTTATATCGCGTGTTCTTGTGTGTTCTTGTCAAGCGCTTTATATTCAGTGGTTGGCTCATATTATTCATTTAAGTAGTTTTTGTGTAGGGCAAATCTTTAGCTATATTATTCACTACTTCGCACTTGTTAAATAGATTATCAAATTTAAGTTGAGCGGGTTCAAACTTGTTCAGTTGTGATTAAAATCGACTGAACCGGTTTGCACCTATGCAACTTTAATTTAACCTATTTCGAAGTTTTAGTGAAAATTTTCAGGTGTAGCCTATTCACCCCCCCTCTAGGCTACTTTCAACGAGCACACACTGACCTTGACTGAATCTCTGTGTGGCTTCCAGTTTGTTCTGACTCACATGGATAACAGGCAAATGCTGATCAAATTGAACCATGGCGAAGTTGTGAAGCCTGGTGGGTGATTCTGACATATGATTATGATTCTGCCTTCATGATTTGGCCAATGCTCATTGATTACTTTAAATTTGTGCAGATTCTTTCAAGGCAATCAACGATGAAGGCATGCCCATGTATCAGAGGCCCTTCATGAAGGGCAAGCTGTACATCCACTTCTCGGTGGAGTTCTCGGACTCGTTGAGCCCGGAGCAGTGCAAGGCCCTAGAGGTTGTTCTCCCGCCCAAGCCAGTATCACAGTACACTGACATGGAGCTGGACGAGTGCGAGGATACGATGCCCTACGACGTGAACATCGAAGAGGAGATGCGGAGGCGGCAACAGCAGCACCAGGAGGCCTACGACGAGGACGATAATTGTGCCAGGCGGTGGGCAGAGGGTGCAGTGCGCCCAACAGTAGGTAGCTTGCGGCAAATTTGTTGTTTCGCTTTGGGCGACTATTGAGTTTACCCGCTTGTATTGGTCTTATGATACTTCGGTTACAAGAGTGCAGTATTACTAAGGATTAGTTTCTATATAATGGCACATTGACACTAACATTGTTATGCATTGTAATGCACCCGTAGCAACGCACGGGCATAGACCTAGTATACAATGAAACAACTAAGGAGGAGATGGATGTTTGAGTGCACCAGAGTTAATAGTTAGTTGGCTAAAAAATTGCTAGTAAAATTAGCTAGCTAACAAATAACTAGCTAACTAATAGCTAATTTACTTAAAAATAGCTAATAGCTGGACATCATGCTCGAGCTACTAATTATTAGCTCTAGTGACCCCTGTAACCGCGTATTACTAGAACACTACCGTACGTGGTCAGACGATGTCGGTTGACTGTCTATCCGTACGTACTTGCCATCGTCCATTGCATGTATACGAGTCTAAACGCAAACAACGTACGGCAAAAGTAGAACCACCGTAGTTCTCAATACAATACAGGAGCCTTCTCTTACTAATTAAATTCGATTAACCACCATGTTGACGTACGGAGATGTATAGTTACGCCGACGACGACTCATCAGTTTTGCATGCTGCTGTACGTATACGCACAGGCCGGCCGGTCACTGTCACTACTATGCCGGCCGGCCGAATCACACTTCACACAACACAAGCCGGCCACGTCTGTCTGTCTACTCATCTGGAAAAAGTCCCATGGGTTGGATTGGCGCGTTGAACCTCCGATCCGATCCACATCCACCGCTCTATATAACCCCGCCCCTGCATCGCATCGTCTCCACTCTCTTGTCCGTCGTTCATCACCAAGTTTGAGCATCGATCAGCTCATAAGAAACAATGCTGGATCATATCGAGCGAGCTAATCCACAGCACGGATACAGTGTTAGAGACACAAGGACGACGACAATGGCCGCCGCCGCTTGGACGACAACAAGGAAGGCGACGACGAGCACCAGCAAGGCTGCCTTGTCGGCGTTGGCGAGCTGTGTGGCCGCCGCCGGCGGTGTCACTCGTGACGACGACAAGCAGCGGAAGAGCGTCCCGAAAGGGTACCTCCCCATCGTGCTGGTCCGCGGCAGCGGTGACGACGACGATGCAGGGACGGTGGAGACGGAGACGATGGTGCTGGTGCGCGTGAGCGACCTCAAGGAGCCGTGCATGGCCGCGTTGCTGGAGGCGGCCGAGGAGCAGTTCGGGTACGGCCAGCTCGGGGTGCTCAGGGTCCCCTGTGACGCGCAGCGTTTCCACCATGTGGTGAACATGGCACGAAAGCAAATGGTCCGAAGTAGCTAGCTAGCTAGCTGCTACTACTACATACTACTAGCAGTGGATAAGTTAAAAGATCGATCGAGTTACATGCAAGCTGTAGTGTTGCTGCAATTCTTTTCTCGGTAGGGTGGTCATTGTTTCACATATTGATAACGTAACAAGTAATTGATGACATTAAATTATGTTTATTTAAAACTAACTGTAATCGGGTATCATACTAGAAATTAAAGTACACAGAAATTTTATGGTGGCGGTTGTGAACTTATTTTCACTGTCATTTTTTAGAACCGCTAGTGATAGTGGTCAGTAGAAATCATTATTTTTACAGGCGGGTAACTGAGGACCGCTAATAGAAATCGATTTTCACTAACAGTTGAGCTAGCTAAGAAAACCCGTTTATTTAGGAAGGCTCACTCCACCCGCAAAGTCGCGGTATTTTTCGTGTAAAATCTGCGAGCTTCGCGGTTGCTAGGAATAGAAACCTCGACTCAATCTCGCGTGTACTCTCCTCTACCACTCTGCATATGGAATGTGTTATGTCTAGTTTGTAGTTTTGTTGTCCACATATTACAACCAACTGAGTGTAAATTGTTTGTTTGAGACCGTAAACGAATTTAAATAAAAAAGTTGTCAACTACAAAGTTGAATAACTTTTGAAGTTCTACAACTTTCATTTTAACATTTTTATCCGAGGTCGTTTGCAAAATTTGAATTTTAAATTTGACAAATTTAAATGTAATTTTTGAGAGTCAAAATGATTTCAAATAAAAAAGTTATCACCTATAAAGTTTCATAACTTTTAGAGATCTATAACTTTTATTTTAGTAGCTTCATCATATTCGTTTGAAAACTCAAAAAATTAAGGATAAAAATGATTTGTAGTGGCGGTTCCTTAAGAAAACCGCCACTAGAAATCGATTTCTACATGTGGTTTTCTTAAGGAACGCCTATAGAAATACAATTTCTATTGACATTTGTTTTAAGAAACCACCATTAAAAATAGCACAGACGGTTGATAACTGAATCCGTCGATAAAAAATATATCGTATCATAGGCTGAGCCTTTTTCTACTAGTGGGATACAGGTCTATTCAAACTTGTTATCTCCGGTACTCGAGTTTGAATCATTACCATTTAGGTTACATTTTGTGAACCAAATAGCATTATAGTGTAATTGGACCAGTTTGGACCGATATATATATATATATATATATATAGATATAGTATTTAGAGCCCTGGGCTCTATTTAACTACAGGAAGCCCTGACCAGGTGTGCAGACCGCACGAACCCTTTTTGGCTTATTGTACCTACCTGTGCTTACGCTAAATTATAATACGAGTTATGCTGATGTGTGTATCAGTTTATGCAAATATAGTCTGCGCATATTACGTGAATCGGGCCCACGATCCTGCCCACGCCGTCACTATAAAAACACCCCCACGCCGCCAGGGATTAGGTTTTAGCGGCTGCGGCGGTTCCCTCGGGCGTGCGAGCAGGTGTCCGTGAGCAGGAGAGCCCCGGCCGCCGCGGCGCTCTCCAGCCGGCGGATTGGCGGTCGTGGAGGGGGCGCGAGGAGGAGCCTCAGCGTCTGCGGCGGTACAGCTTCAGGAGGCACCGGTCGGGGCGCGGCGGAGTGGGCGGCGGTGGTGCTGTTCATGGTGCTGGCGGTCGTGGTGCTGCTGGGCGTCGTGGCCGTCCTTGTGGTGATGCTGCTGCTGCAGCCCCGCGTGCCGTACGTGGCGGTGCGGGCGGGCTGGCGGTGCTCCACGCCTACCCGTTCCGCGTGCCCGCCAGGGGCGTCCTCCTGCTGGCGTACGTGGCGCGCGCGCAGGACGCCCCGCTGGGCGACGCCGGCAGCGCCGCCATGGAGGTCGCGCTCCGCGACGGTGTGGTGCCGTTCCGGGTGGATGGGGAGGCCCAGACGCGATGGAAGGTCGCGGGGATCGTCGGCGTCGACCAGTGGACGCGCCTGGCGTGCCAGCTCCACTTCTTCTGGCCCAACGGCACCGTGCTCCCCTTCAGATGCATCTCCAAGTCCAAGTTATTGTTCTTCTGACCGCCGTGCCCTCTGTATTGTCTAGTGGCTACTCTTCTGACCTCAGTTCCATGGCCGGGCGTGAGCGTGACGGATCAAGATTCAGGAACAGCAAATGGCTTCATCGTTTTCTTTCTTGTCTTGGGTTCGTTCAGTTATTAATTCACCCCCATGTCGCATGTATAGGTCGGCAAAAAAAGATTTTGTCTTGGGTTCTTTATTATTGTATTTTACGCTTCCACTAAAAAGCAAGTGCCACATTCGTCGTTTTAAAACAGATCATTGATTTACGCTAAAATTCGTATCCATTTACGCTGTTTCGGATCACGTCTTACGCTTAAATCCACCTGACCTAGAACCCGAGCACGATCGGAGCGCGATTTTGACGTCGTAATTTAGGCCACATTCGTTGTTACGAAATAGATTGATGATGTACGATAAAATTTGTACCCATTTACGCTGTTTGGTTCATGTTTTACGCTGAAATTTGACCAAGCCAAAATCTGTGCACGATCGAACGTGATCAATCTACGCTGTTTTAGCTAATATAGGATTTACGCTAAATTTCGTATTCATTTACGATGTTTTAGCTCACGTTTTACGCCGGAATCTGCCCTAGCAAGAACCCGCGTACGATTGGGTGCACACGATTTTTACGCCGTAATTTTGGGCTTCGTTTGCTGTTACAAAACAGATATATGATTTACGCTAAATTTCGTACTCATTTACGATGTTTTAGCTCACGTTTTACGCTGGAATCCGCCCGAGCAGAACCTGCGAACTGCGGCTGTAAATTAAAATTTATTTCCTTCTATTAATGCTCCTCGAACCGTAACTGTCCCTTTATTTACGCGATTATGCAGCACGTCTTTCCTTATATCAAACCGGTCAAAATTTATATAATGCATGGTTTATGCTATCATGTTACACATCGTTATGCAGTCGTAAACGGTGTGCACATGGTAATATTCGTTTCCGTGAGTCAAGGTACAAAAGATCCCTTCTATGCATGATTTATGCGTGCGTATTTTTTTCCTCCTGTAACTGCGCCTTTATTTACGCGCACGAAGAGCACGTCTTTCCTTATCTTAAAACCGGTGGGAGATTTTAAATGTTTGCATGGTTTACGCTATCATGTATCACAGCGTTATGCAGTCGTAACCGGCAAGCACATGCAAATATTCGTTCCCGTGATTCGTGGCATAAAAGATTCCATTTATGCATGAGTTATGCACATTTGTACATATATTTATGCGTGCGTATATCGCATGTCGCGTCTCAGCCGGGATACGTGGCTATCCTATGCATGGCTGATGCAAGCTGGCGTCCAGTAGGCCGAACGCGACCCGATCGGCCTCCTGGCTGGGGCTTCGCCCACTAACGGAAGCCCAGGGCTTCCATTACCTCTTCCCTATATATATATATATATATATATATATATATATATATATATATATATATATATATATATATATATATATATATATAGGGACGAGGTAATGGAAGCCCTGGGCTTCCATTAGTACCAGGAAGCCCTAGCCAGGTATTGCCACGTCCCGTACCATCGTGCGTGCCATCGGGCACGGGTTCTTACTCGAACAGATTTTAGCGTAAAACGTAAACTAAAATAGCATAAATGACTACAAACTTTAGCGTAAATCGTAGATTTGTTTCGAAACGGCGAATGCGGCCCAAAAATTACGGCGTAAAATCTCGCGCGTCCCATCGTGATCGGGTTCTGACTTGGACAGATTTTAGCGTAAAACATTAACCAAAACAGCTTAAATGATTACGGATTTTAGCGTAAATCGTAGATCTGTTTCGAAACGGCGAATGCGGTCCGAAAATTACGGCGTAAAAATCTCACGCGTCCCATCGTGATCGGGTTCTGACTTGGATAGATTTTAGCGTAAAACATGAACCAAAACAGCGTAAATGAGTACAGAATTTATCGTAAATCCTATATCTGTTTACGGCGTGAAAATCGCGTGCAGCCGATCGTGCGTGAGTTCTGACTCGAATGATTTCAACGTAAAACGTGAGCTAAAACAGCATAAATGAGTACAAAATTTAGTGTAAAACACGCGCACAATCTCACTTCGCAAGAGATTGCTGTAAAACACATCAAAAGGAGTCATAAATTTGGCATAAAACGCAGTAAGACTGTTTTTAATGGAAGCATAAAACACAACAAGAAGCATCATAACATTTAGTTTGAAAATGCATAAATCACGATGGTCTCATAGGGCACTTGTTTTGTTCATAGTATATCAAAATATAAAGTACAACGATATTTTGCCAATATTGTTGCAATCATACATGATTTATTTGACATGACAAAAAACGAGAAGCTAGCCCTGTCTTCGGTACTTCAGACATTTCGAACCATTAGCCTTTAGCTAGGTCGTGGTCCGAAATGGAAGCATCGCTGCTCGGCTCTTATCAAAATAGGTCTGTGTAACCCTGTATAAAGCATAAAGACACGTCAGAACAAGCATAAGTACTGGGGGTGCATTGTTCTGAAAAGGACCAATTCAAATCATCGTAAAAGCATAATAGGAAGAACAAAAACAATGTAGAATTGGTGGTCTACGTGTTTACAAAGCAGAGCATACGCGCGATCTAGTAATTGGGCGTAATAGCGTATTCAAATTAGCATAAAAATATAAAGTACATCATACACAACCACATCAAATTCTGGATATTAATTAATCCTTTCAGTTGAGAAAGGTTTAGGAGTTCATGAATGGAGACAGTAGGATACCTGTTCTTATATATTTTTTCTTTTCTTTGAAAAATATAGTTATTTGTTGCTCTGACCTCTGCATAATCCCATAGAGGGCGGCGACCATTGCACAGCGGTGTCTTGTAGCGTTATCAGACTGTTGCTCGTTTCAGTAAGTCGAGCCCAAGTTACCTACAAGAAAAGGGTAAATGCTTTATGACAAGGAGACTGACAAGATGGTTCTTCAAGTGTATTTTGCAGCGAAGTGCATAAAAATAACCTTGCTTAAAGACCACTTTTAAAGACTACAACTAAGTGCATATGGCTGCTATTACAAATTCTTGGCGAGGTTCCAATGAAGCATACAATCCATAAAGAGATTACAACGTTGAATCTCTGTCACTACAATGGACCGTTTTCCAATTGAACATTAGATTGGAGTGTAAGATTAAGAAAAAAAGCTCAAACCTGAAGCCATGAACACATGAACACGTAAATCAACACAGGCAGTGTTGTCAAGGA
The DNA here is from genome assembly GCA_029449295.1 of Zea luxurians. Classification (NCBI taxonomy): domain Eukaryota; kingdom Viridiplantae; phylum Streptophyta; class Magnoliopsida; order Poales; family Poaceae; genus Zea; species Zea luxurians. Next base: position 5,984,885 of record JAOPSE010000119.1, read on the forward strand.
TGAATGGAGGGGCGACACGTTTCTGGATAACTGCAATGTAAGAGATAACTGCAACAACGATATGGGATGTAAGTCAACCAACATGTATCACAATGTAAATAAAAAATTTAGTAATCTATTACATTCAGATTCAGATACAAGTTGTTCATAATCAACCAATATAGATATAATCATAAAAACACTGAAGAACTGAAACTAGCACAAGCATTTTTTATCATGAGATTGTAACCCAAGAGCAAGATCAGGTTGTGGACACAGAGAATAGTAGCTAATAGTAATGTTCTGGAAAACTTCTCCAACCGCCTCTTGTATATAAGATGGTGGCAGGCTCAGATTTTCTGAGATGATGCACAACAATTTGTTGAGCAAGGTCCTTCATGCTGTGGCTGTATTTTGCAATAGTATCTCTGTAAAAGGTACATGGTGTTATCTCCCGTGTTATAGGTAAAAGTAACATGCTGAATATGGACAGAGATGGAACCATGATGCTTAAATATCTTGTTCTTAGTAAGATGATCACTCATAGGTTTCATAATGATCATACAATTAGATTCTCCAGACTATAATAACATATTCAGCAGTCATCCCTGTCTAGTATGTTATCAAAGAAACCAATGCAAGGGTGTCATACTAAAGAGTCTATATTTGGATAGAAATTCAAAAATTAAAATAAAAAAACTAAACATCCTATGTGCTTTAGTATTCTTGGTCAGTTGGTCCTCTAGGCTATGCCACATGAGTACATGACCTGAATAGGCTAAATCTCATGAAGACAGCTCAATGCTCCCCAAACCACTTTCTACTTGTCTCCACATCCAAGCATAAATCCGTACATGTATTATGCTTATCATCTCTACCCTCTCATTCCTGTACGATTTTGGCATGAACAGACCTGCACTCAGCAATTCGTGTCTCGTCCGGAGATGAACTGAACAGACAGGCAGGATATTCATGAATCACCTGCACCCAGGGACGAAGTCGGGCCAGCGGGCAGGATCACAGCAGGACTCCGAGAGCGTGTGGTGATATTACCAATGCCTACGAATGATCTGATAATTCACAAAGAGCAGGCCTTGAGTTGGATGAAAAAGTACAGTGCACTTAAAAAATATCTGAAGCCCTTAAGTCTAATTTCCCTGACGCAGTCAAGAGGGGAAAAGAAAATGAATAAATCCTTGGCTGCAACTATACTGATTTGTGAAATCTATTATATAAGTGCTGAGTAAAATCACTCTGACACCAAAACTGAAACATCAGACCTGAGAACATCTGGCCAAAATAAACCACAACTTTATAAAGCTTGAATATGAGTATTGACATCACTCTTAAATTTCAACAGATGAGCACTTTTAAAGTGCCCTCATCTGATGCAAGATGTAATCAGAGACAATCCAAAAATGAGTCTGAGTTTGGTTACCATTTGGGGACAACTTATATGATGTTTATTCTTTAAGACAACACAGAATCATCACAATACATACTTATAGTGTATAATTTGGATCCAGCAAAGGAACAATTAGAATCATCACAACTCATACCGTGGTCGTCGCCCTCCTCCACCACCACCAAACCGTTGTAGTACCCCCAGATCCAGCAGTTCCTGGGGCAGAAGAACGGGCAGGTGAGACCTGTAGTGCTTCTCAAGGTGTGGGAGGGGAAGAATGGCGAGGTGCAGGAGGGGAGGCGGACGCAAGGCATGTGGGTGAAGCTGGTTGGGATCTCCTCATGACCGACCCATCTTCCTACGAACGCTACCCCTCATACTTCATTACCTCACGTGGCGTCCGTGGCCTCCTCCTCGAGCACGCGGAAGGCGGCGTCGAGCGTCTCACAGCAGTGCTTCCTGGCCAGCATGGGCTCGGCGGCGACAACGTCGAGGGCCGCTGTCGGGTCTCCATCAGGTGCATATCAACCTCCTTCAATGGAGCGGCAAGGGTAAGCCACGTCGGGGATGGAGCCGCCGCGTTGGGGATGGAGGAGTCGAGGGGGAGTGGAGGAGGAGCCGCCGCGTCCGAGAGCTCCAAGGCTGGCGACGGCTAGGGTTTGGAATGAGGGTGGTTGGCAATTTGGTGTGACCTGTGGTGAATTGGGCTAGCACTCGGGCTTGCCCAGCTAGGCCTCCAAAGGTTCGGACCTCTCCGCCACGCACATCACAGGTCAGCCAGACCGAATAGTATGACCAGGGCTCCCTCTAGTTATAAGAAGCCTAGGGCTTCTAATACCTAAACTATATATATATATATATATATATATATATATATATAATATATGTGTGTGTGTGTTAGAGCGATGTGGTGTAATTCTACCACAAATTTAATGTTTAATAAATGATGAATGTTCTGCTTGGTTGGCTTCTAATTTTGTCCAACCAAGATTATGACAAGCAAAAATTATTAAAATCAAAGTTTACCCAAGTTAGTGAAAAAACATAGATAAACATTTAGTTAACTACTCTAGAAAACGACGTGTGGCATTATTCCGCCGTCGTGCAACCGGTTAAGATATTCTAGTGTAGAAAAAAGATTAATATTGGACATAGGAGTGCTCTTCGAGGGATGGAGGAGTCACCCACACATACCACTGTAATACCCAACTTGTAATTGATAAGAGATAATATAAACGGGGATACAATTTCACTTCATCTATATGTGAGTTTGACCTTTATGCATCATCACATGTGAACACCCTATGTAAAAACAAATAATTAATGACATGAAAGCCATTAAATTATGCATCATGCCGGGATTTTACTTTTGTGTGCATCTTGTGACAATATAAAATAATATGACAAGAAATATATTAAAATCCCAAAATGGAAAATTATAATATAAAAGAGTATGTGGGCACCCAAATTGGAAATCATATAGAAAGAGAGAAATATTATATAAAACAAAATAGAAGCTATAAATAAATAAATAATTACCATACTATGTTCAAATTGAACATTTAATGTGAATAGGATTTTGTCACGCACTTGGAATTCAAAATGGAATTGGAAATAAAATTGAAGAGGAAAGGGAACAGAAAATAAAAAGAAAAAACAATAAGAAATTGGGAATGGCGCCTGGGCCTAATCTCCTTCCGGCCCAACCATACCAAACTTCGCGCACGGCCCATTACCTCCCGCTGTTTCCGCTCACTGGTGGGGGGGGGACCAACATGTCAACCTCTCCCTGCCGTGGCACACGGTCTTCTACAACACTGACTCGTGGAGCCTCCTCGTCAGCGGTCTTCTTCCTTCGCGCGCGCAACACCGGTGCCAGGCCGCAAAATCAAACCTCGCCCACACGACCAACTGACAGGTGGATCCATCTGGACAGCCACTCGCTCGCGCATCTTCGCGTCATCCACTGGCCCGCGAGACCCGCAACACCTCCGTAATGGTCGGAACCACGCCGCCGTATTGGCCTCTCCGCATGCGCCGGGAATTAGTTCCCAACCTTCGCTCCCTGGAATCTATGCCCAGCCGTCATATTAATCCGCACCGATTCCTAGCTTCGTCCGCTCTATACTCGCCCTAGTAGACACGAACCGTGTGCTCGCCTCCGGATTGGAGAGAGCCGCCGAAGCCGCCTTAGCCGTCTACCGCCGTTGGCCCCGCTTAGCAACCGTAGTGCACTCCCGGACAACCAGGCGATGGTGTGGATCGAGTGTCGGGAGGAATCAGGCGGGTGGAGCTGCGTGGCGAAAGCAATTTCTCGCCGGAGCGGGTGAACGCGCGTGAATCCGTGCCGCGGCGTGGACAACACTGCAAACGCCACCATAACCGGTATGATGCACTCCATTAAGTTCTTCATACCCTCCGCTCTGTTTAGCATAGATTCATAGCCTAGCTGGGGCACTTGGGCGCGGGAACACTGCTCACCGGGATGCTCCGCCGTGGAAGAAAATCAGCGCCGCCGTCCTGTCTTGCCGGCTGTGTGAGTGATAGGAGGAAGGTGGGTGTTGACCGTTGATGATAGGATGGACGGTAGAGATTAGTTGGGAGTACCTTTTCGTGAGATCGGATCGTGACCACAGATCGGTGGATGTGCGGTGTAGATCAGATCGCGCCTTAATTGAGTCTGCGCCATCGATGTTTGATCTGACGGTCAGGATAGGATACCGGTTCATTTATGAGTCCGGACTAATCTATGCCTTTTTCTACTAGTGGGATACATGAAAGTCACTTTAGAATCTATTTCCTAATTAATCTTATATCAACTACATAAAACCTTAGGAAATTCGTAACTGCTTCGTTTTTAACTCTGATTTGATCCGTTCAAGTTGCGTTAGTCTCATAGCAACACGTAGATCATTATTATGCAGTATATTCTTATGTTTGGTGTGATGTTAATTTTATCTATACCATGTTTGTTTGTATTGCTACGACTAGCGCGAGGACGCGTGTCATCTGAAAAGCAAGTTGGTACCTGGAATCTCAAGTGCCAGGCAAGTTGTGCCCTTGATTCACTTTTGTTACCCAATAATGTTCTTTATAATCATTTACCATGCATAGGTTTAATTTTGATGGGACCCAATAGGTCACCCTAGTCTGTTTATCCATTTTACCTTGTTTACCCCTAAATCATATGGGTAGTTATGCTATTGCTTTGCATGATTTTGGGTTAATATTTCATTATATCCATGTTCCAGTTATTTTGTTATTCTATTTATGTTCATGTCAAGATCATTATATTATTGTTAATTGGAACATGGAGCTTAACTTGAGAAAGACGTGCCACCACAAGGGAGGAATGGGACCCCTTGGCTGACTAATTAGGAAAGCTAGTGGAAGACTACCTTACCCGAAAGGGGCAAGGGCAGTAGGGGAGTTGCATGCAAGGAGGTTCTCGGGTTGATTTTGCTATGATGGCGGTCAGACGGGGGATTCTTGCAAGTGCTCTTCCCATAACTGTAGCGGGTTTTCGGAAGCTAGTGGAACTTTGTAAAGGCCTCGTAGTGGATCCCTAGCCATTCACCTCGGTAGTGTCTAAGGGCCTAGCTAACCCTGGCGACATGGGAAACACGACTTGTGGGTAAAGGGTACAACCTCTGCAGAGTGTAAAAATAGTATACTAGCCGAGCTCACGGTCATGAGCGGCTCAGGACTCTCCGATGATTAAATTATGGAACTTAAATTCAATTTGTCATTTGCATTTGCATGGGATTTGTTATTAATTTTGTTCTATTATTTTATTATGGTTTGGTATTCACTTACACTTAGTAACTGCTAATAAAATTTTGACCAACTTATAAAAGCAATGCTCAGCTTTAACCCCTATTGTTGATCAGCCTTACACTTCATGAACTCCCACCTTTGGTGAGTTCATGTCACATTATTCCCCACAACTTGTTGAGCGATGAACATATGTGAGCTCACCCTTGCTGTCTCACCCCCCACAGGTCAAGAACAGGTATCACTGGATGAGGCGCATGGTGGATGTTGCGCTGTGTTCATGAGAGGTCTAGGTCGTCGTCTCCCAGTTGACTTTCTGCGTCGAGGATGGATTTTAGATCCTGTTATATTTACCTTTTATTTTGTAAGACTTCCGCTATGTAATAAATACTCTGATTATTATGACATTTATCTCTATACACTCTGTTATTGTATATGTTGTCTTCTTGGCGCATGTATGAGATGCACCCGGCTTTGCCCCTTAAAGCCCGGGTGTGAAAGAAGTGGTATCAGAGCAAATGTTGACTGTAGGACGAAACCTAGATAGAAATGGACAAAACCCCTACTTACTTACCTTACTCTGATTCTTTCTATACTTATCTTGATCCTATCTCACCTTCTACTGTTCCACTCTGATCATTCTTATCTTTTCTACTCTAAGACAAGATGGATTTCACACCTTGGAATCCTACAATTATGAACTTTTTAAGAGATAGGAGACCTAAGACAAAAAAATTAAAACTATTTTCTCTATTAAAAAAACGTTGGTTGATTGTTCTGATGATAACTGCTTGATTTGCTTCTTTGATTGATTGAAACATTATAGTTGGGCATCTTAGCATGTACCACCATAAGGTAATGTATTAGCTTTAATGGTTAACACACTAATCTACTTAGCTAATAAATCCCCCACAGTAACATTTCTCGTAATTACTCGCCTTGTCTACAATTCTTCCTTTCTTACCCTGTATTTCTAACCCAGATGGGCTACCCCTATAGTGTTAGAAGAAAGCACTATAGACGTGATCCTTGGTATGTTATGGTTAAGAAAGGCAAAGGCAGTATATACACTGTGCTAAGGGAACCGTAGAACTCACCAGTTCCAAAGGACAAAGATTTGAAGTTGAGTTGGTCATTGATCTCTTACCTGAGACTGCTCCTATTTCTAAACGGCTATACAGAATGTCCGTAGAAGAACTAAAGGAACTTAAGAAGCAATTAATGGAATTACAAGAGGCTGGATATATTCGTCCGAATTCTTCACCTTGTGGAGCACCAGTTCTAATTGTACAGAAGAAAGAAGGATCGCAAGGGATGTGCGTGGATTATAGGTCCCTTAACGATGTCACTATGAGGAAAAAGTCTCCATTACCCCGCATTGAGGATTTATTTAATCGGATGAGAGGTGCAAGGGTATTCTCGAAGATTGATCTCTGATCGGGTTACCATCAAATGAAGATTAGGCCATCGGATAATTCTAAGACGGATTTCTCGACCCGATATGGTTTATATGAGTTCACCATTATGTCATTGGGACTAACCAATACACCAGCCTATTTTATGGATCTGAAGAATAAGGTGTTTATGGAGTATTTGGACAGACTTGTCGTGGTGTTCATCGACGATATTCTTATCTACTCTAAGAGTGATAGTGATCATGAGGAAATCTGAGATTGGTGCTACAGAAGCTATGAGATAATCAACTTCACGCCAAGTATAGCAAATGGGAGTTCTGGATTGACGAGATGTCGTTCCTTGAACATATCATGGAAGGATATCAGTGGATCCTGCTAAAGTCAAGGAGATAGTGGTGTGGACCATACCCACTACAGTTACGGAGATTCGAAGTTTTTTTGGGACTTGTAGGATACTATCGGAGATTTATTGAAGGACTTTCTAAGATTGCTTAGTCTATCACCTCACTTCTAGAGAAGGGAAGAGGGTTTAAGTGGGATGAGAAATGTCAAGATAGCTTTGACCAACTAAAGAAGAGGTTAATGTCACCACCAGTGTTGGTTATGCCAGATCTACAGAAGGGATTTGATATTTATTGTGATGCATGTGGCCAAGGCTTGGGATGTGTGCTCATGCAAGAAGGACAAGTGTTTGCCTACGCGTCTCGTTAGTTGCAGAAACACGAGTTGAACTACCCCACTCATGACTTAGAACTGGCAGCCGTTGTGCATGCGCTTAAGATTTGGAGACATTATATCATGGGAACCAAGTGTCAAGTGTATATGGATCATAAGAGTTTGAAGTATATATTCACTCAGAAGGATCTCAACCTTAGGCAACGTCGTTGGTTGGAGCTTAATAAGGATTATGATTTGGAGACTCACTATCACCTGGGCAAGGTAAATTTGGTTGCAGATGCCTTGAGTCGAAAGGAGCATGTTCATTCAGCTATTGTTGCCTAGCTACCCGATGAGATTGTTGAGGATTTCAGGAGACTTAACCTGGGGATAGTTGCTCACACTGAAGGAGTTACTATTGATGTGGAACCTACTTTGGAGCAAGAAATTCGCAAAGGTCAGGTTGGAGATGCTAAAATGCAAGAGATCAAGGATCTGATTACGGAAGGTCGAGGTTCGGAATTCACGGAAGATGAGCAAGGCACCATATGGTTCAAGGATAGGATATGTGTTCCTGATATTGAAAGCCTTCGTGAGACTATTTTAAAGGAAGCCCGTGACTTGGATTATTCTATTCATTCTGGTAGTACCAAGATGTATCAGAATTTGAAGCGGAAGTATTGGTGGTATGGATAGAAGAGGGATGTGGCTGCATATGTGGCTATGTGCGATGTGTGTCAAAGAGTTAAGGCAGAACACCAAAGACCAACTGGACTATTATACCCATTAAAGATACCCGAATGGAAGTGGGAAGAGATTGGTAAGGACTTCATTATCAGATTGTCTCGCACCTCGAAAGAATATGATTCTATATGGGTTATTGTGGATAGACTAACCAAAGTGGCTCATTTCATTCTGGTCAAGACTACTTATAAGGTATCTCAATTGGCAGAGTTATATATGGCTCGGATTGTGTCTCTACATGGAGTACCAAAGAAGATCATTTTGGATAAGAGGATCACAGTTTACCCCCAGATTTTTGGAAAAGTTTTCATGAGAATATGGATACGAAGTTGAATTTTAGTTTGGCCTACCATCCTCAGACTGATGGACAGACTGAAAGGACTAATCAAGTATTGGAAGACAGGTTGAGAGCTTGTGCCCTTCAGCATGGTAGTAGTTGGGACAAGAGTCTACCTTATGCTGAGTTCTCATATAATGATAGTTACCAGGCCAGTCTGAAGATGTCACTGTTCAAGACTCTGTATGACAGGAAATGCAGGACTCCTTTGGACCAGACTAGAGGAAGACAGAGACTGGAGAAAGACAGTTCTTTGGGCCTGAACTCATTCAAGAGGCAGAAGAACAAGTCCGTACAATTCTGGAGAATTTGAGGGTAGCTCAGACTAGTCAAAAGAGCTATGCTGATAATAGAAGAAGACCACTGGAATTTGAGGAAAGAAATCATGTGTACCTCAAGGTGTCACCACTTCGTGGAATGAGGAGGTTTAAAGTCAAGGGCAGATTGTCCCCTCGCCATATTGGACCATTCTTGATCTTTAGGCGAGTTGGGGAGATAGCATACCAACTCGAGTTACCTGATAATCTATCTGATGTGCATAATGTATTCCATGTGTATCAACTTAAGAAGTGTCTCTGTGTCCCTGAGGAACAATTACCAATGGAAGAACTCAGTGTTCAGGGTGATCTGACTTACACAGAGTATCCGATCAAGATTCTTGACACTTTGACTAGAGTTACAAGAAAATAAGGTTATAAAGATATGCGAAGTACAATGGAGTCACCATGGAGAGGATGAAGCACCATGGGAAAGAAAAGAAGAGCTTCGCATAGATTTTCCTCATCTTTTCCCTAGTCCTTCTTAAATCTTGAGGACGAGATTCTTTTTAAGGGGGGTAGGATTTGTAATACCCAACTTGTAATTGGTAAGAGATAATATAAACGGGGACACAATTTCACTTCATCTACACTACACCAAAATAGTGAACTTCCTAGAGCCTAAACCCTAGGAAGTTAGCCCTAAACTCTAGGAAGTTAGCTAAACTCTCGAAAGTAAAGCCATCCCGTCGGAAGTTTGGCTCTCGAAAATTTTTTGTCGGAAGTTAGTTTAACTTCCTAGAGCCCTCTAGGAAGTTAGCTAACTTCCTACAGCCAAAGAAGCCTCTCGGAAGTTAGTAGGTTATCGGAAGATATTAGCTTCACGTCGTCAGCGCCGTCAGCTGACTAACTTCCTACGATTAACTTCCTACGGCTGACTGTAGCCCCTAGGAAGTTAGCTGGCTAACTTCCTACAACTGACTGTAGCCCCTAGGAAGTTAACTTCCTACGGCCCAATTGGCCTCTAGGAAGTTAATTTGACCATCATTACAAATGCTGTTTATTTTTATTTTACACCGCATTCCACAAAATAACAAATATATCAATAGCTATATAGCACAACATATTTTCACATAAAACATCTCACACACAATCATATAACAATATTTAAATCAATAGTCTCATCAATTACATCACAAAAGTCTCATCCATAATCATAATAAGTTAGCCAAGTTCCCGGCTGTCTATAGATCAATTGGTATCCATTGGGCCAACTATGCTAAGCAGTAGAACAATTTCACTGGCCTATCACCCTCACAAACTAACACCAAGCTTGTGGCAAAAGTTAGTTACATCGTGCTGATGCCAGAACAGGCAATAAGCCCCAACAAAATAGGGACGTACGCCACCAAAATGTTACCGCCACTTGTTGGAGAGCTTAGCTCCAAAAGGATTACTCCCAGGAGTTGCGGGTGAATGAGTTGCTGGCGAATCACGTGATGTCTGTGAGAACAGAAAAGACAGCAGTCAAATTATGTATAGATAATATCATGAAAGAAATCGCCCTTTCTCTATCAGCCAGCGATGCTTCAACCTGCTTGTTCTTGGACATCTATCTCAAGGCAGCCACAACCTACTACACTATGGTCTAGAATTCTTCATAGATTGCAGCATGAGGTACCTGTGAGCAGACATTTCAGATTCATGATGCTAACATATAGTGTCATACACGCGCATCAAGAATCAAGTGTCATATACTGAATATAATATTAAATGATAGAATTACAGGTGCAGTGCAGTTTTCTAAACCTGGACTTTATGGTCTTGGAGCTCTAACGTTCCAAACCAATTTAGGCAAATCAGACAATTCAATTAATAAGAGTGAATAAGTCATCTCTTTTATTTATGAAATAGAAGCAAGAGCTGACTTATACGATAATGGAGACAAGTGAATGCATAACAACCCAAAATGTGGGGACAACTACAAGTGCTGAGACGTGTGAATGCCAAACCTGTTGTCAAAGTAATGTGAAGATGCAGGTTGTTGTTAATACTTACCTCTCGGAAGGTCTTTGTGCTCAGGCTCAGCATGCTCTATATTGGTGTCAATGGTCTGCATAATGTATAAATGTAGAATGATGGTATTCAGTGCCTCTCTATTATTGCTTAACGTCTAATCTTTGTTAGTGGAAGCACAAAATAAATGCACGCTGCAGCTATCTCATGTGGTGTGACAAAGAATGATATGCAACATCCATCCAAGTTACAATGCTCAATTAACCAACTGATAAGGCATTGTAGTATTATGTTTCTTTTACAGAAAAGAAACACCATCTCTCATGATATCTCAGTAAAAGAGCAGAAAGAAGATATACCAATCGAGATGGAGACAAACGGACAATTTCAACCTTTCTGAGGGCTTGGATGTTTGTAAGTTATTTAGTTTTCATAGGATCCATCTACCAAAGAGACATTGGTCTCAAGTATGGACAGAGAAAAAGAAATAGATAGTGATTTGTATTTGATCATCTTACCTCAAGGTCACTGTCACGTGGATGGTATCCAACTATCATCCCTTCATATACCTTTCAAACATGAGAACGAAGAGGGGTTAGTACAACTCTTACCTAAGATGGCAGCTCTCAACGATATGTACTGTAGTTACCTCAATTTCAAGAGACACAAAAAGGATCCACGAGGTTCTGAAGTCATAAGGGCATGTGAAGTGATATGTCCCTTACCAACAAATATCTATTTATGAACATGTAAAATTTCAGTCAGAGCTGAACAACACAGTGTCATTTAGTATTGTTTTTATTCAACCAAACATCTTTTTCTTCAATTGTGAAAAAATTATTTGCTAATTGCGATTTTTTAATTGAACCCCTTTTTGTTCAGAGTTGGGCCATCATATATTAACAAAAAGAAGGGGCAAGAGCCCCTACAAACCCACCCAGCCATACTTACATCCTCCCCATAGTGAAGGGCATTCTCTTGCTTGATCTCAAGAGGGTAGAAAACAAGAAGGTACTCCACCTATATATTATTAGATTATCTATAAAATGAGCATGCAAGACACAAGTGTAAACAAAACATAAAAGGTGAGAATTCAGACATTTGTTAGGCCAAATTAAGCAGCTCGTGCATACCTCAAAAAATTATGAAACTGGATGAACTTTAATTTATCTATATAAAAGGGCTTCATGTGAATATGCTTGCAACAAAACTTTGCTTTTTTACCTTCACCTTTTCGTAAATAAATATAAAATACTTAAGTAAATGAGGGGAAATATATTAGTCATCAGTGTAGCAACTGCTTTAAAATACAAATCCTGGGACGTTTTAGAACTAGTGTTGACACCAGTGGACATCGGCTCACATGGTTCTAGAATGCAAAAGCTCTTATCCACATAATATAAATAACTTTGTCAAAGTGACATGCGAACGGTTGGCGGCATGAAAGTGCATGGATATGTACAGCTAAAACAAAATGATTGTTGGCCACTAATGCAAGCAGGCACTGCCATAAAGGATGTCCATATTCATCATAAATGAAATGGAGCAATGTCAACATTACTACTATCTCCAATTATTTTAAAAAGAAAAAAAGATATCCATTCCCAGTAAGAATATGAGATCAACTATTGGTTCAATTTATTTCATAAGCAATAGATGATAAATAGAAACCACTATTATGTAGGAAGACAATTAGATGCCAACATCTAAAAAAAGAATGCTTCAATTTGTTTAATAAGTAATATATGATAAATAAAAACTACTACTGTGTTGGAAGGAAATTAGATGCCAACATCTACAGGAAAAAATGCTTCAAAAAGTTGCAACACACCTGCTTCAACAAAGAAATTAATGGGACAGGATTGATTTAAGTACATACAATAGCAGCAAAAAAACTAATTTGAGGGCAAATGCGGAGCTATATCTGCGCCTTCTTATTGACCCACGGCGACGACCAAGCTGAAGTAAAGCCGAGCAAACCAGTGTATGCAAGCAAGGAATTATAACACTTTAAGAATTAGAACTATAATAAAATACATAGGTTTGATATCCATAATAAACCAACTAACATATAAACAACAGTCAACTCTAAACCAAATTCCTCGTGCCTTGGCTACCTGAAGGCATGGAGGTGGAGAGCATGCTGATAACGCCGCTGAACCGGAGCTAGAACTAGGGCTCACGAGCGTCAGTGTGCCAGCACGCAGCACAAACGTTGCCACTGCCGGAGAGGTAGTCTTGGGGCAGCGCAGGGCATAGGCAGAGGTGGTGCTCCACCTGGGCGATAGGGCAAAATAGATGCAAGGAAGGGCTCAGACTCGGGTCCTGGGCGGAGGCGCGGAGCTCGGTAGGTGAGGGGATGGGGCAGAGCTCGACCTAGGCGCACCTCGGCGCATGACCCTACGTGTCTTCTGGCTCCTGGGCGGTGGTCGCAAGGAACGGAAGCGAGAAAGGAAAGTGAGGAGAAGATAAGGTTGTTTCGTGGAGAAGATAAGGTTGATTTGCGGTTTAAAATAAAAAAATAACTTCCTAGAGTAAAACTGTAGAAAGTTACGTAACTTCCTAGAGTTTGTACATTTACTTTAGGAAGTTAAGTAACTTCCTAGAGTCGGCCGTAGGAAGTTAGCTTTTCGTTTGACTGGTCAAAAGCTAAAATCTAACTTCCTAGAGGAGGCCGTAGGAAGTTAGGTGGGCGGCTAACTTCCTAGAGCCGGCCGTAGGAAGTTAGCTTTTCGTTTGATTGGTCAAAAGTTGAAATCTAACTTCCTAGAGGAGGCCGTAGGAAGTTAGGTGGGCGGCTAACTTCCTAGAGTCGGCCGTAGGAAGTTAGCTTTTCGTTTGACTGGTCAACAGCTGAAACCTAACTTCCTAGAGGAGGTCGTAGGAAGTAAGCTTTTTGTTTGATTGGTCAACAGCTGAAACCTAACTTCCTAGAGGAGGCCGTAGGAAGTTAGCTAACTTCCTACGGTTTTTTTAACTTCCGACACTTTTATAAAATACCGTAGGAAGTTATGTTTATTTCCTAGAGCTATCAGTTGCCTCTCGGAAGTTATTTATTTCCTACGGTTTGTTATAAAAGCTGTAGGAAGTTAAAAAACCGTAGGAAGTGTATGATTTTGGTGTAGTGCTATATGTGAGTTTGACCTTTATGCATCATCACATGTGAACACCCTATGTAAAAACAAATAATTAATGACATAAAAGCCATTAAATTATGCATCATGCCGGGATTTTACTTTTGTGTGCATCTTGTGGCAATAAAAATAATATGACAAGAAATATATTAAAATCCTAAAATGGAGAATTATAATATAAAAGAATATGTGGGCACCCAAATTGGAAATCATATAGAAAGAAAGAAATATTATATAAAACAAAATAGAAGCTATAAATAAATAAATAATTACCATACTATGTTCAAATTGAACATTTAATGTGAATAGGATTTTGTCACACACTTGGAATTCAAAATGGAATTGGAAATAAAATTGAAGAGGAAAGGGAACAGAAAATAAAAAGGAAAAACAATAAGAAATTGGGAATGGCGCCTGGGCCTAATCTCCTTCCGCCCCAACCATACCAAATTTCGCGCACGGCCCATTACCTCCCGCTGTTTCCGCTCACTGGTGGGGGGACCAACATGTCAGCCTCTCCCTGCCGTGGCACACGGTCTTCTACAACACTGACTCGTGGAGCCTCCTCATCAGCGGTCTTCTTCCTTCGCGCGCGCAACACCGGTGCCAGACCGCAAAATCAGCCGCGGCTCTAGCTTGACCCCGGCAACCTCGCCCACGCGACCAACTGACAGGTGGATCCATCTGGACAGCCACTTGCTCGCGCATCTTCGCGTCATCCACTGTCCCGCGAGACCCGCAACACCTCCGTAATGGTCGGAACCATGCCGCCGTACTGGCCTCTCCGCATGCGCCGGGAATTAGTTCCCAACCTTCACTCCCTGGAATCTACGCCCAGCCGTCATATTAATCCGCACCGATTCCTAGCTTCGTCCGCTCTATACTCGCCCTAGTAGACACGAACCGTGTGCTCGCCTCCGGATTGGAGAGAGCCGCCTTAGCCGTCTACCGCCGTTGGCCCCGCTTAGCAACCGTAGTGCACTCCCGAACAACCAGGCGATGGTGTGGATCGAGTGCCGGGAGGAATCGGGCGGGTGGAGCTGCGTGGCGAAAGCAATTCCTCGCCGGAGCGGGTGAACGCGCGTGAATCTGTGCCACGGCGTGGACAACACTGCAAACGCCACCATAACCGGTATGATGCACTCCATTAAGTTCTTCATACCCTCCGCTCTGTTTAGCATAGATTCGTAGCCTAGCTGGGGCACCTGGGCGCGGGAGCACTGCTCACTGGGATGCTCCGCCGTGGAAGAAAATCAGCGCCGCCGTCCTGTCTTGCCGGCTGTGTGAGTGATAGGAGGAAGGTGGGTGTTGACTGTTGATGATAGGATGGACGGTAGAGATTAGTTGTGAGTACCTTTTCGTGAGATCGGATCGTGACCATAGATTGGTGGATGTGCGGTGTAGATCAGATCGCGCCTTAATTGAGTCTGCGCCATCGATGTTTGATCTGACGGTCAGGATAGGATACCGGTTCATTTATGAGTCCGGACTAATCTGCGCCATACGCTTTAGATCCAACGGCCCAAATAGCGATACCCCTTCAAGCCGTGCGCAATTTGTTAAAGAGCCCCTGCCCTTTGCCATAATAAACCCGCCGTCCAACTCGTGGTGTTCTGAGTCTTAGGTGTTCTTGCGCCTGAAACCCTGCATTTCTGTCTAATACACGCGCAGTCCAAGGACCATTGAAAGTGGATAAATGAATTAGAAAACAGATTTTTAATATAAAAACAATCCATATAACTTGTTTAAATTATAGAAAATGCATACTTGATCCAAATTGTCCATTCCAGTTTCTATAATTTTGTAATATTATGGTTTATCATCTAATGTCTCTGTTTTGACATGAAAGTCATTTTAGAATCTATTTCCTAATTAATCTTATATCAACTACATAAAACCTTAGGAAATTCGTAACTGCTTCGTTTTAACTCCGATTTGATCCGTGCAAGTTGTGTTAGTCTCGTAGCAACGCGTAGATCATTATTATGCAGTATATTCTTATGTTTGGTGTGATGTTAGTTTTATCTATACCATGTTTGTTTGTATTGCTACGACTAGCGCGATGACGCGTGTCATCTGAAAAGCAAGTTGGTACCTGGAATCTCAAGTGCCAGGCAAGTTGTGCCCTTGATTCACTTTTGTTACCCAATAATGTTCTTTATAATCATTTACCATGCATAGGTTTAATTTTGATGGGACCCAATAGGTCACCCTAGTCTGTTTATCCATTTTACCTTGTTTACCCCTGAACCATATGGGTAGTTATGCTATTGCTTTACATGGTTTTGGGTTAATATTTCATTATATCCACGTTCCAGTTATTTGTTATTCTATTTATGTTCATGTCAAGATCATTATATTATTGTTAATTGGAACATGGAGCTTAACTTGAGAAACACGTGCCACCACAAGGGCGGAATGGGACCCCTTGGCTGACTAATTAGGAAAGCCAGTGGAAGACTACCTTACCCGAAAGGGCAAGGGCAGTAGGGGAGTTGCATGCAAGGAGGTTCTCGGGTTGATTTTGCTGCGATGGCGGTCAAACGGGGGATTCTTGCAAGTGCTCTTCCCATAAACTGTAGCGGGTTTTCGGAAGCTAGTGGAACTTTGTAAAGGCCTCGTAGTGGATCTGTTGGGGACTTGTTCTCAAATGCTTCGAATTGAGAACAAGGCAACACAGAAAAATGTTAAGTGTTAAAGTCCTTCGTCCTTCACAACATTATATCCCTTCGGGATATAAAGCATTTCAGACGAAGGTTACGAAGGACGTACCTTCGTAAGCATAATAACGAGGGAAGAAGTATTCATATAAATCATGAGATATGTAATAAACATTTAAATGTTATCATGGAATCATCTCCATTTTTATAATCATGAACAAATATAAATGATTTCAAATTATAAATGTACCTTCGGTCCTGAAGAAGGCAAAAATACAGGTGTGATGCGAAGGCAAATGACAGGTTCGCGTGAACAGTACGGGAGTACTGTTCATCTATTTATAGATGCGGGACGCAACCCACATAAAATTACATTCATGTCCATTACATTTGCCAATGACTTATGGAAATTTGTCAAGGCTCAAGTAGTCTTTTCATCTTTAAGTCGGTTCCCCTTTCTGCTATTGCGACGAAGCTTCCCTGCGCACAGCTTCGGCTGTGGACCATTCTTCACGGAGCTTGGTAATCAGTACGTTCTCCATTTTGATCCCCCTTCGTCTGGTTCAGGCTTTGTCCTGACCGTACTTCATGTTCATAGTTCTGAATCCGAAGGTACCTGTTCACATAGTCTACTTGGAAAACATTGTCAAATCATGTTTTTGAGGACCTTCGGAGGACGAAGGCCCCCAACAGTAGCCCCTCGCAATATTAATTTGTTAATGATAAATTCAGATTGCGATATGGACGAAGGCCCTGAGCCGAAGGTCCGAAAAAACACCTTCCCTTTGCTAGAATAGCAACATCCACTGACAAGCGGGGTCTTTCAATTTTCATCGCCCCGGGGATATAAATAAGATCATACCGCAAACTTATTTGGTACGCACACTTGCCATCTGCTTCGGCCCACTAAATTTTTAGCTCCTGTGCACTAAGATTTGCTGATCTTTTTGATTTTGAAGCTTCTGTCTTGGAAACAGTTTTTAGCACTTCCGAAGATGTCTGAAGGTAAGAAGATCGCTGCTGAGACGAAGCTGAGTCTTGACGAAGAGAAGAACTTGGGGTTCATTATGGCGATGGCGGAGACCAATACAGAGAAAATCACCAAGGAAATTCTTGAAGGTCTGTCCGAAGATACTGATGACAGCGACAGTTTTGATGTAGAAAGTGGTGGGGAAGAGGCCGAAGATCGACCATGGCGACCAAGTCACACGGTTTTCGGGAAGACCACTATCAAGCAGAGTCATATTGATAATATGAGAGGGCGGTATTTTCGAGATATATCTATTGTGAGGGCTGACGCTGGAGAAAAGACTTCTCCCACCCCCGAAGAAGATGAGGTCGTAATCTTCCGAAGCTTTCTCAAGGCTGGGCTTCGATTCCCCTTAAGCAACTTCGTTGTTGAAGTCCTGAAAACATTTCAAGTCTACCTTCATCAAATTACTCCCGAAGCCATCATAAGAATGGGGGTGTTTGTCTAGGCTGCGAGAAGCCAAGGTTTGGAACCGAACGCTAAAAGCTTCTGCAACATACATGAGTTATTATATGAGACGAAGCCCTGGGGAAAAGAACAATATCACAACAACTTTGGGTGCTACAGCTTCGGTGCCCGCTCCGGGTCAAGCTGCCCTGTGCCGACCTTTCGGAAGAGGTGGCCCGGAGCCTGGATGACAGAGTGGTTCTATGTGAAGAATGACTTAACAGCGCAAGAAAATGTCAAGAGTATCATTATGCGCCCCATCTGGCAACGCTTCGGACTTCGAAGGCCGAAGGTTGAAATGGATGAAGCGGCCGAAGAATGCCAAAGAGCCTTCGGCGTAATCTGCTCTTTCATTGGGACAAGGGACTTGGTCCAAGAGCACATTGCCTTCAGGGTATGGCCACTTGCAGAAAAATGGGAAATGCCGAAGGAGACCATCAAAGAGTCCGACGAAGGCGAACTAGTCAGACTAAAATACACATTCAAATACGGAGATAAATTTGTTGAACCTGATGACGATTGGTTGAAAAGCATTGAAACATTAAGTGACGAACTTCTTGGGGCATATTCGAAGGCCGAGAACACTGCGTTATCAGCAGCCTTCGGAGGCCGAAAAAAGAAAAGGCTCAACCGTGTGTTTGACGCAGTCGGGTTTATCTATCCTGACTATCACTATCCGGTATTGGGTCGCAAAAGGAAAAATACTTCTCCTGCGACAGAAGCTACCACGAGCGCCACTAGTGAGCCAGCGCCTCAAAGGAAAAAGATGAAGGTGCTCACCCATCGAACGCGTTTTATTGAGCCGGCCACAGTGCCAGAATTTGTTGGTGAAATTTCTTTGGCCTCTGAAGCTACAGAACCAGCTCCAGTGCCGAAGATAGAAGAGAAAACTGAAGCGCCTTCAGTAATAGAAAAACCGAAGATTGAAGGGCCAAAAACATCGGAAATTTTAAGTCCTTCAGCAAATGTCGAAACAACAAAAAATCAAAAGGGCCCATTGGTGACCCCAAGAAGAAAAAGAATGGTGAACGTACTAGATGTCTTAGAGACAATTAAGTCTTCAAGCACAACCGCAAAGGAGTCTGTTGAACTTGCTGAAGCATCTACTGAAGCTTCGAAACAACAAGCTGAAGCTGAAGCTGGGCCTTCAGAGCCCACCAAGGAACAATCCGAGAAAATATCAGAACCAGCTTTGGTGGAAGAAATTGACATTGCCGCCCCCGAAGCTCCTTCCAGCATATGCGATTACATCGTGCGACATGCTTCGGGGAAGAAACTGTCTGAAGAAGAGACTTATGAAGCGAATCACTATGCTAGAGAGTTAAAGTATCCGAAGGGGGCAGTAGTGTTCAATGGGACAAATGAAGACGACTTCCTATACTGCCTCCCCGATAACAAAGAATTAACTGTCTGCCGGGAGATGGCCAGAAGTATGGGTTTCCCGAAGCTCGAAGCTGGATTATGCGCCATGACGAAAGAGGATCTCGCAGACAGTCTTGCGTACAATAGCCTAAAGGTATGGGAATTAAGCGCTTGAAAAAACTTTTTTAATACGTAATTCATTCCTTTATTCTTATATGGATTCTTTTTCGTATAGGGCTTGATCCTAAGCAACGCATTAAGAGCCCAAAAGAGCGCCGAAGATGAAAGCTATGAAATTGCATTCAACAATTTACGCTCCGAAGTTATTAAACTGAGAAACGAAGCTCTAGAAAAGGATAAAATTCTGCTCACACTGGTAGATAAGGTAAAGAAGGACGAAGCTGCTTCAAAAACCCAGGCCGAAGTGCAAAAACGTGAAATTAAAGATCTTCAGAAACAGCTAGCTAGAGCTAAAGAGGAACGTGTGCTTGAGGAAACAAAACGAGAACTTAGTGATCATTTGGTCAATAATTTGGAGTTAAGTGTTAAGGAGCTTCGTGCATCTCAGAGGAAATGCTATGTTAAATCTGTAGAATGCGTCAAAAAGATAAAATCCAGCTTCGCCAGCGTTGGCGCCTTTTCTAGTGAAGAGAATTTTCCAAGAGGCAATCCCGAAGGTCCACTGGACTGGATCAGTCACGAAGCAGAAGCCTTCGAGGAAATCTTGAGCAGCCGCAGTGACATCTGTGCTTTTTCAGGCGCCAGAGGAGTTGCTGCTGTTTTGGAGAAAAAAGGTTGTGAACATATAAAATCCTTAGCTCAGTCCGAAGCTGCCCTGTCCTCTGAAGACATCAAAGATCCCTCGACCGAAGCAAGCATGGTTGGCGGTAAATTCTTCACTGATATCTGGGACAATGGCGGCCGAGAAATGGCGCAAGAAATAATTCAAAGAAGTGAAAAAGGCATCCATGATGCTAGGAAAGTGGCAGAAGCTACCGAAAGAAGTACAGAGCCCGAAGGTCAATTAGGTATTAATTAGTCGTTCTTATTGTGTTGTAATTTTTATTTCAAACTTTGTTCACGATTTGCAATAGTAATGAAGAAATGTTCTCTTCCCTCAGAACCTGCTGGATCGCTTGCTGACCCTCACACAAAAGGGGATGACGAAATTAAGCAAATGGCCGAAGCTATCATGGATAAAGTTGTTGATCAACTTCTAAATGAGGCCGCCGAAGCAGTATTAAGAGAAGACTAGATGCTATTTAGAAAAAACATTTAAAGTGTGATCTATGTAACATTTTGTACATTTGAATGTAATATACAAGTCTCTTTTCATTATTCAATTCTTTACGATGCATGAAACTCTACATACATACCATTTTTGAGCCTTCGGCGAAAAAACACCTTCCCTTCTTTTCATGCTTCGTGAAGAAGACATTCTCCGTTAAAATTATTCTGATGAATCACGTCCATGCTTCGTGAAAACATTCTCCGAAGCTATACAATTTCGATATTGCTCTGATGAAGCTCGTCCATGCTTCGTAAAAATATTCTCCGAAGCTGTATTCCAAAGATTGTCATTGTATTCCCTCGTGACTTTACACAATTTTCACTTTCTCAAAGCATCCTTTCGAAGGTTGATACTGTGTCCCCTTCTCTTGCCAAATGCAATATGATGTATGATGCTTATGCTATGCAAAATGATGTGATGATGTTATGTTATGCAAATGACATTTGTTCCGAAGATACACACAAAATTTATTCGTAAGCTCTGCATTCCCTTAGGAACGTCTTTGGAGCTTCTTCGCCTTTTACTTAGACGGTATAAGCTCTGCATTCCCTTAGGAACGTCTTTGGAGCTTCTTCGCCTTTTACTTAGACGGTATAAGCTCTGCATTCCCTTAGGAACGTCTTTGGAGCTTCTTCGCCTTTTACTTAGACGGTATAAGCTCTGCATTCCCTTAGGAACGTCTTTGGAGCTAAAAACTTACACTGCGCTCCCTTTGGAACGGCTTTTTGTAACTTCGGCAACTTACTCTGCGTTCCTTAGAACGACTTTTTGCTGCTTCGAAGGATTTTTAATAATTCGAAGGTCCTCCTTGTTACCGCAAATTTTTAAGCTTCAGCAACTTAAGCCTGTGGAGAAGATAGGTTTTCCTCATAACCAACCACGAAACTGTCATATGAAAACTGAAATGTTCTTTATTACACAGAAAATAGAACTTGAACGGAAAAGACTGCTATCAAAATAGGATATCTGTCAGTAAATGTGCTTTGACTCTGGCACAGTACTATTGACTGTGCGAGCTTCAGATTGCTCTCTGAGATCCCTTTGGTGCGGAGCATATTGGCTCCCTTCTGGCTGTTGGCCTTGTTGCAGCGGAGGTGGAGGCGGGGGCTGTTGCCATGAAGCTTGAGGTTGACTTGCCGAAGCTACGGAAACTGCAGGGTGGTTGCCCACGTATTCCGGGATGTAAGGCTGATGGTACGAAGCAGTATGCATGACCTGCTTCGGCTGGCCCTGTTGCGCTGCAGCTTCTGCTAGCTCCTTTTGTTTCTGGATGGTGACATGGCACATCCTAGTAGTATGGCCCTTGTTTTCACCACAGAATAAGCAAAATATCCTCCTTGGTTGATCTCCAAATCTCCCGCCGAAGCCCCTGGCGCCTCTGCGCCTCTGCCTCTTGGAGCTGGTGGCCGGAAGAAAGTTTGCTGTTGCCCCGAAGCCTGTGAGGAGCACTGCGGCCTGTTCTGCTGACTCCCCTTGTCATCATTTTGAGTGGAGTTGTGGATGGACCTGACATGCCTCGGATAAAATCTTCCTCCGAAGCCCCTGGTCATCTCAGAAAATCTGAAGGCCTCCTCCCTTCTTTGGCGAAAGTCATTATCCGCACGAATGTACTCGTCCATTTTTTGGAGCAGCTTCTCCAGAGTCTGAGGAGGCTTCCTAGCAAAGTATTGTGCTGCAGGTCCAGGACGAAGCCCCTTGATCATGGCTTCGATGACAATTTCGTTGGGCACGGTTGGTGCCTGCGCCCTCAAACGCAAGAACCTTCTGACATACGCCTGAAGGTATTCTTCGTGATCCTGAGTGCACTGGAACAAGGCTTGAGCAGTGACCGGCTTCGTCTGAAACCCTTGAAAGCTGGTTAACAACATATCCTTCAGCTTCTGCCATGAAGTGATCGTTCCTGGTCGAAGGGAGGAATACCAGGTCTGAGCAACACTCCTGACAGCCATAACAAAAGACTTTGCCATGACTGCAGCATTGCCACCATACGAAGACACTGTTGCTTCGTAGCTCATCAAGAACTGCTTCGGGTCTGAATGGCCGTCGAAGATGGGAAGTTGGGGTGGCTTATAGGTCGGAGGCCAAGGTGTAGCCTGCAGCTCAGCGGACAGAGGAGAAGCATCATCGAAAACAAAATTTCCCTGATGGAAATTGTCATACCAGTCATCTTCGTTGACGAAGCCCTCCTGATGAAGGTCTTTCTGCTGAGGCCTTCTGTTCTGCTCATTGTGAGTAAGATGGCGAACTTCCTCAGAGGCTTCGTCTATCTGCCTTTGCAACTCAGCTAGGCGGGCCATCTTCTCCTTCTTCCTCTGCACCTGTTGATGTAGCATCTCCATATCCCTGATTTCTTGGTCTAGCTCATCCTCCTGAAGCGTCGGGCTGACGGCCTTCCTCTTTTGGCTTCGGGCCTCCCGAAGAGAGACGGTCTCCTGGTTGTGGTCCAGCGGTTGCAGTGCTGCAGCCCCAGTCGCTGAAGCTTTCTTCGGCGCCATAGCGAAGGTCTATAGCTTCCGAAGGTGTTCAAAAAACTCGAAGTGGAAGTGAGTTCACCGGAGGTGGGCGCCAATGTTGGGGACTTGTTCTCAAATGCTTCGAATTGAGAACAAGGCAACACAGAAAAATGTTAAGTGTTAAAGTCCTTCGTCCTTCACAACATTATATCCCTTCGGGATATAAAGCATTTCAGACGAAGGTTACGAAGGACGTACCTTCGTAAGCATAATAACGAGGGAAGAAGTATTCATATAAATCATGAGATATGTAATAAACATTTAAATGTTATCATGGAATCATCTCCATTTTTATAATCATGAACAAATATAAATGATTTCAAATTATAAATGTACCTTCGGTCCTGAAGAAGGCAAAAATACAGGTGTGATGCGAAGGCAAATGACAGGTTCGCGTGAACAGTACGGGAGTACTGTTCATCTATTTATAGATGCGGGACGCAGCCCACATAAAATTACATTCATGTCCATTACATTTGCCAATGACTTATGGAAATTTGTCAAGGCTCAAGTAGTCTTTTCATCTTTAAGTCGGTTCCCCTTTCTGCTATTGCGACGAAGCTTCCCTACGCACAGCTTCGGCTGTGGACCATTCTTCACGGAGCTTGGTAATCAGTACGTTCTCCATTTTGATCCCCCTTCGTCTGGTTCAGGCTTTGTCCTGACCGTACTTCATGTTCATAGTTCTGAATCCGAAGGTACCTGTTCACATAGTCTACTTGGAAAACATTGTCAAATCATGTTTTTGAGGACCTTCGGAGGACGAAGGCCCCCAACAGGATCCCTAGCCATTCACCTCGATAGTGTCTAAGGGCCTAGCTAACCTTAGAGACATGGGAAACACGACTTGTGGGTAAAGGGTACAACCTCTGCAGAGTGTAAAACTGGTATACTAGCCGAGCTCACGGTCATGAGCGGCTCAGGACTCTCCGATGATTAAATTATGGAACTTAAATTCAATTTGTCATTTGCATTTGCATGGGATTTGTTATTAATTTTGTTCTATTATTTTATTATGGTTTGGTATTCACTTACACTTAGTAACTGCTAATAAAATTTTGACTAACTTATAAAAGCAATGCTCAGCTTTAACCCCTATTATTGATCAGCCTTACACTTTATGAACTCCCACCTTTGGTGAGTTCATGCCAAATTATTCCCCACAACTTGTTGAGCGATGAACATATGTGAGCTCACCCTTGCTGTCTCACACCCCCCCACAGGTCAAGAACAGGTATCACTGGATGAGGCGCATGGTGGATGTTGCGCTGTGTTCGTGAGAGGTCTAGGTCGTCGTCTCCCAGTTGACTTTCTGCGTCGAGGATGGATTTTAGATCTTGTTATATTTACCTTTTATTTTGTAAGACTTTCGCTATGTAATAAATACTCTGATTATTATGACATTTATCTCTATACACTCTGTTATTGTATATGTTGTCTTCTTGGCGCATGTATGAGATGCACCCGGCTTTGTCCCTTAAAGCCCGGGTGTGACAACCACCATAGTAGCTCATTTACAAAATATTAACGAAAATATTTGCTGGAGGTTACTGCTTATGTCTTGCTGGTTTATAACAAAAGATGTAGCGTTACTGGTGTTCAATGAAACCAAAATTTTAGAAATATTACACTAGTCAAAAGGTCTTCTCAAGTCTACTACTTTAATTTGTCTTCTTAGTTTATCATGCATCATTTTTTTCTTTTCCCTTGAGAGTGGAGGCTCTTTGTTTTCGAAGATCATCCTTGTCATGAAATATTTCTTGTTAAGAAAGAGTTTTGTTAGTCACGATAACCTAATGAGATCATGAATGGATCCATTTTTTATGAAATAGGAGGGGTGGGAACCCCTACTAGAATTAATTAAAAGAATTATGTACAAGCAGTTTACGACATTCAATTACATCTTTACTAATCTAATTGATTGCGCCAGCAACTAATGGCAGAGATTTTTTTTTCTTCTAAACTCTATGAAGTAACATATCAAAAAGCTCTTTGAAGTTACTATAACAGTTCATTACTGAAAGGATCTATGAGTTGGAAGAGCCATGCATTCCTTTGAGTCCAGATTTACCGGGTCATTATGATGATGATGTCCATTGCAAATGGCAAACCTAGAGCAGATTTTATGGCAGAGCTGGTTTGTACATGAGAGTAGAGATGGCAACGGGTACAAATCCGCTGGGTTTTGCCATCCCAAACCCGTACCCGTGAAAAATATCTATGCCCATTAAAAAATCCGTACCCATGATGGGTTTGAGATTTTTCCCAAACTCGTACCCATCGGGTTAGCGGGTACCCATGGGATACCCACGGGTTTTATCTCCAATATACTTGTCCTTTTCATAATCAATACGTATCGTAATGATTAATGAGATCATGATCCAAATTTTATGTAATGAACAACGAGTTCATGATTTGGTATAAAAATTATTAGTAGAGAGAATCAAATACAAATAATAAGTTGTATAATTAAGTGACCTTGCACTAAGTTATCCATCCATCACATATATAACACCAGTAAAAACTATAATAGCAAGCAAGCAACACTCTCAACGACTACTGATACATTCACCAGTTGATAAATATTAAGAAGTAAATAATGAATAACAAGTTTGTTGTTCGTTTATAAAATAAAATGGCAATATGCACTAGGTTTGGTCGGGTTTAAAAAACCCACGGGTTCACGGGTTTGGGTACTATAGGAACAAACCCGTACCCATAAACCCGCCGGGTATAGATTTATGCCCATTAACAAACTCATGGGTATGAAAATTGATCTAAACCCGTACCCTAATAGGGTAAAAACCCATCGGGTTTCGGGTTTCGGATACCCATTGCCATCTCTACATGAGAGCCCCCTATATGGAATGAAATTCCAATTTTATGCCAATAGTGCTTTGTGAATCCACAATGGAAGAAGAGATGTTTTACCGATTTTAGCTTCTAAATAATGCAAAGCTCACAAGTATATGAGTCCAACTGGAGATTTTTCTAGAGAAGGAACTTCTTCGTGTTTAGCCTGTTATTGATTAAAAGACAAGAATATTTTGTGCTTCTGCTGTGATGAAGACATCCATAACCACTTGATATCTAGAGGCTAAGAGTTGGTACCCATGTGACAACAATAAAATCTACTTGATGAAAAGTGAGGCGATCCCCAAATGTAAGACCAAATATCTACGACCAAATTATGAGTGAACAGAGTTTGGTAAATAAAGAGAAGTTGATTTAGTTGCAAGAAGGCCTAGTCAGAAAGGGGTAGATTGAAGTGGTCAAGAGGCGTCATAGCACAAAGGAATGTCTTCAATGAAATATTTTGGTTTCTGTGGAAAGATAAAATTCTACAAATTTGGTATTCATAATTTCTGAGTGCCAGAGGTCATTCCATAAAAAGATAGTACTACCATCACCAGTCTTAACTTAAGCAATCCCTTTAAAAGCAATGTTGAGACTTTGGAGTTTCTTCCACTAGAAGCAATGGTGCCTTTTTGTCATAGTAATTGTTCCCTCATGGTAGTATTTCTCCCAAACCAGGGTAACCTAAGGGGTATTTTGCTGCTGTAAAAGTTACCGAGATGTTTCATAAGAAGGGCTTCATTCCGAACTCTTAAGTTAAGCACTCCTAGTCCACCCAACATTTTTGGCCTCTATACCATACTCCACGGAGCAAGTGGAGACTTATATTAGCATTAATACCAGATCCTCTCTAAAGTTAGTGTCTTCTAAACTTATCAATCTATTTCTTGTCAGTCTTATATTACAAAAACACTTTTTGAGTATGACTAATGTGCTAGCTATTTTTTCTTTTCTAGTTTATTTTATAAACTAGTTAGCGTTGGTTTTTTCTTCCGTAAGACTACTTCTAGGCTAGTCAACTAAGGCTATATCCATCATATCACATATATAGTAATATAAAACATTGTTTTGTTCTATAGATCGCACTGTTCATAGAGTGAAGTTTAAAATAAGAGATGAGATAAAAGATATGATGAGTAAGCTGCTGGAGACAACCTAATAATTCTGATCCGGACGGGAGACATTGGTGTACATGCAACTAGTCATTCAAAACCGAGATGCGTAGCACAATAGCTGGTTCCAGCTTTCAAGCCTCCCTGTCTCTAACACATGGCATATGTAATATGGCTGCTAGCGGGCAACGCCTTTAGTGAAAGTTTAATAATATAACTCGTAGCGAGTTTTATGATGTTGTCATGTTACATATAGTCAACTAAAAGCCTACTAATATAATAACACTCCCATGATATATCTACTACTATGAAGAAGGTAAGGGGAAGGCTACCTCCTTGGTTCCGTTCGTTTCTACGTTCTACCGAGTCGATCTGCACCGTCAGTTCCACCATCACCCCACGCCTGCCTGCCCATCACCATAACATGCCATGCCTGCCTACCAATTCCCCTCACCTCGCCCAGGCGCCCACCCTCCTTCGCTCGCCAGGCTGTTGTGAAAGCCGTCTACCCTGCAGTCGTCGTGTGTTGCCTCGCGTTGTGCGGCTCTGCACCCCCTCTATCCAAGCAGCGAGTCCTCCATTCGCACCTAGACTCTTCCCTTCGGCCGCACCTCCACTATCCACTGCCACGTCTCTGCCATCATCTGCGTCATTCCTGGGACCGCGCCACGCTCGATGAGCTCGTGCTTTGGTGCCGCATCGACATGTGTGGCCACCTAGACCTCGACCGCGTCGTCAACCTATATGGGATGGTGCATGAAAGGGAAATAGGGTTAACCTTTTCCCACAAATGATTTTGGTGGTTGAATGCCCAACACAAATATTGGACTAACTAGTTTGCTCTAGAATATGTGTTCTACAGGTGCATAAGGTTTGACTCAAACCAATAAAAGATTAAATATAGGGTTCAAATACAAAGGAGAAAGAAACTTGAGTGTGCCCTGGTCTGGCGCACTAGACTGTCCGGTGTGCCACTGGACAGTGTCCGGTGCACCATGACCGTACAGGATCAAACTCGCCACTCTCGGGTTTCTTGAAGCACGCTCCGCTATAATTTACCGGACTGTTCGGTGTGCCACCGGATTGTCCGGTGCACCAGCGGAGTAACGGCTATCCAGCGCAACAGTCGACTGCAAAAGCGTGGACGCATAGCTACAGTGCGTGCAGAAGTCAAAGCAGTCGTCAGAGGTGCACCGGACAGTGAACAGTGCCTATCCGGTGCGGCACTGGACTGTCCGGTGCCACATGAAGTCAGCGCCCCAATGGTCAGAAGCTCCAGAACCCTAACGGTTGAGTGACGTGGCTGGCGCACCGGACTGTCCGGTGCGCCCATCGACAACAGCCTTCTTCAATGGCTACAAGATGGTTGGTGGCTATAAATACCAGCCCAACCGGCCACTTCAAGGTGTGGGAGCTCAAGCAACATTCTAAGTCATATAGTTGACATATCCAAGCCCTCCCAACCACCTCCATTCACTGATCCATCCTATACACAAGATTTAGACCACCACAATCATCACAAGTGCCACAAAAGAGAGATATAGCAAAAGAGAGCTACTCGTGTGAGTTTAGCGATAGTGCCTTGTGAGAATCATTGAGAGAAAGTGTGTGCTACATCTTGTGATCATTTGAGTGTGGAGTTTTGACTCCCATTCTGTAATACCCAATTTGTAATATATAGTAAAAGAGGAGAAAAGTCATTTCCTATATTTTATGTGTGTGTTGAATCTACTTATCATCACATGTGAACACCATATTCAAAAACAAATAAATAATAAAAGATATACCATTAAATCATGCATCATGCTGGTGTTTATTGTTTGTGCATTTAATGAAAAGAGTAATACCACTAATAGAAATAAATTAGTGGCAAAAGTAAGGATTTAATACCTAATTTGAGAATTTGAAAAGGGAAATAACAAAGAGAAGAAGAGAAAGAAAATACTCTATAAAGAAAATAAATATATATTATTCCTATACTAGTAGTTGTAGTTGTGAAATTAGCCTAAAGGTGAAACTCACCACGAAATTTGAATTCAAATTTGAAACTCAAAAATATGAGAAAGAAAAGAGAATAACAAAAAAAAAAGATGAAGATGCTACACGGGCCGACTAAATACATTTTTGGCCCAGTTCCGCATAACACACCGCGCGGCCCATTCACCCACGCATGGCTTACTGTCACTGTGATGCGGGTCCCGCCTGGTCAGCGATGGCTCTCCAGTATTGCTCGTCGTGCCTGTCTCTCTAGCACGTGGTCCTGGGTTATCAGCCGTGATTCCAACCACCTTGCCCGTCCATAGCGGAAGAGCCCGCGGGACTCGGAGCTCCGTTGCTTGAAACTGGCGCACCATCTCGTGACCATAAAGGGGTCAAGCCGTCAAGACCTATCCCCCATTCCCGACCTAACACGTCGAGTCAGACCTTGCACCGCCGTAACACTGAGAGAGAAAGGAGAGGAGCCGCGCCGCCGTGTTCCGCATAGACAACACCCGCCGCTGTTGATTGCAGCCGGTGGCGCAACTCGGGCCCTAATTCGGTCCTCCGTGGCTTGAGCAGCCCACGAAGAAGCTGTACGTAGGCACAATCGGGAAGTGGAGCACTGGGTGTCCGGGAATTCTTCACTGGAATCGGTGAATCTGCCGTGCTCGGGCGCGTCCGTGGCCAAGGATTGCGGCACTTCTATCGAAGGTATAAGCACTATTATGGCATTCATTTAATCATTGGGATTGTGTTGGTATCTTCGGGTGCGTTGGTGGGGCATCAAAGCGCCTGATTGTATGTCGCCGGCGTTCGGCCGCTGCAGGAGGTGGGCACCGCCGCGCGACTTGGCCGGGGGGTTGATGACGACTGCATGGCCATTGATGCCAGGGAGAATGATCTAGATTAGATCCTAGTAACGCTTCGGGGGAGATCACATCTGGTGCGTCGATAATGGATCAGACGGATCAGGATGAATATTGATGTTTAGAATCTGGGCGGTCCAATTTGGATCCTGCGGTTGGAATGTCATTCTGTGTCTGGCGTGATCTGTCGCTGTCCCGATCTAATCCAACGGCCAGGGTTTCTAGATACCCCTTCGGCTGTTGGTTTTATAAAAGAGGCCCTGCGTAATCTAGGAATCAACACGCAGTCTTATGCGACTGTGCTCTGTGTCTGTGGAATTTTACCCCGGAGCCCCTGCTATTTTCTGTTTTAATGCGCCTACTCCAGAGACTTGTAAATTGAATAAATAAATATGAAAATAGGTTTTTAATATAAAATAAGTGCTAGAATTTGTATAATTCATAGAAAATTCATATAAACTCCAAATTAACCCATTCCAGTTTCTAAAATTTTGTAATACTATTATCTATCACTTAGAGTCTCTGTTTTGACATGAAAACAGTAAGAAAAATAATTTCTCACTTAATCCTATTTTAAGCACATAAAACCTTTGGAAATTCATATCTTAAAAATCTATAACTCCAAAATTAATGATTCATGTTCCTAGGTTCTTATTTTAATAAGTAGATTATTATTATGTATTTTGTTTACATGTTTGGTGTGATGTTAATTTTCTCTATATACTGTGCTTGTTTGTGTTGTGACGAGTAGAAGAGCCTATGACTGAGGATCCTGGTGACCAGCAGATAGAAGTAGCTGAGCAGGAGCTCATTGAAGGCAAGTTGTGCCCTTGACCACTTTTTACCTAATAATGTTATTTAATATCACATGGTCATGCATAGGCTTAATTTTGATGGGACCCGATAGGTCACCCTAGACTGTTTATCTCTTTACCTTGTTACCCCTGAATCACATGGGTAGTTTTGCTATTGCTATACATGGTTTTGGAATTATATTTCATTATATCCATGTTCCAATTATTTTGTTATTCTATTTATGTTCATGTCAAGATCATTAATGTTAATTGGAACATGGAGCTTAACTTGAGAAACACGTGCCATCACAAGGGAGGAATGGGACCCCTTGGCTAACTAATTACTAAAGCTAGTGGAAGACTACCTTACTCGAAAGGGGCAAGGGAAGTATGGGAGTTGCATGCAAGGAGGTTCTCAGGTTGATTTTGCTGCGATGGCGGTCAGACGGGGGATTCTTGCAAGTGCTCTTTCCATAAACTGTAGCGGGTTTTCGGAAGCTAGTGGAACTTTGTAAAGGTCTCGTAGTGTTGCCCTACCTCGCTTCCTTGGTAGAGGTGTATAGGGCCCGTACAACCCTGTGGTAGATGGGTAACATGACTTGTGGGTAAAGGGTACAACCTCTGCAGAGTGTAAAACTGGTATACTAGCCGAGCTCACGGTCAAGAGTAGCTCAAGACTCTCGCATGATTAATTTATGTAACTTAAATCCAATTTTGTCATTTGCATATGCATGGGATTATTTATTAATTTTGTTCTATTACTTTTATTAAGGTTTGGTATTTACTTACATTTAGTAACTGCTAATAAAAATTTGACCTACTTACTAAAATCAATGCTCAGCTTTAACCCCTATTGTTGGTTAGCCTTACACATCACATGAACTCCCACCTTTGGTGAGTTCATGCCCACTGGTTTCCCCACAACTTGTTGAGCTATGATCATGTGTGAGCTCACCCTTGCTGTCTCACACCCCCCATAGGAGAAGAACAGGTGGTTCAGGAGGAGCCACAAAGCGAGGAGTTTGATCTGATCTAGGTGGCGTTTCCTAGTTGACTTTGGCGCCAAGGATGATCCTTAGTTCGTTTTATATTTATCTTTTATTTTGTAATAAGACTTTCTCTATGTAATAAATACTCTTATGTTATTGTGACATTATCTCTATACACTCTATTATTATATATGTTGTCTTCTTGGCGCATGTATGAGATGCACCCGGCTTTGTTCCTTAAAGCTCGGGTGTGACACATTCATTGTAAAGCTAGCAAGAGCCCCTTATCTTTGTAGTTGGCCTTGCAGAGACTTTGGTCTTTTGTTGACAAAGAAGAAGAAGCACTTGTCGGTCTTGGTGATCGGTGGAGAGAGGGAAAGGGTTGAAAAAGACCCGTCCTTAGTGGACTCCTCAACGAGGATTAGGTTCTTGGTGAACCGAACCTCGGTAAAACAAATCACCCATGTCACTTGTGTTTATTGCTTGTGATTTGTTTGTTTTCTTCCTCTCTAAGTTCTCTTGCATTATCCCCTGCTAACATTATTTTGTGTTGCTTCAAGTTAAATTCTCATTTAGAGAAGTAACACCTTGCAAGAAAGAACTCGTGTTATTGCTCTCCTTATCTAGGCCCTCTTGCTTCATTCTCCATAAATTTATTAGTTGTATCAATTTGTCAATTCCGCATTCTTTGAAAGCAACACTCTTTGCAAGCAAAGGACTTAGTTTTATACTCCGATAATTGTGCATCTTGTTCTAACCACTAATCAAGAGATCTAGTCGGGGTTTAAAGTTATAATTTTCAGGTTTCACCTATTCACCACCCTCTAGGCGACTTTCAATTGGTATCGGAGCTAGGCACTTCATATTGAGTCTAACCACTCGAAGTGATGGCTCGAAGAAGATCCCAAAAGAACAAGAAGACACCTCCGAAGGAAAACAATGAGGTAACTCTTGAGATATTACTTTCTGATTGTTCTAATTATGTTTCATGGTCTACTAGTGTGATAAATGCTTTTAGAACCATAGACTCACAATTAGAACAAATTTTAGACAAGAGTATTATACCCTCTAGTTATAATGGGAAAAATGCTTCTGAGGAAGATCAAAGATGTATACGCTTAAACTATCTTGCTTATGACATCTTAAGTAATTCTCTTAGCAAAGAAGATTATCGTGCCTTCATAATGAATTATAATGAATCTATTCATGATGCACATGATATTTGGACTAGAATTAAAAGTAAATTTAATGAGTGCAAACATGTTAGTTCATATGATGCTTCTACTTTCTTTAGTCCATGTGAAACTAACCCTGTGAATGAAGAAGAAGAAAATGAACGTTGGAGACCAAACAATGAATCCACCTCCCCAAAAGGTTTGTCTTCCCATTTCAATTCCCACATATGTTGTGTGGCTAATGAAAATTGTCACATCCGGTTTTGGAAGGCAAACCGAATGCGAACCATGTACGTGCCAGGATCAAAAACTCACATATACAGCGATTACATAATTGGACATCATCACACAATGCTCGAAATAAATAGCGAAAAGGTACTTTATTACATCAAGGTGTCCATGACATCCACAGAGTCTATTACATAACCATTGTCGGCGTTTCGACCCCGGGGGGGTCCCTGGACCGACGAGTAAATTGTCGCTGCGTGTCCCAGCCCAGATGGGTCGGCGCAAGACGGAGACACAAGGGGGGAAAACAGTGAGGGGAAACCCGCGACCTCGTGTTGTCCCGCGCCTAGGGCGGACGCGCTTGCAGTAGGGGGTTACAAGCGTTCGCGAGGGAGAGAGAGAGACAGGGGGCGTGAGGCTACCTGTTCTCCCGCGCGACCACCTCCTTTATATGAGAGCCCTGGACCTTCCTTTTATAGGTGTAAGGAGAGGGTCCAGGTGTACAACAGGGGGTGTAGCAGTGTGCTAACGTGTCTAGCAGAGAGGAGCTAGAGCCCTATGTACGTGCCGACGTGGCTGTCGGAGAGGTGTTGGAGCCTTGTTCATGTGGCGTCGTGGCCGTCGGAGGAGCGCTTGAGCCCTGTAGAAGCACAGCTGTCGGGGCTGTCGGATCCTTGCTGACGTATCCTTGCTTCCGTAGGGGGCTGAGAACCACCATTGTCATGGAGCACGCGGGGTGCCATCATTACTTGTTTTACCGGGGCGAGCCAGATGGGACGCCAGTCTTGTTCCCCATAGCTTGGGCTAGCTAGGGGTAGGGTAATGATGGCCTCCCTTTGTGGCATGGTCGGCCCGAGCGAGGTGGTGACTCCTCCGAGGTCGAGGTCGAGTCCGAGCCCTAGGGTCGGGCGAGGTAGAGACCTTCTTCCGGAGCCGAGGTCGAGTCCGAGCCCTGGGGTCGGGTGAGGCAGAGACCTTCTTCCGAAGTCGAGGCTGAGTCCGAGCCCTAGGGTCGGGCAAGGCGGAGACCGTCTTCCGGAGTCGAGGTCGAGTCTGAACCCTGGTGTCGGGTGAGGCAGAGATCGTTGTCCGGAGGCGAGGCTGAGTCCGAGCCCGGGGGTCGGGCGAGGCGGAGATCGTCGTCCGAGGCGAGGTCGAGTCCGAGCCCTAGGGTCGGGCAAGGCAGAGATCGTCGTCCGAGGCGAGGTCGAGTCCGAGCCCT
This sequence comes from Zea luxurians, assembly GCA_029449295.1. Taxonomy (NCBI): domain Eukaryota; kingdom Viridiplantae; phylum Streptophyta; class Magnoliopsida; order Poales; family Poaceae; genus Zea; species Zea luxurians. Next base: position 6,019,128 of record JAOPSE010000119.1, read on the forward strand.
AGGGTTGGGTGAGGCGGAGATTCCTATGGCGCCCGAGGCTGAACTTGGTTGCTGTCAGCTTCACCCTGGCGGGTGGCGCAGCAGTCGGAGCAGCGCAGGCCGCGTTATTTTCCTGTCAGGTCGGTCAGTGGAGGGGCGAAGTGACTACAGTCACTTCAGCCTTGTCAACTAGAAAGGGCGCGTCAGGATAAGGTGTCAGGCGATCCTTGTATTGAATGCTCCTGCGATCCGGTCGGCTGGCGAGGCGATCTGGCCAAGGTTGCCTCTCCGTGAAGCCTGCCTGAGCTGGGCCTCGGGCGAGTCGAAGGTGTGCCCTGTAATATCCCAAAAAATGTTGACCAAAAGTTAATCTTTGGTGCGTGGATGAGGTAAAGGGTTGTGGGCCATTGGATGCAAAGATAGAAGTCATCTGAGGCGTCGTTTCTTCCTCCCACAAAAACCCTAGGTGGCCACCCCTTTTTTTCCCTTCACCCCCCTCTTGGCCGCCACCCCCTTTCTCCCCCTTGGCTGGACGCCCCCTCCCCCTATGGCAGCCATCCTCCATTGCTTCCTCCCCCAAGATCTCCCCCTACGCAGCAAGGATCGAGAAGATGAGGAGCACGTTGAATTGAAGAGGAAGAGAGGATCAAGGAGGTGTCCTTCCCCATCTCTTCTTGCATATTTTCTTGGGGAAACCCTAGGTATGGATGGGATCCTTGTTCCTCCCTGTAATTATGTGCTTTTGGAGGTGGTGGATCATGGGGATTAAAGGATTAGAGGTTGGATTAGATGTGGGTTAAGTTTTGATCTCGAATTTAGTTTTCTGCAGAATGACAGATTTGACAGTTTCTGTTCATTCTAGTTTTCTGTGGTCTTAGTGGCCTCAAAAAAATGAAAAGTCTATGTATGAGTCGTAGATAATTTGTAGATATTTCCGTGGCCGCGAAGAACACCTCAATCAGACATCCGACCAGAAAGTTATTGCAGTTTTACTATAGCAGTTTTTCAGTCTCATAATTCTGCGCAGAATCTGTTCTCTTAAGATTTAGGCAACTTTATCAACAGAATTAAACTGTGGGTTGGTAAAAGAAGTTGTATATAATTTCATAAGCTTTCCAGATTGTTAAAGAGTGCATTCATATGATTTGTGAAACTCCAGTTATGTTTGTTTTACTATGGCTGTTCCTGTTTACCTGACAAAAATAAGTGGGTCTGTTTACTGGTGGGTTTCATCTAGTAAATGGCCGAAATGGCTCTTCCAACTATGGAGACTTTTGTAGAGGGATAAAAGTTCTTACTTCCAGCAGAATTTCATAATTTTTGGTTCAGTAGTTTGGGAGATATCGAATTTTAAAGTTAACCATACTGCTGTCTAAAACAGATTCAGTCAGTTATCTTGTCAGATGTTTTAGAACTTGTAGATGGCAGAATTTAATTATCTATTGAATACTGAAGTTGTAGAGTATTTTGTGTAGATACTCCTAGAGTATCTGTTTGATATCACCGCTGTTTTAATTTTAAAGATACAAAATTAACAAACAGCGTTGCTGCTGTATGGCATGTGGTTCAGGGTGGGAGTCTTTCCACTGGGTCTTGGTTTCAAGTGTAGGAGTGTTTTGTTGATTGATGGCAAATGTTTGTGAAATATTTGTACTAAGTTTTATGCCCACTAGCAGGTGGCTACACTCCAGATCATGTCTAGTACATTTCTTCTTCTTCGATGAAGGCAAGTGAATGTAGAGGTGGTTGTTTCCGTTTTGACCTGTTATTTCTATTGCCTACACTCTAATATTCAGAAGTATTGGATTCTTTCATAATTGGACACTATGGTGATGCTTTACTTGCTTGCATTATACTGATGCTCAATCATATATTGATGATGATTATGATTCGAGTATGATTCATGAGATTAATTCACACCCCTGAAGGTAAATGAAGTATTATTTGAGGTTGGTATTGTATCTGAAGGTAAATAAAGTATTATTTGAGGTTTGTATTGTATCTGAAGGAAGTGAAGTTTATTGATAAATGCAGCATGCCATATACATTGCATGACTCATTTGCATCTGAAGTTTTGTCGTGACCTATGGTCCGACCGTACCGGTACAATTTAGCATCGTACGTTGCCCGAGAAGGGGTACGATGCGGCTTCATACCCTTAGAGGTATGAAGGCAGAGGACATATGCATTGCATTCATATGCATTCATTGAAGTGATATTTGTAGATGATGTGGTTTTATACCCCCAAAGGTATGAAGATAGTAACTACACATTGCATTCCTATGCATACATTGAAGTGATATTTGCAGGTATTGTTGACGCAGGGAAGTGTTATAGAACCTATTGTGGTTGTTCGAGGAAATGAGATGGTATTGGTTATAGTGGGACTACTGAGTTCTATATCTACAAGTATTTCTGATTTTAATTATGACTCTTTTAAAATGTTGATGAATTCAATTTGTGGTTTAAATATATCGTCAGAACAATTAGCTTGCTGAGATGTTTCATCTCACTCTTGCATTACTCAATGCAGGTGCTTGTTGCTCATCAAGGGGAGTGGGAAGTAGCAGCACATCCACCTTCACTCTCATAATAATGCTGCCCAGACACAACCATGATTTAATTAGAAACTTCTTGTCAAAGGATGTTTGTTTTTAACTAGTCGTGCGCACTGGTTAATTCAGTTCATGTTGTTATGGTTGTCTTCCCATTGCTAGCAGATTATTAATGTCTTATATGTTTTCTTATCATGATATCTATTTATACTTTGTTGCTTCCCCCATTTATGCAATTTTCAAAGGGGATGCTGTCGAAATTTTATATATGAATGTTAGATGTGTAGTTTAGTAGCATTCTGGGGTGTTTGTGGATCCCGGGGTGTTACACGCCCGTTGCTTGAGGAGACCCTCGGGTGAGGCGTGAATCTGCCTTGGTCTTCCGTTCCTGCCCGAGGCTAGGCTCAAGCGAGGCGAGATCGTGTCCCTTGAGTGGACGGAGCCTTAACCGGAATTGCGCCCATCAGGCCTTTGCAGCTTTGTGCTGATGGGGGTTACCAGCTGAGATTAGGAGCCTTGGGGGTACCCCTAATTACGGTCCCCGACAGTAGCCCCCGAGCCTCAAAGGGAGTGTGGGTACTCGCTTGGAGGCTTTGTCACACTTTTTTGCAAGGGGACCGGCCTTTCTCGGTTACATTTTGTTCCGGTGGGTGCGCGCGAGCGCACCTACCGGATGTAGCCCCCGAGGCCTCGGAGAAGTGGTTTGACTCCTTTGAGGTCTTAATGCCTTTCGTGATGGCTCGGCCGGTCTAGTTGTTCCCTCATGCGAACTGGTCGTTGCCTGGGTGCATAGTCAGGTTCCGAGTTCTCGAGCTGGTATGTTGACGCTGTCAACGGTTTGGGCGGAGCCGGGTTTGCGAGAGCAGCCCCCGAGCCTCCGCACAGGGCGAGAGGACGGTCAAGGGCAGACTCGGCTTTTTTTTCATACGCCCCTACGTCGCCTTTCCGCAAGGAGGAGGGGGGGGGGGGGAAGCGCCATGTTGCCCTCAGTGGGCGCTGAACATGGTGTCTCCAGTGAGTTGCTAACGGGTGATCCGAGTGGACGCCCGTGCCCCGTTCGATAAGGGTCGGCTAGTGGCCCAGAGGCGCGCTCTAAAAGTACCTGCAGGTGATTTGACGGACCCGGTCCCATTTGATAGGGTCCGAGGGCTCGATGCCTCCCTCCGATGGGATTCCATTATAGAATCGTTCCTGCTGGTCTCGGAAATGTCCTAGGGTACCTCGGGAGCGTAGCCCGAGCCTTGGTTATGTATCGAACATACCCAGAGTCATCCCTCACTCTGCGTGCTCTGGGGAGACTGTTGAACCCGTTGGGGGCTAGCCTACGAACCCCTGATCAGTAGTGGGCGCGGAGCCCGAGTGGCCTGAGGCGGCTGTCGAACCCTTCCGAGGGGCCAGCCTTCGAACCTCTGACCAGTAGTAGGCGCGGAGCCTGAGTGCTCTGAGGCGGCTGTCGAACCCTTTTGAGGGGCCAGCCTTCGAACCTCTGATCAGCAGGGGGGCTCGGGGCCCGCTTCCTTCACGGAGAAGGATCCCTTTCGGAGTATCCCCTTTCCCGGTCCCTATAGCAAGAGAGAGAAAGGGGAAGAGGAAAAGGATACGAAATTGAACGACGTGGTGCACCTTTTTTGACGCGGTCATTATGGCGGAGGTGAAGCGTCGCCCGCTTCGCCTGCCAAAGGTGTCGCCTGTCCTGCCGCAGAGTTAATGCGACGGGACGAGTGATTCGTGGGGCAGCTGTTGCGTATGCACGAGCCGTTTGAGGAACGGAACATGGGCGCATTGTCTTCACGCCGTGGGAGAGGGCTCTCTCGTTGTTCCAGGAGGGGACGTGAGCCTGCAGACGATTTGACTGCTGCTTCCGCCCGCCTGCCACCGCCATTACTGCCGGCCCACTTTTGGCCATGTTGACCGTTGCGCCTTCTCCCGCGGCTGACTGACCCGTGACCGGCGTGCCTTGTAGGCACTGCTAGGCCGTGCGCAGGGTTGCCTCGAGTCGCGGCACCGGTTCCGTAGTTGAGAAGGCGCGGCGCTGGCGTAAGTGGCGCTGTAGTTTTTTTAAACGTAGTAACCGGTGCGACCTTTCCATGACGTGTGGGCCTGGTCCTCCATGGAGGATGCGTCAAAGTCGAAAGGGTGCGCCCCCTTGGTGCAGTTGCATGCCACCTGCATGGCGGTCCGCCCTTTCACCCGCTGGTTTGGGCGAAGACGGAGGAATGCTTGTAACCGCTGGGCGGTTACATGCTCCGTGCGCGGCGGTTTGGCTTCTTCTGTCCTAGGGCAGCTCGCCTGACGCGTGGGGCCTAGCCCCCCTATCGTAGGGGAGGACCTTGAAGCGTGTTGGTGAAGACTTAGTCCGCGACGGCTTGAGGACGCGAGCAGGGAGAGTTGCCTTTAAAAAGGGATCGACCTCCTGGGTGGTAGCCATGCCTTCACACTTTCCTCATGCGTCGCATCCTTCCGCCTTTCGAGCCCTCGGATGGGGAGCATCCACGTTGTCTTCGTCTTGTTGTGGAAGGAGCGCAACCTTGTGGAGGTGGGTACCTTTCAGCCGTCGTTCGGCTTCAAGGATTTTCGTCAAGCAGCCCGGTTGCATCCCCTCACCGATAGTCACCCAAGACGGTGACCACCAATTCGATGGTGGGGAGAAGCAAGCCGGGCTGCTGCCTCTGCCCCACCCTCAGCTTCAAGGATCTTCGTCATCCTTGCTGGGGCGAAGGCAAGCTGAGCCAGAGCCCTACCTTGGCGTGGGCTGGCGTATGTTCATTGTGGCTGTCGGGGCCTGAACATTTGTGTATTTGGGTGTAAAGTCGTGTTTCTTCTCCATTTTGCGCCCCAGAACTCGCCTGTCGGCTAGCTGGACCGCTTAACCAAGCGTGAGTTGCCCTGTGCGGAAGGTGACGAGTGAGGTATCCGTATCCCGGAGGCATAGGAGTCCCTCGGCTCGGTCGGCCTTGCTGCTCGAGGCTCCTCTTGCTTAGCGAAGGAAACCTCGGCTACTCTATGATGAGCCAAAGCCGGAGGCAGCGGCGTCAGCATGGACAGAGGCAGAGTTGGCTGGAGAAGAAACTTCGTCGGCCCAGGAGTAGGGGACTTCCCAGGCCGACGAGGTGTCGCAGTGGCGGCTGGGACCTGGCCTGGTCATCCGCTGGCGGGACCAACCCTGGAGTCGGGCTGCCGAGGCCATGAGCCGGGCTGGTGTCCTCGAGGGACAGCTGGCTGAGGCTATGGAGCGGCCGCTCCGGCCGTCTGCTTGGGCCGGGTTCATGGAGGAGACCTTGGCGACGATGGCCCAGGCGTGGTGCTGACATCTTCCTTCGAGGTGGAGATCCTTCGACCATGTCGCTGTTTGAGGCCAAGTCGGATTCCGCCGAGGGTGGAGTCGATGCCAAGGGTGCTGCTGCTCCCCCTGCTGATGTCTGAACCTACAAGAACAGTTTGTCTGTAGCGTGCGTATGTTTTTTGCGGCCGACGAGGCCAAAACATACCGTCGTCGTGTTGTAAAGCTGCGTTTCTTTTCCCCTTGTTTTGAGTACCAGGACTTGTTCGTCAGTAACAGAATCGTTTATCCGAGCGTGAGTTACTTATCGCAGAAGGTGATGAGTGAGGTATCCGTATCCTGGAGGCGTAGGAGACCCTCGGCTCGGTTGGCCTTGCCTACATACGTGTACTCTTACTCGTCCGTAGGATTCTGTTATTGATATAGTCGAGACAGCATGAAAAATCGTTTCGGCAGAAGAAGTTTTCGAGCGTTAAGACTTGTTCGGACAGCGGAATCCCTTATCCGAGCGTGAGTTACTTATCACAGAAGGTGATGAGTGAGGTATCTGTATCCCGGAGGCGTAGGAGTCCCTCGACTCGGTCGGCCTTGCCTGCTTACGTGTACTTCGTCGTTTTTAGGACTCCACTATCGAAGTAGTCGAAAAGCACGAGAGATGTTCTAGCAGAAAGACTTTTTCCGAGGAAAATTTTGATGCAGAGGGGGTTCCCCCCTTCTAGCCCCCGAGGGAGGGTCGGGCTTTGCGGAGGCAAGGCTGACCCTTCCTTGAAGGTTAGACTTTGCTTGTGTATGTAAACGAGGTACATGAACGACTTGAAAACATCTTAAGGGTAGAAGCGACGTAGCTGTCGAATGTTCCAAGCGTTGTTGTAGACCTCGCCTTGACTGTTGGCCAGCTTGTATGTTCTGGGCTTCAGAATCTTGGCGATGATGAACGGCCCTTCCCAGGGAGGCGTGAGCTTGTGGCGCCCTCGGGCGTCTTGTCGTAGCCGAAGCACCAAGTCGCCCACCTGGAGGTCTCGGGACCGAACCCCTCGGGCGTGGTAGCGTCGTAGGGACTGCTGATACCGCGCTGAGTGTAGTAAGGCCATGTCCCGAGCCTCTTCCAGCTGGTCTAGTGAGTCTTCTCGGTTTGTCCGGTTGCTTCGGGCGTCGTATGCCCTCGTCCTCGGGGAGCCGTGTTCTAAGTATGTGGGCAAGATAGCCTCGGCCCCATAGACTAGAAAAAATGGCGTGAAGCCCGTGGCTCGGCTTGGCGTCGTCCTTAGACTCCAGACCACCGAGGGGAGTTCCTTCATCCACCGCCTGCCGAACTTGTTGAGGTCGTTGTAGATCCTCGGCTTGAGCCCTAGTAGAATCATGCCGTTGGCACGCTCTACCTACCCATTCATCATGGGGTGAGCTACGGCGGCCCAGTCCACCCGAATGTGGTGGTCCTCACAGAAGTCCAGGAACTTTCTGCCAGTGAACTGGGTGCCGTTGTCGGTGATGATGGAGTTCGGGACCCTAAAGCGATGGATGATGTTGGTGAAGAACGCCACCGCCTGTTCGGACCTGATGTTGTTTAGGGGTCGGACCTCAATCCACTTGGAGAATTTGTCGATGACGACCAGCAGGTGCGTGAAGCCCTCGGGCGCCTTCTGCAAGGGACCGACGAGGTCCAGACCCCACACAGCAAACGACCAGGTGATGGGTATTGTTTGTAGAGCCTGAGCGGGCAGGTGGGTCTGCTTTGCGTAGAATTGACACCCTTGGCAGGTGCGTACAATCCTAGTGGCGTCGGCCACCGTGGTTGGCCAGTAGAAACCCTATCGGAAGGCGTTTCCCACGAGGGCCCGAGGTGCTGCGTGGTGACCGCAAACCCTCGAGTGTATTTCTTGCAATAACTCTTGACCTTCGGTGATGGATATGCATCGTTGGAGGATGCCTGAGGGGCTGCAGTGGTAGAGCTCCTTTTCATCACCCAGCAAGATGAACGACTTGGCGCGTCACGCCAGTCGCTGAGCTTCGGCTCTGTCGAGGGGTAGCTCTCCTCGGTGGAGATATTGCAGGTATGGGGTCTGCCAGTTTCGATTAGGCGTGACCCCATTCCGCTCTTCCTCAACGCACAGTGCCTCACCCTCGGGGGCCGAGGGTGCCTCGGGCGGGGCCGAGGCTGCCTCGGGCTGAGCCGAGGGCGCCTTGGGCTGGGTCGAGGGCGCCTCGGGCAGAGCTGAGGCCTTCTCGGGCTCGGGCATGTCGTCGGTCTTGACGGAGGGTTGATGTAGGTCTCGGGAGAAGACGTCCGGAGGAACCGTTGTCCGCCCCGGGGCTATCTTAGCCAGCTCGTCCGCAGTCTCGTTGTATCGTCGAGCGACGTGGTTGAGATCGAGCCCGTAGAACTTGTCCTCCAGGCGCCGAACCTCGTCGCAGTAGGCTTCCATCTTCGGGTCGCGGCAGTGGGAGTTCTTCATGACTTGGTCGATGACAAGCTGCGAGTCACCGCGAGCATCGAGGCGTCGAACCCCTAGCTCGACGGCGATGCGCAACCCATTAACCAGAGCCTCATATTCGGCCACGTTGTTGGACGCCGGGAAATGGAGGCGCAGCACGTAGCGGAGGTGCTTCCCGAGGGGTGAGATGAAGAGCAGGCCCGCGCCTGCTCCTATTTTCATTAGCAATCCGTCGAAAAACATGGTCTAGAGTTTCGGTTGGATCGGAGCTGTTGGAAGCTGGGTGTCGACCCATTCAGCCACAAAGTTCGCCAAGACTTGGGACTTTATGGCCTTTCGAGGGGCGAACGAGATTGTCTCACCCATGATCTCCACCGCCCACTTTGCAATCCTACCCGAGGCCTCTTGGCACTGGATGATCTCCCCCAGGGGGAAGGATGACACCACAGTCACCGGATGAGACCCGAAGTAGTGTCGCAACTTTCGCCGTGTCAGAATCACCGCGTACAACAGCTTCTGAATTTGCGGGTAGCGGATCTTGGTCTCGGACAGTACCTCACTGATGAAGTAAACCGGCCTCTGGACGGGTAGTGCGTGCCCTTCTTCTCATCTCTCGACCACGATCGCGGTGCTGACCACCTGAGTGGTGGCGGCGACGTAGATCAAGAGGGCTTCTCCGGTAGCGGGGGGCACCAGGATGGGCGCGCTTGTAAGGAGCGCCTTCAAGTTCCCGAGGGCTTCCTCAGCCTCAGGGGTCCAAGTAAAGCGCTCGGTCTTCCTTAAGAGGCGATACAGGGGCAGGCCTCTTTCGCCGAGGAGTGAGATGAAGCGGCTCAGAGCCACAAGGCATTCCATGACCCTCTGTACTCCTTTCAAGTCCTTGATAGGCCCCATGTTGGTGATGGCCGCGATTTTCTCCGGGTTGGCCTCGATGCCCCGCTCGGAGACGATGAACCCTAGGAGCATGCCTCGGGGGACTCCGAAGACACACTTCTCGGGATTGAGTTTTATGCCTTTCGCTTTGAGACACTTGAATGTTGTTTCAAGGTCAGAGAGGAGGTCGGAGGCTTTCCTCGTCTTGACTACGATGACATCGACGTAGGCCTCGACCGTTCGACCAATGTGCTGTCCGAACACGTGGTTCATGCACCTTTGGTATGTCGCACCCGCATTCCTCAAACCGAATGGCATAGTAACGTAACAGTACATGCCAAAAGGTGTGATGAAAGAAGTCGCGAGCTGGTCAGACTCTTTCATCCTGATTTGGTGATACCCTGAGTAGGCATCGAGGAACGACAGGGTTTCGCACCCAGCGGTGGAATCCACGATTTGATCGATACGAGGCAGAGGGTAGGGAACCTTCGGACATGCTTTGTTTAGACCAGTGTAGTCTACACACATCCGCCATTTCCCACCTTTCTTTTTCACAAGCACAGGGTTGGCTAGCCATTCGGGATGGAATACCTCTTTGATGAACCCTACAGCCATCAGCTTGTGGATCTCCTCGCCTATGGCTCTGCGCTTTTCTTCATCGAATCGGCGTAGAGGCTGCTTCACGGGTCGGGCTCCAGCTCGGATATCCAGTGAGTGCTCGGCGACTTCCCTCGGTATGCCATACATGTCCGAGGGACTCCACGCAAAAACCTCGGCGTTCGCGCGGAGAATGTCGACGAGCACTGCTTCCTATTTGGGGTCGAGCTCAAAGCCGACCCGGATCTGCTTGGAGGCGTCGTTGCTGGGGTCGAGAGGGACGGATTTGACCGACTCTGCTGGTTCGAAGTTGACGGCGTGGCGCTTCGCATCTGGCACCTCCTTGGAGAGGTTTTCCATGTCGGCGATGAGGGCCTCGGATTCGGTGAGGGCCTCGGCGTACTCCACACACTCCATGTCGTATTCGTACGCGTGTCGGTATGTGGGGCCGACGGTGATGACCCCGTTGGGGCCCGACATCTTGAGCTTGAGGTAGGTGTAGTTGGGGACGGCCATGAACTTGGCGTAACATGGTCTCCCCAGCACTGCGTGGTAGGTTCCTCGGAACCCGACCACCTCGAACGTGAGGGTTTCCTTTCAGAAGTTGGAGGGAGTCCCAAAGCAGATGGGCAGATCAAGTTGTCCAAGGGCCTGGACGTGCTTCCCAGGAATGATCCCATGAAAGGGCGCCGCACCGGCCTGGATCGAGGACAGATCGATCTGCAAGAGCCCGAGGGTATCGGCGTAGATGATGTTGAGGCTGCTGCCTCCGTTCATGAGGACCTTGGTAAGCCTAACGTTGCCGATGACAGGATCAACAACGAGCGGGTACTTCCCCGGGCTCGGCACGTGGTCGGGGGGGGGGGTCGTCTTGGTCGAAGGTAATGGGCTTGTCGGACCAGTCTAGATAGACTAGTGCCGCCACCTTTACCGAGCAGACCTCCCGGCGCTCTTGCTTGCGGTGCCGAGCCGAGGCATTCGCCCCCGCCCACCGTAGATCATGAAGCAGTCATGGACCTCGGGGAACTCCTCTGCCTTGTGAGCTTCCCTCTTGTCGTTTTCGGGGGCCCTGCCACCTTCCATCGGTGGCCCGGCCTTATGGAAGTAGCGCCGAAGCATGACGCAATCCTCAAGGGTGTGCTTTACGAGACCCTGATGATAGGGGCACGACTCCTTGAGCATCTTGGCGAACAAGTTGGCGCCTTCAGGAGGTTTCTGAGGGTTCTTGTGCTCAGCGGCGGTGACAAGGTCTGCGTCGGCGGCGTCGCGTTTCGCTTGCGACTTCTTCTTGCCCTTCTTCCTCGTGCTGCGCTGAGTGGACGCTTCGGGGGCGTCATCCGGCTAGCGCCCCTGAGGCTGCTTGTCCTTCCAAAAGATGGCCTCGACCGCCTCCTAGCCAGAGGCGAACTTGGTGGCGATGTCCATCAGCTCGCTCGCATTGGTGGGAGTCTTGCGACCCAGCTTGCTCACCAGGTCGCAGCAAGTGGTGCCAGCGAGAAACGCGCCGATGACATCAGAGCCGGTGATGTTGGGCAGCTCGGTGCGCTGCTTCGAAAATCGCTGGATGTAGTCCCGCAGGGATTCTCCCGGCTGCTGGCGGCAGCTTTGGAGATCCCAAGAGTTCCCAGGGCGCACGTATGTGCCCTAGAAGTTGCCGGCGAAGGCTTTGACCAGGTCGTCCCAGTTGGAGATCTATGCAGGAGGCAGATGCTCCAGCCAGGCTCGGGCGGTGTCGGAGAGGAACAAGGGGAGGTTGCGGATGATGAGGTTGTCATCGTCTGTTCCACCCAGCTGGCAGGCCAGCCGGTAGTCCGCGAGCCATAGTTCAGGCCTCGTCTCCCCCGAGTACTTGGTGATGGTAGTCGGGGCTCGGAACCGGGTCGGGAACGGCGCCCGTCGTATGGCCCGGCTGAAAGCTTACAGACCGGGTGGTTCGGGCGAAGGGCTCCGATCCTCCCCGCTGTCGTAGCGTCCCCCACGCCTGGGGTGGTAGCCTCGGTGCACCCTCTCGTCGAGGTGGGCTCGACGGTCGCGGTGATGGTGCTCGTTGCTGAGGCGGCCCGGGGCCGCAGGCGCTGTGTCCCACGTGCGCCTGGTGTGGACTGAGGCCTCCCGCATGAATCGGGAAGTCGCGGCGCGATGCTCCGGGGGGTATCCCTGCCTTCGGGAGGCAGAGCTTTCGGCCCGTCGGACCACGGCATCCTCCTGGAGATTCCTGAGTTCTCCCTGGATACGCCGCCCCTCGGTGGTGGATGGTTCTGGCATCGCTCGGAGCAGTATTGCTGTTGCAGCCAGGTTCTGGCCGACCCCACTGGAAGCCAGGGGCAGCCTTGCCCTGGCACCGTCGGCGATGCGGCACTGGACATCCTGGGCCAGATGACACACTTCTCCGGCCGGTGCTCGGCCTGCCCGCTCCTGCCCGATGTTCTGCCAGAGCTGCACAAGTTGTCCTGCTTCCTCGTCGAGCCTGGCCTACATCTCGCGGATTTGCTCAAGCTGTGTGTCCTGACCCCCCGTAGGGACTGGGACCACAGCTAGCTCCTGAAGGATGTCAATGCGAGGCGCAGACCTAGAGGGATCGCCGTCCTCCGGCATACCTAGGTGGTTGCCTTCGTCGAGACCCTCTAGATTGACATGGAATCATTCGTGACTTGGGCCACAGTCCTCGTCGCCGAGGCTGTGGCTATTATCGGAGCAATCGGAGAGGCAGTAGTCACATGCGGTCATGAAATCCCGCATGACACTAGAGTCACCGAGCCCGGAGAAATCCCAACCAGAGTCGGGCTCGTCGTCTTCCTCGGAACCTGGGGGCCCGCAGGTCGAGACGGCCGTCAATCTATCCCAGGTTGACCACATATGGTACCCTGGGAGGTTTGGATATGCCTTTATGAAAGCGTCCACCGAAGCAGGGTCGCTTGGTGGGTCGAAGCTGAATCTAAAAGGCACTGGATGGGAAATGGACGGTACCTCTTGATCGACGGACGGTGACGGAGTCGCGTCGGGGACGGACTGCACCGTTATCTCAGGTACAAGGCTGACGCCCAGCAAGTCCTTCGCGAGCATGCTGGCGTCGCTCGTCATATGCTTGGGGTTGGCGTGTTGCGGGGAAGCGACACTCGTCTTTGTCTCAAATGCGAGGTCAACGCCCGACGTGTCCCCCGCTGGGGCGCTAGAGTCGCCGACTCGCTCGACAGCCGACAAGGCGCCGCCTCCTGCTTGGCCATGATTGCCCCGCCTCCTTCCCCGTCGACGGGGAGGGTGATGGGACAGACTCGGATGCTGTTCTTCCGCCTCGCGGGGAAGACGTCGTCGATTCCACCACCGGCGGGCGGGCTGACGGCCGCCATTGTCGTTGTCGCGCGGCGAAGGAAGGGGTTTCATGTCGTAGCTACCGTTGAGGGACATGAACTCGAGACTCCCGAAATGGAGCTTTATCCCGGGTTGGAGAGGTTGCTGGAGACTCCCCATCTGGAGCTTGACGGGAAGCTGTTCGTCAACACGCAGCAGGCCCCTACCTGGCACGCCAACTATCGACGTTTCGACCCTGGGGGGTCCCTGGACCGACGAGTAAATTGTCGCTGCGTGTCCCAGCCCAGATGGGTCGGCGCGAGATGGAGACACAAGGGGGGAAAAACAGTGAGGGGAAACCCGCGGCCTCGTGTTGTCCTGCGCCCAGGGCGGATGCGCTTGCAGTAGGGGGTTACAAGCGTTCGCAAGGGAGAGAGAGAGAGAGACAGGGGCGTGAGGCTGCTCGTTCTCCCGCGCGGCCACCTCCTTTGTATGAGAGCCCTGGACCTTCCTTTTATAGGTGTAAGGAGAGGGTCCAGGTGTACAACGGGGGGTGTAGCAGTGTGCTAACGTGTCTAGTAGAGAGGAGATAGAGCCCTACGTACGTGCTGACGTGGCTGTCGGAGATGTGTTGGAGCCCTGTTCATGTGGCGTCGTGGCCGACGGAGGAGTGCTTGAGCCCTATAGAAGCACAGCTGTCGGGGCTTTCGGATCCTTGCTGACGTATCCTTGCTTCCTTAGGGGGCTTAAAACCACCGTTGTCATGGAGCACGCGGGGTGCCATCATTACTTGTTTTACCGGGGCGAGCCAGATGGGACGCCGATCTTGTTCCCCGTAGCCTGGGCTAGCTAGGGGTAGGGTAATGATGGCCTCCCCTGTGACACCCTAGTGTCACCTAGGGTTTCTCTCAAAGTGCTAACCTATGAACCATCATCTTATGTGAACCAAAATTAAGTATGAACATCAAATTGACTTAAAAATAAAGGATCCACCAAGCCTATACTTAAAAGTATCATGTTCAAAACAAATGGGTTTTTCAAAATGGCAAAATGTGCAACCCCAACAAAAACCATAATTGAGCCCTATGAGCAAAATTCAAGAGAATGGGGAAAAGGGTATGAAAAATTTAGAATCATGGCTTGGGCCAATTATAAACATTGAAGTATATTTAATAAGAAACAATAAAGATTGAAGAAGCTTGGCCAAAATAATTCAAATAAAACCCCAAGCAAGCTTCTCATGTGGGGACTCAATAGGAAATTCTAAATTTTAGAATTCTGAATTTCAGACCTTGAGCCAAAGATCAAGCGTGTTCACCTTGATCCCTAACTCAAATCCTAATGACCCCATTAACAAAAACATGACTAACTAACCCCTCTGTCGCCTGCCAGAATATGGCATTGGGACGCGTGCCTCGGACACGTCAAACCAAAGATCTTCTCCCTGTGTGCGGCAATGAGACAAACCATATTTCTTCCCTCTCTATCTCCTAATCCAGTCAACCAAACCTGCTAGCCTCCACACATAAACGACAAAGGGACCTGAGAGGCAGAGATCTCTCAACGGGATTATGGCCAAAATCTCAAAGATTTGGAGCCAATCCGCGCTTGAACTCGACCTCTCTCTGCGCTGCCTCGTGCTCGACGCTGTGCCAGGCACCAGAGCGTGCACTGGCGTTCACCACGCACGCCCTGAGCGCTTGTCAGAGTCCCGCCCTCGGCCGTGCTTGCCCGCGCCTATAAAGCCTCCCCGGGCGCGCCTCACTCCTCCCCGCGCTCACCATCACCGGCCAGCCACCCCTCCTTAGCTCCAACGAGCTCTTTTCTGCCCGCCATTGCCGCCAGAGCTTCGGCCACCATGGCCAGCCCACTCCAGTCGCCCTCAAGTCGCACCAGTGCTTCGGTTAGCTCCGCCATAGGCCCGTGAAGCTCTCCAAGCCCTCGGACCCAGCAGAACTTCACCGGAAGCCCAAGATCACCCTCACCGGACTTCGGTCGCCTGCCTGCACGCGTGGACCGAGCTCTCCGGTGAGCCATTCTTCAATCCCTCGCGCGCACACCTTCCTTGATCCCTGGTGAAGCTCTCTGACCCGTTTGATTGGTCAATTTCGCCCTGGATAGGTCGGACTCCTCGCCGCCTGCGCTCGCGGACCGGCCAACTCCGACCACCCCCGACGGCGACCCGCACATCATTGTGATCCCCGAGACCTCCCCTACGTCCTCGACCACCTCACCGGAGCAATCTCGCCGCCGGTAAGCCCCTCCACCCTTTCTTCCGCCACGGGCTCTGTTCAAATTGGGAAAAGGACCTCGGGTTAGGATTAGAAGAACCTAGGGGGTTTTCTGCAATGTCAGTGACTCATTTGAATAGTAGCCCAGGGACTCATTTGTGAGGAAAACTTAAAACACCCGCCAGGGACCCCGTTGCAAAGTAGTTTTCCATTTAATCAATTCTGTTTAATCTTTTTAATAAATAGAGAACTTAGAAAATCCATAACTTGATGAATTCTTAAGCAAAAGTTGTCAAACTAATTTTCCTAGACCCTGAATTATATGAGCTATCATTTAAAAATAATGAACCTTATGCTTTCTTTTCTAATTTTTAGAGTTTAAAATTAAAATCAGAAACTGACCAAACCTTGTTTAATTAAGGGAAATTAGTTTTGCTTCTGTGCTGAACCTAAGAAAATTTGTAGATGTTCAACCCTCATTTAAGCACTGCTTAAAAATAGTAAGAACCCCAGTATTGAAGAATATAGTGTAGATATCCATTAAAAACCATTTCTGCCCAAAATTAGGAAAATCAGAAAGGCATTAGAAATTAATGAACAGTGAGTGAAATTATTTTTTCTAGTTTACTTAAGTAACAGAGAACCTAAGAAAAATAAAGTGACCTCTAGTCCAGATTAGTTTTAAAGTGGAATGTGTTATTTAGCATTATTCCAACTAGAAATCAATTATTAGAATTACAAAACCAGACCCAAAATTGATAATAAAAATCCAGTGGACTTATAACCACCAGAACCCCACTACAAAAATAATGAACACCTTAGCCCATCATTTTAAGTAGGGTAAATAAGTGTAATATGATAATGAGTCATTTTCTAAATAAATCATGAATAACCCATAATAATGCAATAATGGGCAAACAAAATTTTGCTAGGTCAATAATGAGATAGGCCACCAGAGAAAAATGCAAACCCATTAAAAAGATGCAAAATAATACCTATTGCTAATATTTTATAAGAAAGGCCATTTATTTCAATTAATGCATACCACCCCTTCCCTTAAGCAAAAAGATGCCAAACTTCAGAATGATTGCTCTTGCACAAAATAGAAGCTAAAAAAATCAAAAGTCTGTTGTTTGATATTTTTCAAATATAGTGGTAGAAGAAAGCACCCCTTGGGCCAAGAACCTTAGAAAATCCCAGTAAAATAACTAATAAGAATTAATGACTAGAATTTTGTGCCAAGTCATGTTATAGCATCTAAATGCCAGCAAAAATAAGTCTTATAGAATTACCTACTATTAATTGATAGTTGTAGTTCAAATCACCCCTTCTGCCCTAAAATTTGGCATTTTTGTCCAGAGAAAACTATTCACTTTTTGAACCCCAAATTTTGAGACAGAAAAGTTTACACCAGTAATAAGCCACTGTAATTTTTACAGAATTTTTGGAAATTTACTAAGATAACTTGTAGTTCAAACCCACTCCAAAAACTTCAAGAGAATAAAGAAAAAGAAGGGAGAAATAAATCTCACTCCAATAAGTCCAACTTGAATTCTTGTCAAACTCACTAAGGCTTTAAAAAGAATTCAGTGGAACCCCAAAGAAAATAAACCTACCACTTACCTTAGCTAAGTTTGACCCAATTTACCAAGTATACCACCCAAAGGTCTTACATAAGTGAGGTTTAACTTTATCTAACTCAAGTAGATCATACACCATCAAAAGTTGTAATTTCTAAAGCACATATCATATCATGCATATATCTTACGCACTGCGTTCATTAGATTGTAATCTTGCCGACGGAGAGTACATGCTCATCCCCGAGCAAGGATCTGTCCAAGAGGAGGACCAGGAGCAAGCTTCCGAGGCTGCTATCGAGGATCTCCCTGCAGCCCCAGCTATTGAAGGCAAGCCCCGGTTTATATGCATAACCGTATTATTATATGCTACTTTACTACACTTAATGCTTGTAGGATTGTAATGTGCACTTAAGTGTAGGAGTTGCTTGAAACCTCTAGTTGCATGAACTTAGGATTCCTTTTTGAGATGAATACTAGTATGCTAGGTCGAGTAGCTGCTTGCTAATCAGGATCTCGGTAGAAGTCGAGTGATTTTTCTAGCGCTCGCGCGAGGTCAGGAATCGATTGTATTCATCTTGATAACGGGATCTATGTTAGTCTATGGACTTGGATCCAGGGAGGATGCCTTGTCCATGAGACGGGAAAAAGGAATTAAGGATTAATGTGTGGATACCTGAGTCAAGCTTTTGAACGTACTAAGCACATGCTGGGAAAAATGGTAACCGGTAAACCTAGTACCTGAGTGAAGCCGGGCGCAGACTTTATCCCTCATGCGACCTGAGACTGGGTCTCCCATGCTAGCTATGGTGGGTACAAGTGCGGTCACTGCACGGCTGCAGCCGGGGTCAGTGGAGCATTGTATGCCAAGGCGGTGAGGCCTGGACGTGAACGGGGAATCGATGGGGACGGTTGTCATGTGTGGGGTCGGAGTACCCTGACATGCCATGTGTTTAGGTTTACCTTGCAAGGTTAAAACTCGATTCGAATCGTCTGCTTCTCACAGCTAATGAGACTGCTTGACCCCTTGTACTGCATCAAGTAAGAAGTGAAATGAGGTCACACGAGACAATTTGTTGATTGAACTAAATGCTTGTTACCATGGATGCTTAGAAGGAGCAAACCTAGCTAAGATAATGATGCTAGAATTTGAAAAGTTAAAAATTTGATTTTAGAAACAGCTAGTGCTTTTGGCGAACCAAACCCCTCAGCCAAACAGCTGCATAGTCTAGAGGTAGAGGAGTAGACTCCTCACACCGGGTAAGTCTAGCTGAGTATTAGTATACTCAGCCTTGCTTGTGGCATAATTTTTGCAGGTACCATTCAGGAAATGGTTGATGGTGTGACTTGGCATACCACCCTGCCACCGGGTTGGACGGTCGAGTGGGATGCTGCTCCGGCAGGAGAGGAGCACGAGTAGTGGGCTAGGCCTTGCCCATTTCCTCGATACCGACGACATCAATTATCCGCTGCATTTTATTTCGTGAACTCTTATTTGCTACTCAAAAACTCCGATCTATGTAATAATTCAGCACTTAACTTTGGGTTTCCTGTTTTATTGTATTTCTTCTGTGACTCACCTTCGAGTGAGAATGTGGAATTTGATCCTGGTTATGTGGCTCTATCAGACTAGATCTGAGGGACTGACGGGTTATTCCGATTTAAGTGTGTTACGGCCTCTGAGGCGTGACTTAGGCACTTAAGCTGGAATAATTTGGGTGGTTCCGCCACAGCTGGTATCGGAGCAAATTCCACCACAGAGAAGGACAATAAACCAAGAATACCAATTTTCAAAATCTAAAACTTGCCTAGAAACTGCTATGGATCGTCATGACTAGACCGCTAGACCTAGGACGAAAGGCCTTAGGCATAGAGGGAGGGATAGGTGGCTAATTGATTAGGCCCCGTGGGCCAGTACTTAGACTTTTTTGGATGCCCTAAGAGCACCCTATTGTTTGGAGAGGAGACATTACCTTTTAGCATGCATGCATTATAAACACAAAAGGGAATTAAAACTTGAGCTAACCCGCTTCCTTTAAAACCATTCGGGCCCTCTTTCTCTTTTTCCTTCCACCATAATCTTTACCTTTGATTCCATTCCGCAGATGAATTCACCCACCCCCGCCAGTGGAGGAGACACTCGTTTCAGTTCTGACTTCCTTTCCCGCGATGGCTTTCCTTCCATCTTGTGGGAAGTGCTTAACTCCACCAGTTACCCTACGCCCCCTTTGTACACAGTGCAGCTGTATGAGGAGCATCGGGTACCTCGTTGTCGGGTCTGGCTGACTTTGGAGGCTCATCCCCTTCAGCCAGGTTGGCGTTCTCTTGATTCCGAGACGATTGGACTCAGGACGGACGACACCGTTGAAGCAGCAGCCATGAAGACTCTGACGACTTTTTGTGGCTACCATCCCCTGGAGATGGTGATGCACCCCTTGGGACTCTTCCCTGCTGAGGAGAGAGATGATCCCATGTGGTGTAACCGCGTGAGACATGTGAAGGATGTGTGGGCAATGTATCCTGACTTGGTTGGGAGGGTCACCGTTTAGTGCATGAGTGCGCTGTACCGCCTTCAGGCCCTTCAGAGCGACGCTATGGCACACCTTGCTAACATCGCTCAAACCGCCAAGCTCACTCTCGACAGTCGGGAAGATTTTGTGGTCGATTTATCCACCGAGTTGGTAGAGAAGGATCTGCAGGTGGAAAGGCTGAGCCAGCACATTACCACCTTGGAGCAGCAGGTGGAGATCCGAGACAACACCATTGATGTCTTGGAGAACCAGCTTCACGATGTGCAGAGGGAGCTTGAAGAAGCGAATGACCACCTGGACATGCACCACTTGGAGATGGAGGCCAATGAAGCCGGAAGCGAGGGAGAAGAGGCTCCTGAGGAGCTAGGACCAGCCCCTGGTGCCAATGGGACTACCTCCGTGATGCCTCCTTCACCTGTATCCAGTGTCGCTTCCACCGCTCAGGGTTAAACAGTCACTTCGACACTTTTAGGCGGGTAGAAACCTATGCGAGCTTAGTTAATGTCAGATTTTGGACTAGGCTTACGGGTACCTTCCCCTGATTGATGTAACCTTGTGAACTTTTGCAATCTGTGGGATGTTTGTCACCATGTTATCCTCTTTTCGAACCTAATATTATGACTATGGCATTTTTCCTTCCATATGAGATGATATCTTGTCGTTCGAAACTGTGAGTTGGGATAACAATGGCGACAATCTCTGTTTTCAGATGGCAGCTAGGCAGCGTCGCGGGCATAACGAGCAGGTTCCCCCGCCACCTCCTCCAGCTCCCACAGTGCAGGAGCGGATGGCCCAGCAGAATGAGATTCTGCGACAGCTCTTGCAGCGCCAGCCCCACCCTCAGCAGCATGGTGGAGGCCAGCATCAGCAACCTCCAGCAATGGCAACTTATTAGGAGTTTCTGAGCATGTAGCCACCCTTGTTCACCAAGGCAGAGGATCCGTTGGACACCGACGTGTGGCTTCGCGTCGTCGAGTCTAAGTTCCCCTCCTCACGGGAGACTGCCCTGATGCTACCAAGACTCGCTTCGCCGCGCAGTAGTTTCGTGGATCTGCTCGGACTTGGTGGGACCACTTCCGTGCTATGCTCCCTACTGATCGTGAAGTGTCTTGGGAGGAATTAAAGACTGCCTTCAAAGGACACCACATCCTAGCTGGCATTCTTGATCGGAAGCTGAATGACTTTCTGGCCCTTAATCAAGGAACCCGCATGGTACTGCAGTATGCGCAAGCCTTCAACAACCTGTGCCAGTATGCAGGGTACCATGCTAATTCTGATGAAAAGAAGAGAGACCGCTTCCGTAGGGGTCTTAATACCAAGCTGCGGGAACGACTCAACACTGTCCGGGCTGATAGCTTCAATGAGTTGGTCAACATGGCCATCTCCCAGGAGGACTGCATTGTAGCTCACCGGGCAGAGAAGAAGAGAAAGGCACCAATGGCAGCACCATCCGCTTAGGCCCAGAGGTTCTGGATTGTTTGTCACAATCAGAGCAGGGGTTTCCAGCAGCAGGCAGACAGATGGGTGATCAGGCCACCTCAGCAGCAGCAGCTGGCACCCAACCGCTTTCTAGCTCCCGCTCCAAGGAACAATCAGCCTCCGCAGCAGCAGCAGTTCCGCCAGGGCAATGGGAACAAGTGTTTCACTTGTGGCAATGTGGGCCACTATGCCAAGAATTGTCCCAGGAACCAGCAGAGGCAGATGCCAGCACCAAATCAAGACAAGGGAAGAAAGCAGAAGGTACAAGTCAGGCAAGGGAAGCTCAACTTCACTACTCTGGAGGAAGTACCTGAGGGAGCTCCTATCATGACCGGTATCTTTTCAGTTTATAATCAACCTGCTTTAATTCTGTTTGATTCTGGTGCATCTCATAGTTTCATTAGCCAGAAGTTCAGTGCTAAATGTGAACTGCCATTCTCTCACTCAAAAGGGTCATTCATGATAGTCACACCTAGGGATAAAATTTCGACTAATCAATTAAACCAAAGTGTGCCTATTCAACTAGGGAGCCACATTGTCAAAACCACTCTTCTTGTGTTGGGTTTGGAAAATGTGGACATTATTCTGGGAGCTAATTGGATGACCTTGCACCAAGTTGTGCTTGATGTAGCCAGCCGTACCGTGGAAGTTAATTCTCCGTTCTGTGGGAACTTCACCTTAATTCTGCCCAGTCAGGGTTCTACTCAGTCATGTGCTTTCTCTATGACGGAGTTACCTCTGAAAAAGATCCCAGTGGTCTATGAGTATGCAGATATCTTTCCTGATGAATTGCCAGGAATGCCACCGGACCGGGATATTGAATTTGCCATCGAGTTGCAACCGGGAACGGCACCAATTTCCAAGAGGCCCTACCGAATGCCACCCGCTGAGTTGGCAGAATTGAAGAAGCAATTGCAAGAGTTGCTGGATAAGGGATTTATTCGCCCAAGTACTTCGCCTTGGGGATGTCCAACACTATTTGTGAAGAAGGATGAAAGCTTGAGGCTGTGTATAGATTACCGCCCTCTTAATGCGGTAACTATCAAGAACAAGTATCCTTTGCCTCGTATTGATGTTCTTTTTGACCAGTTGGTCGGGGCCATGGTGTTTTCCAAAATAGACCTTCGCTCTGGCTACCATCAGATCAAGATACGAGCAAGCGATATTCCGAAGACGGCATTCTCAACTAGATACGGGCTATATGAATTTTTGGTGATGTCATTCGGGCTGACAAATGCACCAGCATATTTCATGTATCTGATGAATTCTATTTTCATGCCTGAATTGGACAAATTTGTAGTGGTTTTCATCGATGATATCTTGGTGTACTCAAGGAACGAAGAAGAACATGCCGGGCATTTGCATGTAGTGCTTCAACGTCTGCGAGAGCACCACCAAGTTGTCCAAGTGTGATTTTTGGCTGAAGGAAATCAAATTCTTGGGTCACACTATCTCTCAGGCAGGAATAGCTGTTGATCCTGATAAAGTGCAAGAGGTGATGAACTGGAAGCCACCAATGACTGTCCGTCAAATTCGGAGTTTTCTGGGATTAGCTGGTTATTACCAAAGATTTATTCCGGATTTCTCTCAAATTGTGAAGCCTATAACTGAGTTGCTGAAGAAAGAAGCCAAGTTTGTTTGGAGTCAGAAGTGCGAAGATGCCTTCCATGCATTAAGGCAGCATCTGACCACAACACCAGTGTTAGTGCAACCTGACAACAGCAAGCCTTTTGAGGTATATTGTGATGCCTCTGGCACTGGACTAGGTTGTGTCTTAATGCAAAACAACCGAGTCATTGCTTATGCCTCAAGAGCACTCAGGCCTCATGAGCACAATTATCCCACTCATGACCTCGAGTTGGTAGCAGTGGTTCATGCATTAAAAATGTGAACCCACTGCAACATCTTCACTGATCATAAGAGCCTTAAGTACATCTTTACTCAGGCTGATCTCAACATGAGGCAGAGAAGATGGCTAGAGCTGATCAAGGATTATGACCTGGAGGTACATTATCACCTAGGAAAAGCCAATGTGGTAGCAGATGCCTTGAGTCGGAAGTTGCAATGCAATTGTGTTCTGATGGATTCTCGCATTAACACCTTGTGTGATGAGTTGAGCAAGATGCAAATAGAAGTGATTCCTTCTGGTTCATTGTCTCACATTTCTGTTGAGCCAGCTTTGCAAGACCAGATCATCATGGCCCAGCTCAGTGACAAGGGAGTGTAGATTATCAAGAAGAATCTCCATCAGAAGATTGAGAAGTATAGTTGTTTCCACCAAGATGAAAAGGGTGTGTTATGTTTCAAAAGCAGATTGGTGATTCCTAAAAACCAGGACCTCAAGAGGAAAATCTTGGATGAGGCTCATCTCTCCAAATTCTCTATGCATCCGGGAAGCACCAAAATGTACCATGATCTGAAACCTTTGTATTGGTGGACCAAAATGAAGAGGGAGATAGCCCAGTATGTATCGGAATGTGACACCTGTCAGAGGATAAAGGCAAGCCACTTGAAATCAGCTAGAGCTTTGCAACCCCTATCTATACCTTCATGGAAATGGGATGACATCAGTATGGATTTCATTGTGGGTCTGCCCAACACCTCTCGTCATCATGATTCGATTTGGGTTATTGTGGATCGACTGACGAAAGTGGCACATTTTCTTCCTGTGCACACCACTGATAAGGCTCAGAAGTATGCAAAATTGTATATTGACTGGATCGTGTGTTTGCACGGATTACCTCGGACCATTGTTTCTGACCGAGGAGCCCAATTTGTTGCCAGATTTTGGGAACAACTGCAGGAGTCTTTGGGAACTAAGCTAATCAGAAGTTCAGCTTACCACCCATAGACTGATGGTCAGACGGAAAGAGTAAACCAAATTCTAAGAGATATGCTAAGAGCTTGTGCAATCAATTGTGGCAAGAACTGGGATAAGCACCTCTCCTTGGCAGAGTTTGCTTATAACAACAGTTACCAATCCAGCCTAAAGATGGCACCCTTCGAAGCTCTCTATGGAAGAAGGTGCAGGACACCACTCAATTGGTCTCAACCTGGAGAGAGAGGAGTTTTTGGACCTGACTTAGTGACTGAAGCCGAAAGGAAGGTCAAACTAATCAGGAAGAATCTAGAAGCTGCTCAGGCCAAGCAGAAGAGTTACCATGATAGAAGAAGGAAACCTCTCCAGTTCAAGGTGGGAGATTTCGTGTACCTCAAGGTATCACCCACCAAGGGAGTGCAGAGGTTTGGAATTAAAGGCAAGCTAGCCCCTCGTTACATTGGACCTTATGAGATCATCGAAGCATGTGGACCCGTGGCATATAAGTTGAATTTACCTTCAAAAATGTCCACCATTCACAGTGTGTTCCATGTATCTCAGCTGAAGAAGTGTGTTCGATTGCCGACCGAGATCATAGCAGAGCCAGAATTGGAGATAGAACCAGATCTATCGTACCAAGAGTACCCTTCCAAGATTCTGGATTGCAAGGAAAGATCAACTCGGGCTAAATCGATCAAGATGTACAAGGTCCAGTGGAGTAATCACTCAGAGGAAGAAGCTACTTGGGAGACTGAGGAATTCTTGAGATCCAACTTCCCCGATTACCTACCTAAGGAAACTGGTATGTAATCACACCCAACCCCTCCTCCTGCCCTTCGAATCTAAATTTCAAAGATATAATCTTAAATTAGGATGAAGTAATCATGAAACAAATTTAAGAAGGACTTCCTTCTGAAGTTGCAAAGAGAATGACATTCGAAGAGCAGTTTGCTCTGATAATAACAATAATTACCCACTTCCTATAAGTCTCACCCTTCGCTTCACCCCAGGAGGACTCTGGCCCGAATCTCGGGACGAGATTCCTTTGAGGGGGGAAGGCCGTGACACCCTAGTGTCACCTAGGGTTTCTCTCAAAGTGCTAACCCATGAACCATCATCTTATGTGAACCAAAATTAAGTATGAACATCAAATTGACTTAAGAATAAAGGATCCACCAAGCCTATACTTAAAAGTATCATGTTCAAAACAAATAGGTTTTTCAAAAAGGCAAAATGTTCAACCCCAACAAAAACCCTAATTGAGCCCTATGAGCAAAATTCAAGAGAATGGGGAAAAGGGTATGAAAAATTTAGAATCATGGCTTGGGCCAATTATAAACATTGAAGTATATTTAATAAGCAACAATAAAGATTGAAGAAGCTTGGCCAAAATAATTCAAATAAAACCGCAAGCAAGCTTCTCATGTGGGGATTCAATAGGAAATTCTGAATTTCAGAATTATGAATTTCAGACCTTGAGCCAAATATCAAGCGTGTTCACCTTGATCCCTAACTCAAATCCTAATGACCCCATTAACAAAAACGTGCCTAACTAACCCCTCTGTCGCCTGCCAGAAGATGGCATTGGGACGCGTGCCTTGGACACGTCAAACCAAAGATCTTCTCCCTGTGTGCGGCAGTGAGACAAACCAGATTTCTTCCCTCTCTATCTCCTAATCCAGTCAACCAAACCTGCTAGCCTCCACACATAAACGACAAAGGGACCTGAGAGGAAGAGATCTCTCAACGGGATTATGGCCAAAATCTCAAAGATTTGGAGCCAGTCCGCGCTTGAACTCGACCTCTCTCTGCGCTGCCTCGTGCTCGACGCTGTGCCAGGCGCCAGAGCGCGCACTGGCGTTCGCCGCGCACGCCCCGAGCGCTTGTCAGAGCCCCGCCCTCGGCCGTGCTCGCCCGCGCCTATAAAGCCTCCCCGGGCGTGCCTCACTCCTCCCGCGCTCACCATCACCGGCCAGCCACCCCTCCTTAGCTCCGGCGAGCTCTTTTGCGCCCGCCATTGCCGCCAGAGCTTCGGCCACCGTGGCCAGCCCACTCCAGTCGCCCTCAAGTCGCGCCAGTGCTTCGGTTAGCTCCGCCATAGGCCCGTGAAGCTCTCCAAGCCCTCGGACCTGGCAGAACTTCACCGGAAGCCCGAGATCACCCTCGCCGGACTTCGGTCGCCCGCCAGCACGCGTGGACCGAGCTCTCCGGTGAGCCATTCTTCAATCCCTCGCGCGCACACCTTCCTTGATCCCTGGTGAAGCTCTCTGACCCGTTTGATTGGTCAATTTTGCCTTGGATAGGTCGGACTCCTCGCCGCCGACGAGCTCCCCTGCTTGCGCTCGTGGACCGGCCAACTCCGACCACCCCCAATGGCGACCCGCACATCGTTCTGATCCCCGAGACCTCCCCTACGTCCTCGACCACCTCACCGAAGCAATCTCGCCGCCGGTAAGCCCCTTCGCCCTTTCTTCCGCCGCGGGCACTGTTCAAATTGGGAAAAGGACCTCGGGTTAGGATTAGAAGAACTTAGGGGGTTTTCTGCAATGTCAGTGACTCATTTGAATAGTAGCCCAGGGACTCATTTGTGAGGAAAACTTAAAACACCCGCCAGGTGACCCCGTTGCAAAGTAGTTTTCCATTTAATCAATTCTGTTTAATCTTTTTAATAAATAGATAACTTAGAAAATCCATAACTTGATGAATTCTTAAGCAAAAGTTGTCAAACTAATTTTGCTAGACCCTGAATAATATGAGCTATCATTTAAAAATAATGAACCTTATGCTTTCTGTTCTAATTTTTAGAGTTTAAAATTAAAAACAGAAACTGACCAAACCTTGTTTAATTAAGGGAAATTAGTTTTGCTTCTGTGCTGAACCTAAGAAAATTTATAGATGTTCAACCCTCATTTAAGCACTGTTTAAAAATAGTAAGAACCCCAGTATTGAAGAATATAGTGTATTATTATATGCTACTTTACTACACTTAATGCTTATAGGATTGTAATGTGCACTTAAGTGTAGGAGTTGCTTGAAACCTCTAGTTGCATGAACTTAGGATTCCTTTTTGAGATGAATACTAGTATGCTAGGTCGAGTAGCTGCTTGCTAATCAGGATCTCGGTAGAAGTCGAGTGATTTTTCTAGTGCTCGCGCGAGGTCAGGAATCGATTGTATTCATCTTGATAACGGGATCTATGTTAGTCTATGGACTTGGATCCAGGGACGATGCCTTGTCCATGAGACGGGAAAAAGGAATTAAGGATTAATGTGTGGATACCTGAGTCAAGCTTTTGAACGTACTAAGCACATGCCGGGAAAAATGGTAACCGGTAAACCTAGTACCTGAGTGAAGCCGGGCGCGGACTTTATCCCTCATGCGACCTGAGACTGGGTCTCCCATGCTAGCTATGGTGGGTACAAGTGCGGTCACTGCACGGCGGCAGCCGGGGTCAGTGGAGCATTGTATGCCAAGGTGGTGAGGCCTGGACGCGAACGGGGAATCGATGGGGACGGTTGTCATGTGTGGGGTCGGAGTACCCTGACATGCCGTGTGTTTAGGTTTACCTTGCAAGGTTAAAACTCGATTCGAATCGTCTGCTTCTCGCAGCTAATGAGACTGCTTGACCCCTTGTACTGCATCGAGTAAGAAGTGAAATGAGGTCACACGAGACAATTTGTTGATTGAACTAAATGCTTGTTACCATGGATGCTTAGAAGGAGCAAATCTAGCTAAGATAATGATGCTAGAATTTGAAAAGTTAAAAATTTGATTTTAGAAACAGCTAGTGCTTTTGGCAAACCAAACCCCTCAGCCAAACAGCTGCATAGTCTAGAGGTAGAGGAGTAGACTCCTCACACCGGGTAAGTCTAGCTGAGTATTAGTATACTCAGCCTTGCTTGTGGCATAATTTTTGCAGGTACCATTCAGGAAATGGTTGATGGTGTGACTTGGCCTACCACCCTGCCACCGGGTTGGACGGTCGAGTGGGATGCTGCTCCGGCAGGAGAGGAGCACGAGGAGTAGTGGGCTAGGCCTTGCCCATTTCCTCGATACCGACGACATCAATTATCCGCTGCATTTTATTTCGTGAACTCTTATTTGCTACTCAAAAACTCCGATCTATGTAATAATTCAGCACTTAACTTGAGGTTTCCTGTTTTATTGTATTTCTTCTGTGACTCACCTTCGAGTGAGATTGTGGAATTTGATCCTGGTTAAGTGGCTCTATCAGACTAGATCTGAGGGACTGACGGGTTATTCCGATTTAAGTGTGTTACGGCCCCTGAGGCGTGACTTAGGCACTTAAGCTGGAATAATTCGGGTGGTTCCGCCACATCCCCTTGTGGCGTGGTCGGCCCGAGCGAGGTGGTGACTCCTCCGAGGTCGAGGTCGAGTCTGAGCCCTAAGGTCGGGCGAGGCGGAGACCGTCTTCCAGAGTCGAGGCTGAGTCCGAGCCCTGGGGTCGGGCGAGGCGGAGACCATCGTCCGGAGTCGAGGTCAAGTCTGAGCCCTAGGGTCGGGCGCGGTGGAGACCGTCGTCTAGAGGCGAGGCTGAGTCCGAGCCTAGGGGTCGGGCGAGGCGGAGATCGTCGTCCGAGGCGAGGTCGAGTCCAAGCCCTAGGGTCGGGCGAGGCGGAGATCGTCGTCCGAGGCAAGGTTGAGTCCGAGCCATAGGGTCGGGCGAGGCGGAGATTCCTATGGCGCCCGAGGCTGGACTTGGTTGCTGTCAGCCTCACCCTGGCGGGTGGCGCAGCAGTCGGAGCAGCGCAGGCGGCGCTGTTTTCCTGTCAGGTCGGTCAGTGGAGGGGCGAAGTGACTGTGGTCACTTAGGCCTTGTCGACTGGAAAGCGCGCGTCAGGATAAGGTGTCAGGCGATCCTTGCATTGAATGCTCCTGCGATCCGGTCGGCTGGCGAGGCGATCTGGCCAAGGTTGCTTCTCCGTGAAGCCTGCCCGAGCTGGGCCTCCGGCGAGTCGAAGGTGCGCCCGTTGCTTGAGGAGACCCTCGGGCGAGGCGTGAATCTGCCTTGGTCTTCCATTCCTGCCCGAGGCTGGGCTCGGGCGAGGCGAGATCGTGTCCCTTGAGTGGACGAAGCCTTAACCAGAATTGCGCCCATCAGGCCTTTGCAGCTTTGTGCTGATGGGGGTTACCAGCTGAGATTAGGAGCCTTGGGGGTACCCCTAATTACGGTCCCCGACATCCATTGTTCAACATAATTATCAAAGTGCGGAATTACGAAACGTAGATGATAAGCCTACACAGGCAGCTGACTGGGGGTTTTCCACTAAGAAAGAACTAGAACTCATCATAGTCCTGAAACTCCTCGAAATCTTCCATGTTGCCAGCATCACCTCCTGAGTTCTGAGTACAGCGGGGACAACCTGGGGTGGTGTGGTGTGTAAAGCAAGGGTGAGTACATATCAACATACTCAACAAATGTCCCGTTTGGCTAAAGTGGACTAGCTGTATATGGAGTTGAGGTCAAGCAGTTGCTTTTAAGTTAGTCAAGTATTTATTATTATTAGTAGAGCCAACTTTTAGTAATAAATCCAGTTATTACCCAAAAGTACTTCCTCAAAGGAGGAAATACCAAAGATCAGATTTTATAGCATCATTGTTAATCATCATCATAAAAGTATCCAAAGTTCTTCTAATCAAAGAGGATCCCAAGGATGCTCTTAACCGTGAGCTCGGCTAATATACCAGTTTTTAACACTCTGCAGAGGTTGTACACTTTACCCACAAGTCGTGATCCCTTTCTAGCCTGGGTTATACAAACCCAATCTTCAGTACCAAGGTGAATGGCCAAGGATACACTACGTAGCCTTTACAAAGACTCCTCTGGTGCATAGCTGCTCGTTAGGTTTCGCCAGTCATACAAACGCAGTACACCTCCCCAAGGTGGGTGACTAACAAAAACCAAATCGAATGAACCTCTGCACCCCAACCTTGGCAGAGCGAGCACTACGCCCCGCCCCCCATTGATGGCCCTCTGGCAAAGCCAACTACACCCCCAGGTTCATCTAATTAATCAGCTAAGGGCGTCCCATTCCACCCTCATGGTTGTACTGTTATCCCGGGTGGTCACTCCACGAACAGGTCCTTACGGAGAGGTACTCAGGAAAAAGGCCTGAGTCTCCTAAGGTATCACAAGATCATCCACATATTCAGGATAATAGTATCGTATCATAAATGTTCACATCATGTTCATTGATTAAGTTAAGGCAATAGCAACATGCTAACCATGGTAACCCAAAAAGGTAAACAAGGATAAGTGAAAACAGACTAGTCAATCCTTAGGTTTCATAAAGTAATGCGGGACAGTGAATCATAAAGTATGTAGGACATAATAGGTCAGAGGACACTTGCCACCAGGTTGCTGCTCAGGGAGATCTCCAACAACACACTCAGGAACCTCTGACTGCTTGTTGTCTAAATAAAGCGAGCATGCATTCAATACATTTGGAAAGTACAGATGAACAACACACCACACATGTACAAACATTGGATCACATCTTAAAAAGACACCATACTATGTAAGGGGATAATGAGTCCAAGGTATAACGTAAACTATAACATACATTAACTTTATTTGAAAATAGGTTATTATTTCCCCTAGGTGTTACTTACAAGTACATATCGTAGTTCAATTTACTTTATTGTGACCTATAATTTAGAACAGAGGTGAACTCATGCAATACCTATCATTAATCTCACAAGTTTAAACATGATTAAATCTCTAAGTTTATCCTTTCATTTATTTTATTAACTAAATAGAACTACATCTATATTAGTTAATATTCAATCGTAAAAATTAGAATGTGCAGACAGTAAATGAAACCATTTTATTTAGACAGAGAATAATTCTATGAACATTTTGCAATTTGAATCACTAAATTTGGAGTTCATATGCAAAAGTTATGAAATAAACAAGTTTGGGAATTCAGAATATGAAATTAGGACTAATTCTATGAATACTTTAATAGTCCAGGGCTAAATCTGTAAGATTACAGGGGCCTGCGCGCGAAAACCAGGGATGGCAGGTTGATTTCTAGTAAACCGAGGGTGTCTTTACTAAAACTACCGTGCGGAAGGGTATCGAGTGAAGCTAATCGTCAGATCTAAAACCAAAAATTGAGATTAGATCTGCGGCCGAGGGCGGGCGCGTGCTGTGACGGAACCTCCCAAGTCATTAGGCCCACCTACAGTTGTCTTTGTCCCACGGACCTCGGACAACCCTGCAGGTGTTCCTGAATCACTTGACAAGTTTGGTATCTGCTTTACCTTTCCCAAGAGCGTTTTACCCATCACGCAGACATTACAAATCATCGAAGATACGAAAATGCGGAAGCGGTTACATAAACTTACCTTTATTTAAAAGTAGGACAGGGTTATATTATTACAGACTAGGATATAACATATGAGTGCGGAGTAATATTATTACAAGCCAAGGGAGGCAAAAAACCCTCCCGATAAGTATCGAACAAAAAGTTTTTATGGAGGAACCCTTCCTCCCGCAGCTTTACTCTTGGTTTTCTTCTTTTGAGACCACCTTGGAATAGAAACAACAAAAGTTTGTTGCTTCATCACCTAAAAACAATAGGGAATAAAACCCTGAGTATGGAATTACTCAGCAAGACTTACCCGACTAAAGAAAAGACTCTCAAGGGTATGCTGGTTATAAGGGGGTCAAGGTAAGGTTTCTCAATAAAGACTCTATTTGCAGAAATGCTTACTAAAAGTGGATCCTTAAAAATCCAGTTTTATTGTCAAGTTAAGTAGGATTACCTGTAACTAGAGTTCTTTCTACCCTAGTTCAATCACTTGACCTGCACTAGCCAATTTCTTATTAACCCTTAACCTTTACTAGAGTTCTACGTATAAGTCAGTGACCAAGTCTTCATAACCGCGAAGGTACGGCGATCCGAATCGATTATACTCAGCTGAGGATCTCCAATCACACGACATATGTAGCACTTAACCCTTGCATATGTCAACCCGCCATCGGGGTTCTTAAGACCAGATCAGGTTCACGCCAACTGAGAGCACAGATACACCACTGTCCAGCCTCTTGCCACAGAGGGTACACGCTACTCTCGCCATCTCTCCACTCCCATTGCGTGGTATCTTATTCTGGCCTTAGTCTGCCCGAGGCAAAGCTTACCCATGACGAGGCATGTGACCGGTTAAAGGGTCCTCGATCAGCAGGCCTACATCGAGACGGTCCTTAATCGACTCAGACGGAGACACTACACCGAGACTCTCTCTTCTCGTGCAAGTCACCCGCCCGGTCTCAGCTTAATCATTTCAAACCCTAAAGTTTGGTACCTGGCAGAGGTACATCTTTTCCGATGTTGAACCCATCATGTTTTATTTTCAACAATATCCCTCCCACTTTGCCACATCATCTTTTGTAAAAACAAAACCTTTTTCTTTGCTAGAGCAAGACTAAGCATAGTAAAAACCTTTTATAAAACAGGGATTCAAAGGAAGGTAATCAAATTCAAGGAAGGTAATGCAGGAATTGTTTTAGCAATCAACTCCTATCACCTAATGCATCAAGCAAGTGAGAAAGATTTTAAAAGAGTCAAGGAGGTGGCAAATGCACCGGGGCTTGCCTTGGTTTACAGGTGAATCAGGCTTGGATCCGCAGATGTCAAAATAGAAACAAATGCCTGCCTGATGTTCCACAGGTGGTGGTGGCGAAGTCCTCTCTTCTTCTACTTCAACTTCTTCTTCGTTTTCTAAATATAACCATGCATAATAATGAATGCCCATGTGATGCTTATGAGAGTGCAAAGATAATAAGAGGTTATTATCTAATATCTTGAATACAATTTTCCTTCATGGTACTCTAGAGAATTAGGGTTTCTAGAGTCAATTATAGGAATTCAAAGGGCAGGGGGTAGGGTTTTGGGTTATAAGTATCAAATAAGGTCCAAGTCATACCAAATTCTACCCAAGGCTTCTAAATAATGTATAAGGGTTATCTAAAAAGTTTGGGGATTTTTGGGATTATTATTTATTTTCTAAAATTCTAGGAACAAGGTTTTAGGCTATTTTAAATGCTCCAAAATTCCCTATTTGACCTAAAAATCATAAAACTTTTTTTATTAAATACTATGGAAAATAAGGAACCTAGGAAAATTGGTTTGACATTTTTGGGATTTTTCTACAATTTTCTATAGATTTCCAAAGTTTCATAGAAAAAGAAAAGAGAAAAATGTGAACAACACTGGGCCGGAAAGCAGCCCACGCCCGAAGGAAGCTGCCCGCGCGCGCGCCTGCGCGGCAGACTTGCAGAAAGGCCCTTGGCTTATTGAATAACTGGAAGAAGGGTCACGACACTATTTGATTGAGTCGCTGACAGATGCAGAAAAGCCCCTGGATTTCTATTCCTTTACCGTGCTAAGACCACGACGGTGAGCGGCACGGCAGAGCTCCGGTGAGCTCGCGTACAGTCGACTCACGCAAGGACCGACACCCTTCTTTGGCTTAAACCAAATTCGGGACCTAGTGAACATTTCCCCTAAATCAATTTCATGAATGGCTACCCAAATGTCTCTGGCCACGGTGACAGTGCGGATACTCCAAAGAACGATGCGTTCCTGGTGATTGGTGGCGGTCTAGTTCAATCGGGTGGGTCAACGAGCATCACGGAGTCATGAGAGCACTCAAACGAGAGAGCAGAGAGGATGAGCTGACCTGTATCGCGCTAGCCACGGCGAGGTCGGTTCTGCGGTGTTCTTGAGTGTGTTTGGGGGAAATTCAAAATTGGAGCTCACTGGTGATCGACTGGGGGCAATACTGGGTGGCTGGGTGCGCGATGATCTAATGGAGCTCACGATGACTTCAATTTATAGAGATCGATCGTGAGCGCAACGAATTTGAGCGGCGGGTGGTGATCAGTAAGAAACAGGATGAGTCACCGATGGCCGCTCAACGTGGCCTTTACTGGGTTAACTCCTCCGGTGATCACCGGATATACATAGCACGGTTAGCCGCGACGTGGTAAAGTGTCTGGACACGCGGCGTACGGTAGTGATGGATCAACGGCGGCGAGATTCATCCCGAGCGATCTATGAGCAAGGGGGTACGGTGAACCTTATCTGCGCCCGTGCCCGAGCTAATCCAGTGCCAAGATTTCATTCCATAGTGATCTTACCCACGAACACGAATCGGAGCGACGGTGTGAATCATGGCGGAGATCATCAGCGGCGAACGGTTGATCTGATCTTATTCAGATACTGTACCATGGCAAAGCCCATTCAGTGCACCTGACAGTCAAAGTTCAGAGCCAAATTTCTCTCAAATTTCTATGGCAACTCGTCCAAAGTTCTGCAGCAAAGTTGTAGACCAATAATTTAGCTACAATCTTGCCATAACAAGTATAGCCAAATTCCTACTAAATCATGTTTGGATTTGTGCCCAAAGTTCCTGCAGTTGCACTGTCAGTCTGAAATTCAGACTTCAACAGCGTGACAGCCCATTTTGGGTGCATTTTTCTCCAATTTCTTCATAACAACCATGCTTACACTAAGTTATTCTCCTTCCATAGAGCTACAAAGTTGATGTGGTGACCTAGGGCAAAAAACCTTATAATTTGAAAGCTACAAAGCCTCAAAGATGAGCTCAAACACTGAATTTCAGACTTAGCCTTTAGAACACCAATAGGGTCTTTTTGCAAATAGGTCCAAAATTCAGGGTTTATCTTGCAAATCTTCATGATTGTGAACCATATGACTTTATATGCTTTAACATCATAGTTTTTACACTTTAGTCCAAAAGTGCACTGATTTTGCACTTAGCCCCCCTAGGGTTTAGGTTTAGGGTTTCCCAGGGTCCTTTTTAGGGTTTTTGGTATCTCAGGGGTGTGAATGTAATTTAGGTCCATTCTTAGTAACATTTTATGACTATTTCAATTAAACTTTAGGGTTTTCTCTATTTGGATTTTGTTTTACCCTTCTGAACCCCATTTAGGGTTAAGTACCCAACTCCAGGGTTTTATTTGTAAAATGCCATACCAATACAACTTGTTTGAAACTTTTACCTAGTGAATGCATTCTAGGTGTGTCAATCACATGAAATGATGATGCTTATGATGTTATGCTCAAGTTTTAGTGATAGTAACACCAGGGGTGTTACACATGCGGGCGGGCGAGCACTGACAAGCGGACCAGGGAGTATCAGCGACAGAGGGGAGAGCGCGCTGACCGAGTGGGCCTAGCGCCAGAGGGAAACGGACGGCTGCAGGGGTCTGAGCTTTTCGATCAAGGTCGAACGGAGGGGGGGTCCGAGGAGGTCCGAGCGGGTCCGAGCCGTTCGATCAAGATCAGACGGAGGGAAATCAGACCGGGAAGGATGAGCGGCTGCGGCTGGCACTGACAGGCGGGCCAGGGCGTCAGGCGCGCGTGCGTGAAGCGGTATCCCACGGTCCAGGCCGTTCGATCTGAATCGAATGGAGGAAATCAGACCGGGAAAACCAGACGTGCGCGAAGCGGCGCCGCTCCTCTCCACGGCGGTGAGGTCGTTGGAGTTGAGGCAGGCACGAGCAAGGGTGGCTCTAGGGTCGCCGGAGTTGGGCAGAGGGGAAGAGGGCGCCACGGCAAACTCAATGGCGGGGAAAAGGCCACGAATCCACGGGCAGAGAGGGGAGAACCGCGATGAGAAGGCCTCGAGTGGGCCGGAGAAACTCCGGTGAGGAATCTCGACCGCCAGAGGGGGCAATCGGCCGTGATAGGGCTCGGGCTATTTCCAATAGAGATGGGGGAACACCCTGGGCCAAAGCCCGGGCACTGAACAAGGTTGGGGATGGCCGGACACTGCGCAAGCACGATGGACTGTCGTGACCGAGCACCGGCGAGCCAAAATTGGCCGAGCACAGAGCGCAATAGGAAAAATTAGGCACGGGGACAAGTGTCTCACCTTGGGGCAGAGCTTGGGGAGGCTTGGAGCGGTCCTCCGGCGAGCTGGATGGTCGGGGACGCGGGCACGGGTCTTCGGCGGCGGCTGGTGGCGAGGGCAGAGCGTGAGAGAGGGTGAAGCTGCGCGAAATGAGGTGAGGGGTGTGCGCGGGGCACTGGCGGGGCTCTATAAAGGGAGCTAGGCATGTGGGCAGGCGTCGTGACCGAGAAATCCGGCAACGTGCGCGAGTGCGCACGCGCCGGTCCATGGCGAGCGCGGAGGGGGCAGAGCTGACAGGGCAGGCCCACAGCATAGAGAGAGAAAAGGGGACGTGGGGGGGGGGGGGGGCAATGGCTCAGCGACTGGTGATCCAGGCCCGCGAGATAGAGAGAGAGAGCATGCTGGTGAAGGAAACTGGCGCCGACAGTTCGGCCCCACTAGGCAGTGAGTGAGAGGGGGAGGGCACGCGCGAGAGACTGGCGCTGACAGGCGAGGTCCGCCTGTTAGGGGCAGCAGGCGCGCACGTGGAACTGGGCCGGGTGGGCTGGTTTGGGCCGAAATGGTTTTTTCTTTTTCCTTAGATTTTCTAATTCCTTTTCTATTTCTTTTTCTATAGGGTTTTCAAATCCAAATTCAAACTAGGTTTCAAATTCAAATAAATTCAAACTTGTGCAACACTTCAAAGAATATTTTAAGCTCAACATGATGCAACATGTCATGACTCATAAGGTTTTGACAAAAATAAATAATTAACCTCCACTAGTTTAGGCTATCTCTAATCAAAAAGGAAAAAAGGGGAATGAATCTAGAGAGAGAAAACCTAGAGTGAGAAAAAGAAGAGTAACTCATGATTTTGGGTGATAATTAGAAAGAAATTTTATACCCCCAAAATCAGGGTGTTACAGATCTATCCCCCTTAAAAGAATCTCGCCCTCGAGATTCAGGTCTGGCTAGAAAAGAGCTCAGGGTATTTGGCTTTCAATTCATCTTCTCTTTCCTAGGTTGCTTCTTCTTCTGAGTGATGACCCCATTTGACTTTGCACATCCTGATGGTACTTCTCCGAGTGACCCGATCTACTTTCTCCAGAATTTGAGTTGGCTTCTCAACATAAGTCAGATCTTCTTGAACTTCAAGATCCTTTGCTGGCAACTGCTCTTCTGGCACTCTCAAGCATTTCTTCAACTGAGACACATGGAACACATCGTGCACAGCTGATAGATTCTCTGGTAAGCTGAGTTGATAAGCCACTTCTCCACGTTTGGCTTGAATCTGATACGATCCAATACAACGAGGTGCTAGCTTGCCTTTGACTCCAAACCTTTTGGTTCCTCTGATGGGTGACACCTTCAAATAGACATAATCTCCCACTTCAAAACTGAGTTCCCTTCTTCTGGTGTCAGCATAACTTCGCTATCTGGACTGTGCTGCCTTTAAATTCTCTCGGACCATTCTGATGTTCTCTTCAGCTTCAAGCAAAATATCTGGTCCGAACACCTGTCTTTCACCGGGTTGGTCCTAATGCAATGGAGTCCTACAATTCCTCCCATAGAGCGCTTCGAATGGTGACATCTTCAAACTGGCCTAATAGCTGTTGTTGTAAGAGAATTCTGCGTATGGTAATCTCTTGTCCCAACCTATTTTGTCTTGCAAAGCAAAAGCCCTCACAAGCCCTCAACATGTCCTCAAGAATCTGATTTGTTCTCTCTGTCTGGCCATCTGTCTGCGAGTGGTAAGCTGAGCTGAACTTTAAATGTGTGCCCAAGGCTTCATGTAACTGCTGCAAAAAATGAGAGGTGAACTAGGTGCCTCTATCTGATACTATCTTCTTTGGAATACCATGCAAGCACACAATCCGAGACATGTATAGTTCAGCCAACAACGCACTGTTGTAAGTGGTCTTGACTGGTATGAAATGGGCTGCTTTTGTCAAACGGTCCACTACTACCCAGATGGAGTCATAGCTAGTACGAGTGCGGGGCAAACCAACTATAAAGTCCATTCCGATCTCATCCCATTTCCACTGAGGAATCTGCAACGGTTGCAACAAACTTATAGGTCTCTGATGTTCTGCTTTAATCCTCTGACAACTGTCACATACAACCACATACTCTGCTATCTCCCTTTTCATACCGTACCACCAAAATCTTTTCTTCAGGTCTTGGTACATCTTCTCACTACCAGGGTGTATAGAGTATGTTGTCTCATGGGCTTCTTTGAGAATCAGTTCCCGGATCGATTTGATGTCGGGAACACACAGTCTGTCTTTGAACCATACCACTCCTTCTGCATCTTCACGGAAATCCTTGCCTTTCCCATCTATGATCAGCTGCCGGATCTCGTTGATTTTCTCATCATCCTTCTGACCTTTCCTGATGTCTTTCTCTAGTGTGGGTTCCAACTCAATTGTCACTCCTTGGGTGTTGTTCAGAAATCCGAGACTCAATCTGTCGAATTCCTTTGCTAGCTCATACGTCATCTGGTGAGCAGCCAACATATTGACTTGATTTTTTCTACTAAGAGCATCTGCAACTACATTTGCTTTTCCTAGGTGATAATGAATTTCTAGCTCATAGTCTTTGATTGTGAAGGAACCTCCCAAGTCATTAGGCCCACCTACAGTTGTCCTTGTCCAACAGACATCAGACAACCCTGTAGATGTTCCTGAATTACTTGACAAGTTCGGTATCTTTCTCTTACCTTTCCAGGAACGTTTCACCCGTCTGACAGACAATATGTTCATCGGAGATGCGGAAATGCGGAAGTGATTACATAAACTTACATTTATTTTAAAAGTAGGAGTAAGTCATTTAATACAAACCAGAGAGTGCTGAAAAGTATTATTACAATACCTGGGAGGCAAAAACTCCTCCCATTTAGCTCCTTACATAAAAGTTTTTAAGGAGGACCCGGTCCTCCAGCAGCTTCATTCTTGATTGTCCTGATTTTTCACCACCTTGGTACAAAAACAACAAAAGTTTGTTGTCTCACCTAAAAACAACGGGGGAATAAACCCTGAGTATGGAATTACTCAGCAAGTCTTACCCGACTAAAGAAAAGACTCTCAAGGGTATGCTGGTTATATGGGAGTCAAGGTAAGGTCTTTCAATAATCAAGACTCTATTTGCAGAATTGCTTACTAAAGTGGATCCTTAAAATCCAATTTTATTGTCAGGTTAAGTAAAATTACCTGCAGCTAGAGTTCTTTCTACCCTAGTTCAATCACTTGTCTTGAACTAGCCAATTTTCTCGTTAATCCCTTTATCTTCACTGGAGTGCTACGTGTAAGTCAGTGGCCAAGTCTCCATAACCGCGGAGGTATGACAATCCGAATCGATTATACTCAGCTGAGGATCTCCGATCACACGACATATGTAGCACTTAACCCTTGCATATGTCAACCCGCCACCGAGTTTCTTAAGACCAGATCAGGTTCACGCAAACCGAGAACACAGATACACCACCGTCCAGCCTCTTGCCACGGAGGGTACACGCTACTCTCGCCACCGCTCCACGCCCATTTCGTGTTATCTTATTCTGGCCTTAGTCCACCCGAGGCAAAGCTTACCCATGACGAGGCATGTGACCAGTTAAAGGGTCCTCGGTCAGCAGGCCTACATCAACAAGGTCCTTAATCGACTCAGACGGAGACACTACACCGAGACTCTCTTCTCGTGCAAGTCACCCGCCCGGTCTCAGCTTAATCATTTCAACCCAAAAACTTGGTACCTGGCAGAGGTACATCTTTTCCGATGTTGGACCCATCACGGCCATGATGGATCCACCATCAAGTTTTATTTTTGAAAACATCCCACCCACTTTTGCCACATCAACTTTTGTAAAAACAAAACATTTTGTTTTTCTAAAGCAATGCTAAGCATCAAAAATCTTTTGTAAAACAGGTGATCAAGGAAGGTAATCAAGTTCAAGGAAGGTAATGCAGGAATTGTTTTAGCAATCAACTCCTATCACCTAATGCATCAAGCAAGTGAAAAAGATTTTTAAAACACAAGGAGGTGGGAAATGCACCGGGGCTTGCCTTTGTTTATGGGTGAGTCAGGCTCAGATCCACAAATATCGAAGTAGAAACAATTCTCAGCCTGAGTGTCCAAAGGTGGTGGTACTTGCTCTTCAGTGGCTTCCACTTCTTCTTCGTGTTCTAATCATAACCATATATATGTATATAAGAATGAATGCCATGTGATGCTCATGAGGGTGCAAAGATAATATAAATCTATTATCTAAGTCTTGAGTACAACTTTCCTTCACGAAACTCCGAGAACTTAGGGTTTCCGGAGTCAGTAAAGGAGTTCACAGGGTAAGGGGGGTGTTTTGGGGTTTGGTGATCAAACAAGGTCCAAATCAACCCAAATTCTATCCAAGGCTTCTAAATAATATGAGGAACTTATATAAAAATTTTGAGCATTTTTGGGATTACCATTTATCTTTTAAAAATCCAGAACTACTATCTTACACTATTTTAAATACCTTAAAATTCCTAATTTAACCCAAAAATCATGAAACTATTTTTATTAAATTCTAGGGAAAATAAGAAGGCTAGGAAAACTAGTTTCACGATTTTACCATTTTTCTACATTTTTCTACATATTTCTAAAGTTCTACTAGAAATAGAAAAAGAAAAATAATGAACAGACCCAGGCCGAAATCGGCCCAAGTCGGCCCAACCACAGCAGAATCACGTGTACGCGCGCGCGCCTGCGGCAGCTTTGCATAGAGGCCCTTGGTTTATTAGCTAACTCGAATTAGGTTTGTTTACTGTTTCTCTGGGCCACTGACGGTTTACAGAAAACCCCTCCGACTTCTATTTCTTCGCACGGCTAAGTCCCCGACGCCGTTCACGCGTGGCCGCGCTCCGGCGAGCACCTGTACCGGCCGAACGGGGCAACGGCTGGGTTCTCCGAGCAACAGACACCAAATTGGATCTGCCCTAAGCCTTTCCCCCAACGCAATTGCATCCAAGATCAACTATAGAGCTCTGGCCACGGTGGCCGAGAACATGGCGACTAGATCGTCGCGTTCCCGACGATTGGCAGTCCCCTAATTCGAATTGAGGGCTCGGCAAGCATCACGGAGTCATCAGAGGGCTTAAACGAGGGAGAGAGAGAGCAATGAGCTAACCTGAAAAGGGCTGGCCGCGGTGAGCTTGATTCTACGGTGGCGGAAACCCAATTTGGGGAGAATTGGAAGTTCTCGAGCTCTGGTGAACGATTGTGGCTGATTAGTGGTGGCTGGTTAGATGACGACCTTGCGGAGCTAGTCACGGGCTCAATTTATAGGGAGGACGGGCGGTGGTGATCAATTCGGCCGAGCCGTGCTGGCGGCCGGAGCTGAAGAGGAACGTGGGTGCGGTGAATTCGTGTCCACTGCCGTGGCAACCTCCCCGTCGATGATGGGACGGGTATAGGGAGTCATGGCGACGCGGTGGAAAGGCTTGGACACGCGGCACAGGCCGGGCGACGGTGATCACCGGCGTTCTTATCCACTTCCGCCGCGGTAACGATGGTACGGTGGCCGAAGTTGTTTAACGGCTGAAGTTTATCCCCGGCGGTGACCTCCAAGCGTTATCCACACGGTTCGCATGAATCGCAGCAACGGATCGACCACCGGCGACGACTTACCGGCAACGAGCCCGCCGCGCTGGCAACCTGGTCCACTCGGGTCTACTGTACCATGGCACATCTACTTCAGTCAGATGAACTGACAGAGCAAGTTTAAGCCATTTTTTCTCTGATTTTCAAATGTCAACACATCCAGTGACCTATAGCAAAGTTGTAGAGCTATATACCATCTACAATTCGATTATAGGGACTGAGCTCATTTGATCACTAGATCATGGTTGAATTCAAACTCTAAGCTGACCCTGTTATACTGAATAGCTAAATTTCAGAATGAAACCAGCCTGACAGCTTAACTTCAGGCCTGATTATCTCCAGATTTTTCACAAGAACATGGCTTGCACTCTTAAGCAAAGTTGTTCTCCTATAATGGGGCTACAATTTTGATGTGGTGACCTAGGGCAAAAACCCTATATTTTAAAAGATACAGGGCTCCAAAGTTGAGCCCACTAAACTGAATTTCAGACTTAGAATAGAGCTTAAGTGAGGTCCATTTTGCATTTAAGTCCAAAACCCAATGTTTGGCTTATAAGTCCACACATTTGTGAACCAAATGACTTAAGATACCTATTTGGCTTGGTTTTTGCACTTTAGTCCAAAAGTGGACTAATTTTGCACATAGGTCCCTAGGGTTGGGATTTAGGGTTTTCCAGGGTTCTAATTGAGATTTTTTGTATCCTAGGGGTATAAATGTGACTCATCTTTGTTTTTGGGGACATTTTATGACTCTTTCCCTAAAATCTTTAGGTTTTCTCATCTTGGGTTAAGTTTTACCCCTTTGAGCCTGATTTAGCGTCAGGTTTCCTATCCAGGGTCCTGTTTGCAAAATGCTATAACAATACAACTTGTTTGAAATTTTTACCTAGTAAATGCACTCTAGGTGTGTCAAACATATGCAATGTCAATGCTTATGATGCCATGCTCAAGTTTTTAGTTACAGTAACACCAGGGGTGTTACATCCTTCCCCCCATAAAAGAATCTCGTCCCGAGATTAAAGGTCCTAGGGTGAGTAATGGAAAAGGAAATGTGTCACATCTTTATTCCCTTATTTCTGGTACAAGGCAGGGGTGGTCTGGGGGTCACCTCTTTATTACAACATTAAATATACTTTACAATTTACATGAGGCTAGGAAGCCTGGGAAATTCTTATTTAAAAAGTCTTGAGTTTCCCACGTAGCCTCTTCCTCAGAATGTTGGTTCCATTGTATCTTATAGAATTTGAGAGTTTTTCTCCAGGTAACCCTGTCTTTTTGATCTAGAACTCGAATAGGATGTTCCGAGTATGTTAAATCTGGTTCCAGGACAACATCTGTTACTTCAATGGTTCGATCGAGAACTCGAAGACACTTCTTCAATTGTGACACATGGAACACATTATGTATAGCAGACAAAATTTCGGGGAGCTGCAGTCGATACGCCACTGGTCCACATTGCTCAAGTACCGGGAATGGACCAATGTACCTGGGTGCAAGTTTCCCTTTAACCCCGAAACGCGATACTCCCTTCATGGGTGAAACTTTCAGGTAGACATAATCCCCTTCATGAAAATATAAGGGCATTCGTCGTTTGTCTGCATAACCCTTCTGACGAGCTTGTGCTTTCTTCATGTTATGAATAATTTTCTGAACCTTTTCCTCAGCCTCCTTCACAATATCAGGCCTAAAGAAATACCTTTCTCCAGGTTCAGACCAATTTAGCGGAGTTCGACACCGTCGCCCATATAAAGCATCAAAAGGTGCCATCTTGATACTCCCTTGATAACTATTATTGTATGAAAACTCCGCCAAAGGCAAGCATTCATCCCATTTTGGTGAAAAGTCCAGAACACATGCTCGCAACATATCTTCGAGTACTTGATTAATCCTCTCAGTCTGTCCACTGGTTTGTGGATGATATGCCGAACTATGGAGCAACTTAGTACCCAAGGATTTGTGAAGTGCTTCCCAAAACTTGGCTACAAATTGGGATCCACGATCCGACACAATGGTCTTCGGAACACCATGCAGACTAAGAATACGAGCAATGTACAATTGGGCGTAGACAGTAACCGGGTAACTTGTCTTGACCGGTAAGAAGTGAGCAATCTTCGTAAGCCGATCAATTATAACCCAGATAGAATCATGCCCTTTTGTAGTCCTGGGCAATCCCACGATAAAGTCCATACTTATATCTTCCCATTTC
Source organism: Zea luxurians (assembly GCA_029449295.1). Classification (NCBI taxonomy): domain Eukaryota; kingdom Viridiplantae; phylum Streptophyta; class Magnoliopsida; order Poales; family Poaceae; genus Zea; species Zea luxurians. Next base: position 6,062,491 of record JAOPSE010000119.1, read on the forward strand.
CATGTTGGGATCGGCAAAGATTGTAATGGACCAGCAGTTTTCATGTGTATGGCTTTGACACATCTGCAAGTGTCGCACTTAGCCACATAGCGTGCAATTTCAATTTTCATCTTCGTCCACCAGTAGTACTGCTTTAGATCCTGATACATCTTAGTGCTTCCCGGATGAATAGAATAGCGACTAAGATGCGCTTCATCTAAGATTTGCTGGCGGAGTTCTTCACTCTTCGGCACTACTATGCGGTTATTGAACCATAGCACACCTTGATCGTCTTCCTTGAAACATTTGGCTGTTCTAGCCTTTATCTTCTCCGGTATGTGCTTCATACCCAAATCATCCTTTTGAGCATCAATTATCCTTTGCAAAATGATTGACTCAAGCTTTAGCTGATTCAAAGTCCCTTGTTGGACCATCCCCAGGTTTAGCTTTTCCATCTCTTGACATAAAGTGTTGTCAGAGGTCTTCACCATAAGACAGTGGCAGGAAACCTTACGGCTCAGTGCATCTGCCACAACATTGGCTTTGCCTGGGTGATAATGAATTTCTAGTTCATAGTCCTTAATAAGCTCAAGCCATCGTCTTTGCCTCATATTCAATTCTGACTGGGTGAAGATATACTTCAAGCTTTTATGATCTGTATATATATGACAGATGTTTCCCAGCAGATAATGACGCCAAATTTTTAGGGCATGAACCACAACAGCTAGCTCCAGATCATGAGTTGGGTAATGCTCCTCATGTCGGCGCAACTGCCTTGAAGCATATGCAATTACTCGGCCCTCTTGCATCAATACACAACCGAGTCCACTGCCTGACGCATCACAATATACATCAAAAGGCTTGGTGATGTCCGGTTGAGCCAATACCGGAGCAGTGGTTAATAATGTCTTCAATTGTTCAAAAGCTTCATTACACTTAGAAGACCAATTGAATTTAATGTCATTCTTCAATAAACTTGTGATTGGCTTCACAAGCTTAGAAAAATCTGGTATGAATCTGCGATAATATCCAGCTAGTCCAAGAAAACTCCGGACTTGGTGAATAGTGGTTGGGGGTTTCCACTCCAGAATATCCTTGACTTTGCTAGGATCTACCACAATTCCCTTGGCAGATAACACGTGCCCCAAAAATTGAATTTCCTCCAGCCAGAACGCGCACTTGCTGAACTTGGCATACAACTGATGTTCCCTCAAGCGCGTCAATACAATCCGCAAATGTTGAGCATGCTCCTCTTCATTTTTAGAATATATCAAGATATCGTCGATGAAGACCACCACGAACTTGTCCAACTCGGGCATGAACACCGAGTTCATCAAATAAGTGAAATGGGCAGGAGCATTTGTTAGTCCGAAGGACATTACCAAATATTCAAATAAACCATACCGTGTAGTAAACACGGTCTTCGGTATATCCTCGGGCCAAATACGGATTTGGTGATAGCCCGACCTGAGATCAATTTTGGAAAATACCCTCGCCCCAGTTAGTTGATCAAATAAGATGTCGATTCTTGGAAGAGGGTACTTATTCTTGATGGTGACCTCATTCAGGGGTCGATAATCCACGCACATTCGTAAGGTTTGATCCTTCTTCTTAACAAAAATGGCGGGGCAACCCCAAGGAGACGAGCTTGGCCGGATGAATCCTTTATTCAGTAGATCTTGTAATTGAATCTTCAATTCCGCCAACTCATTAGGGGGCATACAGTACGATCTTCGGGAGATGGGAGCCGTACCGGGCTTTAGCTCAATTACAAATTCTACATCTCTTTCAGGGGGCAGTCTAGGCAAATCTTCTGGAAATACATCTGGAAACTCACATACTACCGGAATATCCTTGATTTCCGGTATAATGGCTTCATAGATTCTACCAGAAGCTTTGGCTGGATTGGTTACAGGGATGGATAAAAGAATCTCTTCTTGATTATAGCTCAACCTGACGGTTCTGAGTTCAATGTTGAGAATTGCCTTGTGTTGGGTTAACCAGTTCATACCCAAAATCACATCTATATCCTGGCCTTTCAGAACAATCATGTTAGCAGGAAAGTTCCGTCCGGCCATTGTTACTGGCACTTCATAGGCCACTTCTCTAGTAAAAATGTGTCCCCCAGGTGATTGAATTTTAAACCCTTCTTTTGATTCATGGCATGAAATGTGATGTTGCTCCACAAACTTCTTGCTAATAAATGTATGTGAAGCACTAGAATCAAAAAGAGTAATTGCAGGGTGACTGGCCACGAGAAACGTACCCATCATCACCGGTTCTCCTTCCGGTGTAGTGGCCACTTGAGTATAGTATACCCACCCCGTCTTCTTTGTATTCTTCCCCACATTATTTCCCTTGGGCTGAGCTGATTTCCCAGATCCTTGCTGAGCATTTGATTGATTCTGCTTGGGATATGGGTAGTCTTTGATGAAATGTCCAGACTTGCCACAATTAAAACACCCGGTTGAGGAGCTGGGCAAAGCAGGGAATCGAGTGCCCGGGGCACCCGGCTGATTTGGGGTAGTGGGGGTATTGTTGGGGCGAATAATGATTGGTTGCTTGAAAGGGAATGAGGGCGGACGAGAAAAAGAGCGATTTTGGCTAGAAGGCCGGATCACAAACCGTTGCCTCTTCGCCTGGCCCTGATTAGACTTGTCTCCACCAAATCCCTTGTTCTTCCCGGAACCTGCATATTTTGCTTCAACAGATAAGGCTGTGCTGACATCCTTCCCATACGTAAGATCTATGCAGGCCGCCATTTTTCTCTGCAATCGATCATTCAGACCCCTCATAAAGCAGTTCTTCTTCTTTAAATCAGTATTCACCTGATCGATGGCATACTGCGACAGGTGATTAAACTTGTTGAGATACTGATTGATGGTATCTCCTCCTTGTTTCAGCTTCATGAACTCTTCTTGCTTCATATGCAAAACACCTTCGGGTATATAGTGCTCACGGAAGGCCACTTTAAATTCTTCCCAAGTTACTTGATGGTTGGCAGGTTGAATAGCCACAAGATTTCCCCACCAGGTACTGGCAGGGAGCGCAGTTGTTGCGCTACGAACAATGGCTTCTGTGTCTCTGAACAGCGGAGAAGACCAAATTTTTGCTCAATAACCCGTATCCATTCATCAGCTTCCAACGGGTCCTCAGCCTTGACAAATAGTGGTGGACGGGTTTCAGAGAAATCCAGATATGTGGTTTCACGGGGGCCTTGCTGATAACCTCTTCCACCCTGCTGCTGGAATTGTTGGCCCGCCATTTCTCTCAAAAAGCGGGTATTATCTGCAGTTGCGTTCACCAAGGCGGCAATCGCCTCAGCCAATGTGGGAGGAACAGGAGGTGGATTCGATGTAGATTCCCTTCCACTAGAGGGTCCTACTGCATCCTGAGATCGAGTTTTGGATGGCATCTGTGGCAACAAACATTTGAAAGCAAATATAATATGCCAAAGACCAAAACCATCTGGTTCACATTACCAAAGAGAGTAATGTACAACTCGATTTTACAACAGGATACATTACCCAGTACACAATAACACTACCTATTATACATTAGTACAACCTACAATACACTACTTTCTATTTCTACTACTAGTTGTTCCTGGCAGGCTCGTCGTCGGGTGTGGGAGACCATTCATCAACCAACCTCATAGAAGGAGGGGGCTTAAAAAGGTCTAGCTCACCACCAAGCGCTTCTCCCGCAGTATGCGAGGGTCCGGCTTCCGATCTGATAGGATCTGCAGGGACATGTGGGTGTAATTGCGAATACAGTACATGAACTTCCTCATGTAAAGTATTGCAATATGCCTGCAAGTTGTCAATAGCAGTGCTAAGTTCTTTGACTCGTGCTCGAGCCTTTGCTTCCTTAGCCTAGGCTACTGAACGAGACTGTACCGCCCAATCAAGAGCTAAATCCCGATCAGCATGTTGATCTTGCAGGCCGCAGATGTAACTTCTTAATTCATTTATTCGGTCACCATCCGCAACCCATAAATTGGTCCTGCGTTGTAACTCTGTTTGAAGTTGATTTACGCGGGCTTTGAGATCACCAATTGGATCGTTGCTCCCGCTACTGCTATCTTGCTCCCATGGGGCAAGTTGGTGTCGAGGTACACCGATAGGTCCAGTATGTTTTCGCGCAGTTTTCCTTGTGCGCGGCGGCATTTTCTAAGGGGGAAAATTTATTAGTACAATTCTTAGCATGATGCATGAATAATTACAGAATCAACCTTAGTTGATTCAACCTTCTATACATTGCACTCTTCCTATTTGGTCTTTGAAATAAACTCTTCAGAGATGCTTAGGTCAGAAGAGAAGAAATTTTCTAGATAAGTTTAAGAAAACCCTTTTGAAGATGCTACATAATATCTGCCAAGAAGGGCTACGCTCTGATACCAGCTGTGACGGAACCTCCCAAGTCATTAGGCCCACCTACAGTTGTCCTTGTCCAACAGACATCAGACAACCCTGTAGATGTTCCTGAATTACTTGACAAGTTCGGTATCTTTCTCTTACCTTTCCAGGAACGTTTCACCCGTCTGACAGACAATATGTTCATCGGAGATGCGGAAATGCGGAAGTGATTACATAAACTTACATTTATTTTAAAAGTAGGAGTAAGTCATTTAATACAGACCAGAGAGTGCTGAAAAGTATTATTACAATACCTGGGAGGCAAAAACTCCTCCCATTTAGCTCCTTACATAAAAGTTTTTAAGGAGGACCCGGTCCTCTAGCAGCTTCATTCTTGATTGTCCTCATTTTTCACCACCTTGGTACAAAAACAACAAAAGTTTGTTGTCTCCTCACCTAAAAACAACGGGGGAATAAACCCTGAGTATGGAATTACTCAGCAAGTCTTACCCGACTAAAGAAAAGACTCTCAAGGGTATGCTGGTAATATGGGAGTCAAGGTAAGGTCTTTCAATAATCAAGACTCTGTTTGCAGAATTGCTTACTAAAGTGGATCCTTAAAATCCAATTTTATTGTCAGGTTAAGTAAAATTACCTGCAGCTAGAGTTCTTTCTACCCTAGTTCAATCACTTGTCCTGAACTAGCCAATTTTCTCGTTAATCCCTTTATCTTCACTGGAGTGCTACGTGCAAGTCAGTGGCCAAGTCTCCATAACCGCGGAGGTACGGCGATCCGAATCGATTATACTCAGCTGAGGATCTCCGATCACACGACATATGTAGCACTTAACCCTTGCATATGTCAACCCGCCACCGAGTTTCTTAAGACCAGATCAGGTTCACGCAAACCGAGAGCACAGATACACCACCATCCAGCCTCTTGCCACGGAGGGTACACGCTACTCTCGCCACCACTCCACGCCCATTTCGTGTTATCTTATTCTGGCCTTAGTCCACCTGAGGCAAAGCTTACCCATGACGAGGCATGTGACCAGTTAAAGGGTCCTCGGTCAGCAGGCCTACATCGACAAGGTCCTTAATCGACTCAGACAGAGATACTACACCGAGACTCTCTTCTCGTGCAAGTCACCCGCCCGGTCTCAGCTTAATCATTTCAACCCAAAAACTTGGTACCTGGCAGAGGTACATCTTTTCCGATGTTGGACCCATCACGGCCATGATGGATCCACCATCAAGTTTTATTTTTGAAAACATCCCACCCACTTTTGCCACATCAACTTTTGTAAAAAACAAAACATTTTGTTTTTCTAAAGCAATGCTAAGAATCAAAAATCTTTTGTAAAACAGGTGATCAAGGAAGGTAATCAAGTTCAAGGAAGGTAATGCAGGAATTGTTTTATCAATCAACTCCTATCACCTAATGCATCAAGCAAGTGAAAAAGATTTTTAAAACACAAGGAGGTGGCAAATGCACCGGGGCTTGCCTTTGTTTATGGGTGAGTCAGGCTCAGATCCACAAATATCGAAGTAGAAACAATTCTCAGCCTGAGTGTCCAAAGGTGGTGGTACTGGCTCTTCAGTGGCTTCCACTTCTTCTTCGTGTTCTAATCATAACCATACATATGTATATAAGAATGAATGCCATGTGATGCTCGTGAGGGTGCAAAGATAATATAAATCTATTATCTAAGTCTTGAGTACAACTTTCCTTCACGAAACTCCGAGAACTTAGGGTTTCCGGAGTCAGTAAAGGAGTTCACATGGTAAGGGGGGGTGTTTTGGGGTTTGGTGATCAACCAAGGTCCAAATCAACCCAAATTCTACCCAAGGCTTCTAAATAATATGAGGAACTTATATAAAAATTTTGAGCATTTTTGGGATTACCATTTATCTTTTAAAAATCCAGAACTACTATCTTACACTATTTTAAATACCTTAAAATTCCTAATTTAACCCAAAAATCATGAAACTATTTTTATTAAATTCTAGGGAAAATAAGAAGGCTAGGAAAATTAGTTTCATGATTTTACCATTTTTCTACATTTTTCTACATATTTCTAAAGTTCTACTAGAAATAGAAAAAGAAAAATAATGAACAGACCCAGGACGAAATCGGCCCAAGTCGGCCCAACCAAAGCAGAATCACGCGTACGCGCGCGCGCCTGCGGTAGCTTTGCATAGAGGCCCTTGGTTTATTAGCTAACTCGAATTAGGTTTGTTTACTGTTTCTCTGGGCCACTGACGGTTTACAGAAAACCCCTCCGACTTCTATTTCTTCGCACGGCTAAGTCCCCGACGCCGTTCACGCGCGGCCGCGCTCCGGCGAGCACCTGTACCGGCCGAACGGGGCAACGGCTGGGTTCTCCGAGCAACAGACACCAAATTGGATATGCCCTAAGCCTTTCCCCCAACGCAATTGCATCCAAGATCAACTATAGAGCTCTGGCCACGGTGGCCGAGAACATGGCGACTAGATCGTCGCGTTCCCGACGATTGGCGGTCCCCTAATTCGAATTGAGGGCTCGACAAGCATCACAGAGTCATCAGAGGGCTTAAACGAGGGAGAGAGAGCAATGAGCTAACCTGAAAAGGGCTGGCCGCGGTGAGCTTGATTCTACGGTGGCGGAAACCCGATTTGGGGAGAATTGGAAGTTCTCGAGCTCTGGTGAACGATTGTGGCTGATTAGTGGTGGCTGGTTAGCTGACGACCTTGCGGAGCTAGTCACGGTCTCAATTTATAGGGAGGACGGGCGGTGGTGATCAATTCGGCCGAGCCGTGCTGGCGGCCGGAGCTGAAGAGGAACGTGGGTGCGGTGAATTCGTGTCCATTGCCGTGGCAACCTCCCCGTCGACGATGGGACGGGTATAGGGAGTCATGGCGACACGGTGGAAAGGCTTGGACACGCGGCACAGGCCGGACGACGGTGATCACCGGCGTTCTTATCCACTTCCGCCGCGGTAACGATGGTACGGTGGCCGGAGTTGTTTAACGGCTGAAGTTTATCCCCGGCGGTGACCTCCAAGCGTTATCCACACGGTCCGCACGAATCGCAGCAACGGATCGACCACCGGCGACGACTTACCGGCGACGAGCCCACTGCGCTGGCAACCTGATCCACTCGGGTCTACTGTACCATGGCACATCTACTTCAGTCAGATGAACTGACAGAGCAAGTTTAAGCCACTTTTTCTCTAATTTTCAAATGTCAACACATCCAGTGACCTATAGCAAAGTTGTAGAGCTATATACCATCTACAATTCGACTATAGGGACTGAGCTCATTTGATCACTAGATCATGGTTGAATTCACACTCTAAGCTGACCCTGTTATACTGAATAGCTGAATTTCAGAATGAAACCAGCCTGACAGCTTAACTTCAGGCCTGATTATCTCCAGATTTTTCACAAGAACATGGCTTGCACTCTTAAGCAAAGTTGTTCTCCTATAATGGGGCTACAATTTTGATGTGGTGACCAAGGGCAAAAACCCTATATTTTAAAAGATACAGGGCTCCAAAGTTGAGCCCACTAAACTGAATTTCAGACTTAGAATAGAGCTTAAGTGAGGTCCATTTTGCATTTAAGTCCAAAACCCAATGTTTGGCTTACAAGTCCACACATTTGTGAACCAAATGACTTAAGATACCTATTTGGCTTGGTTTTTGCACTTTAGTCCAAAAGTGGACTAATTTTGCACATAGGTCCCTAGGGTTGGGATTTAGGGTTTTCCAGGGTTCTAATTGAGATTTTTTGTATCCCAGGGGTATAAATGTGACTCATCTTTGTTTTTGGGGACATTTTATGACTCTTTCCCTAAAATCTTTAGGTTTTCTCATCTTGGGTTAAGTTTTACCCCTTTGAGCCTGATTTAGGGTCAGGTTTCCTATCCAGGGTCTTGTTTGCAAAATGCTATAATAATACAACTTGTTTGAAATTTTTACCTAGTAAATGCACTCTAGGTGTGTCAAACATATGCAATGTCAATGCTTATGATGCCATGCTCATGTTTTTAGTCACAGTAACACCAGGGGTGTTACATTGGTCAACTCTCGCCATCTTCGCTGCCTCATGTTTAACTCTGACTGAGTGAATATGTACTTGAGGCTCTTGTGATCCGTGTAGATATCACACTTCTGCCCATAAAGATAATGCCTCTAGGTCTTCAATGCATGAACCACGGCAGCTAACTCTAGATCATGAGTAGGATAGTTCTTCTCATGAATCTTCAACTGTCAGGACGAGTATGCCACTACTCTCCCTTCCTGCATCAACACACATCCCAGTCTGGTGTACGAGGCATCGCAATACACTGAGAATGGCTTGTGAACATCTGGCAGAATCAATACTGGCACCATTGTCAACTTCTCCTTCAATATCTCAAATTTCTTCTGGCATGCTGGGGTCCACTTGAACTCAACCTTCTTTGCTAGCAAGGCTATCATTGGCCTGGCGATTTTGAAGAAACCTTCAATGAAACACCGATAATTACCGGCCATTCCGATGAAACTCTTGATTCCTCGGACATCTTTTGGTGCTTTCTAGTCCAAGATAGTTGTTACCTTCTTCGGATCTACAGCCAATCTCTCTTAGTTTATAATGTGACCCAAGAACAGGACTTCACTGATCCAGAACTCACACTTGCTAAACTTGGCATACAACTGGCAATCTCGTAGCCTCCGAAGTACTTTCCCCAAATGCTCCTCATGCTCTTGCTCATTCTGGGAATTTATAAGAATATCATCAATGAATACCACCACGAACTTGTCGAGATAGTCCATGAACACACTGTTCATCAAGTACATGAAATAAGCTGGCGCATTCATCAAACTGAATGGCATGATCGTGAACTCATACAGTCCATACTTAGTGATGAATGCTGTCTTCGGTATATCTGAGGGTCGGATCCTGAGCTGATGGTAGCCTGACCTCAGATCTATCTTTGAAAACATACTGGCTCCTCTCAACTAATTGAATAAATCTTCAATTCTGGGTAGGGGTACTTGTTCTTGATAGTAACTTCATTCAAGGATCTGTAATCCATGCACATCCTCTTTGTTCCATCCTTCTTCTCTACAAACAACACTAGGGCTGCCCAAGGCGAAGTACTCGGTCTGATGTAGCCTTTCTTTAACAACTCATCAATCTGCTTCTTGAGTTCCACCAACTCTGGTTCGGACACTCGATAGGCTCTCTTGGAAATAGTGAGAGCACCTAGAGGGGGGGGGGGTGAATAGGTGATCCTGTAACAGTTCAAAACTTAAGCCACAAAACTTGGTTAATTGTTAGCACAATAATTGCCAAGTGGCTATAGAGGAATCCTCAACAAAACACAATAACCAACAAAGATCAATCACAGAGATGGCACGGTGGTTATCCCGTGGTTCGGCCAAGACCAACGCTTGCCTACTCCACGTTGTGGCGTCCCAACGGACGAGGGTTGCAATCAACCCCTCTCAAGCGGTCCAAAGACCCACTTGAATACCACGGTGTTTTGCTTGCTTTATCTCAATCCCGTTTGCGAGGAATCTCCACAACTTGGAGCCTCTCGCCCTTACACTTGAAATTCACAAAGAACACGGAGCAAGGGAGGGATTAGCAACGCACACAAGACACAAGAATCAGAGTGTCAACACGCACACAAGTCGCAACAAGAGCTCGCAACACAACTCAATGAGTTCACAACTCCACTAGAGCTCTATATGCTATCACAATGAAAAGAACGCGCGAAATCGATGTCTTGGTGCTTAGAAATGATTAGGATATGCTTAGTGTTCTCCTCCATGCGCCTAGGGGTCCCTTTTATAGCCCCAAGGCAGCTAGGAGCCGTTGGGAGCAATCTTGGAAGGCTGATCTTGCCTTCTGTCGACTGGCGCACCGGACAGTCCGGTGCACACCGGACACTGTCCGGTGCCCGATTTCCTTCCTTAAATAGTGAAGCCGACCGTTGGCAGCCTGAGAGCCGTTGGCGCACCGGACATGTCCGGTGTGCACCGGACATGTCCGGTGTGCACCGGACAGTCCGGTGCCGTCTTCTAGCCGTTGGCTCGGCCACGTGTCCCGCGCAGATTGCGCGGCCGACTGTTGGCCCGGCCGACCGTTGGCTCACCGGACAGTCCGGTGCACACCGGACAGTCCGGTGAATTTTAGCCGTACGTCGCCGGTGAATTCCCGAGAGCAGCCACTTCGCTCGAGCCAGCCTGGTGCACCAGACACTGTCCGGTGCACCACCGGACACTGTCCGGTGCACCACCGGACAGTCCGATGCTCCCAGACTCAGCAGATTCTTGGCTGCTCGAGCCAAGACATTTCCAATTGGATTTTTCCTGTTTCCAGCACTTAGACACAATACATTAGTCCATAAAACAATGTACTAAGTCTGAGAAACATACCTTAATTCTTGATTTGTACTTTGTCCACCTTTTTACACTTAGGCACTTGTGTTGGACACTAAATCACCAAAATACTTAGAAATGGCCCAAGGGCACATTTCCCTTTCAATCTCCCCCTTTTTGGTGATTTATGCCAACACAACATAAAGCAAGTAGAACAAGTACAAAATCAAATCAAATAAGAACTCAAAATTGTTTTGATTCAATTTTGACATATATGGATCACTCTATGCCACCACTTGGTTTGTTTTTTTTGCAAATCAAACTCAAATTTCTATCTCTAAGTCAAACACACATGTTAAGACATAGAGAGAGTCATTCTAAGAGAAATTGATTTAAGATTTCAAAAACTCCCCCTTTTTCCCATAATCAATACTTCTCCCCACAAGAAGCCAACTTTTGACAAGAGAGACAACAAAAGAGTTTTGACAAACCAAAAGCTCTATTCTACTATTTTCAAAATCTCTTAAGTGGTAGCTGATCCATTTATCGCTTTGGCCTTTATTTTCTCCCCCTTTGGCATCAAGCACCAAAACGGGATCAATCTTGGCCCTTTAACCCCATTGCCTCACCAAAATCTTCAAAAGAGAACACAAAGGCAGTGAGAGTATAAAGATGAACTTGGAAAAGTTACTCTTTTTCATCGGAGTGCAGTGGAAGTCTTGCATGGTCCAAGTCCACCTTTTCCCTTTCAATTCTCCTTGGAGACTAAAACAACCAAACTCAAGTACATGGTTAGTCTCAAAGGGTCAAGTTGTAGCACAGCTCCCCCTAAATATGTGCATCACTTGCAAACAGGACTTGTGAGGTCCAGGGAGTGTTTGTACAACTTGAGCACCACAATAAGCAACAAAATGCAGAATGAACATGATCAAAGGCATAAACACATGTATGCTACATTTCAATCCAAGTTCCGCGAATCTAAGATATTGAGCTCACTACGCAGCCTGCAAAAGGTCTTCTCATCTAGAGGCTTGGTAAAGATATCGGCTAGCTGGTTCTCGGTGCTAACATGAAACACTTCGATATCTCCCTTTTGCTGGTGGTCTCTCAAAAAGTGATGCCGGATGTCAATGTGCTTTGTGCGGCTGTGCTCAACAGGATTTTCCGCTATTCGGATAGCACTCTCATTATCACATAGGAGTGGGACTTTGCTCAGATTGTAGCCAAAGTCCCTGAGGGTTTGCCTCATCCAAAGTAGTTGCGCGCAACACTGTCCTACGGCAACATACTCGGCCTCAGCGGTGGATAGGGCAACGGATGTTTGTTTCTTAGAGTTCCATGACACCAGGGACCTTCCTAAGAATTGGCACGTCCCTGATGTACTCTTCCTATCGACCTTACATCCAGCATAGTCGGAATCTGAGTACCCAATCAAGTCAAAGTTAGACCCCTTTGGATACCAGATCCCGAAGCAAGGCGTAGCAACTAAATATCGAAGAATTCGCTTCACAGCCACTAAGTGACACTCCTTCGGATCGGATTGAAATCTAGCACACATGCATACGCTAAGCATAATATCCGGTCTACTAGCACATAAATAAAGCAAAGAACCTATCATGGACCGGTATGCTTTTTGATCAACGGACTTACCTCCTTTGTTGAGGTCGGTGTGTCCGTCGGTTCCCATTGGCGTCTTTGCGGGCTTGGCGTCCTTCATCCCAAACCTCTTTAGCAAATCTTGTGTGTACTTCGTTTGGGAGATGAAGGTGCCGTCCTTGAGTTGCTTCACTTGGAACCCAAGGAAGTAGGTCAACTCGCCCATCATCGACATCTCGAATTTCTGCGTCATCACCCTGCTAAACTCTTCACAAGACTTTTGGTTAGTAGAACCAAATATTATGTCGTCGACATAAATTTGGCACACAAAAAGATCACCATCGCAAGTCTTAGTAAAAAGAGTTAGATCGGCTTTCCCAACCTTGAAAGCATTAGCAATTAAAAAGTCTCTAAGGCATTCATACCATGCTCTTGGGGCTTGCTTAAGTCCATAGAGCGCCTTAGAGAGCTTACACACGTGGTCGGGGTACCGTTCATCCTTGAAGCCAGGGGGCTGCTCCACGTACACCTCCTCCTTGATCGGCCCGTTGAGGAAAGCGCTCTTCACATCCATTTGGTACAACCTGAAAGAATGGTGAGCGGCATATGCTAGCAAGATACGAATTGATTCTAGCCTAGCCACAGGAGCAAAAGTCTCCTCAAAGTCCAAACCTGCGACTTGGGCATAACCTTTTGCCACAAGTCGGGCCTTGTTCCTCGTCACCACCCCGTGCTCGTCCTGTTTGTTGCGGAACACCCACTTGGTTCCCACAACATTTTGCTTGGGACGAGGCACCAGTGTCCAAACTTCGTTGCGCTTGAAGTTGTTGAGTTCCTCCTGCATGGCCAACACCCAGTCCGGATCTAGCAAGGCCTCTTCTACCCTGAAAGGCTCAATAGAAGAGACAAAAGAGTAATGCTCACAAAAATTAACTAATCTTGAGCGAGTAGTTACTCCCTTGCTAATATCACCCAATATCTGGTCGACGGGATGATCCCTTTGAATCGTCGCTCGAACTTGGGTTGGAGGTGCCTGAGATGCTTCTTCCTCTTGAACATCCTGTGCTCCCCCTTGATCATGTGCCTCCACTTGAGGTACCTGTTCGTCATCTTGGGTTGGGGGATGCACCATAGTTGAGGAAGACGGTTGATCTTGCTCCAAATGTTCCTGAGGCCGTACATCTCCAATCGCCATGGTGCGCATCGCGGCCGTTGGAACGTCTTCTTCATCTACATCATCAAGATCAACAACTTGCTCTCTTGGAGAGCTATTAGTCTCATCAAATACAACGTCGCTAGAGACTTCAACTAAACCCGATGATTTGTTGAAGACCCTATACGCCTTTGTATTTGAATCATAACCTAATAAAAACCCTTCTACGGCTTTGGGAGCAAATTTGGAATTCCTACCCTTCTTCACTAGAATGTAGCATTTACTCCCAAAAACACGAAAATACGATACATTAGGTTTGTTACCGGTTAGCAGCTCATACGACGTCTTCTTGAGGAGGCGGTGAAGGTAGACCCTGTTGATGGCGTGGCAAGCCGTGTTCACGGCTTCCGACCAAAAGCACTCGGGGGTCTTGAATTCTCCAAGCATAGTCCTCGCCATATCTATTAGTGTCCTGTTCTTCCTCTCTACCACACCATTTTGCTGAGGTGTGTAGGGAGCGGAGAACTCGTGCTTGATCCCCTCCTCCTCAAGAAACTCCTCCACTTGAAGGTTCTTGAATTCGGACCCGTTGTCGCTCCTTATCTTCTTCACCTTGAGCTCAAACTCATTTTGGGCTCTCCTTAGGAAGCGCTTGAGGGTCCCTTGGGTTTCAGACTTATCCTGCAAAAAGAACACCCAAGTGAAGCGGGAAAAGTCATCAACGATAACTAGACCATACTTACTTCCTCCTATGCTCAAATAGGCGACGGGTCCGAAGAGGTCCATATGTAGCAGCTCCAGGGGTCTTGATGTTGTCATCACATTTTTGGTGTGATGAGAGCCTCCCACCTGTTTCCCTGCTTGACAAGCTGCACAAGGTCTATCTTTTTCGAAATGAACATTGGTTAGACCTATCACGTGTTCTCCCTTTAGAAGCTTGTGGAGGTTCTTCATCCCCACATGTGCTAAGCGGCGATGCCACAGCCAGCCCATGCAAGTCTTAGCCATTAAGCATGCATCTAGACCGGCCTCTTCTTTTGCAAAATCAACTAAGTAAAGCTTGCCGTCTAGTACACCCTTAAAAGCTAGTGAACCGTCACATCTTCTAAAGACAGACACATCTACATTTGTAAACAAACAGTTGTATCCCATATTGCATAATTGACTGACAGATAGCAAATTATATCCAAGAGACTCTACTAAAAACACATTAGAGATAGAGTGCTCATTTGAGATTGCAATTTTACCTAACCCTTTTACCTTGCCTTGATTCCCATCACCGAAAATTATTGAATCTTGGGAATCTTTATTCTTGACGTAGGAGGTGAACATCTTCTTCTCCCCCGTCATATGGTTTGTGCATCCGCTGTCAATAATCCAGCTTGAACCCCCGGATGCATAAACCTGCAAGGCAAATTTAGGCTTGGGTCTTAGGTACCCAACTCATGTTGGGTCCTGCAAGGTTAGCACAAATATCCTTAGGGACCCAAATGCAAGTTTTGTCTCCCTTGCATCTTGCCCCTAATTTCCTAGCAACTATTTTCCTATCCTTTCTACAAATAGCAAAGGACGCATTTAAAGCACGATAAATTGTAGAAGGTTCATTCATTACTTTCCTTGGAGCATGAATAATATTCTTTCTAGGCACATGATGAATAGCATTTCTCCTAGACATATATCTCTACCATGCATATAGGAAGAACTAGAAGCAAACATGACATGAGAATCAAAATCATCATAAGCATTATAACTCCTATAAGCATTTCTAGTTTGTATCCTATCATGATACATAAAAGCATGGTTCTTTTTAGCATTACTAGCCATAGGAGCCTTCCCTTTCTCCTTGGCGGAGATAGGAGCCTTATGGCTTGTCAAGTCCTTGGCTTCCCTCTTGTAGCCAAGTCCATCCTTAATGGAGGGGTGTCTACCAATTGTGTAGGCATCCCTTGCAAATTTTAGCTTGTCAAATTCATTCTTGCTAATCTTAAGTTGGGCATTAAGACTAGCCAATTCCTCATTTAATTTGGAAATTGACACTAAATGATCACTACAAGCATCAACATCGAAATCTTTACACCTATTACAAGTTTCAACAAATTCTACACAAGAATTAGATTTACTAGCTACTTCTAGTTTAGCATTTAAATCAACATTAACACTTTTTAAAGTAGCAATGGTTTCATGACAAGAAGATAATTCACTAGAGAGCATTTCATTTCTTTTAATTTCAAGAACAAGAGATTTTTGTGCACTAACAAATTTATCATGCTCCTCATATAAAAGATCCTCTTGTTTTTCTAGTAATCTATTCTTGTCATTCAAAGCATCAATCAACTCATTAATCTTATTAATTTTAGATCTATCTAATCCCTTGAATAAGCATGAGTAATCTATCTCATCATCATCACTAGACTCATCCTCACTTGAAGAAGCATAAGTACTAGTATCATGAGTGCTTACTTTCTTCTCTCTTGCCATGAGGCAAGTGTGACGCTCGTTTGGGAAGAGGGATGACTTGTTGAAGGTGGTGGTGGCGAGTCCTTCATTGTCAGAGTCGGAGGAGGAGCAATTCGAATCCCACTCCATGCCTAGATGTGCCTCGCCCTTTGCCTTCTTGTATGCCTTCTTCTTCTCCCTCTTGCTCCCTTGGTCCTGTTCACTATCATTGTCGGGACAGTTAGCAATAAAATGACCAAGCTTACCGCATTTGAAGCATGAGCGCTTCCCTTTGGCTTTGGTCTTGCTTGGATGTCCCTTGCGACCTTTAAGCGCCGTCTTGAATCTTTTGATGATGAGGGCCCTCTCTTCATCATTAAGTCCGGCTGCCTCAATTTGTGCCACCTTACTAGGTAGCGCCTCCTTGCTTCTTGTTGCCTTGAGAGCAAGGGGTTGCGGCTCGTTGATCGGACCATTCAAGGCGTCGTCCACGTACCTCGCCTCCTTGATCATCATCCGCCCGCTAACGAATTTTCCAAGGACTTCTTCGGGCGACATTTTGGTGTACCTGGGATTCTCACGAATATTATTTACCAAATGAGGATCAAGAACGGTAAAGGACCTTAGCATCAGTCGGACGACGTCGTGGTCCGTCCATCACGTGCTTCCGTAGCTCCTTATTTTGTTGATAAGGGTCTTGAGCCGGTTGTATGTTTGTGTCGGCTCCTCGCCCCTTATCATCGCGAACCGTCCAAGCTCGCCCTCCACCAACTCCATCTTGGTGAGCAAGGTGACGTCGTTCCCCTCATGAGAAATCTTGAGGGTGTCCCAAATCTGCTTGGCGTTATCCAAGCCGCTCACTTTATGGTATTCATCCCTGCACAAAGAAGCTAGAAGAACAGTAGTAGCTTGTGCATTCTTATGAATTTGTTCATTAATGAACATGGGACTATCCGAACTATCAAAATGCATTCCACTCTCCACAATCTCCCATATACTAGGATGGAGAGAGAATAGGTGACTACGCATTTTGTGGCTCCAAAATCCGTAGTCCTCCCCATCAAAGTGTGGGGGCTTGCCGAGTGGAATGGAGAGCAAATGTGAATTTGAACTTTGCGGAATACGAGAGTAGTCAAAAGAAAAGTTCGAATTAACCGGTTTCCTTCTCTCGTAGTCGTTGTGGTCGTCGTCCTTTTGGGAAGAAGTGGACTCATCGCTGTCGTCGTAATAGACAATCTCCTTGATGCGCCTCGTCTTCTTCTTCTTCCCTTCCTTCCGTCTATGGCCTGAGCCGGAGTCTGTAGGCTTGTCGTCCTTTGGCTCGTTGACGAAGGATTCCTTCTCTTTGTCGTTGATCACGATTCCCTTCCCCTTAGGATCCATCTCTTCGGGCGGTTAGTCCCTTTGTGAAGAGAACGGCTCTGATACCAATTGAGAGCACCTAGAGGGGGGGGTGAATAGGTGATCCTGTAACAGTTCAAAACTTAAGCCACAAAACTTGGTTAATTGTTAGCACAATAATTGCCAAGTGGCTATAGAGGAATCCTCAACAAAACACAATAACCAACAAAGATCAATCACAGAGATGGCACGGTGGTTATCCCGTGGTTCGGCCAAGACCAACGCTTGCCTACTCCACGTTGTGGCGTCCCAACGGACGAGGGTTGCAATCAACCCCTCTCAAGCGGTCCAAAGACCCACTTGAATACCACGGTGTTTTGCTTGCTTTATCTCAATCCCGTTTGCGAGGAATCTCCACAACTTGGAGCCTCTCGCCCTTACACTTGAAATTCACAAAGAACACGGAGCAAGGGAGGGATTAGCAACGCACACAAGACACAAGAATCAGAGTGTCAACACGCACACAAGTCGCAACAAGAGCTCGCAACACAACTCAATGAGTTCACAACTCCACTAGAGCTCTATATGCTATCACAATGAAAAGAACGCGCGAAATCGATGTCTTGGTGCTTAGAAATGATTAGGATATGCTTAGTGTTCTCCTCCATGCGCCTAGGGGTCCCTTTTATAGCCCCAAGGCAGCTAGGAGCCGTTGGGAGCAATCTTGGAAGGCTGATCTTGCCTTCTGTCGACTGGCGCACCGGACAGTCCGGTGCACACCGGACACTGTCCGGTGCCCGATTTCCTTCCTTAAATAGCGAAGCCGACCGTTGGCAGCCTGAGAGCCGTTGGCGCACCGGACATGTCCGGTGTGCACCGGACAGTCCGGTGCCGTCTTCTAGCCGTTGGCTCGGCCACGTGTCCCGCGCAGATTGCGTGGCCGACCGTTGGCCCGGCCGACCGTTGGCTCACCGGACAGTCCGGTGCACACCGGACAGTCCGGTGAATTTTAGCCGTACGTCGCCGGTGAATTCCCGAGAGCAGCCACTTCGCTCGAGCCAGCCTGGTGCACCGGACACTGTCCGGTGCACCACCGGACAGTCCGGTGCTCCCAGACTCAGCAGATTCTTGGCTGCTCAAGCCAAGACATTTCCAATTGGATTTTTCCTGTTTCCAGCACTTAGACACAATACATTAGTCCATAAAACAATGTACTAAGTCTGAGAAACATACCTTAATTCTTGATTTGTACTTTGTCCACCTTTTTACACTTAGGCACTTGTGTTGGACACTAAATCACCAAAATACTTAGAAATGGCCCAAGGGCACATTTCCCTTTCAAATAGGGGCGGTGCCTGGAATAAGCTCTATGGCAAATTCAACCTTCCTCTCAGGTGGCATACCTGGTAACTCTTCGGGAAACACATCGAGGAAATTTGATTCTACACTGATAGCCTCTGATGGTTTAATCTCCTCAATGTGAGCGGTGACTTGGTGACAACATTCTTTTCTGGGTCCTGACAAGATCAACTGCACTAACACTTCTTCTCCTGATGGGGACACTAACTTCACTGTTCTCTTATCACAACTAAGGCTGGCCTGATACTTGGTTAGACAATTCATCCCTAGGATGACATCTATAGTTGTATCCTGGTTACCCATAACTATTAAATCAGCAGGGAACTCTATCCCCCTTATTTGGACTCTTGCACTAGGGCAAAATCTATCTGTTTGGGTCCTTCCACCAACTGAACTAACTCTCATAGGTGGATACATGGGTGCTACTGGTATATTATGTGATTCTACCCATGATGCAGTCACAAAAGAATGCGTTGCTCCAGTATCAAATAAGACATTTGCAGAATGGTACTCGACTGAAAACGTACCTAGTGCCACTCCTGGAGTCTCCTAGACTGTGTCGACCTCCAAATGGTTCACCTTTCCATACTGGGCACGAGGTTGCCCACGGTTGTTGCCTCCTTGCTGCATTGCATTCTGTCTGACTGGGGCATTAGGAGCTGGCTGCTGCTGGGTTGCTTTCTCTGGACAATGATTCGCCCAATGGCCTTGTTCCCCATAGTGGAAACACACACGACTTCCTCCTTGAGCTGGCGCTGCTTGGTTGGTCTGGTTGGTTGCTGGGGCAGGAAGACGAGCTGCCTGGTTGCTCTGACGCTAGTATTGATTTCCTCCTTGCTGGTTATTTTGACGGTACTGCTGCTACTGGTTCTAACGCTGATGCTGGTGCTGGTACTGGTGACCTTGCTTGAATTGCTGAGGTGGGTTGCCTGAGTAGCAAGGATGGCTGCTACTTCCAACCTGAGGTCCACCAATCTTACGCTTCCTATCCTCCATCTCCCGACTCTTCCTTTCTGTCATAATTGCTCTGTCGATCAGATGCTGGAAGATAGGGAAGGTGTGGTTCATAAGCTGGTAGTGGAGAGGGTCAACCAATCCTCTCAAGAAGCGATACTGCCTCTTGGCATTCGTGTTGACATCTTCTAGGGCATAACGCGACAGCTACAGAAACTTGTCCTTGTACTCGCTGACAGACAGGGGACCTTGCTTGAAAGTGAGAAACTCCTCCTTCCTCACTATCATCAGTCCCTCGGGCACATGGTAGCGACGGAAGTTGTCCCTGAACTCCTCCCAAGTGATGGCTTTAGGGTTGGCATGTGTGGCGAGGTAAGACTCCCACCAAGACTGTGTTGCTCCCCTCAGCTGTCGGGGACCATACAACATCTCTTGATCATTGCACTGGGAAGTGTGCAACTCACGTGATGAGGACATCACTTCTATACATACAATGAATGGACTGATAACACGATTGCGTGCACGACAACTAAATCTCCAGGTACATTCTATCCTTGTCAATTATGTTTCAGAGCTTACACTTGGGGCCATGGATGTTTTAAGGATTAGGAACCTTGGAGGGGACCAGCAAGGACTTGGGAAAGGCCTAGGTGTTGAGGAGGAGCAGCAAGGGCGTCCACAACAGGAAGGAGATCAAGTTCGAGTCAGCTGCGACTCCATCTCGGGTTCTAGGAACAGTCTGCACTAAAATGGACGCCCAAGATGCATCCGGACTCCGATTGCGACGGACTAGATATGGTTTGAAAGATAACGAGATTATCTAACCAACCCAACTAGTTCCACCCTAAAATTCATCCGGAGTCAACGGGAATCATCGAAATAAGTCAGCGTTCAGATTCTGTTTTGGTGCTGCGACACCGTATGTTGGGCCGTTGGGCCGTGTATCATGTTGGAGCCTATTAGGGGCGAGTCCAGGGGTCACGCACGCCCTAATACTCTATTTATTCAGCAGCCGCCACCACATTTAGGTTAAGTTTTGCTTAGATCAATTCTGTCATCGAACAGTGTCACCATCATCGGCTTGTGAGACCCCATCCCGCAATCAATACAATTTTGGTTGCGTTTCTTTCCTGTTCTTGCTTGTGTTCTTGATTGCGCTTGCAGGGATAAGCCTTCGTGGCGAGGTCATTCATGTGTCACGGGTAATAACCAACGGAGCCGTGGTGTAGTGATTGTGAGGAACCGTTCGCTCGGAGCCTTAGATCATCAACGTCGAGATCTCCACTCAATCAAGTTATCGTATCTCACGGAAGATCGGGCCGCGTCTACTATCAATTGGTATCAAATTTCTAGGTTGCCCATGAGGTATAATTCTACCTTTAGATTAGTTTTGTTTCGTCCCATAGTCCACAAAAGCCAAAAAAATACGATCAGCTTATTCCGACCTAAAACCATCGCCTTAGCCTTTGCACAATTCAGTTTTAGAGTCCACAGTTCTGAGTTCGTGTTCTATTTGAGTTTGGTTGCTGGATTAGATTTGTTTTGGTTCAGTTTGATTCTGTCCATCCGCTTCCATCCTACAAAGCTGACCCTATCTACAAAACAGATCTTATCTCTAAAACCGACCCTATCCACAAAACAGATCCTATCTGTACAACCGACCCTATCCACAAAACAGATCCTATCTCTAAAACCGACTCTATCCATAAAATAGATCCTGTATCTAAACCAACCATATCCACAAAACAAATCCTATCTCTAAAACCGACCCTGTGCTCCATAGCCGCCGCTTCGGTTCCTGCCGATTTGTGCCTTTGAAAACCATAACTTGAGGTACCTTCCATAAAATGGGCATAACTTTTCGCTTGGTGCTCCGTTTGAGCTTAATTTTTACAACAGATTCTTGACTCTATTCTGGGGTGACCCAAACTAGCCTTTGGCCTATTTGGTTCGGTCAAAAAATTCGAAAAAATAAGGAAGATAATTAAAAAAATTGTTTAAGTGTTTTCAAGAATTCCAGAGATCCTTTGTGAATTTCTCTAGGTCACAATACAACTTTGTTTCAAGTGAAATTTTGTGTGCTTCCATCCTTTGTGATTTTGCATCAGTGATAAAAAATTCAGAATATTTCGAGCTCTTTTGCTGGTACTCCTTTAGAAACGTGCTTTTGATTTCTACTAGTGCTGAAAAATCTGCTCTATTTATAGAACTATTATTTCTACTAGATACTTGTACCTCCTTTCTTGTGCCTTGGTCCAACTGTTCTATTATATTTTCTAGGCCAGCAACTAGGACGAGTACTTGGAACACTTATTCAGCATTGCTATCTGTTACTGACTTGTGTGCCACATATATATTTAGGGTGTGTTTGGTTTGACTTTTGGTTTTGGCTTTTTCCCCCGTAAAAGCCAAAAGCCAACCAAAGGGCTAGATCTAGGAAGCAGCTTTTTCTAAAAGCCGACTTTCTCGTAGTGCAAATCTGAAAGCACCACTGGACCTGCTTTTAGTGGCTTTTCGGATAGAACTGTGAAAACATATATCGAAGAATTTTTAACGACTTTTAGTGGTTTCCACCAAATGGTTTTTAGCTTATTAACAGCTTACAGCCTACAGCAGCTTTTTCCACAACTCATAGCCCACAACAACTTTTTTCACAGCCACAGCCCAACCAAACAGACCCTTAGTCAGCCTTCCTAGAACTCCAGCTTTCTCTTGAGCAGAATAGGTACTCCTTTGCAATCACACCCACGCTCGTTGGACAGTTACAACGGTCACTGTTTGCCACCTGCAGTGCTAGTAAGAACGTTGTAAGAGCGGGGTAAGACGCTTCATAATTTGTATTCCACCTCCACCACCACCCTGAGAGATAGTTGTAGGGTTTATATTGTTTGTTGCCTTTTTTGTCTCTGTTCTGTGCTAACAATGACAGGACCAAAGAATCAAATGGACAAGGACAAGGGGCCTAAGCTTAACAACGATGAGTGTGTCTCTCAGATGGAATTGAAGGAGATGATGTGTGCGATGACTGAAGCTTTTAAAAAATACCAGGACTCTGCGGCAACATCCTATGAGCAGCTTGATCGACGAGTTGATGAATTTGTTACACGCATGGACGTACTGGAGGCTCGTCCCCCACCAACAACTCCAGCCCCATCTCACTCTCCTGTGGACGACGACGATGACAACGATGTTTATGCACCGCTTCCACAACGCTTCACACGTAATCGACAAGGTATGGGAGGTAATGGTAGACGTTGTCATCATAATCCTCAACCAGACCATGATCCATTTGCTAAAATTAAGTTCCCTATTCCACCATTCATGGGTTCTTATGATGCTGAAGCTTACTTAGACTGGGAGATGATGGTAGAACAAAAATTTAATTCCCATCTTGTTCCTGAGCAGCATAGGGTTAGACAAGCCACTAGTGAATGCGTTCTTGATTGTGTTCTTGATTGCGCTTGCAGGGATAAGCCTTCGTGGCGAGGTCTTTCGTGTGTCACGGGTGATAACCAACAGAGCTGTGGTGTAGTGATTGTGAGGAACCGTTCACTCGGAGCCTTGGATCATCAACGTCGAGATCTCCACTCAATCAAGTTATCGTATCTCACGAAAGATCGGGCCGCGTCTACTATCATCACGCTCCACGGTACGTAGCCAATCTTCCGTGTCCATAGGGTCAGCAGAGTGGGCAAAGACAGGGGGATGGCCCCTCATGAATTCTGCCCGCTTGTCTCTGGGCACTTGTGGCATCTGGACTTGCACTGGAGGCTGAGGTGGTGGTGGCTGCTGCTGCGCCTGCTGCATCGCTGCTAAGGTCTGACCAATTGCCTGTACTGCTTGAGTCTGCATCAAGAACATCTGCTCGATAGTCATCGGTGGTGGCGGTGGCAACTGCTGCTGCTGGGCTGCTTCCTCTTCGGATGCCTGCTGTTCAGGTTGAGCACGCCTCGCACCTCTACGCCTGTTCTCAGACATCTATAGAAACCATACACATATATCAAATCTGACTCTACAGTCTTTCAACATAATAAAAGATGTGTAGAAGATCTCCATAACACTGAACAAATGACCATCTTCACTGACAACTTCCCAGATAAAGAGGAAAAGGGAAAATAAAGGGATTACCCAACTAAATAACTGACTTTATTAATAACTACACCAAGTTGCAGGAGATACCCACACCTTGGTGACAATCATTACAAAGATCCAACTTCATTACATGTTCATCATGACAAGCATCCAACAAAAGATAAGCAAACTAACTCTAATTAAAACTGACTTAGGCTAAGGCACTGAACTAAGCATTATTACAGACTCCGACGCTGTCGATCTAAGGATCCAAATCTATGCGGGTCCTGCAGTCTGGGGTACCATAGTCGAAGCGACCACGGGGCGGTGAACGGTAAGGGTGCTGAATCCCTACAGGGGCGGGAGAACCACCATCAAGATAGTGGCGTGCCGCGCGTTCAACACGCAATTCTGCAACCTCTGCCCGAACCTTGCCAACTCGTCAAGGGCGTGGTCCAACTCAGTGTTGAGCATGGCGACCAGATTGACCATGCTGTTCAGCCTGGGATTGCCCTCACCGACTGGCGAGACAATCACACCTTCTCACTGCCGGTCGAACGGCAAGGGTAGTAAGGCCATCAGCTACCCCGCTGAACAACGAGCAATACTGAGAAAGTGTCCGTCATGCTGCATCTTGCACGGCTGCCTTGGCAGCGTCCCTCTCAGTAATGGAATAGTGCTCTGAGAAGGCCTCTGCACCCTGGAGATCATCGTCTGGACGGTGCACCAAGCAAGTAGCCTCCCACTGGTCTGGGTATAGCCCGCGATGATGCTAGTAGACTACACAATGATACTCGATGGACCATGTGTGTCGGTTAAAGGCCCGACACAACAGGGTATCGAGAGCGTCATGGAAGTGAAACCCGCGAGCAGCGTCACGAGTGATGGATCTAGCGATCCATCCCTCCGGCTCCGGCTCCTCCGAGAGCTCCGTGCCGTGGCTCGAACTGCCACCGGCATCGTCGTCATCTCTGTCTCCATCAGAGTCTCCTCCAGCAGCTGGGATGCCCTGTGGTGGTGTAGGGGGCATCTCTGGCTGAGGTGCAGGGGAAGGCGGCCTCTCAGACTCCACTCCTGCTAAGGTGAGGGGGAAGAGTCCTGCTGCTCCTGCTCCTGCTCCTGGCGTCGGTGCTCCTGCTCCTCGTGCAGGCGACGATGCAGTCTCTCCAGGTGACTGGACTAACCTAACACTGTGCGACGTAGTGGACGCTCCACCAGGCGAGAAGGCAAAAAGGGGATCATAGACTTACGTGCAGTGCACCTAAGACGAGCCATCTACAAAAGACATCGTAAGCACAAGAGTAAGAGTGAACTATGAGACCAGAAAGTAAACAGATAGAAAAGTGAGACAAAACTTTTGAGATAAGTAAACAACATAGAGTTGGTCAAGATGACCATATTTTGAAAAGACACTGAGGTCAAGGTAAGAGTAGGGGTCTATAGTCCTTAGGGTGACCATTCTAGTCTAGGTTAGCGGTCCTACAGTCAGCAAGGGCTTTGATACCACTTATGTCACACTCGGTTTTGGAAGGCAAATCGAATGCGAACCATGTACGTGTCAGGATCAGAAACTCACGTACACAGCGATTACATAATTGGACACCATCACACAATGCTCAAAATAAATAGCGGAAAGGTACTTTATTACATCAAGATGTCCACGACATCGTCGTAGTCCTGAAACTCCTTGAAATCTTCCATGTTGCCAGCATCACCTCCTGAGTTCTGAGTACAATGGGGACAACTTGGGGTGGGGTGGTGTGTAAAGCAAGGGTGAGTACATATCAACGTACTCAGCAAATGTCCCGTTTGGCTAAAGTGGACTAGCTGTATATGGAGTTGAGGTCAAGCAGTTGCTTTTAAGTTAGTCAAAAGTATTTATTATTATTAGTAGAGCCAACTTTTAGTAATAAACCCAGTTATTACCCAAAAGTACTTCCTCAAACGAGGAAATACCAAAGATTAGATTTTATAGCATCATTGTTAATCATCATCATAAAAGTATCCAAAGTTCTTCTAATCAAAGAGGATCCCAAGGCTGCTCTTAATTGTGAGCTCGACTAATATACCAGTTTTTAACACTCTGCGGAGATTGTGCACTTTACCCACAAGTCGTGATCCCTTTCTAGCCTGGGTTATATAGACCCGATCTTCATTACCAAGGTGAATGGCCAAGGATACACTACATAGCCTTTACAAAGACTCCCCTGGTGCATAGCTTCTCGTTAAGTTTTGCTAGTCGTACAAACACAGTACACCTCCCCAAGGTGGGTGAATAACAAAAACCAAATTGAATGAACCTCTGCACCCCAACCTTGGCAGAGCGAGCACTACGTCCCGGACCCCCATTGACGGCCCTCCGGCAAAGCCAACTACACCCCCAGGTTCATCTAATTAATCAGCTAAGGGCGTCCCATTCCACCCTCATGGTTGTACTATTATCCCGGGTGGTCACTCCATGAACAGGTCCTTATGGAGAGGTACTCAGGAAAAAGGCCTGAGTCCCCTAAGGTATCACAATATCATCCACATATTCAGGATAATAGTATCGTATCATAAATGTTCACATCATGTTCATTGATTAAGTTAAGGCAATAGCAACATGCTAACCATGGTAACCCAAAAAGGTAAACAAGGATAAGTGAATACAGACTAGTCAATCCTTAGGTTTCATAAAGTAATGTGGGACAGTGAATCATAAAGTATGTAGGACATAATAGGTCAGAGGACACTTGCCTTCACCAGGTTGCTGCTCAGGGAGGTCTCCAACAACACACTCAGGAACCTCGGACTGCTCGTTGTCTAAATAAAGCGAGCATGCATTCAATACATTTGGAAAGTACAGATGAACAACACACCACACTTGTACAAACATTGGATCACATCTTAAAAAGACACCATACTATGTAAGGGGATAATGAGTCCAAGGTATAACATAAACTATAACATACATTAACTTTATTTGAAAATAGGTTATTATTTCCCCTAGGTGTTACTTACAAGTACATATCATAGTTCAATTTACTTTATTGTGACCTATAATTTAGAACAGAGGTGAACTCATGCAATACCTATCATTAATCTCACAAGTTTAAACATGATTAAATCTCTAAGGTTATCCTTTCATTTATTTTATTAAATAAATAGAACTACATCTATATTAGTTCATATTCAATCATAAAAATTAGAATATGCAGACAGTAAATGAAACCATTTTATTTAGACAGAGAATAATTCTATGAACATTTTGCAATTTGAATCACTAAATTTGGAGTTCATATGCAAAAGTTATGAAATAAACAAGTTTGGGAATTCAAAATATGAAATTAGGGCTAATTCTGTGAATACTTTAAAAGTCCAGGGCTAAATCTGTAAGATTACAGGGGCCTGCGCGCGAAAACCAGGGACGGTGGGTTGATTTCTAGTAAATCGAGGGTCTCTTTAATAAAACTACCACGTGAAGGGGTATCAAGTGAAGCTATCCGTCAGATCTAAAACCAACGGTTGAGATTAGATCTGTGGTTGAGGGCACGCGTGCGGGCGGGTGAGCACTGACAAGCGGGCCAGGGAGTGTCAGCGATAGAGGGAGAGAGCGCGCTGACCGAGTGGGCCTAGCGCTAGAGGGAAACGGACAGTTGCAGGGGTCTGAGCCATTCGATCAAGATCGGACGGAGGGGGGTTCGAGGGGGTCCGAGCGGGTTCGAGGAGGTCCGAGCGGGTCCGAGCCGTTCGATCAAGATCGGACGGAGGGAAATCAGACCGAGAAGGATGAGCGACTGCAGGTGGCGCTAACAGGCAGGCCAGGGCGTCAGATGCACGTGCACGAAGCGGTATCCCGCGGTCCGAGCCGTTCGATCTGAATTGGACGGAGGAAATCAGACTGGGAAAACCAGACGTGCGCGAAGCGGCGCCGCTCCTCTCCGCGGCGGTGAGGTCACCGGAGTTGAGGCAGGCACGAGCTAGGGTGGCTCTGGGGTCGCTAGAGTTGGGCAGAGGGGAAGAGGGCACCACAACAAACTCAATGGCGGGGAAAAGGCCACGAATCCACGGGCAGAGAGGGGAGAACGGCAGTGAGAAGGCCTCGGGCGGGCCTGAGAAACTCCGGTGAGGAATCTCGGCCACCAAAGGGGGCAATCGGCCGTGATAGGGCTCGGGCTAGTTCCAGTAGAGGTGGGGGAACACCTTGGGCCAAAGCCCGGGCATTGGACGAGGTCGGGGATGGCTCGACACCGCTTGAGCACGGCGAACTGCCGTGACTGAGCACCGGCGAGCCAAAATTGACCGAGCACAGAGCGCAATAGGGAAAATTAGGCATGGGGACAGGTGTCTCACCTCGGGGTGGATCTCGGGGAGGCTTGGAGCGGTCCTCCGGCGAGCTGGATGGTCGGGGACGTGGGCGCGAGTCTCCGGCGGTGGCTGGCGGCGAGGGCAGAGCGCGAGAGAGGGTGAAGCTACGTGAAATGAGGTGAGCGGTGTGTGCGGGGCACTGGCGGGGCTCTATAAAGGGAGCTAGGCGTGTGGGCGGGTGTCGTGGCCGAGTAATCCGGCGACGTGCGCGAGTGCGCACGCGCCGGTCCACGGCGAGTGCGGAGGGGGCGGAGCTGATAGGGCAGGCCCACAGTGCAGAGAGAGAAAAGGGGACACGCGGGGGCAACGGCTCAGCGACTGGTGATCTAGGCCCGCGAGACAGAGAGAGAGAGAGAGAGCGTGGGCGAAGGAAACTGGCGCCGACAGATCAGCCCCACTGGGCAGCGAGCGAGAGAGGGAGGGCGCACGCGAGAGACTGGCGCCGACAGGCGGGGTCCGCGTGTCAGCGGCGGCAGGCGCGCGCGGGGGACTGGGCCGGGTGGGCTGGTTTGGGCCGAAATGGTTTTTTCCCTGGATTTTCTAATTCCTTTTCTATTTCTCTTTCTATAGGGTTTTCAAATCCAAATTCAAACTAGGTTTCAAATTCAAATAAATTCAAACTTGTGCAACACTTCAAAGAATATTTTAAGCTCAGCATGATGCAACATGTCATGACTCATAAGGTTTTGACAAAAATAAATAATTAACCTCCACTGGTTTAGGCTATCTCTAATCAAAAAAGAAAAAGGGGGAATGAATCTGGAGAGAGAGAGAGAGAAAACCTAGAGTGAGAAAAAGAAGAGTAACACATGATTTTGGGTGATAATTAGAAAGAAATTTTATACCCCCAAAATCAGGGTGTTACAAAAATGATAGCGGAAGCACAAATGAGGATGAGGAGGAAGAAAGAAGCTTCATGTAACTCTACGCTCATCTAAGCCAAGAAGATAAGGTGGTCACACTCAAACTTCTAAAAAGAGCGAGAGAGCAAAGCGAAGCTCTTCACATGCTAAGAGATATTCTCACCATAAAAATGCAAAGCTTTGAAGAGTTGACTAAAGAACATGAGGAGAAGTGCTCTCATGTTGATTTGGTCCAAAGGTATGAATCTATTTCAATTGAGCAAGATAACTCTTTATTTTGTGTCGCTCAATTAGTAAATAGGAATGCCTTGCTTAAGGACCAAGTAGAAAGGCTTAAAATTGAAAATCTAGCCTTTCAAGAAAAACATGATATGCTTCTAGATTCTCATGAAAATCTTATGGATAATCATATCATGTTAAACATTGCTCATGAGGTTGTGATTGAAAACTTAAAATCTCAACAACCTCACTTAGGCACATGCATTCAAATTGAAACTATATTGCCATGTGCTAATGTTTGTTGCTCGTCAGCAAGCAAATCCTCATTTGAGCTAGAATTTCTAGGAATAAAAGATGATACATGTCAAGAGCTCAAGGAAGAAAATGAGAGGCTAAGAATGAGCTTGACACAACTAAAAGGGAAGTGCACTGCTCAACCTTCTCAAGATAACCGTAATCACATGGTGAAGAAGCTTAAGACGGGAACAACCGTAGCATGCACAAAATCCCTTGAAGAAAATGTCATGGACTTGAGGAATGTCAAGAGGAAGCAACAAAATAAGAAAATCAATACCTCTATCAAAAGCCTCAACCGTGCCTCCATGCAAGGTAACATCCAAGGTAATGATCAAACCACACTTCACACTAAGAAAAGTAAGAAGTGTAGTGAATGCTTTAAAAAGGGGCACTTGATTAGGTCATGTCCCTATATTAAATAAAATGGCTTGATTATTAACAAGGATGATAAACTTTGTTTTAAATGCTCTAAGAAGGGACATTTAGTAAAGTCGTGTCCCCATGTGAAACAAAAAGGCATAGTTTTAGAAAAGAAAATATTTACTAACCATGTAGCAAGCAAGAAACAAGGAAAGAAGAAATCTTCAAGATATGAAGATCGCCTTTGCTACATATGCCGAAAGAAAGGACATCAATGTAAGGATTGTCCTATTGGTAACTATCCCACTCCTAGCTTGTCAATTGATTCATATATAGCTAGGCAACCCAAAATTGCAACTTGTGCTAGAAAGGTAAAGAGTTTACCATGTACTAGCGCAAAGGACATTTGGGTTCTTAAATCTTTGTTGACTAACCTTGATGGACCCATCAAAAGAT
Source organism: Zea luxurians (assembly GCA_029449295.1). Classification (NCBI taxonomy): domain Eukaryota; kingdom Viridiplantae; phylum Streptophyta; class Magnoliopsida; order Poales; family Poaceae; genus Zea; species Zea luxurians. The sequence goes on from JAOPSE010000119.1 coordinate 6,092,634, forward strand.
GGGGACCAAAATATGCTTCACAAGCCTTGCAGGGGAAGGAGATGATATGAAGCTTTGGAAGTGCTTGAGAGGGTCAATTCAATTCATATCAACTCAAGCTATCAATCTTACAATGATCTATAAGATTTATCCAAAGTTATTTTGAATTGTTACATCTACAACTCATATCATCTCGAGTAGGATATTGAAGTTGTAGGAACTAAAGGATTATCCTGTGTGGAAAATCAAAGCCTACAACATGGAGGAAAGCCAAAGGATGGTAACACTTATGTCTTTAAGTGCAAGTATCTTCAATTATCATTTCTCTTGTGTCTTGTGTAGTCACATAGAAAAAGGAAGCACTTAATAATATTGTCAAATTATGTCACCATTCTTTGGAGAAAGTTCCTCTCATATGGTAGATTGCATATTCATCATTTCTATATTATGGCAATCTACATGCTTTATATTATTGTAAGTACCTCATGGTATGTTTTACACTAATCATCCTATTATTGCCATGTTCTAGACATAGAGAGATATCCCAAGTTCTTAAAAGAATAAGGTGTCATGTAAGGAATTCAAATCCTTATGACACTTAGGAAGGGAATATCTCTTTATGACTAGAATCGTGAGACTAATGCTTTTGTCTAAAGTAGTCTCACATATAGAAAATAAGTTCCTCTATGGAAATGCGTAATCTAACATGTGAAAGGGAAATGTGCCCTTGGGCCATTTCTAAAGTGTTTTGGTGATTAAGTGCACAACACATTTTCTCTAAGTGCTAATTTGTCCCAAAGAGTGAAGAAGTGCAAATCATATTACAAGGTACGTTTCTAGACTTAATACATTGATTTGAGTACTAATGTATTGTATCTAAGTGCTAAAAATAGGAGAAATTGGTTTAGAAAAGAGTTGGCTGTGTACAGCCAAATGCAGCTCGGTCTGGGTGCACCGGACTGTTCAGTGGTGCACCGGACAGTGTCTGGTGCGCCAGACCAACCTCTGGTGAATAGGCCACTCTTGGGACTTGACGGCGGCGTACGACTATAAATCACCGGACTGTCCGGTGGTGCACCGGACTGTCCGGTGAGTCGTCCGCGGCGAAGTCGTCGCTCTCGAGAAACGTTCAACGACGTATGGCTATAATTCACCGGACCGTCCGGTGAGGCACCGGACTGTCCGGTGAGCTAACGGTCGAATATTAACGGCCGGCCACGCAATCCGCGCGTGACGTGTGGGTGCGCCAACGGTTGGCAGGAGGCACCGGACTGTCTGGTGTGCATCAGACAGTGTCTAGTGTGCCAACTGCCGCAAATCTGCAACGGTCAGATGCGCTAGAAAAGGAAGGAGATCGCGCACCGAACAGCTACAGGGACTGTCCGGTGGCACACCGGACTGTCCGGTGCGCCACCCGACAGAAGGCAAGATTTGCCTTCCAAAGTTGCCTCCAACGGCTCCTAGCTGCCTTGGGGCTATAAAAGGGACCCCTAGGCACATGGAGGAAGTACATAAGCATTCTTTGATCATTCCTAAGCATCCAGACTCCACTCCCACGCATTTGATTCTTTATGCTAGCAATTTGAGCTCCTCTTGAGTTGAGAACTCCGTGTGTTGAACTTAGAGCTCAAGTTGTGACTTGTGTGCGTGATTGTACTCTCGTTTTGAGTCTTGTGTGCGTTGCTCTCCCCTCCCTTACTTTCGTGCTTCTTTGTGATCATCAATTGTAAGGGCGAGAGGCTCCAAGTTGTGGAGATTCCTCGCAAGCAGGAAAAAGTATAAGGAAGAAGAACACTGTGGTATTCAAGTTGATCATTGGATCACTTGAAAGGGGTTGAGTGCAACCCTCGTCCATTGGGACGCCACAACGTGGAGGTAGGCAAGTGTTACTTGCCGAACCACAGGATAACTCGCGTGTCTCTTGTGATTGCTTTTCTGTGTGATTATCATGATTCACAAGAGCTCGCTCTATAGCCACTTGGTTTTATCATTCAACACTTAACCAAGTTTTGTGGCTATTACTTGTTGAATTTTATAGGATCACCTATTCACCCCCCTCTAGGTGCTCTCAATTGGTATCAAAGTCGTTCTCTTCACGAAAGGGACTAATTGCCCAAAGAGATGGATCCTAAGGGAAAGGGGATGGTGGTCAATGATAAGGAGGAGTCCATCTTCAACGAGCCGAGGGACGACAAGCCCACTGACTCTGGCTCGAGTCATAAGAAGAAGGACGGGAAGAAGAAGAGGCACATTAAGAAGATCATCTACTACAACAGCGACGAGTCTTCTTCTTCCCCAAGAGACAACGACTACGACGAGAAAAAGAAACTGGTTAACTCAAACTTTTCTTTTGATTATTCTCGTATTCCGTATAATTCCAATGCCCATTTGCTTTCTATTCCTCTTGGTAAACCTCCACACTTTGATGGAGAGGACTACGCTTTTTGGAGTCACAAAATGCATAGTCACCTTTTCTCTCTCCATCCTAGTATTTGGGAGATAGTGGAGAATGGAATGCAATTTGATAGTATGGACAACCCTGTTTTTATTAACGAACAAATTCACAAAAATGCACAAGCTACCATTGTTTTGTTAGCATCGTTGTGCAAGGATGAATACAACAAGGTGAGTGGCTTGGACAACGCCAAGCAAATATGGGACACCCTCAAGATCTCGCATGAGGGGAATGACGCCACCATGATCACCAAAATGGAGTTGGTGGAAGGCGAGCTAGGAAGGTTTGTCATGATCAGGGGAGAGGAGCCAACACAAACGTACAACAGGCTCAAGACCCTGGTCAACAAGATCAGGAGCTATGGAAGCACGAGATGGACGGACCACGACGTCGTCTGACTTATGCTCAGGTCTTTTACTGTCATTGACCCTCATCTTGTGAACTTAATCCGTGAGAATCCTAGGTACACAAAGATGACGCCTGAGGAGATACTCGGAAAGTTTGTGAGCGGGCGTATGATGGTCAAGGAAGCAAGATACGTTGATGATGCATTGATTGGCCCAATGCCCATCTATGAGCCCCAACCTGTTGCACTCAAGGCAACAGGCAGCAGCAGGGAGGCGCTACCTAGCAAGGTGGCACAAGTTGAAGCTACCGGGCTAAATGAAGATGAAATGGCCCTCATCATCAAGCGCTTCAAGACGACGCTAAAAGGACGAAAGGAGCATTCCAACAAGAGCAAAGCGAAGGGAAAGCGCTCCTGTTTTAAATGTGGTAAGACTGGTCATTTCATAGCAAATTGTCCTGATAATGCTAATGACCAGGAGCAAGAAAAAGAGGAAAGAGGGAAAAGAAGAAGGCCTACAAAAAGGCAAAGGGCGAGGCGCACCTTGGCAAGGAATGGGATTCAGATTGCTCTTCTTTCGACTCCGACGATGAAGGACTCGCCGCCTCGGCCTTCGATAAGTCGTCCCTCTTCCCCAACGATTGCCATACTTGCCTCATGGCAAAGGAGAAAAAGGTAAGCGCTCGAGATACCCCTAAGTACACTACTTCAAGTGATGATGACTCTAGTGATGATGAAGTAGATTACTCAAGCTTGTTCAAAGGTTTAGATAGAACTAAAGTAGACAAAATCAATGAATTGATTGATGCTTTAAATGAAAAGAATAGACTTTTAGAAAAGCAAGAGGATCTTTTATATGAAGAGCATGATAAATTTGTAAGTGTGCAAAAGTCTCTTGCTTTAAAGGTTAAAAGGAATGAAATGCTTTCTTCTGAATTATCTACTTGTCATGAAACTGTGTCTAGCTTAAAGAGGATTAATGATGATTTAAATGCTAAGCTAGAAGTAGTAAATAAATCTAGTTCTTGTGTAGAGCACGTTGTGATTTGTAATATGTGTAAGGATTTCAATGTTGATGCATGTGTTGAGCACCTTACTTCTATTACAAAACTTAATGGTGAAGTGGCAAGTCTTAATGCCCAACTTAAGACTTGCAAAAATGACTTTGATAAATTAAAATTTGCTAGGGATGCCTACACCGTTGGTAGACATCCCTCAATTAAAGATGGACTTGGCTTTCGAAAGGAAGCCAAGAACTTAACAAGTCAAAGGGCTCCCATTTCCAACAAGGAGAAAGGGAAGGCCCCTATGGCTAGTAGTAGTCAAAAGAATCATGCTTTCATGTACCATGATGGAAAATATTCTAGAAATTCTCATTATAATAGGAGTTATAATGCTTTTGACTCACATGCCATGATTGCTTCGAGTTCCAATTTTAATGATAGGCCTAGGAGAAATTTTGTGTCTCATGCTCCTAGGAAAGTGTGTAATAGATCTACCACTGTCTTTCATGCTTGCAACACTACATTTGTTCTCTCATGTAAAAATGAAAAAGTGGTTGCTAGAAAGATGGGGTCCAAATGCAAGGGAGACAAGACTTGCATTTGGGTCCCAAAGGCTATTGTTACTAACCTTGTAGGACCCAACAAGAGTTGGGTACCTAAAACCCAAGCCTAATTTGCCTTGCAGGTTTATGCATCCGGGGGCTCAAGCTAGATTATTGATAGCGAATGCACAAACCATATGACGGGGGAGAAGAAGATGTTCACCTCCTACGTCAAGAACAAAGATTCCCAAGATTCGATCATGTTTGGAGATGGGAATCAAGGCAAGGTTAAAGGACTCAGGAAGATAACTATTTCATCTGAGCATTCCATATCTAATGTGTTCTTAGTTGAATCGCTCGGGTACAACTTGTTGTCCGTTAGTCAACTATGTAATATGGGTTACAATTGTTTATTCACCAATGTAGATGTGTCTGTCGTTAGGAGTGATGGTTCATTAGCTTGTAAGGGTGTACTAGATGGCAAACTCTACTTAGCGGATTTTTCTAAAGAGGAGGCCGATCTAGATGCATGCTTAATTGCTAAGACTAGCATGGGCTGGCTGTGGCATCATCGTGTAGCACATGTTGGGATGAAGAACCTTCACAAACTTTTAAAGGGAGAACATTTGTTAGGTGTAACAAATGTGTTTTTCGAAAAAGATAGACCTTGTGCAGCTTGTCAAGCAGGCAAACAGGTGGGAAGTACTCATCACAGCAAGAATGTGATGACCACATCAAGACCTCTGGAGCTACTTCATATGGACCTCTTTGGACCCGTTGCCTACCTCAGCATCGGGGGAAGTAAGTATGGTCTTGTTATTGTTGATGATTTTTCTCGCTTCACTTGGGTATTCTTTTTGCAGGATAAATCAGAAACCCAAGGGACCCTTAAGCGCTTTCTAAGGAGAGCTCAAAACGAATTTGAGCTCAAGGTGAAGAAGATAAGAAGCGACAACGGGTCCGAGTTCAAGAACCTACAAGTGGAGGAGTATCTTGAGGAGGAAGGAATCAAGCACGAGTTCTCTGCTCCCTACACACCATAGCAAAACGGTGTGGTAGAGAGGAAGAATAGGACGCTCATAGACATGGCGAGGACGATGCTTGGAGAATTCAAGACGCCCGAGCAGTTTTGGTCAGAAGCTGTGAACACAGCTTGCCACGCCATAAACCGGGTCTACCTTCATCACCTCCTCAAGAAGACCTCGTATGAACTTCTAACCGGTAACAAACCCAACGTTTCATACTTTCGTGTATTTGGGAGTAAATGTTATATTCTAGTGAAGAAAGGTAGAAATTCCAAATTTGCTCCCAAAGCTGTAAAAGGGTTTTTGTTAGGTTATGACTCAAATACAAAGGCGTATAGAGTCTTCAACAAATCATCGGGTTTGGTTGAAGTCTCTAGCGATGTTGTATTTGATAAAACTAATGGCTCTCCAAGAGAGCAAGTTGATCTTGATGATGTAGATGAAGATGATGTTCCAACAGACGCAATTCGCACCATGGCGATTGGAGATGTGCGACCATAGGAACACCAAGAGCAAGATCAGCCTTCTTCCTCAACAATGGTGAATCCCCCAACTCAAGATGATGAACAGGTTCCTCAAGAGGAGGCATGTGATCAAGGGGGAGCACAAGAAGACCAAGTTGTGGAGGAAGAAGCACCACGGGCCCCTCCAGCTCAAGTTCGAGCGACGATTCAAAGGAATCATCCCATCGACCAGATTTTGGGTGATATAAGCAAGGGAGTAACTACTCGCTCACGTCTAGCTAATTTTTGTGAGCATTACTCGTTTGTCTCTTCTATTGAGCCTTTTAGGGTAGAAGAGGCCTTGCTAGATCCGGACTAGGTGTTGGCCATGCAAGAAGAGCTCAACAACTTCAAGCGAAATGTAAGTTTGGACCTTGGTGCCATGTCCAAAGCAAAACGTTGTGGGATCCAAGTGGGTGTTCCGCAACAAACAGGACGAGCACGGGGTGGTGACGAGGAACAAGGCTCGACTTGTGGCAAAAGGTTATGCCCAAGTCACAGGTTTGGACTTTGAGGAGACTTTTGCTCCTGTGGCTAGGCTAGAGTCTATTCGCATTTTGTTAGCCTATGCCGCTCACCATTCTTTCAGGTTGTTCCAAATGGATGTGAAGAGCGCTTTCCTCAACGGGCCAATCAAGGAGGAGGTGTACGTGGAGCAACCCCCTGGCTTTGAGGATGAATGGTACCCCGACCATGTGTGTAAGCTCTCTAAGGCGCTCTATGGACTTAAGCAAGCCCCAAGAGCATGGTATGAATTCCTTAGAGATTTTCTAATTGCTAATGCTTTCAAGGTTGGGAAAGCCGATCCAACTCTTTTCACTAAGACTTGTGATGGTGACTTATTTGTGTGCCAATTTTATGTTGATGACATAATATTTGGTTCTACTAACCAAAAGTCTTGTGAAGAGTTTAGCAGGGTGATGACACAGAAACTTGAGATGTCAATGATGGGTGAGTTGAACTACTTCCTTGGGTTCCAAGTGAAGCAACTCAAGGACGGCACCTTCATCTCCCAAATGAAGTACACGCAAGACTTGCTCAAGCGGTTTGGGATGAAGGACGCCAAGCCCGCAAAGACACCAATGGGAACCGACGGACATGTCGACCTCGACAAAGGAGGCAAGTCCGTTGATCAAAAGGCATACCGGTCTATGATAGGTTCCTTGCTTTATTTATGTGCTAGTAGACCGGATATTATGCTTAGTGTATGCATGTGTGCTAGATATCAATCTGACACAAGGGAATGTCACCTTATGGCCGTTAAGCAGATTCTTAGATATTTAGTTGCTACGCCTTGCTTTGGGATCTAGTATCCAAAGGGGTCTACCTTTGACTTGATTTGATATTCAGACTCCGATTATGCTGGGTGCAAGGTTGATAGGAATAGTACATCAGAGACATGCCAATTCCTAGGAAGGTCCCTGGTGTCTTGGAGTTCAAAGAAACAAACTTCCGTTGCCCTATCCACCGCTGAGGCCGAGTATGTTGCCGCAGGACAGTGTTGCGCGCAACTACTTTGGATGAGGCAAACCCTTCGGGACTTTGGCTACAATCTGAGCAAAGTCCCACTCCTATGTGACAATGAGAGTGCAATCCGCATGGCGGATAATCCTGTTGAACACAGCCGCACTAAGCACATAGACATCCGGCATCACTTCCTAAAAGACCATATCAACATCGAAAACCAGCTAGCCAAAAACTTCACCAAGCCTTTAGATGAGAAAAGGTTTTGCAGGTTGCGTAGTGAGCTAAATGTCTTAGATTCACGTAACATGGATTGATCTATAGCATACATGTGTTTTATGCCTTTGATCATGTAATTTATGCATTCAATCTATTTTTGTTCATTTGTGGTGCTCAAGTTGTAAACATGATCCCCGGACCTCACAAGTCCATTTGCAAGTGATGCACTTATTTAGGGGGAGGCATGCTACAACTTGACACTTTGAGACTAACCTGTGTGTTTGAGTTCTTGATTTAGTCTCAAAGGTGAATTGAAAGGGAAAGGTGAACTTGGACCATGCAAAGACTTCCACTGCACTCCGGTATTAACTCCAAGTTCATTTCCATACTCTTATTGCCTTTTTGCTCTTAATTGACAATTTTGGTGAGGCAATGGGGTTAAAGGGCCAAGAATGATCCCGTTTTGGTGCTTAATGCCAAAGGGGGAGAAATTAAGGCCAAAGCAAATGGATCAGCTACCACTTGTGAAATTTCGAAAAGAGTAGAGTTAGAACCTTTTGATTTATCTTATTGACAAAAGTTGGGGAGATTTTGATTATGGGAAAAAGGGGGAGTTTTTGGATCTTTGATCAATTTATCTTGGAATACTTCTCTTTATGCCTCAAAAAGTGTGTTTGACTTAGAGATATGAAATTGAATTTGATTTGCAAAATAAACCAAGTGGTGGCAAAGAATGATTCAAATATGCCCAAATTTGAATAAAAAATAATTCTTGTTCTCAATTGCATTGATGTTGCACTTCTTTTAGTTGCTTTTTCATGTGTTGGCATAAATCACCAAAAAGGGGGAGATTGAAAGGGAAATGTGCCCTTGGGCCATTTCTAAAGTGTTTTGGTGATTAAGTGCACAACACATTTTCTCTAAGTGCTAATTTATGCCAAAGAGTGAAGAAGTGCAAATCATATTACAAGGTACGTTTCTAGACTTAGTATATTGATTTGAGTACTAATGTATTGTATCTAAGTGCTAGAAACAGGAGAAATTGGTTTATAAAAGAGTTGGCTGTGTACAGCCAAATGCAGCTCGGTCTGGGTGCACCGGACTGTCCAATGGTGCACCGGACAGTGTCCGGTGCGCCAGACCAACCTCCGGTGAACAGGCCACTCTAGGGACTTGACGGCGGCGTACGACTATAAATCACCGGACTGTCCGGTGGTGCACCGGACTGTCCAGTGAGTCGTCCGCGATGAAGTCGTCGCTCTCGGGAAACGTTCAACGACGTACGGCTATAATTCACCGGACCGTCCAGTGAGGCACCGGACTGTCCGGTGAGCCAACGGTCGAATGCGCCAACGGTCGACCGCGCAATCCGCGCGCGACGCGTGGGCGCGCCAACGGTCGGCAGGGGGCACCGGATTGTCCGGTGTGCACTGGACAGTGTCCGATGTGCACTGGACAGTGTCCAATGTGCCAACTGCCGTAAAACTGTAACGGTCGGATGCGCCAGAAAAGGAAGGAGATCACGCACCAGACAGCTACAGGGACTATCTGGTGGCACACCGGACTGTCCGATGCGCCACCCGACAGAAGGCAAGATTTGCCTTCCAAATTTGCCTCCAACAGCTCCTAGCTGCCTTGGGGCTATAAAAGGGACCCCTAGGCGCATGGAGGAAGTACACAAGCATTCTTTGATCATTCCTAAGCATCCAGACTCCACTCCCACGCATTTGATTCTTTGTGCTAGCAATTTGAGCTCCTCTTGAGTTGAGAACTCCGTGTGTTGAACTTAGAGCTCAAGTTGTGACTTGTGTGCATGATTGTACTCTCGTTTTGAGTCTTGTGTGCATTGCTCTCCCCTCCCTTACTTCCGTGCTTCTTTGTGATCATCAATTGTAAGGGCGAGAGGCTCCAAGTTATGGAGATTACTCGGAAGCAGGAAAAAGTATAAGGAAGAAGAACACCATGGTATTCAAGTTGATCATTGGATCACTTGAAAGGGGTTGAGTGCAACACTCGTCCATTGGGACGCCACAACGTGGAGGTAGGCAAGTGTTACTTGCCGAACCATGGGATAACTCGCGTGTCTCTTGTGATTGCTTTTCTGTGTGATTATCGTGATTCGCAAGAGCTCGCTCTATAGCCACTTGGTTTTATCATTCTAACACTTAACCAAGTTTTGTGGCTATTAGTTGTTGAATTTTACAGGAACACCTATTCACCCCCCTCTAGGTGCTCTCAACATGAAAAGAAAAAATAATCCAATGACTTAAGATGTATTTCTTCTTGCTCAAATTGGATATGATTCTTCTACATTCATCGCTCTCCATGTTATGAATTAGATTTGTTTCCATAATCTCGAAAGATTAACTATGCTTGTTTTACGAGTTAAAACTAAGCATAACATCATCAATGGAATAATCTAGTTCATGTTATAAAGTTTCCATGCTTTAGTAATCTACCTTTCATTCCTTCTAAAAAAATGGTTACTAAAAGGGAAACTAGTGCTTGTGTTACTGACATATCTCTTGAGCATATTTATGAAAATCTGCAAGAGAGTGAGTGCATGTTCAATTTATTAAAAGACACAAGCCTCAAGGGTTGCTCTTCACCTAAAGGAAGAAATGTAAAAGCAAAGGTATGGGAACTCATCTTCTTAAATTGATAATGGTTCCCATTCATTGGTATTTGTTCTAAATTATCATAATCTACCTGTGTGAAGATTAGATTTCTTAATGGACTTAAAATGGCTAAAAGTGCATTCAATCTCGCTTTTATATGTGCACTAATATTAAGGATTTTACTTCATGTCTGTGTGACGTGTGGATGATGAATTGTTTATATCTCTTATCTAAAGAAATCATCATGTGTCATATACTCCCTTGTGCTGCTAATATCTTTTTTGAGTATTTTCAATGAGTTTGAAAAGAAAAAGAGACAACTATAAAGGGAGGACACTCAAATGAAAAAGAAGACATCAAGAACAACAACACCTACTTAGACAATAAGATCTTCAAATTAATCAATGGTGTGGTTGTAAGTATTCTAAACCTTTTCTCATTCTTGGGAATACCAGGCATAAAGTGATTATTGCAAATATTACATGCCTTGATCGAGATGTTCAATGTATTCCCCTATTTTTCTTTAAAGGAGAAATGCATCTACCAAGTCATTCAAATTCTTGATGCATATCTTTAGGAGGAGCTCCATTACTATATCTTGATCATATTGAGACTAACATTTTCTCTTAGTAATCTCATGGAGTCTCAAGTATGAGAATAAGTTTCTCATGAAGTATGCTGCTACAACTCAATCCAAATTGTTGAATAAGTATCGCTTTTATCACGGATTGTAGCTTCCATTATTAAAGTAGCATATTTACTGGATTCTCCTATTTTAAGCTTATTTGATAATCTAATGCATATGTTGTTCTTTTGATCGCATCCGTTATTCGTTTGATCATTGAATAACTTCAATTGACACTTATGTTGCTTAGTGCCTCATATACTATCAATTAAATGTCTCTCTTGATATGCACTAAGTTAAAAGGAGAATTCAGGAGAAATTTATGCAATTTGTGATCTACTTGATATATGACAACAATGACTTAGAAAAGGATCACTAGTTGTAGAACTCTCTCTTGTGCAAAATATTTCCATACATTGTCTTCAATATAGGTCTTAAGGAACCAAGACTAAGGACAAAGCACAATGAAAAGAGCGTCTTTATGTAAAGGTACAAAATGGTAAACTACTTCCTCTCATTTACACATGTACCTAAATCTTCCTCTTATACATTCTTTGCATATCTTGTATAAAAGGAAGAGAAAGCATGTCTATGCATTATCCCTGCTTCATACCTAGTTTAACTTCTCAAAAATTTCATTCCTACATTAATGCATTTTTGTTAAAACTAGGTGAAGTGATTTTATTGTCAAAGAGCTTAAAGCTTAACCTTGTAACGAGGATAAGCTACCTTTGTTCCAAAGGTGGAGGTTCCTTAAGTCTCTTTGAGATCCTTAAGGGTAATTGCTTAAAATGTTTATAACATTCTTTCATAAGTGCATAGTCTGTCATGAGCATCACACCTATATTATGACACAATGCACTTCACATTATCTATGATATAGATATGTTCTCATTCACCTCTCTATGTGCATTTGGCATTTAAGGCCAAAATATGTATTCCTCTCAAGGCACATATTTAGGGGGAGCACTCTATATTATATGGAACTATGATAAACCTTAATTAACACATCTTCTGATCATATCTCTTTCATTTGGTACATATACATATCTCTTATTCTTCTTGTGCCAAGGCTAAGACTAATGTGTTTCCATGAGTATTTCTTGTGTTAGTCTTAGATTGAAAGGGAAATGGAGTATTCGGCAAAGACAATGCTTCTACTCAACTCCATCGGTATTACTTACCCTTTGCCGGTATTCCACCATCTCTCCAAATTTGGTATAATCTTTCACCAATGGGGGAGAAAATAAAAAGGGCTCTCGAAGTCTCTGTTTTTTGCGATCAATGCCAAAGGGGGAGAAAGGTATTTATCCCAAAGCAAAAAGGACCGCACCACCACCAATTTCAAAATTTTAAAGAAGTTTTCAAATTGGTATCTAAATATATTTGATCTTGTTCAATTGATATTTACAAAAATTAGTAAAACCCTCTTGAACACTAAGAGGAGAATTTCATTCAGGGGGAGTTTTGTTTAGTCAAAGGAAAAGCTTTTGAAACAGGGGGAGAAAATTTCAAATCTTGAAAATGCTTCTTACAATCTTACTCATATGCCTTTGACTATTTGCAAAAAGACTTTGAAAAGATTTTTCCAAAAGAATTTAAAAAACAAAACAAGTGGTGCAAATGTGGTCCAAAATGTTAAATAAAAGAAAGCAATCCATGCATATCTAGTAAGATTATAAATTGGTTTAATTCCAAGTAACCGATGCACTTACATTATGCAAACTAGTTCAATTCTGCACTTAATATATTTGCTTTGGTTTGTGTTGGCATCAATCACCAAAAAGGGGGAGATTGAAAGGGAAATAGGGTTAACCTTTTCCCACAAATGATTTTGGTGGTTGAATGCCCAACACAAATATTGGACTAACTAGTTTGCTCTAGAATATGTGTTCTACAGGTGCATAAAGGTTCAACTCAAACCAATAAAAGATTAAATATAGGGTTCAAATACAAAGGAGCAAGAAACTTGAGTGTGCCTTGGCCTGGCGCACCAGACAATGTCCGGTGTGCTAGGACCGTACAGGATCAAACTCGCCACTCTCGGGTTTCTAGAAACGCGCTCCGCTATAATTCATCGGACTGTCCGGTGTGCCACCGGACTGTCCGGTGCACCACTAGAGTAACGGCTATCCAGCGCAACGGTCGACTGCAAAAGCGTGGACGCAGAGCTATAGTGTGAACAGTGTGCGCAGAAGTCAGAGCAGCCGTTAGAGGCGCACCGGACAATGAACAATCCCTATCCGGTGCAGCACCAGACTGTCTGGTGCCACATGAAGTCAACGCTCCAACGGTCAGAAGCTCCAGAATCCTAACGGTTGGGTGACGTGGCTAGCGCACCGGACTGTCCGATGCACCCATCGACAGCAGCCTTCCTCAACGCCAACGACTACAAGATGGTTGGTGGCTATAAATACCACCCCAACCGGCCACTTCAAGGTGTGGGAGCTTAAGCAACATTCCAAGTCATATAGTTGACATATCCAAGCCCTCCTAACCACCTCCATTCATTGATCCATCCTATACACAAGATTTAGACCACCACAATCATCACAAGTGCCACAAAAGGGAGATATAGCAAAAGAGAGCTACTCGTGTGAGTTTAGCGATAGTGCCTTGTGAGAATCATTGAGAGAAAGTGTGTGCTATACCTTGTGATCATTTGAGCGTGGAGTTTTGACTCCCATTCATTGTAAAGCTAGCAAGAGCCCCTTATCTTTTTGGTTGGCCTTGCGGAGACTTTGGTCTTTTGTTGACAAAGAAGAAGCACTCTGTGGCGGAACTGCCCGAATTATTCCAACTTAAGTGCCTGAGCCCTGCCTTAGCGGCTAGACCACACTTAAATAGGAATAACCCGTCAATCCCTCGGATCTAGTCCGACACGGCCACTGACAGGATCAAGTACCACAATCTCACTCGATGGTGAGTCACAGAGCAAATACAATAAAGCATAAAACCATGCATGGAAGAGGATTAAATTATTACATCACCATTGTCATCATCGGAGTTTTCGCAAAAGTAACCATCATTGTTTTGAAGTGCAGCGGAAAAATAAACTAACGATAAATAAATGGAGAGATGGGGAAGCCTGTCCCATCACTCCTCATGCTCCTCCTCAGCCGAGGCAGGGTCCCACTCGACAGTCCAACCCGGTGGCAGGGTGGATGGCCAAGTCACTCCAGCAACCATGTCCTCCAGAGAACCTGTAAAATTATGCCACAAGCAAGGCTGAGTATACTAATACTCAGCTAGACTTACCCGGTGTGAGGAGTCTATACTCCTCTACCTCTAGACATGCAGCTGTTTGGCTATGGGGTTTGGTTGCCAAAAGCACTAGCTGAGTTTCTAAATCAAGATTTTAACTTTGTCAAAATTAAGTGTGACTCTCTTAAGGCTAAAAGTGTACTATCTATTCATACATAGTAGCAAGCATTTTTAGCAATCAACATCTTGTATCATCTCATCATAGTTCCACTTGTTACTCAATGTAGCAGCATGGATCAAGCAGTCTCATTAGCTGCGAGAAGCAGACGATTCGAATCGAGTTTTTATCCTTGCAAGGTAAACCTAAACACACGACATGTAGGGGCACTCCGTCCCCACACACATCCACCGTCCCCATCGATTCCCTGGCAACAGATCAGGTCTCACCGCCTTGGCGTACAATGCCTCACTGACCCCGACTGGCCGTCGTGCAGTGACCGCACTTGTACCCACCATAACCGGAATGGGAGACTACGTCTCAGGTCGCGTGAGGAGGTATGTCTGCGGGCAGGTTCACTCAGGTACTAGGCTTACCGATTTACCATATTTCTCGGCATATGTTTAGTACGTTCAAACGCTTGACTCACGGTACCACACCTTAATCCTTAATCAACTTTTTATCCCGTGAACAACCAATCCCCATGGATTGTTGCCCACAAACCAACATCAATATGATAGGAAAGTGGATACAGCCAATTCCTGACCTCGCGCGAGTGCTAGGAAAATCACTCGACTTCTACCGAGATCCTAATTAATAAAGCAGCTACTCGACCTAGCATACTAGTATCCATCTCAAAAGGATTCCTGAGATCATGCAACTAGGGTTTCAAACAATTCCTACACCTAAGTGCACAATCAATCCTACAATCATTAAGTGCAGTAAAATAGCATAAATAACAGGTTATGCATAAACCGGGGCTTGCCTTCCAAAGCAGTGGCAGGCAGGTCCTCTGGTGCAGGCTCTGGTGCTGGGTCTGGGGCAACCTCCTGGGCAGCTCCTTGCTCCGGCACGAGGATGTACTCTCCATCAGCAAGATTACAGTCTATCGAATGCAATGAACATGTATGTTACAATTATGCAAGATTTAAGAACATTAAGCTACAGAAATTAAGTCAAGAATTAACTTAGGGTTCACTAGCTACGGGGGTCTTCTGGTGGTACATAGAGACTTATTACCTTTTTGGTTTAGGTTTTTCCTTTAGGATAACATGTTGGATTTGCATTGCCTTCATGGATTTTAGTGGACAAGTAATAAAGGTCTTAGGAGGACATTAAATTCCATCATCCATTTTCCTTTCCTTTATTTCCATCTAGGGTTTCTAGTAGGGGTTTGAACTATGACAGCAATTTAGAAATTTCCAAAAATTCTGTAAAAATTACAGTGGGTTGTCACTGGCTATTCTAGCTTGTTTTAAGAAGTTGAGGCTTAAAGTACAAAAGTTAGCCTTTAAACAAAAATAACAATAGTTAGGCAAAATGGGCCACTTTACACTACAAGTCTTTTATTAAAGTGGTTTCTGACCTAATGGTTATTTTTGCTGGCCTCAAACAGTGATGAAAAGCTCTTGTACCAAAAATGACAGAGAGCCACATGATGGTTAATTAATGATGGATTTTTCAAGTTTGGTGCAAAAAGAGTGATTAGAACTAACTTGTCCTTTGAAAAATATCAAACAACAGATTTCAGATTTTTCTTAAGTTCTTATTATCAACACATTAGTTATCCTAAGGTTTGGGGAGGTTTCACCTTAGGGGTATTTTTGTAGGGTTTTTCTAAGTTATCCCTATTTTCTTCATTTAAAAGGTATCTTTCTTATCTTACACTACAACAGGGTATGATACATTTTTCCAGTGAACTACAGTGACTAAATATCTCAACAAAAATAGGGGTGCCCTTTGGTTCATTATTTATATCACTTTTTTCTATTTTCCTTAAACTTAAGCATATTCTAGAATAAGGGGTTAAAACTAACTTAATGTAATGGACAGAGAGGTTTAACATTTTTAACTAGGTCAGTAGGTAGACAATAACTTCTCTAAATTTTTCCAACTCTAGTTAAATAGTGCAACCATTTTTCTTGCTATTATTAAGCTTTTGGCCAAAACTGAAAATAAATCAGAACCCTATATTTTTCTCTAGTGCTTATGGGGTTTTATATTTTTCTTAGACAGGTTATATTATTTAGAGTCTGGCAAAATTAGTTTGACCAAATTTGGATAAACCAAACAGAAGTTATGGGTTTTTAAAGTTTCTGTTTGAATTTAAATCAGGTTTTACTTAAGTTTTTCTGGAAAAACAGTTTGCGCCGAGGCCCCTGAGTTTAAATCGAATCAAGCTTCGCAGATCTACCCTCGGGCCACTATTCATTTGAGTCTCTGGCTTTGCACTTAACCCCCTGGGTTCCTCTCCCTCTCACCCGCAGTCCCTTCCCCAACCAAAACAGTAGCCGTGGGAAAGAAAGGACGGCGCGGCTTACCGGCGGCGAGGGAGGCCCGGCGAGGTGGTCAGTGACGTTCGGGAGGTCGCGACGGTCACGTCGATGTGCGGGTCGTCGTCGGAGGTGGTCGGAGTCACACTGGCCACGAGCGCAGGCGGCGGAGGTCGACGGCGACGCCTGCTCCGGCCAAACCATGGCGGCAGAGTTCAATCAAAGGGCACGAGGAGCTTCACGGGATGACGCAGAGGCCATACGCGCAATGAATCGGAAAATGGTGAAGGGGTTTACCCGGTCCACGTGCGCCGGCGGGTTCGTGAACTCCGGTGAGCGTGATTCGGCTACTCCGGCGATGCAGGCCCTCGGTTCAAGCTTGAGCAAGGCTCACGGCTTCACCAGGAAGCTAACTGAGGGCTTGGATTGAACGGAGGGGGGCTGGGGAGGGGATGGCCACGACGGTGGCTTTCGGTCGGCACTGGCAGGTCGCGGGGAGGTCGCCGGAGGCGATGGCTGGCTCGGGCAAGTCCGGCGGGGTACGGAGGAGGCAATGGGGAAGGCAACCGAGCACTGGGGGGTTTTATAGGCGCGGACGCGGCCGAGGCGCCGGCTTGGCTAGGGCGCGGCGCGGGGCGCGCGCGGGCGTGCTCTGGCGCGGCAGAACGCGTCGAACACGTGGCGGTTTGTTTCTTCCAGTGTTCAAACGTCGACAGAGGTCGCAAACGTGCGAATCTTTGCAAAGGTTCGGCGCAGACCTCTTCCTGGCACCTAGGGCTGTCACTTAACTGTGAGAAGTCGGGGTAGATACGGCCTAGGGAGGGAGATCTTTGAATGCCAAAACAGGTGTGTCACACTGGGCACTTCGCGACAAAAGCCATGCCATGGCATGTCAAACGTCCGAGTCTCGGGCTCAACTTTTTCCAGTGGGTGCCCTAGGTAGTATGCCACATTTTTGGTATAGATCACAAGTGGATTTGATGCCATCTTCAAGGTGAACACGGCTGACCCTTAAACTAGGGTTAAAAATGGACTTAGAGAGGCATAGAGAGCTCTAGCTCTCTCTCCACTTAGTGATTTGATTTGGGGTTTTACCAGGGGCCTTTTTGCAATATTTCCCTCCCCTAATTGCTGGTTACAAAGTCACTTAAGGTTTGGGTAAAAGTTACTCATGTTTTGCACACTTGCTCACTCTCTTTTCCCTCCTTAACTAGGGTTTTGGGAGATAGGGTCTAAGAGAGGTCTAGGTTTCTTCTCCCTTCTCATCCAAAGTAGTGAGTGTGCAAGGATTAGAGTAATGCTTTTGGTTACTCACAATCCTTGGTTAACCTCTAGCTTTCCAAGGCCCTTATGCTTCTATTCATTAAGTTCTTCCACAGGGGTTCATATCCTTTGAAAACAAGGTGGGCTCTGGCCATGGTAACACCTGGGGTGTTACAGCCCTCCCCCCTTAAAGGAATCTCGTCTCGAGATTTTAGGTAGAGTCCCTTGGAGGGATGCTTTGAAGGTGTGTTGGTGCTACTTTCCCCTTGAACTCAAGTTCCACTTTCCTAACTGCTCTTCGAATGTCATCCTCTTTGCAACTTCAGAAGGAAGCCCTTCTTAAGTTAAATCCATTACTTAGACTATCTTTGTTATCTAAGTTTTTCTTATAATTGACTTCAAAGGGCAGGTGGGGGTGGGGTTTTGGGTTACGTACCGACTCCTTTGGGCAGAAAGTCGGGGAAGCGAGAGCGCAGAAAATCCTCCGTTTCCCATGTAGCTTCTTCTGCTGAGTGGTGACTCCACTGAACCTTATACATTCTGATTGATCTTGCCCAAGTTGATCTTTCCTTTTGATCCAATACCTTGACGGGGTACTCTGGGTAGGACAAGTCTGGTTCTATCTCAATGTCCGGCTCCGGTAGCACTTCAGTGGGTAGACGAACACATTTCCGCAGCTGAGATACATGGAACACATCGTGAACTGCTGACATATGGGGTGGCAATTCCAATTGGTAAGCTACGGGTCCACAACTTTCCTTGATCTTATAGGGTCCAATGTATCGAGGGGCCAACTTGCCCTTGATCCCGAATCTCTGGACACCCTTGGTTGGCGATATCTTGAGATAGACATGATCTCCCACCTCAAACTGTAGTGGCTTCCGTCTCTGGTCATGATAACTCTTTTGCCTGGCCTGAGCAGCTTCCAAGTTCTTTCTGATGACTCTGACCTTTTCCTCTGCTTCAATTACCAAATCTGGCCCAAATATCTCCCTCTCTCCTGCTTGAGACCAATTCAGCGGGGTTCTGCATCTTCTCCCATACAAAGCCTCAAAAGGTGCCATTTTCAGACTGGACTGATAGCTGTTATTGTAAGAGAACTCTGCCAAGGAGAGACACTTGTCCCAGTCCTTTCCATAGTGTAGTGCACATGCTCGCAACATGTCTTCCAAAATCTGATTTACCCTTTCTGTCTGACCATCTGTTTGAGGGTGATATGCCGAGCTTCGGATTACATGGGTCCCAAGTGATTCCTGTAATTGCTCCCAAAATCGTGCCACAAAAGGTGCTCCTCGGTCAGAGACTATGGTCCTTGGTATCCCATGCAGACGAACTATCTAGTCGATGTAGATTTCCGCATACTTCTCCGTCCGGTGGGTGGTGTGCACTGGCAAGAAATGAGCAGTCTTGGTCAATCTGTCCACAATAACCCATATGGAATCATGGTGCCTGGAGGTATTGGGTAATCCCACTATGAAGTCCATGCAAACATCCTCCCATTTCCAAGATGGTACGGGAAGGGGTTGCAAAGGGCCTGCTGCTTTCAAATGACTAGCTTTTACCCTCTGACAAGTATCACACTCTGATACGTACTTGGCAATTTCCCTCTTCATCCTGGTCCACCAATAAAGAGGTCTGAGATCATGGTACATCTTGTTGCTACCAGGGTGCATGGAGAACTTGGAAAGGTGAGCTTCATCCAATATCTTCTTTCTGAGCTCTGGGTTCTTGGGAACCACCAATCGATCTTCAAACCATAAAATTCCCTTGCTGTCCTGGCGGAAACACTTGTATTTATCTGCCTTCTGCTTGATCATTTCCTTGATGACCTGAACACCCTTATCCCCAAACTGTGCCTGAGCTATTTGTTCTTGCAACGTGGGCTCTACTGCGATATATCTCAATTCACCGGAAGGAACAACTTCCAGATTCAACTTGCATAACTCATCACACAGGGTGGTAATTCTTGCATCCATGCTCATGCAATTACATTGGGCCTTTCTGCTTAAGGCATCTGCCACAACGTTGGCCTTGCCGGGATGGTAATGCACCTCCAAATCATAGTCCTTGATTAATTCCAACCATCTTCTCTGCCTCATGTTCAGATCTGCTTGAGTGAAAATGTACTTGAGACTCTTGTGATCAGTGTAAATGTTACAGTGAGCTCCCATCAAGTAGTGTCTCCATATCTTGAGGGTATGAACTACTGCTGCCAACTCCAAATCATGTGTCGGGTAGTTTTGTTCATGGGGTCTGAGTGCTCGGGAAGCATAAGCAATCACTCTGTTCTCTTGCATCAAAACACAACCCAATCCGGTACCAGAAGCATCACAATAAACCTCAAATGGTTTGGTATTGTCAGGTTGGGCTAGCACTGGGGCTGTTGTCAATTGTTGCCTCAAGGTATGAAAAGCTTCTTCACACTTTTGGCTCCACTCAAATTTGACCCCTTTCTTCAACAGTTCAGTCATTGGTTTGGCAATTCTAGAGAAATCCGGAATGAATCGTCGGTAATATCCTGCCAATCCCAGAAAACTCCTAATCTGCTTTACCGTGGTCGGAGGTTTCCAGTCCATCACCTCTTGCACTTTCTCAGGGTCGACTGATATCCCCTCCTGAGAGATCGTGTGACCCAAGAATTTTATTTCCTTTAGCCAGAATTCACACTTAGACAGCTTAGCATACAACTGATGGTCACGAAGTCTCTGGAGCACAATATGCAGATGTTTAGTGTGCTCAGCTTCATTCTTGGAATAAACTAGAATGTCATCAATGAAAACGACCACAAACTTATCCAACTCTGGCATGAACACTGAGTTCATCAAGTACATGAAATAAGCCGGGGCATTGGTCAACCCAAAAGACATCACCAAAAACTCATACAGCCCATATCTAGTGGAGAAGGCCGTCTTGGGAATATCACTGGCACGGATCTTGATCTGATGGTAGCCTGAGCGAAGGTCTATCTTGGAGAATACCTTGGCTCCCACCAACTGATCAAACAGAACATCAATGCGGGGTAACGGGTACTTGTTCTTGATAGTCACCGCATTGAGAGGGCGGTAATCCACACACATCCTCAAACTCTCGTCCTTTTTCTTCACAAATAAAGCTGGACATCCCCAGGGTGAAGTACTTGGACGAATAAACCCCTTGTCCAACAATTCTTGCAATTGCTTTTTCAATTCTGCCAATTCCGCGGGAGGCATCCTATAAGGTCTCTTGGAGATAGGAGCAGTCCTGGGTTGCAATTCAATGGCAAACTCAACATCTCTGTCAGGTGGCATTCCTGGCAATTCATCTGGAAAAACATCGGGGTATTCACAGACCACTGGGATCTTCCTTACTGGGGATTCTGCCATAACAAAGGCACAAGACCGGGTATCACTCTGGTTGGGTAAATACAAAACAGCCTCGCCATAAGCAGGGGAATGAATTTCAATGGCTCTGGCTGCAATGTCCAATATTGCCTGATGCTGGGTCAACCAATCAGTTCCTAAGATGATATCCACACTATCCAGTCCCAAGACAAGAAGGTCAGTTTTAATTATCAAACTACCAAACTTTAGAGGCACCTTCATGCTGATTTGATTAGTGGCAATCCTGCCTCCTAGGGTTGAAATGGTAATAGCCCCGTTGGTGTGGTGAAAAGGCAACTGGCACTTGACACTAAATTTGGCACTGACAAAACTATGCGAAGCACCAGAATCAAAAAGAACAATAGCAGGAAAATTTAAAACTGTAAAGATACCAGTCATGACGGGTGCTCCCTCTGGAATGTCAGCCATTGTAGTGAAGTTCAGCTTGCCCTGCCTCACTTGCACTTTCTGCCTCTTCCCTTGGTTCTGATTAACATTCTGCCCCTGCCTCTGCTGATTCTTGGGGCAATTCTTGGCATAGTGCCCCGTGCTGCCACAAGTGAAACACCTGTTATCATTGGCCTGGCGGTACTGCTGCTGCTGATTGTTCCTCTGAGCTGGAAACTGGGCACGGTTGGGTGCCTGCTGCTGCTGCTGCTGCTGCGGTGGCCTGATCACCCATCGTCCTTGCTGCTGCTGAGGCCCCTTGTTCTGTGTGTCCGACACAATCCTGAAGCGCTGTGGCTGAGATGAGGGTCCGGCCACAGGGGTCTTCCTCTTCTTCTCCGCCTGTCGAGCCAAGATGCAGTCTTCCTGGGAGATAGCCATGTTGACCAACTCATTGTAACTGTTGGCCCTGACGGTGTTGAGACGGTCACGGAGCTTGGTGCTAAGCCCCCTCCTGAACCTATCTCGCTTTTTCTCATCCGTATCTGCATGGTATCCAGCATACTGACACAAATCATTGAAGACCTGGGCATATTGCAACACTGTCCTGCTGCCCTGAGTGAGTGCCAGAAACTCGTTGAGTTTCCGGTCCATGACGCCAGCTGGAATATGATGCCCTCTGAAAGCGGCCTTGAACTCCCTCCATTCCACCTCTCTACCATCTGGCTGCATAGCAAGAAAATGGTCCCACCAAGTCCTCGCGGGTCCGCGAAGCTGCTGGGTGGCGAACCTGACCTTGGTGACCTCTGAGCAAGCCCCATGGAGCAGTGGGAATTTGGATTCCACCACCCTCAACCACACATCTGCATCAAGTGGGTCCTCTGCCCTGGTAAACAGTGGTGGCTGAGTACTAAGGAACTCCTGGTAGGTAGCAGCGACAGGGTGACGCTGATGGTCTCCACCACCATAGTGTTGTGGTGGTGGCTGACGCTGTGCCAGCTATCGCAGGATCTCATTCTGCTGGGCCATGAGCTCCTGCAGAGTGGGAGGCGGTGGCGGTGGGGGAACGTGCTCATTCTGACCACGGCGCGCTCTCCCAGCCATCTGAAAAATCACACGGTTGCTCAATAACACATCTCCAAGCTTAAGGTTCAAATATGGTAGGGGAGTTAAAGCAATTTGATAGATTCCAAATAAAAACAAAACGGAAACATAAACCTTCCGTCCAAATTTAAACTGCCATTAATCATCCCTGAACATCCAAAAGAGTTTTAACACTGGTTACATCAAGGATCAAAAGACTCAACTCTACCTAGCCTAGTACCCTAAGGGTGCAAAAGCTAAGCTAGCGGCGAGGAGTCCAACTATCATCAACTTCTAGTATTAGTCTGGCATCTAGTGAGCGAACGAGGCGACGCTGGACTCGGGGGAAGGGGGTCTCCCTGAGCCAGCGGTGTCTACACTGGAGGCAGGCTCATCTCCTCCCTCGATGTCCACGTCCTCGTCAGCCTCCTCATCATGGATCTCTTGGTGATGCATGTCCAGGTGCGCATTAGCCTCTGCTAGCTGCTGCTGGGTGTTGAGGAGCTGATCCTCGAGAACCTCGATGGTATTCTCCCTGGTGCCCACTAGCTCCTCCAACTCATGAATCTCATCAGTCAGCTGCTCCACTTGCAGATCTTTCTCCACCAGCTCCTGGGATAAGTCCACCACGAGCTCCTCCCTGTTGTCCAGGGTGATCTTGGTAGCCTCCAGTAGTGCCATCAACTGAGACATGGCCTCCCCACGCATCACTTGCAGACGGTACAGAGCGTTCATGCATCGTACCGACAAGTGAGCGGTGTGGCCTGGGTAGAGAGCCCAGATGTCCTTGGCATGCTCCACCCGATCCTTCCACATCGGGTCGTCCTCCTTTTCCGCGGGGAACAACCCAATGGGGTGGGTAGCCAGCTCCAAGGGATGGAATCCGCAGAAGGTAGTCAGTCCATGCAGGGCAATTGCCTCGATGGTGTCCTCCGCTCGGTACCCGAAAGACTCAGAGTCCAAGGAGCGCCAGCCTGGCTGCAGGGGATGAGGCTCCAAAGTCATCCTCACCCGACAGCGAGGCACCCGGTGCTTCTCGAACAGCTGCACTGCGTACTGAGGGGGTGTCGAGTATCCAGCCCCCTGAAGTACCTCCCACAAGATGCGGGGAAAACCCTCTCGTGCAAGTCCGTCAGTGTGGGTCAGTACATCTCCATCCTCGGAGGATCCGTGGGAAGTCATCTGTGCACGGTTAAGCGTAAGCAAAGAAAAAGAAGTACAAAAAGAACAAGGAAAAACAAAGCTCAGCTTGCCTCTAGCTAAAAGAAAAAGGCATTGGGGACCTAGTTAGCTGCTATCTCATTTTTACATCCTTTTACTTAGTTATTCATTTGCTTAATTAAGAATGCATGCATGCACGTCCTGAACGACCTCACAAGAAAACAAAAGGAATAGGGAAGAACTCCCATCCTGTAAAAGTGGCCTGTAGGGCCTAGTTAATTAGCCACCTAGCTACCCTTCTACCATCCTAAGGCTTCACGTCCTAGGTCTATCCTGCTCGCCCTACTATCTATCCAACATTGTTTCTATCAAGTTTTACTTTAGAAAAGGGGTGGTATTCATGTCTTATTGATTCCTCTGTGGTGGTACAAGCTCCGATACCAGCTGTGGCGGAACTGCCCGAATTATTCCAACTTAAGTGCCTGAGCCCTGCCTTAGCGGCTAGACCACACTTAAATAGGAATAACCCGTCAATCCCTCGGATCTAGTCCGACACGGCCACTGACAGGATCAAGTACCACAATCTCACTCGATGGTGAGTCACAGAGCAAATACAATAAAGCATAAAACCATGCATGGAAGAGGATTAAATTATTACATCACCATTGTCATCATCGGAGTTTTCGCAAAAGTAACCATCATTGTTTTGAAGTGCAGCGGAAAAATAAACTAACGATAAATAAATGGAGAGATGGGGAAGCCTGTCCCATCACTCCTCATGCTCCTCCTCAGCCGAGGCAGGGTCCCACTCGACAGTCCAACCCGGTGGCAGGGTGGATGGCCAAGTCACTCCAGCAACCATGTCCTCCAGAGAACCTGTAAAATTATGCCACAAGCAAGGCTGAGTATACTAATACTCAGCTAGACTTACCCGGTGTGAGGAGTCTATACTCCTCTACCTCTAGACATGCAGCTGTTTGGCTGTGGGGTTTGGTTGCCAAAAGCACTAGCTGAGTTTCTAAATCAAGATTTTAACTTTGTCAAAATTAAGTGTGACTCTCTTAAGGCTAAAAGTGTACTATCTATTCATACATAGTAGCAAGCATTTTTAGCAATCAACATCTTGTATCATCTCATCATAGTTCCACTTGTTACTCAATGTAGCAGCATGGATCAAGCAGTCTCATTAGCTGCGAGAAGCAGACGATTCGAATCGAGTTTTTATCCTTGCAAGGTAAACCTAAACACACGACATGTAGGGGCACTCCGTCCCCACACACATCCACCGTCCCCATTGATTCCCTGGCAACAGATCAGGTCTCACCGCCTTGGCGTACAATGCCTCACTGACCCCGACTGGTCGTCGTGCAGTGACCGGAATGGGAGACTACGTCTCAGGTCGCGTGAGGAGGTATGTCTGCGGGCAGGTTCACTCAGGTACTAGGCTTACCGATTTACCATATTTCTCGGCATATGTTTAGTACGTTCAAACGCTTGACTCACGGTACCACACCTTAATCCTTAATCAACTTTTTATCCCGTGAACAACCAATCCCCATGGATTGTTGCCCACAAACCAACATCAATATGATAGGAAAGTGGATACAGCCAATTCCTGACCTCGCGCGAGTGCTAGGAAAATCACTCGACTTCTACCGAGATCCTAATTAATAAAGCAGCTACTCGACCTAGCATACTAGTATCCATCTCAAAAGGATTCCTGAGATCATGCAACTAGGGTTTCAAACAATTCCTACACCTAAGTGCACAATCAATCCTACAATCATTAAGTGCAGTAAAATAGCATAAATAACAGGTTATGCATAAACCGGGGCTTGCCTTCCAAAGCAGTGGCAGGCAGGTCCTCTGGTGCAGGCTCTGGTGCTGGGTCTGGGGCAACCTCCTGGGCAGCTCCTTGCTCCGGCACGAGGATGTACTCTCCATCAGCAAGATTACAGTCTATCGAATGCAATGAACATGTATGTTACAATTATGCAAGATTTAAGAACATTAAGCTACAGAAATTAAGTCAAGAATTAACTTAGGGTTCACTAGCTACGGGGGTCTTCTGGTGGTACATAGAGACTTATTACCTTTTTGGTTTAGGTTTTTCCTTTAGGATAACATGTTGGATTTGCATTGCCTTCATGGATTTTAGTGGACAAGTAATAAAGGTCTTAGGAGGACATTAAATTCCATCATCCATTTTCCTTTCCTTTATTTCCATCTAGGGTTTCTAGTAGGGGTTTGAACTATGACAGCAATTTAGAAATTTCCAAAAATTCTGTAAAAATTACAGTGGGTTGTCACTGGCTATTCTAGCTTGTTTTAAGAAGTTGAGGCTTAAAGTACAAAAGTTAGCCTTTAAACAAAAATAACAATAGTTAGGCAAAATGGGCCACTTTACACTACAAGTCTTTTATTAAAGTGGTTTCTGACCTAATGGTTATTTTTGCTGGCCTCAAACAGTGATGAAAAGCTCTTGTACCAAAAATGACAGAGAGCCACATGATGGTTAATTAATGATGGATTTTTCAAGTTTGGTGCAAAAAGAGTGATTAGAACTAACTTGTCCTTTGAAAAATATCAAACAACAGATTTCAGATTTTTCTTAAGTTCTTATTATCAACACATTAGTTATCCTAAGGTTTGGGGAGGTTTCACCTTAGGGGTATTTTTGTAGGGTTTTTCTAAGTTATCCCTATTTTCTTCATTTAAAAGGTATCTTTCTTATCTTACACTACAACAGGGTATGATACATTTTTCCAGTGAACTACAGTGACTAAATATCTCAACAAAAATAGGGGTGCCCTTTGGTTCATTATTTATATCACTTTTTTCTATTTTCCTTAAACTTAAGCATATTCTAGAATAAGGGGTTAAAACTAACTTAATGTAATGGACAGAGAGGTTTAACATTTTTAACTAGGTCAGTAGGTAGACAATAACTTCTCTAAATTTTTCCAACTCTAGTTAAATAGTGCAACCATTTTTCTTGCTATTATTAAGCTTTTGGCCAAAACTGAAAATAAATCAGAACCCTATATTTTTCTCTAGTGCTTATGGGGTTTTATATTTTTCTTAGACAGGTTATATTATTTAGAGTCTGGCAAAATTAGTTTGACCAAATTTGGATAAACCAAACAGAAGTTATGGGTTTTTAAAGTTTCTGTTTGAATTTAAATCAGGTTTTACTTAAGTTTTTCTGGAAAAACAGTTTGCGCCGAGGCCCCTGAGTTTAAATCGAATCAAGCTTCGCAGATCTACCCTCGGGCCACTATTCATTTGAGTCTCTGGCTTTGCACTTAACCCCCTGGGTTCCTCTCCCTCTCACCCGCAGTCCCTTCCCCAACCAAAACAGTAGCCGTGGGAAAGAAAGGACGACGCGGCTTACCGGCGGCGAGGGAGGCCCGGCGAGGTGGTCAGTGACGTTCGGGAGGTTGCGACGGTCACGTCGATGTGCGGGTCGTCGTCGGAGGTGGTCGGAGTCACACTGGCCACGAGCGCAGGCGGCGGAGGTCGACGGCGACGCCTGCTCCGGCCAAACCATGGCGGCAGAGTTCAATCAAAGGGCACGAGGAGCTTCACGGGATGACGCAGAGGCCATACGCGCAATGAATCGGAAAATGGTGAAGGGGTTTACCCGGTCCACGTGCGCCGGCAGGTTCGTGAACTCCGGTGAGCGTGATTCGGCTACTCCGGCGATGCAGGCCCTCGGTTCAAGCTTGAGCAAGGCTCACGGCTTCACCAGGAAGCTAACTGAGGGCTTGGATTGAACGGAGGGGGGCTGGGGAGGGGTTGGCCACGACGGTGGCTTTCGGTCGGCACTGGCGGGTCGCGGGGAGGTCGCCGGAGGCGATGGCTGGCTCGGGCAAGTCCGGCGGAGTACGGAGGAGGCAATGGGGAAGGCAACCGAGCACTGGGGGGGTTTTATAGGCGCGGACGCGGCCGAGGCGCCGGCTTGGCTCGGGCGCGGCGCGGGGCGCGCGCGGGCGTGCTCTGGCGCGGCAGAACGCGTCGAACACGTGGCGGTTTGTTTCTTCCAGTGTTCAAACGTCGACAGAGGTCGCAAACGTGCGAATCTTTGCAAAGGTTCGGCGCAGACCTCTTCCTGGCACCTAGGGCTGTCACTTAACTGTGAGAAGTCGGGGCAGATACGGCCTAGGGAGGGAGATCTTTGAATGCCAAAACAGGTGTGTCACACTGGGCACTTCGCGACAAAAGCCATGCCATGGCATGTCAAACGTCCGAGTCTCGGGCTCAACTTTTTCCAGTGGGTGCCCTAGGTAGTATGCCACATTTTTGGTATAGATCACAAGTGGATTTGATGCCATCTTCAAGGTGAACACGGCTGACCCTTAAACTAGGGTTAAAAAATGGACTTAGAGAGGCATAGAGAGCTCTAGCTCTCTCTCCACTTAGTGATTTGATTTGGGGTTTTACCAGGGGCCTTTTTGCAATATTTCCCTCCCCTAATTGCTGGTTACAAAGTCACTTAAGGTTTGGGTAAAAGTTACTCATGTTTTGCACACTTGCTCACTCTCTTTTCCCTCCTTAACTAGGGTTTTGGGAGATAGGGTCTAAGAGAGGTCTAGGTTTCTTCTCCCTTCTCATCCAAAGTAGTGAGTGTGCAAGGATTAGAGTAATGCTTTTGGTTACTCACAATCCTTGGTTAACCTCTAGCTTTCCAAGGCCCTTATGCTTCTATTCATTAAGTTCTTCCACAGGGGTTCATATCCTTTGAAAACAAGGTGGGCTCTGTCCATGGTAACACCTGGGGTGTTACACACTCGCTGATCTTGGTGATCGGTGGAGAGAGGGAAAGGGTTGAAAAAGACCCGTTCTTAGTGGACTCCTCAATGGGGATTAGGTTCTTGGTGAACCGAACCTCGGTAAAACAAATCACCCGTGTCACTTGTGTTTATTGCTTGTGATTTGTTTGTTTTCTTCATGTCTAAGTTCTCTTGCATTATCCCCTGCTAACATTATTTTGTGTTGCTTCAAGTTAAATTCTCATTTAGAGAAGCAACACCTTGCAAGAAAGAACTCGTGTTATTGCTCTTCTTATCTAGGCCCTCTTGCTTGATTCTCCATAAATTTATTAGTTCTATTAATTTGTCAATTTCGCATTCTTTGAAAGCAACACTCTTGGCAAGCAAAGGACTTAGTTTTATACTCCAATAATTGTGCATCTTGTTCTAACCACTAATCAAGGGATCTAGTCGGGGTTTAAAGTTATAATTTTCAGGTTTCGCCTATTCACCCCCCTCTAGGCGACTTTCAGCGCAGTTTGCCGTCTGCCGCGCCATGGGGAGAAGCGAGCCGCCACCTTCGCACGCAGTATCGACCCTACGTGACGCTAGGATCCTCTCCCGAACCCTAGGCCACCTGAGACCTAGGCTCATCCCCTCGTGCTGCTGCCATCCTTGTGACCTCCTCCTCTAGGCGCTGTCGCTGTCGAAATTGGGGCCACAAGGAGGATGAGGCGAGGGACTAGGAGGCCTAGGGTTCGGGACACGATCTCTACCATCCTTCGCAAGCTCGACCACATCGAGATCCTCATGAGGCCTGGTCGGGTGTACGTTCCAAAGGCCGCGCCGCGAGCGACGAGACCACGCTTTGGCGTCACATTGACATGCGCGACCACCCGAACCTTGACCTCGTCCGCCGCGCCATGTGGCAGTGCAAGGCGTTCTAGGCCGAGTATGCCGCTGATGACGACGTGCTCATGCTCCTTGACGAACCATAAGATTTCGATTCCACCATAGTTCCATCGCCATATTTATTAGTTTCAGCGATATCTTAGTTGTAGTATGAATTTGGACACGGAAAGAGCATGACAGCCTAACTATTAAACATTAAATGGATTTAAATAGCTTTACTTTGATTGATGCACTATTGGTCATGATATAATCTACAACCACGACTTTGATAGACTGCCATATGGTGCATTTACTATCCAACTGTAAACATAAGTTGTTTCTAATTTTCTTGTGTAAATTGCAATGTGGAGATTTTCAATCTTCCTGCTGGTGAAATTCTTTAGGAATTTTCACTAGCCTTTTCTCCTTTTTGACATGTTTTAATTGTCTATTCAGGAACATCATATACAAACAAATCGTGGACCTATATCTATTGCAGTGTATGGTGACTGTGAAAAGCCTGCCCTTGCTACTTATCTTGATATTGCTTTAAATTGTAAGTACTACACTTGTTTAAAGTATACCAGTTCTCCCTGCAAATTTTTCTAGGAATTATAAACACTCGTCTCCTTGTTATAAGTTGTCAGATATGTCCTGCTTCCTAGTTGTTATATCCTGAAGCCGCTTTGGAACTACAAGTAGCAGGTCTTAAACAACAGCTCCAGGAAGCTGAGATCCATTATAAGAAAAATGTGTTTTTCTCTGATTTTTCATTTTGGTCTCTGTTAGTACCACGGAACTAGGGTACCCCTTACTACTGTGTTAAAACGTAGTACCCACGCGGTTATCTCTAATCGCGCCCTAGGAACTGAGCAGCCCGAGGCCACTAGACCGAGCATGTCAGCTAAGGCCATAGGCCTCGGGGCCGGCCACTACCCTACGGGCAGGTCCGGTGGTGCCACGTGTCCAGGAAAGCCATATGCTTAGGGACTTCAACAACAAGTCAGGACCCCCTGGTAGGTCCAGCACCTCCACGTGTACAAGCCGAGCCCCCAGGTAGGGATCCAGACCCCCATGTATGGGGTCTGGGTCGCCAATAGGGGTTCCCGATACTCTAGGGCAGGACATGGTCCAGGCCCTACTCCGGACCTAGGGCATTGAAGCAATGCCTCAATTAGGATTAGGGCAGGACATGCTCCAGGCTCTACTCCGGACCCAAGACATGCTCCAGGCCCTACTACCGCAGGGTGCGAACCTTCACATTGAAGCAAGGCCTCAACCCACAATAAATGCAAGGCGGGCGAGGCGTGCTCTAACCAAGCACACGGTATGGGCAGGTCTCTGTGACCGCTTCGCGCGTTACCGAGGCACGTTGTAGCGTGGTAGTGTCGCGCGCATTAAATGCTCGCTCAGCATGCCACACGCGGCCAGGGCCGCTGCGCGACGCACACGAGCGATGCCATCATGACACGCCATTCGAGCGGATATCATATCCGTTACAGTGCCCACCCCAAATGTGATAGTTCAAGCGGCTACTCACGCCCCCTACGCACATCAGGCGTGGCAGGCTACGCCACACCCTACTGTAATAGGCCGTCGCCCACTTGCGGACAGGACAAGGTGTGGCAGAGGCTGGTAAGGAAATCGGCACGACGACCAAGGGTAGATCTCTATCTGTCGACATAGATTAGTTGTTCCATATAGTATATTTTTGTCACTGTACTCCTAGACCCTCCTGTCGGGGCTTAGGTTCCTTGTACGTGCCTCCCCTTGGAATATAAAAAGGGAAGCACATAGCACTACACGGGACTTTTGAGACCCTCACACACTTGCAAACTCCCTCATGGGTAACCCCCCTTGGGGACAACTCAAGCAATACAACTCGCGCATAGTGGATGTAGGGTTGTATGCTCCGGCGGCCTGAACCACTATAAATCTTTGCATGTTCTTGTGTTCATCCAATTGGTTAGGCAAATGCTTAAGCCCCCCTCCTCAATTAGGATTAGGGCGGGTGCATTCCGCCACCTGGCTGGAGTATTCTCCCTAACATTTGGCGCGCCTGGTAGGGGTTTTTTGCTTAGATTTCTTGCATGTTTCCTTACTTGGCATGATGGGGCAGATCGTCGAGCACTTCAACTCGTCCTCCGAGGACTACCCAATGGGAGAAGAGGCGGCATCCTCCGTGCCACGGGGCCCTTATTGCCCTGCAAATGGTGCCATTGTTGCGAACGCTGCGCAACAGCACACACCTGGGCTTGCGTGTAGGACTCCGTCGTGTGCTGCTCCTAGGGGGCACTATCATCTGTTGGTCACTCGTTCTCGATTGCTATACATAATAAAAAACAAGGCAACATATTATTAACAAGAGATGGTAAGCCTTCGTCTTTAAGTGGTGACCCCTTCGGGATAACCCCTTCGAAGGCGAAGGTTAAGATTTCGTTATGGAATTATGATTTATTATTATAAATGAATAAATGAACATATATAAAAGATATTGGGTTTAAGTATGACGATTCATCTTACATATCAACATTATATTTCTTCTCCTTCATATATTAAATTTATAAACATACCTTCGGCTCTAGAAAATGGTTTAGAGCGAAGGTGAGGCAAAGAAGAGATTACACGTAGCAATTGTTCGGCCCTCCCAAAAGGTACTTTATGCAGGGCACTTTTCATCTATTTATAGAGAGTCATACAACTTCATACGATATTACATTTATGCCCTCAGAGATTACACACAGGGTTTACAAATAATGCAAGGATGATACTGTTTTTCTATCAGTGTTTAGGATGACACCTTCTCCTTGCATCATCTCCTCGTGTTATTATGGCGAAGCTACCTTCGTTACTCTTCCATTGTTCCGTGTCGAAGCTGTTCTGGTTCTGAAGTGCCTGTAATGCTTGACAACATGCTGATAACAAATTGTTAGTCGTGTTTTTGAAGACCTTCGAAAGATGAAGGCCCCCAACATCAGCAGCTAGGGAGTTGCTCTGCAACCCCAAGCTCCATAGCCTTGCTAGGGCCATGATGCAATGGCATGAAGTCGTCGACCGTCTCCTCAGCATGGCCCAGACCGCTCCTGGCTCAGCTAGAACTAAGCCATGAACATCCCCGTGTCATTGCGAGGCGTCAGCATCTGTGCGCTCACCCTCAGCGAGGGGCGTGCAGGTTGACGACCTTTGGGCATAACTCAACCATAGGCGTGTGGGCGAGGATGCTCGTACCTCCCTAGAGAGGGCGCGTGAGCGCTAGCAACACATCGAGGCTTGCAACCTTGACCAGGACTTCGGTGCAGTTGCACCATAAACCCTAAGGGGCGCCCGAATCTAGACAGGTGTACCGGTGGCTGGCGTGGGTTGTGCCGTGCTCGCGTATCATCTCTGTGTGGTGACTTGGCTACCCAAGTTCCAACCACACCTACTGGAAAAGTACGATGGTATGTCAAACCCATCAGAATTATTGTAGGTCTACGTCACCGCCATTACGGCAGTAGGCGAAAACGTTGTCGTGAAGGCAAGTTACTTCCATGTAGCCTTGACCGGTCCTGGCTCGGACTTAGCTCATGAACCTCACCCTAGGATCGATCTGCTCCTAGGAAGAGCTCTGTGCGTGGTTCACCACCAACTTCGCCAGCACTTATCACTTGCATGGCGGGGAGACTCACCTCCATGTAGTGAGGCAGGAACCTGGAGAAACCCTCTAGGTCTTCATCTCTTGCTTCACCAAGGTACGAGGAATCATACCTCGCACCTCCGACACTTCCATTATCACTGCTTTTCCAGCAGGGGGTACGTGATGAGAAGATGTTGGAAAAGCTGGTGACACACGATGTAGAAAGTGTCACCATGCTCTTCGCTCTGGCTGACAAATGTGCCAGGGCAGCCGAGGGCCGAGCATGCCACTCGGCACCACAAGCTGGGGTTACCCAGACGAGTGGCTTGGGGCTGCTTCCCAGAGCAGTGGCAAGAAGGAACGTAGCCATGAACGACCGTTGTTTGACACTCTGATCGCTGCAGCAGCACCCGGAGGTCAGAGCACGCGTGGCAAGTGCCCACACCCGCAGAGTGGCGACAATGGCTCATGCCCTATTCACCCCACCGGCCACTGCAACATCGTCGAGTGCCACAAGATCCAGAAGCTCACGAAGCACATGAGCAAGCGACGCACATAGGTGCCCAAGGATGGCTCCCCTCGTCCTCACCAGCGCCCTATTAAGGAAAGCAGTGGTGCAATGACATAGACTACCTCGCTACGGTCGCCCAAGTCCACTTCGGTGGCCTGCTCCGGTGGAGACCATTCTCTACTGTCGTCAAAGTCCACTCAGGTGGCTTGCTCCGGCGGAGACCATTTGCTACGGTCGTCGAAGTCCACTCCGGTGGCCCGCTCCGGCGGAGAACGTTCGCTACGATCGCTGAAGTCCACCCTAGTGGCGCTCCCATGGAGATTGTGCCCTACGGTCAACAAAGTCCACTCTCGTGGCCTGCTTCGACGGAGACAGCTCCCTACAGTCACAAAAGTCTACTCTCGTGGCCCGCTCCTATGGAGACCATTCCATACGGGTCGGTTTCTTTCCCTCCTTTACAATCTTTGTACCCCTGAGGGTCTATACCTTTATTGTAATCATGAAAACTGAATTGCGTAGCTTGCCTTGCACCCAGTTTGGAGTCCCACTTGTTTATGAATGTGGAATGGGTTGCTAAGGGCTTAGTCTAAGGGAGAAGTCCACATTGTGTCGGGTGGTCCGGAGCTGGGTAGCCGCTTAGCTTGGTCCCATACCATAAGCCTACAACCTTCCACCGCCTAGAATAGCTGACTTAGTATCTTTTGGATTAAGTAGTTGGGGGTCCAGACTATGTTCAGATTCAAGGGGTTGGCTTCAAGCTTGAACCGACCAGGTCAAGCTGCGTGGTTCAAAGTGTTGAATAACAATAAAAGTAAAAGCCTAAAGGGGACATCGATAGGTCCTGGACCACGTTCTGGGATGCTCCCTAGAAAGCCTTGAATCTCTACCAAGGTTCTAGGAAAAAGGGAAAAAGGAGAAGGAAGCTGATAGCCACACTTGGAAGCGTTCACATCAGGAACGGTCTAGTAGGGGTCCGACCCCGTAATCCCACCCTGATAATATACAGCTCATAGTCTGGTAAGGTTACATGAGTAAACTCGGTCTCCGGTACCATCTGTGGTCCAGCCCAGTAAGAGCCAACCTTATAAACTCGGACCTCCTCGGATCTCTATGCAAGGTCTTAGACATCCAAAAAATGAGGAAGGGTTTCACTCTCAGTCCAATCCCGATGCATCGGGTTCATCACCACATCCTTGGCCAAGGTAGGTGATCCCTTTTTGCCCCCCTCTTGAGATTCTTAGCTTCATTGTTATCATGAAATATGGATTATGTAACTAGCTTTGCTGCTCAGTTTATGTCCCCACTTAATACTGAACAAAGGCTGACTAGTGCCTAGTCTAAAAGAAAAGTCCACATTCTCGCGGGAGGTCCAAAACTGGGTAGCCACTTAGCCTGGACCTATACCATAAGCCTACACCTTCCACCTCCCTAGAATAGCCGACCTAGTATTTTTTGGACCAGGCACCTAAACGACCTACGCCTTCATTCAAGATTAAGGGTTGGATCTCATAAACTTCATCTGGCAAAAACCTAGCTATATAATCCGATGGAATGAATACAACAAAGCTAGGGCCCCAAGGGTACGCTCCTAAGCACTATCCATAAACTATGCTCGGGAGTAGCTTCCTAGATTAAAGATAACCCCCCATGTCAGGGATAACCTCTAGGGGGCCTTAGCGGTCGGGGGCCTGGAAAGAGAAGCTCTTGACATCCCAAAACCGGATTCACATGAGGGTGAAGATACCTTCTTTGTCTTATGCAGAAATAGTAGTAAGCCAACGAGGCACCCCACACATGACCGAGTGAAACCACCAGGTGTGGGGGCCCATAGGTCAGTGAGCCATGGGGACAATTGTGACAGTCGACGTCACCGGAGATGGATTGACAGCCGACGCATCAGCACACGTACCGAAACAGCGCTCTAGGCGCCGTTGAGGCCGTTTTGAAGTAAAAGCTTTGGCCCCACCTGCGGGCTCGCATCCTCCCATGAGGTGGGCCCAGGGGCCACTGTTAGTACCACAGAACTAGGGTACCCCTTACTACTGTGTCAAACCCACGCGGTTATCCCTAATCACGCCCTAAGGAACTGAGCAACCCAGGGCCACTGAACCGAGCTTGTCAGTTAAGGCCATAGGCCTCAGGGCCTGTCCCTGCCCTACGGACAGGTCCGATGGTGCCACGTGTCTAGGAAAGCCATATGCTGAGGGACTTTAGCAACGAGTTAGGACCCCCATGGGCGACTTCTAGACCCCCATGGGCAAGATCCGGACCCCACTGGTAAGTCCAGCACCTCCACGTGTACAAGCCGGACCCCTAGGTAGGGATCCGGACACCCCTATATGGGGTCCGGCTCTCTAACAGGGGTTCCCGATACTCCAGGGTAGGACATGCTCCAGGCCCTACTCTGGACCCAGGCAGGGGTCCGTTGACGCCACGTGGTTGCTACGCACAGGTGCGAACCTTCGCATGGAAGCAAGGCCTCAGCCCACATTAAATGTGAGAGCACATAGAGGGGGGGTGAATAGGTGATCCTGTAAAATCAAACACTAAATAGCCACAAACTAGAATATAGAGATGTTAGCGCTAGTTAATCAAGTGGCTATGAGGCGATCTCTTGTGAACAAATAATAACAAGAAAAGTGACACAAGAGACATGCGATTTTTATCCCATGGTTCGACCAAGTAATACTTGCCTACTTCCACGTTGTGGCGTCCCAATGGACGAGGGTTGCACTCAACCCCTTTCAAGTGATCCAAAGATCAACTTAAATACCATGGTCTTTTCTCTTTTGAGTATACTTCTCGTTTGTGAGGAATCTCCATAGGTTGGAGCCTCTCGGCCTTACAATATATATCACAGAGAAAGCACAAGAGTAAGGATGGGAGAGCAACACATGCAAGACCCAAATCAGCAGCACACACACGCACACAAGCCAAGACTTGAGCTCGAAATACTGCATAGAGAGTTCACAACTCAAACGGAGCTCAAATCACTAACACAATCGATCAAATGCGTGGAGGCACAGTCTGGGAGTCTTAGAATGCTTCGTGAATGCTTGGTGTTTTGCTTCATGTGCCCAGGGGTCCCTTTTATAGCCCCAAGGCAGTTAGGAGCTGTTGGAGTTCAACTTGGAAGGCAATTCTTGCCTTCTTTCGAGTGGTGCACCGGACAGTCACTATAGCAATCTGGTGCTCGATTACCTTCCATACTGGGCACAGCCGACTGTTGGTCCTCCGGGCCCGTTGGAGCATCGGACACTGTCCGGTGCACACCGGACAGTCCGGTGTGCCCAACCGACCGTTGGTGCGGGCCACGTGTCGCGCGAACAACCATTGGCTGCAGGCGCCGTTGACTCACTAGACAGTCTGGTGCACCACCAGACAGTCCGGTGATTTATAGTCGCGTTACTCCATCGTTTCCCAAGAGCAGCCGATTCACCGTCGACTAGCCTGGGGCACTGGACACTGTCTGTT
This sequence comes from Zea luxurians, assembly GCA_029449295.1. NCBI lineage: Eukaryota > Viridiplantae > Streptophyta > Magnoliopsida > Poales > Poaceae > Zea > Zea luxurians. The sequence goes on from JAOPSE010000119.1 coordinate 6,129,604, forward strand.
GGGGACTTGTTCTCAAATGCTTCGGATTAAGAACAAGGCAACATAAAAAGTGTTAAATGATAAAGCCCTTCGTTCTTTGAAACATTATTTCCCTTCGGGATATAATGTGTTTCGGACGAAGGTCACAAACAACATATCTTCGTAAACACAATAAACTATGACGAAGAACTTACATGCAATATAAAAAGTAATATAAACATTTAAATATCATCACAACGTCATTTCTATTTTTTTATCATATAAAAATAGAAATGACTTCAAATTACAAGTGTACCTTCGGATTGCAGGAAGGCAAAAGCACAAGGATGACGGAAAGCAAATGCCAAGTCAGCGTGAACAGTACGGGGGTACTGTTCATCTATTTATAGACACAGGACACAGCCTGTGAAGAATTACAATTATGTCCCTCATAAAAGTTTACAACATTGACCCAGACCTTTATGGATTAAAAGGTCATTCTATCTCTAAGTCGGTTTGTAATACCGAAGCTTCATGAAGAAGAACCTTCGGTCATCTCCTGGGGACAACTTCAGCCGAAGCTGTGAAGCTGCTTCTTCTTACAAGACCTTCGGCGCAACGAAGCATGACCCCAACAGTAGCCCCTTTCGCGGCGCTAGATCGTTTTTAGTAACGAGCTTGATCCGTGAAAAAAGCCTCTTAAGCTTCGGGAAGCCGAAGGTCCAAAAAACACCTTCCCTGAGCTCGTTGCCGAGAAACGATTCAGTTTCCGAGCGCGTGTCAGGCCCACCTTGCAGAGTTACTGTTTGGTCTCTGCGGTCCACCGCGTAGCGAGTGCAAGTGACTGCCCGCCTGGTGTAAAAATCCTGGCGCTTCGCCTTCTTACCTGCAGCACTATATAAACAGACGGGTAGGTGTGAAGTTACCACAGCATTCATTGCTATTTGCACTGTTTTGCTGCCAAAATTTTTAACCATAGCCGAAGCTTGACTCTCAGAATCGAACGAAGGTCCAACTCGAAGTCTGCTTCGTCAGAAAGAAAGGCTTCGGGAGAAAAAAGTATTCAATTTCCCCAAACTCAGAATTAAATGGCCAGAGTGCGATCTACCGCCAGGGTTGAGCGTGAAGGAGACGAAGCTGAAGGTTCGGAGACTGTTCCCATCTCCGAAGTAATGCAACGATCCGGACTGGTAACCTCGGAGAAAACCCCCACTGTTGAAGCAGTACAAGCAACTGCCGAAGCAAAAGATGAGAATATTGAAGAAACTGATCCCGAAGATGATTATTGCATTGCCATGCCAAGTAAGCCCAGCCACTTGGACTTCGGAAAGTCGACCGTTTCGAAGGCTGATCTCTCCAAGATGGTAAAATCAGGTTATTTCAGTGAAAGTCAAAAGAAGCTACTTCGCTTCGGGGGAGAAGAAACTACCCCGAAACCAGAGAAGGATGAGATAGTCATTTTCAAGAGCTTTCTAAAGGCTGGGTTAAGATTCCCCCTTCATGGGATTATTGCAGATGTATTGAAGAAGTTTGGTATATACTTTCACCAGTTGACTCCTAACGCTATCGTTAGGCTTAGTGTTTACATCTGGGCCCTCCGAAGCCAGGCGGTGGAACCGTTTGCCGATAGTTTTTGTCGAGTTCATGAGCTACATTACCAGACGAAGGCCAGAAAAGATGAATTACATGATAACTTTGGTTGCTACAATTTTGCCTATCGAAAAACCACAAAGTTTCCTGTTATTAGCTACCGAAGCAAATGGCCGGCAGGCTGGAAGTCAGAGTGGTTTTATGTGAAAGTTGACGAAGACAAAGAGAAGTTGGTACAAAGCCCACTTGAATTAATCTTTGGAGAAACAAGACCACGATGCCACATGACATTAGAAGGTCCCACCTGGGCTGCACTGGGTGAGTTTAAAATTATTTCAGAGCATATCAGTACTAGGGACCTGGTGCAAGAGTTCTTGGCCTTCAGGGTTTTCCCTACTTTAAAAGAATGGAAAATGCCAAAGATAGAAGGGGAGAAGAAAGAAGGGGAACTTGTCCGGCTTCCTTACCATTTCAAGTTCAAGAAATACTTTAAAAAACCTTACCAAGAGTGGCTGGATACAGTTGAATTAATGTGCAATGAAATACTTGGTAATTACTCCAAAAAAGAAGATCAGCTAATGACTGCGGCCTTCGGCACCCGTCCGAAGCGAAGACTAAACCGAGTGCTTGATGCCGTGGGTTTCGAGTACCCTGACTATGAACGGCTGAATAAGGGTGCTGAGGGCCAAAAAAGGAAAAGGGTGGCCGAAACTTTGAACAAAGATGAGGAAGAACCACCAAAAGAGAAGAATATTCCAAAGAAGAGAAGAATATCATCTCCGAAGCGAAAATTATCCGATGAAGAGGGGACTCCTGCATCACCCTCTACCACCGACGTGGAGGAAATCTTAAAGGTAATGACTGAAACCCTGCCCGCGAAGCTAAGTCCATTAGGGCCTCAACTGACGAAGCTTTTTCGAAAGGTGGAGGATCCCGAAAAAACGAAGAAGATAACCAAAACAAAGAGACAAAGAATTATCGCAGTGACCGAAGTCATTGACAAGACGCCACCGAGGGCTTCAACTCAGAAAGCGCCAGTGGCTGAAGAAATAACAAATATTGAAATCCCACCTTCGGAAGTCGTGGCTGCCGAAGCTACCTCGCCTGAAGGTGTGAACTTGGAAACTACAATTGAAGATATCGACAAAATACTGCTAGACATGGCCGCAGAAGAAGCTACCACTGCTGCCGAAGAAACCGTGGCCACATTGCCTGGGAAGGGAAAGGAAATAGCCGTAGATACTTCGGAGGACGAAGCCTTCATATTTCAAAATTTAGTTGGGCAAGAACTATCGAAGGCCGAAATAGAAGAGCTTAAAGAATATGCCAAATCCTGCAGATATAAACCAGGAGCTCTTCTTTTCGGAGGTATTGACGATGAGAAATTGAACTGCATCCGGGATCAAACTGGAGCTAAGGTCATCGGTACTCTATCAAAGAGTATCGGTTTTCCGAAGCTGGAAACGGATATCAGCCGCTACCGACGACAACATATCGTTGGTAGCTTATTTTATTCCAATTTCAAGGTAAACGACTTTTCTCTGACTTTTATTGTTTTTAATAATGAAAATGTTCCTAACGAAGGTTGTTTATGTGCAGAGCATGCTACTGAGCAAAGCTTTGAAGATGCAGCAAGATTTAGAGGATAAGAAACACGAAATTAGAATTGAAAATTTAGAGAGCAGAATAAAAGAGCAATCAGCTATTATTGAAAAGAAAGACTTCGAACTCCAAACAACTGAAGGCTTATTGGCAGAAACTGAAGCTAAAGTAGCAGAATTGAATTCAAAGCTTCTCTGTCAATCAAAACAATTTGAACAAGAGAAGCTAGAGCTTAATTCAAAATTTGAGGCCGAAGTCCAAACAAACTCAGATTTGAAGAAATCATTGACGAGCCTTCAAGACAAATGTTTGAAATTTAGTAATAACTGTATTCAACAATTAAAAAAGATCTTTTATTCAGTTGGAGCCAGCAGTGGAAAGTTCACCCCTTCAGCTGAAAATTTGCCAAGAACCTTCGAACATATTGAAGCTGAAATTGATGAGCTTGACGAAGTTATAGCCGGGCACGGTGACTTCTGTGCCTGGGTAGCTTCTCGGGGTACTGCTGCAGCATTTCTGAAAGCCGACTGTGATCATGGAAAAATCGTCAACAGGCCCAATTTCACTCTATCTCCATCAATGCTAGACGATATTCCTGACCTCGCCCGAAGCATTTCAAACAGATTTATAAAAATGATATGGACCAAAGGCGGGCGAGAAAAAGCTGGAGACGAAGCTCGAAGTCATCTTGAACCAGTAAGAAATCATACCTTGTGCTTACCTTCTCCCTCAAACTTGATTTTTACTCACAATACCTTGATTCATGTAGGATGACGAAGCTGAAACTGATGCTTAAAGAATATGCCGCCGAAGCCGAAGCCCGATGAAGATTAGTAGGAGTAGACTAGAAAAACTCAAGAGACTTTTGTAATAACTTTTGTAAATACAGCTAAACTGTTCTTAATGAACTTTGTTCATACCTTGTAATATATCCTTACCCTTCCATTGAGGCGCTTTGATGTGGACGAAATTAGTATTTTGAGCCGAAGGCGAAAAAAACACCTTCCCTTCTTTTCGTACACAACGAAGCATAAAAGACCGCTTCTTCTTTTTTGCTGAAACCTCTCTTTTTTATACACAACGAAGCATAAAAGACCGCTTCTTCTTTTTTGCCGAAACAACCACTTATGCCATGAATGAATGTTTATGAATGCAAATGCTATGATGCAATGTGATGTGCGAATGAATGTCCAAACACATATCCGAAGCCATACCCTCAGCCATTATTTCCTTAGAAACAATCACACATTAGCTCTGCATTCCCTTAGGAACGTCTTTGGAGCTTCTTCGCCTTTTACTTTCGGCGGAATCAGCGTTGACTTTTCGCTGTAAGCTCTGCATCCCCTTAGGAACGACTTTGGAGCTTCTTCGCCTTTTACTTTCGGCGGAATCAGCGTTAACTTTTCGCTGTAAGCTCTGCATTCCCTTAGGAACGGCTTTGGAGCTTCTTCGCTTTTTCAGTTTTCGGCACTCGATGGTGCGTTCTCAGCTTTTACATTTACATTCCTTGGGGGATTTTGCTCTTATAGAACTAAAAAGAAAATTACATATGATGGCCCCATTAAAAACCTTTCTCCCCCTTTAGAAAGGAAAAGGGTGCCATGAAAAAAGAAAAAACATAAAAAGGTTACATCAAATTACACATAATATCGCCGAAGCTCATCCGCATTCCAAGATCTTGGAATGTCGTTGCCGTCCATGTCCTTCAATCTGTATGAACCAGGCCTTGACGAAGATGCTACCAAGAAAGGTCCCTCCCATTTCAACTGTAACTTGCCCACTGTGTCTGGGTTGGCCACTCTTCGAAGCACCAAGTGCCCCGGCTCAATATTTTTTAGCCGAACTTTTCTATCTCGCCATTTGACTGTTTCAGCTTGGTATTTATTGATATTCTCCACAGCCTGAAGCCTGATCCCTTCTAAGGCATCTTTTTCCACGAAACAAGCATCTTCAGGGCCTGATTCTGCCGAAGCTACTACTCTTATTGATCCAGTTTTAGCTTCTTCCGGAGTTATTGCTTCGTCACCGAATAATAACTTGAATGGAGTAAAGCCTGTAGACCTTGATGTTGTTGTATTGTGGCTCCACACCACTTTAGTTAACTGATCTGGCCACTTTCCCTTGGGTTGATTGAAGATTAACTTCATTATTCCTGTCATTATAATGTCGTTGGCTCTTTCAACGAGCCCATTTGACTCCGGATGCCTGACTGATGCAAAATGGATATTCGTACCAATTTGATCACAGAAATTTCTGAAGGCTTCGGAGTCAAATTGTGTTCCATTATCTACAGTGATGGCCTTCGGTACCCCGAAACGACAAACAATATTCTGCCAGAAAAACTTTTGGACAGTGGCCGAAGTTATTGTGGCTAGTGGCTTTGCCTCAATCCATTTAGAAAAATACTCCACAGCCACTATAACATATCTTAGATTCCCTTGAGCCGGTGGCAATGGACCTAACAAATCAAGGCCCCACCTTTGCAATGGCCAGATGGGTTGTATGAGCTGTGTTAAAGACGAAGGTTGTTTCTGATCTTTTGCACATTTCTGACAGCCTTCGCACTTTTGAACTAATTCCGCTGCATCCGAAGCTGCCTTCGGCCAATAAAACCCTTGGCGGAAAACTTTTCCAAGTAACGGCCTAGATCCAATGTGAGATCCACACAGGCCTGCATGTATTTCTTTCATCAACTCTATACCTTCGGCTCTAGATAAACACTTGAGCAGCGGAGCGCAAACTCCATGCTTGTACAACTCCCCTTCTATCATGACATATGGACGAGCTCTTGCCTCTATCCTCCTGTTATAAGCTTCGTCATCTGAAAGGAACTTACCCTGAAGGTAAGAGATGATCTCAGTTCTCCAATCTTCGCTATAAACAGGAGATATGTTGAGGACTGCTCTTTCAAGGAGTTCCACTGAAGGTGCCTTTATTGTTTCGAAAAACACATCCGAAGGTAGAGGCAGCCTGTTGGGGTCATGCTTCGTTGCGCCGAAGGTCTTGTAAGAAGAAGCAGCTTCGGCTGAAGTTGTCCCCAGGAGGCAACCGAAGGTTCCTCTTCATGAAGCTTCGGAATTATAAACCGACTTAGAGATAGAATGACCTTTTAATCCATAAAGGTCTGAGTCAATGTTGTAAACTTTTATGAGGGGCATAATTGTAATTCTTCACAGGCTGTGTCCTGTGTCTATAAATAGATGAACAGTACCCCCGTACTGTTCACGCTGATTTGTATTCACTCGTGCGTCACGCTTGTATTTTTCACCCTCCGTCAAATCAAAGGTACTAATGTAACTCAATATTGTTCTTATTCTTCCATAATCATATAATGATGACACCTAATGATGTTGTATGATTATTCATGTATTCTTTCATGTTTCATGTGCTTTTTCTCTTATCAATACAAATTATGATGATGAAGGTATGTCCTTCATAACCTTCGTCCGGGATCGTTATATCCTAAGGGAAATAACGCTTCGGAGGACGAAGGACATTAACCATTAACTTTTCTGTGTTGCCTTGTTCTTAATTCATAGCATTTGAGAACAAGTCCCCAACATTGGCGCCCACCTCCGGTGAACTCACTTCCACTTTTTTGAGCTGATGGCTTCGTTCAACGATCAAGCTGGAGCTACTTCGGCTCTGAAGCTGCTGTTCCCGATAACAGGCGGATCATGTTCAGAGCTAGCCAACAAGAAGCAGAAGAAGGAAGCACAGAGAAGAGTACAGCATGTTGGGGTGCAAGGACCCTTCATCAAGTCGAGATGGTCTCACATTCCTATTACCTTCTCCCAAGAGGACCTTCAACTCAAGGACTATCCACACAATGATGCTATGGTTATCTCTTGTGTGATCAAGGGATTTCTGGTCCACAATGTCTTAGTTGATACAGGCAGTGCAGCTGATATCATATTTGCTAAGGCCTTCAGACAAATGCAAGAGCCCGAAGATAAGATCCATGATGCTACGCACCCTCTTTGTGGCTTCGGAGGGCGGCAGATTGTAGCACTTGGGAAGATTACCATGCCAGTAACCTTCGGATTTGTTAACAACACAAGGACTGAGCAAATTGTGTTTGATATTGTTGACATGGAGTATCCTTACAATGCTATCATTGGTCGCGGTACTCTCAATGCCTTTGAAGCAATTCTTCACCCAGCTTACCTCTGCATGAAGATACCTTCGGACCAAGGGCCTATTGCTATTCATGGAAGCCAGGAAGCTGCTAGAAGGGCCGAAGGAAGCTGGACTGACTCCAAAGCAATCCATAACATAGATGGAGCTGAAGCTTGTGAACAGTACAAATTCAGAAGGGAGAAAGCAGCTTCAGCAGATCAGCCGAAGCCCATGCTCTTATGTGCGGACATAGCAGAGCAGAAGGTGCTGTTGGGCTCTCAATTATCCGAAGAGCAGGAGAAAACCTTGATAAGGTTTTTGTTCAACAACAAAGATGTTTTTGCATGGTCAGCTAATGACCTCTGCGGAGTAAATCGGGATGTTATTGAACACTCGCTCAATGTTGACCCATCCTTCAGACCCCGAAAGCAGAGGCTTCGGAAAATGTCTGATGATAAGGCCGAAGGGGCTCGCAATGAAGTAAAAAGACTCCTCAGTGCAAGAGTTATCAGAGAAGTAAAGTACCCAGAGTGGCTAGCTAACACTGTTATGGTGAAGAAGGCCAATGGCAAGTGGAGAATGTGTATAGACTTTACAGATCTCAACAAGGCCTGTCCGAAGGACGAATTCCCATTGCCAAGAATAGACTCTTTAGTTGATGCAGCAGCTTCTTCAGAGCTCATGAGTCTGCTAGACTGTTACTCAGGTTATCACCAAATCTGGATGAAGAAGGAAGCTGAGCCAAAGACTAGCTTCATAACCCCAAGTGGCACATATTGCTATCTTCGGATGCCTGAGGGACTCAAAAATGCTGGAGGAAGTTTTAGCAGAATGACTGCGAAGGTCCTCCAGTCTCAGATAGGCAGAAATGTGCTAACTTATGTTGATGACATCATTGTAAAAAGCACGAAACAGGAAAATCATATTGCTGATTTGCAGGAGACCTTCGCCAGTTTTAGGCAAGCTGGCTTAAAGCTGAACCCAGAAAAATGTGTCTTCGGAGTAAAGAAGGGGAAATTTCTTGGATGCTTGGTTTCAACAAAGGGAATTGAAGCTAATCCAAATAAAATTGAAGCTATACTTCGAATGGAGCCACCAACTACAAGAAAGGGGGCTCAAAGATTGACAGGGAGGCTGGCATCTCTCAATAGATTCATATCCAGATCAGCAGAAAGAAATTTACCATTCTTCGAGGTGCTGAAGTCAGCTGAAGTCTTCCAATGGGGACCAAGCCAACAAAAAGCCTTTGAAGAGCTGAAGCAATATTTGATAGATCTAACAACATTAACTCCACCAACGCCAGGGGCTCCTTTGTTGTTATACGTGGCAGCTTCGCACTCAGCAGTAAGTGCGGCACTTGTCCAGGAGAAGCTTGATGGCCAAGTCAAGAAGCAGGTTCCAGTGTATTTTGTATCTGAAGTCCTTAGTGTATCAAAGAAAAACTATACAGAACTGGAGAAGGTATTATATGCCGTTTTGATGGCATCCAGGAAGCTTCGGCATTATTTTCAGGCATACAATATTGTTGTTCCTTCTTCGCAGCCGTTGAAGGACATTATGAGAAATAGAGAAGCTACTGGACGGATTGGAAAATGGGCTGCAGAGCTCAATGAATTTTGCATTGATTATGTGCATAGATCCTCGATCCAGTCTCAAGCGTTAGTAGATTTCATTGCTGATTGGACGCCAGGGGCTCAGGATGAAGAAATAAATAAAGATGCCGAAGTGTGGACAGTGTTTTGCGATGGATCTTGGGGAACCTTCGGAGCAGGAGCAGCCGCTGTGTTGGTCTCACCATCCAAAGTTAAAACTTGTTATGCGGCAAGACTTGATTTCAGTTGTACAAACAATATTACTGAGTACGAAGCCCTGCTCTTGGGCCTTCGGAAATTAAAAGCAATGGGAATCAGAAGGGCCATCCTTAAAACTAATTCCCAGGTTGTTTCAGGTCATATCGACAAGAGTTGCAAGGCTAAAGATCCGAAGCTTGAAAAATATCTGGACACGGTCCGAAGAATCGAAGCTTCCTTCGAAGGATTTTCTGTCAAAAATATCCCTCAAGGACAAAATGAGCATGCTGATTTGCTAGCTAAGTCAGCAGCACAGGGGCTGCCTCTACCTTCGGATGTGTTTTTCGATACAATAAAGGCACCTTCAGTGGAACTCATTGAAAGAGCAGTCCTCAACATATCTCCTGTTTATAGCGAAGATTGGAGAACAAAGATCATCTCTTACCTTCAGGGTAAATTCCTTTCAGATGACGAAGCTTATAACAGGAGGATAGAGGCAAGAGCTCGTCCATATGTCATGATAGAAGGGGAGTTGTATAAGCATGGAGTTTGCGCTCCGCTGCTCAAGTGTTTATCTAGAACCGAAGGTATAGAATTGATGAAAGAAATACACGCAGGCCTGTGTGGATCTCACATTGGATCTAGGCCGTTGCTTGGAAAAGTTTTCCGTCAAGGGTTTTATTGGCCGAAGGCAGCTTCGGATGCAGCGGAATTGGTTCAAAAGTGCGAAGGTTGTCAGAAGTGTGCAAGAGATCAAAAACAACCTTCGTCTTTAACACAGCTCATACAACCCATCTGGCCATTGCAAAGGTGGGGCCTTGACTTGTTAGGTCCATTACCACCGGCTCAAGGGAATTTGAGATATGTTATAGTGGCTGTGGAGTATTTTTTCTAAATGGATTGAGGCAAAGCCATTAGCCACAATAACTTCGGCTACTGTCCAAAAGTTTTTCTGGCAGAACATTGTTTGTCGTTTCGGGTTACCGAAGGCCATCACTGTAGATAATGGAACACAATTCGACTCCAAAGCCTTCAGAAATTTCTGTGATCAAATTGGTACGAAGATCCATTTTGCATCAGTCAGGCATCCGAAGTCAAATGGGCTCGTTGAAAGAGCCAACGACATTATAATGACAGGAATAATGAAGTTAATCTTCAATCAACCCAGGGGAAAGTGGCCAGATCAGTTAACTAAAGTGGTGTGGAGCCACAATACAACAACATCAAGGTCTACAGGCTTTACTCCATTCAAGTTATTATTCGGTGACGAAGCAATAACTCCGGAAGAAGCTAAAACTGGATCAATAAGAGTAGTAGCTTCGGCAGAATCAGGCCCTGAAGATGCTTGTTTTGTGGAAAAAGATGCCTTAGAAGGGATCAGACTTCAAGCTGTGGAGAATATCAATAAATACCAAGCTGAAACAGTCAAATGGCGAGATAGAAAAGTTCGGCTAAAAAATATTGAGCCGGGACATTTGGTGCTTCGGAGAGTGGCCAACCCAGACACAGTGGGCAAGTTACAGTTGAAATGGGAGGGACCTTTCTTGGTAGCATCTTCGTCAAGACCTGGTTCATACAGATTGAAGGACATGGACGGCAACGACATTCCAAGATCTTGGAATGCGGATGAGCTTCGGCGATATTATGTGTAATTTGATGTAACCTTTTTATGTTTTTTCTTTTTTTTTCATGGCACCCTTTTCCTTTCTAAAGGGGGAGAAAGGTTTTTAATGGGGCCATTATATGTAATTTTCTTTTTAGTTCTATAAGAGCAAAATCCCCCAAGAAATGTAAATGTAAAAGCTGAGAACGCACCATCGAGTGCCGAAAACTGAAAAAGCGAAGAAGCTCCAAAGTCGTTCCTAAGGGAATGCAGAGCTTACAGCGAAAAGTCAACGCTGATTCCTCCAAAAGTAAAAGGCGAAGAAGCTCCAAAGTCGTTCCTAAGGGAATGCAGAGCTTACAGCGAAAAGTCAACGCTGATTCCGCCAAAAGTAAAAGGCGAAGAAGCTCCAAAGTCGTTCCTAAGGGAATGCAGAGCTTACAGCGAAAAGTCAACGCTGATTCCGCCAAAAGTAAAAGGCGAAGAAGCTCCAAAGACGTTCCTAAGGGAATGCAGAGCTAATGTGTGATTGTTTCTAAGGAAATAATGGCTGAGGGTATGGCTTCGGATATGTGTTTGGACATTCATTTGCACATTACATTACATCATAGCATTTGCATTCATAAACATTCATTCATGGCATAAGTGGTTGTTTCGGCAAAAAAGAAGAAGCGGTCTTTTATGCTTCGTTGTGTATAAAAAAGAGAGGTTTCGGCAAAAAAGAAGAAGCGGTCTTTTATGCTTCGTTGTGTACGAAAAGAAGGGAAGGTGTTTTTTCGCCTTCGGCTCAAAATACTAATTTCGTCCACATCAAAGCGCCTCAATGGAAGGGTAAGGATATATTACAAGGTATGAACAAAGTTCATTAAGAACAGTTTAGCTGTATTTACAAAAGTTATTACAAAAGTCTCTTCAGCTTCGGCGGCATATTCTTTAAGCATCAGTTTCAGCTTCGTCATCCTACATGAATCAAGGTATTGTGAGTAAAAATCAAGTTTGAGGGAGAAGGTAAGCACAAGGTATGATTTCTTACTGGTTCAAGATGACTTCGAGCTTCGTCTCCAGCTTTTTCTCGCCCGCCTTTGGTCCATATCATTTTTATAAATCTGTTTGAAATGCTTCGGGCGAGGTCAGGAATATCGTCTAGCATTGATGAAGATAGAGTGAAATTGGGCCTGTTGATGATTTTTCCATGATCACAGCCGGCCTTCAGAAATGCTGCAGCAGTGCCCCGAGAAGCTACCCAGGCACAGAAGTCACCGTGCCCGGCTATAACTTCGTCAAGCTCATCAATTTCAGCTTCAATATGTTCGAAGGTTCTTGGCAAATTTTCAGCTGAAGGGGTGAACTTTCCACTGCTGGCTCCAACTGAATAAAAGATCTTTTTTAATTGTTGAATACAGTTGTCACTAAATTTCAAACATTTGTCTTGAAGGCTTGTCAATGATTTCTTCAAATCTGAGTTTGTTTGGACTTCGGCCTCAAATTTTGAATTAAGCTCTAGCTTCTCTTGTTCAAATTGTTTTGATTGGCAGAGAAGCTTTGAATTCAATTCTGCTACTTTAGCTTCAGTTTCTGCCAATAAGCCTTCAGTTGTTTGGAGTTCAAAGTCTTTCTTTTCAATAATAGCTGTTTGCTCTTTTATTCTGCTCTCTAAATTTTCAATTATAGTTTCGTGTTTCTTATCCTCTAAATCTTGCTGCATCTTCAAAGCTTTGCTTAGTAGCATGCTCTGCACATAAACAACCTTCGTTAGGAGCATTTTCATTATTAAAAACAATAAAAGTCAGAGAAAAGTTGTTTACCTTGAAATTGGAATAAAATAAGCTACCAACGATATGTTGTCGTCGGTAGCGGCTGATATCCGTTTCCAGCTTCGGAAAACCGATACTCTTCGATAGAGTACCGATGACCTTAGCTCCAGTTTGATCCCGGATGCAGTCCAATTTCTCATCGTCAATACCTCCGAAAAGAAGAGCTCCTGGCTTATATCCGCAAGATTTGGCATATTCTTTAAGCTCTTTTATTTCGGCCTTCGACAGTTCTTGCCCAACTAAATTTTGAAATATGAAGGCTTCGTCCTCCGAAGTATCTTCGGCTTTTTCCTTTCCCTTCTCAGGCACTGTGGCCATGGTTTCTTCGGCAGCGGTGGTAGCTTCTTCTGCGGCCATGTCTAACAGTATTTTGTCGATGTCTTCAATTGTAGTTTCCAAGTTCAAATCTTCGGCCGAAGCGGCTTCGGTAGCCGCGACCTCTGAAGGTGCGACTTTGACATTTGTTGTGCCCTCAACCGCTGGCGCTTTCCGAGCTGAAGCTCGCGGCGGCGTCTTGTCAATGACTTCGGTCACTGCAATAATTCTTTGTCTCTTTGTTTTGGTTATCTTCTTCGTTTTTTTCGGGATCCTCCACCTTTCGAAAAAGCTTCGTCAGTTGAGGCCCTAATGGACTTAGCTTCGCGGGCAAGGTTTCAGTCATTACCTTTAAGATTTCCTCCACGTCGGTGGTAGAGGGTGATGCAAGAGTCCCCTCTTCATCGGATAATTTTCGCTTTGGAGATGATAGTCTTCTCTTCTTTGGAATATTCTTCTCTTTTGGTGGTTCTTCCTCATCTTTGTTCAAAGTTTCGGCCACCCTTTTCCTTTTTTGGCCTTCAGCACCCTTATTCAGCCGTTCATAGTCAGGGTACTCGAAACCCACGGCATCAAGCACTCGATTGAGCCTTCGCTTCGGACGGGTGCCGAAGGCCGCAGTCATCAATTGATCTTCTTTTTTCGAGTAATTCCCAAGAATTTCATTGCACATTACTTCAACTGTGTCCAGCCACTCTTGGCAAGGTTTTTTAAAGTATTTCTTGAACTTGAAATGGTAAGGAAGTCGGACAAGTTCCCCTTCTTTTTTCTCCCCCTCTAGCTTCGGCATTTCCCATTCTTTTAAAGTAGGGAAAACCCTGAAGGCCAAGAACTCTTGAACCAGGTCCCTAGTACTGATATGCTCTGAAATAATTTTAAACTCACCCAGTGCAGCCCAGGTGGGACCTTCTAATGTCATGTGGCATCGCGGTCTTGTTTCTCCGAAGATCAATTCAAGTGGGCTTTGTACCAACTTCTCTTTGTCTTCGTCAACCTTCACATAAAACCACTCTGACTTCCAGCCTGCCGGCCATTTGCTTCGGTAGCTAATAACAGGAAACTTTGTGGTTTTCCGATAGGCAAAATTGTAGCAACCAAAGTTATCATGTAATCCATCTTTTCTAGCCTTCGTCTGGTAATGTAGCTCATAAACTCGACAAAAACTGTCGGCAAACGGTTCCACCGCCTGGCTTCGGAGGGCCCAGATGTAAACACTAAGCCTAACGATAGCGTTAGGAGTCAACTGGTGAAAGTAAATACCAAACTTCTTCAACACATCTGCAATAATCCCATGAAGGGGGAATCTTAACCCAGCCTTTAGGAAGCTCTTGAAAATGACTATCTCATCCTTCTCTGGCTTCGGGGTAGTTTCTTCTCCCCCGAAGCGAAGTAGCTTCTTCTGATTTTCACTGAAATAACCTGACTTTACCATCATGGAGAGATCAGCCTTCGAAACGGTCGACTTTCCGAAGTCCAAGTGGCTGGGCTTACTCGGCATGGCAATGCGATAATCATCTTCGGGATCAGTTTCTTCAATGTTCTCATCTTTTGCTTCGGCAGTTGCTTGTACTGCTTCAACAGTGGGGGTTTTCTCCGAGGTTACCAGTCCGGATCGTTGCATTGCTTCGGAGATGGGAACAGTCTCCGAACCTTCAGCTTCGTCTCCTTCACGCTCAACCCTGGCGGTAGATCGCACTCTGGCCATTTAATTTTGAGTTTGGGGAAATTGAATACTTTTTTCTCCCGAAGCCTTTCTTTCTGACGAAGCAGACTTCGAGTTGGACCTTCGTTCGATTCTGAGAGTCAAGCTTCGGCTATGGTTAAAAATTTTGGCAGCAAAACAGTGCAAATAGCAATGAATGCTGTGGTAACTTCACACCTACCCGTCTGTTTATATAGTGCTGCAGGTAAGAAGGCGAAACGCCAGGATTTTTACACCAGGCGGACAGTCACTTGCACTCGCTACGTGGTGGACCGCAGAGATCAAACAGTAACTCTGCAAGGTGGGCCTGACACGCGCTCGGAAGCTGAATCGTTTCTCGGCAACGAGCTCAGGGAAGGTGTTTTTTGGACCTTCGGCTTCCCGAAGCTTAAGAGGTTTTTTTTCACGGATCAAGCTCGTTACGAAAAACGATCTAGCGCCGCGAAAGGGGCTACTGTTGGGGTCATGCTTCGTTGCGTCGAAGGTCTTGTAAGAAGAAGCAGCTTCGGCTGAAGTTGTCCCCAGGAGGCAACCGAAGGTTCCTCTTCATGAAGCTTCGGAATTATAAACCGACTTAGAGATAGAATGACCTTTTAATCCATAAAGGTCTGAGTCAATGTTGTAAACTTTTATGAGGGGCATAATTGTAATTCTTCACAGGCTGTGTCCTGTGTCTATAAATAGATGAACAGTACCCCCGTACTGTTCACGCTGATTTGTATTCACTCGCGCGTCACGCTTGTATTTTTCACCCTCCGTCAAATCAAAGGTACTAATGTAACTCAATATTGTTCTTATTCTTCCATAATCATATAATGATGACACCTAATGATGTTGTATGATTATTCATGTATTCTTTCATGTTTCATGTGCTTTTTCTCTTATCAATACAAATTATGATGATGAAGGTATGTCCTTCATAACCTTCGTCCGGGATCGTTATATCCTAAGGGAAATAACGCTTTGGAGGACGAAGGACATTAACCATTAACTTTTCTGTGTTGCCTTGTTCTTAATTCATAGCATTTGAGAACAAGTCCCCAACACAGCCCCTGTGCTGCTGACTTAGCTAGCAAATCAGCATGCTCATTTTGTCCTCGAGGGATATTTTTGACAGAAAAATCCTTCGAAGGAAGCTTCGATTCTTCGGACCGTGTCCAGATATTTTTCAAGCTTCGGATCTTTAGCCTTGCAACTCTTGTCGATATGACCTGAAACAACCTGGGAATCAGTTTTAAGGATGGCCCTTCTGATTCCCATTGCTTTTAATTTCCGAAGGCCCAAAAGCAGAGCTTCGTACTCAGTAACATTGTTTGTACAGCTAAAATCAAGTCTTGCTGCATAACAAGTTTTAACTTTGGATGGTGAGACCAGCACAGCGGCTGCTCCTGCTCCGAAAGTTCCCCAAGAGCCATCACAAAACACTGTCCACACTTCGGCATCCTTATTTGTTTCTTCATCCTGAGCCCCTGGCGTCCAATCGGCAATGAAATCTGCCAACGCTTGAGACTGGATCAAGGATCTATGCACATAATCAATGCAAAATTCATTGAGCTCTGCAGCCCATTTTCCAATCCGTCCAGTAGCTTCTCTATTTCTCATAATATCCTTCAACGGCTGCGAAGAAGGAACAACAATATTGTATGCCTGAAAATAATGCCGAAGCTTCCTGGATGCCATCAAAACGGCATATAATACCTTCTCCAGTTCTGTATAGTTTTTCTTTGATACACTAAGGACTTCAGATACAAAATACACTGGAACCTGCTTCTTGACTTGGCCATCAAGCTTCTCCTGGACAAGTGCCGCACTTACTGCTGAGTGCGAAGCTGCCACGTATAACAACAAAGGAGCCCCTGGCGTTGGTGGAGTTAATGTTGTTAGATCTATCAAATATTGCTTCAGCTCTTCGAAGGCTTTTTGTTGGCTTGGTCCCCATTGGAAGACTTCAGCTGACTTCAGCACCTCGAAGAATGGTAAATTTCTTTCTGCTGATCTGGATATGAATCTATTGAGAGATGCCAGCCTCCCTGTCAATCTTTGGGCCCCCTTTCTTGTAGTTGGTGGCTCCATTCGAAGTATAGCTTCAATTTTATTTGGATTAGCTTCAATTCCCTTTGTTGAAACCAAGCATCCAAGAAATTTCCCCTTCTTTACTCCGAAGACACATTTTTCTGGGTTCAGCTTTAAGCCAGCTTGTCTGAAACTGGCGAAGGTCTCCTGCAAATCAGCAATATGATTTTCCTGTTTCATGCTTTTTACAATGATGTCATCAACATAAGTTAGCACATTTCTGCCTATCTGAGACTGGAGGACCTTCGCAGTCATTCTGCTAAAACTTCCTCCAGCATTTTTGAGTCCCTCAGGCATCCGAAGATAGCAATATGTGCCACTTGGGGTTATGAAGCTAGTCTTCGGCTCATCTTCCTTCTTCATCCAGATTTGGTGATAACCTGAGTAACAGTCTAGCAGACTCATGAGCTCTGAAGAAGCTGCTGCATCAACTAAAGAGTCTATTCTTGGCAATGGGAATTCGTCCTTCGGACAGGCCTTGTTGAGATCTGTAAAATCTATACACATTCTCCACTTGCCATTGGCCTTCTTCACCATAACAGTGTTAGCTAGCCACTCTGGGTACTTTACTTCTCTGATAACTCCTGCACTGAGGAGTCTTTTTACTTCATTGCGAGCCCCTTCGGCCTTATCATCAGACATTTTCCGAAGCCTCTGCTTTCGGGGTCTGAAGGATGGGTCAACATTGAGCGAGTGTTCAATAACATCCCGATTTACTCCGCAGAGGTCATTAGCTGACCATGCAAAAACATCTTTGTTGTTGAACAAAAACCTTATCAAGGTTTTCTCCTGCTCTTCGGATAATTGAGAGCCCAACAGCACCTTCTGCTCTGCTATGTCCGCACATAAGAGCATGGGCTTCGGCTGATCTGCTGAAGCTGCTTTCTCCCTTCTGAATTTGTACTGTTCACAAGCCTTGGCTCCATCTATGTTATGGATTGCTTTGGAGTCAGTACAGCTTCCTTCGGCCCTTCTAGCAGCTTCCTGGCTTCCATGAATAGCAATAGGCCCTTGGTCCGAAGGTATCTTCATGCAGAGGTAAGCTGGGTGAAGAATTGCTTCGAAGGCATTGAGAGTACCACGACCAATGATAGCATTGTAAGGATACTCCATGTCAAC
Source organism: Zea luxurians (assembly GCA_029449295.1). Taxonomy (NCBI): domain Eukaryota; kingdom Viridiplantae; phylum Streptophyta; class Magnoliopsida; order Poales; family Poaceae; genus Zea; species Zea luxurians. The sequence goes on from JAOPSE010000119.1 coordinate 6,147,289, forward strand.
AATATCAAACACAATTTGCTCAGTCCTTGTGTTATTAACAAATCCGAATGTTACTGGCATGGTAATCTTCCCAAGTGCTACAATCTGCCGCCCTCCGAAGCCACAAAGAGGGTGCGTAGCATCATGGATCTTGTCTTCGGGTTCTTGCATTTGTCTGAAGGCCTTAGCAAATATGATATCAGCTGCACTGCCTGTATCAACTAAGACATTGTGGACCAGAAATCCTTTGATCACACAAGAGATAACCATAGCATCATTGTGTGGGTAATCCTTGAGTTGAAGGTCCTCTTGGGAGAAGGTGATAGGAATGTGAGACCATCTCGACTTGATGAAGGGTCCTTGCACCCCAACATGTTGTACTCTTCTCTGTGCTTCCTTCTTCTGCTTCTTGTTGGCTGGCTCTGAACATGAACCGCCTGTTATCGGGAACAGCAGCTTCGGAGCCGAAGCAGCTCCAGCTTGATCGTTGAACAAAGCCATCAGCTCAAAAAAGTGGAAGTGAGTTCACCGGAGGTGGGCGCCAATGTTGGGGACTTGTTCTCAAATGCTTCGGATTAAGAACAAGGCAACATAAAAAGTGTTAAATGATAAAGCCCTTCGTCCTTTGAAACATTATTTCCCTTCGGGATATAATGTGTTTCGGACGAAGGTCACAAACAACATATCTTCGTAAACACAATAAACTATGACGAAGAACTTACATGCAATATAAAAAGTAATATAAACATTTAAATATCATCACAACGTCATTTCTATTTTTTTATCATATAAAAATAGAAATGACTTCAAATTACAAGTGTACCTTCGGATTGCAGGAAGGCAAAAGCACAAGGATGACGGAAAGCAAATGCCAAGTCAGCGTGAACAGTATGGGGATACTGTTCATCTATTTATAGACACAGGACACAGCCTATGAAGAATTACAATTATGTCCCTCATAAAAGTTTACAACATTGACCCAGACCTTTATGGATTAAAACGTCATTCTATCTCTAAGTCGGTTTGTAATACCGAAGCTTCATGAAGAAGAACCTTCGGTCATCTCCTGGGGACAACTTCAGCCGAAGCTGTGAAGCTGCTTCTTCTTACAAGACCTTCGGCGCAACGAAGCATGACCCCAACACTGTCCGGTGCACCACCAGATAGTCCGGTATGCCAGGCCCGAGCTGGTTTTGGCTGTACACAGCCAACTCTTTTCCAACATCTTTCTTCTTTACTTGGCACTGTTTCTAGTACCTAGACAACCATGTTAGTATTCAAAAACAATTCACTAAGTCTAGAAACATACCTTGTTCTTTGATTCACACTTCTCACTCCTTTAGCACATAAGAACTTAATCAATATGTGTTGGACATCTAATCACCAAAATACTTATAGAAATGGCCCAAGGGAATGTTTCCCTTTCAATCTCCCCCTTTTTGGTGATTTATGCCAACACATTAAAAAGCAACAAAAGAAGTGCAATATCAATTCAAATTGAAGACCAAATTCTCTTTACTTAGGATTTGGCATATTTGGATCATTCTTTGCCACCACTTGGTTTGTTTTTGCAAATCAAATTCTTTTTCCTATCTCTAAGTCGAACACACTTGTTTGAGCAAATAGAGAGATATTCCAAAAGTAAAATTGATCAAGTGCCAAAAACTCTCCCTTTTCCCATAATCAAAATTCTCCCCCATAAGAGACCAAATTTTGCAATAAGAGTATTTTGGACAAATCACAAATTCTAACTCTACTATTTTCAAAATTCACAAGTGGTTGGCTTATCCATTTGCTTTGGCCTTAATTTCTCCCCCTTTGGCATTAGGCACCAAAACGGGATAACTTTTGGCCCATTAACCCCATTGCCTCACCAAAGTGTCAAATAAGAGCAAAAAGGCAATGAGAACATAAATATGAACTTGGAATTAAGTACACTAATACTGGAGTGCAGTGAAAGTCTTTTCGTTGTCCAAGTTCATTTTCCCTTTCAATGTACTTTTGAGACTACATCAAGTGTACTCAAACAAACAAGTTAGTCTCAAAGGGATCAAGTTGTAGCACATCTCCCCCCTAAATATATGCATCATTTGCATACGGACTTGTGAGGTCCGGGGATGACTTGTACAACTTGAGCATCATAAATAGACAACAAATGATGTAAATGCTTAAGGTAACATGATCAAAGGCATAGAATACATGTATGCTATAGATCAATCTAAGTTACGCGAATCTAGGACATTTAGCTCACTACGCAACCTACAAAACCTTTTCTCATCTAAAGGTTTAGTGAAGATATCGGTTAGCTGGTTCTCGATGCTAATGTGGTACACATCGATATCTCCCTTTTGCTGGTGGTCTCTCCGGAAGTGATGCCGGATGTCTATGTGCTTAGTGCGGCTGTGTTCAACAGGATTTTCCGCCAAGCGGATTGCACTCTCATTGTCATATAGGAGTGGGACTTTGCTCAGATTGTAGCCAAAGTCCCAGAGGGTTTGCCTCATCCAAAGCAGTTGCGCTCAACACTGTCCTGCGGCAACGTACTCGGCCTCAGCGGTGGAAAGGGCAATAGATGTTTGTTTCTTAGAACTCCAGGACACCAGGGACCTTTCAAGAAATTGGCACGTCCCTGATGTGCTCTTCATATCAACCTTGCACTCGGTATAGTCAGAGTCTGAGTACCTAATTAAGTCAAACGTAGACCCCTTTGGATACCAGATCCCGAAGCAAGGCGTAGAAACTAAATACCTAAGAATTCGCTTAACGGCCACAAGGTGACATTCCTTGGGGTCGGATTGAAATCTAGCACACATGCATACAGTAAGCATAATGTCCGGTCTACTAGCACAAAGATAAAGTAGTGAACCTATCATTGACCTGTATGCCTTTTGATCAACGGACTTACCTCCTTTGTTGAGTTCAAGATGCTCATCAGTTCCCATTGGTGTCTTCGCGGGCTTGGCGTCCTTCATCCCAAACCTCTTGAGAAGATCTTGAGTGTACTTTGTTTGGGAGATAAAGGTGCCATCCTTGAGTTGCTTCACTTGGAATCCAAGGAAGTAGGTCAACTCGCCCATCGTCGACATCTCGAACTTTTGCGTCATTACCCTGCTAAACTTCTCACAAGACTTTTGATTAGTAGAACCAAATATTATGTCATCGACATAAATTTGGCAGACAAAAAGATCACCATTGCAAGTCTTTATGAAAAGAGTGGGATCGGCTTTCCCAACCTTGAAAGCGTTAGAAATAAGAAAATCTCTAAGGCATTCATACCATGCTCTTGGGGCTTGCTTAAGTCCATAGAGCGCCTTAGAGAGCTTATACACGTGGTCGGGATACCTGTCATCCTCAAAGCCAGGGGGTTGTTCCACGTATACCTCCTCCTTAATTGGCCCATTAAGGAAAGCGCTCTTCACGTCCATTTGGAATAGCCTAACAGAGTGGTGAGCAGCATAGGCTAATAATATCCAAATTGACTCTAGCCTAGCCACAGGAGCAAAAGTCTCCTCAAAATCCAAACCTGCAACTTGGGCATAACCTTTTGCCACAAGTCGAGCCTTGTTTGTTGTCACCACTTCGTGCTCGTCTTGCTTGTTGCGGAACACCCACTTGGTTCCCACAACGTTTTGCTTTGGACGCGGCACCAGGCTCCAGACTTCATTCCTTTTGAAGTTGTTGAGCTCTTCCTGCATGGCCAGTGTTGGGGGCCTTCGTCCTCCGAAGGTCCTCAAAAACATAGTTTAACAATGTTTTCCAAGTAGATTATGTGAACAGGTACCTTCGAACTCAGAGTCATGAACATGAAGCACGGTCAGGACGAAGCCTGAATCAGACGAAGGACGAGCTGATTACCAAGCTCTGCGAAGGGTGGTGCGCAGCCGAAGCTGTGCGCAGGGAAGCTTCGTCGCGATAGCAGAGGGGGGAACCGACTTAAAGATGAAAAGACTACGTGGACCTTAACAGAGTTCAATAAGTCATTGTGAAATGTAATGGACATGGATGTAATTTTACGAGGGCTGCGTCCCGCGTCTATAAATAGGTGAACAGTACTCCCGTACTGTTCACGCTGACTTGGCATTTGCTTTTGCGTCACGCTTGTACTTTTACCTTCTCTCAAGACCGAAGGTACATTTGTAATTTAAAATCATTTCTATCTTTCTATGATTAATAAAAATAATTTTATGATGATGTTCATGTCATATTCCATGCTTTATATAAGTCCTTCGTCATTACTTGTTATGTTTACGAAGGTATGTCTCTTGTGACCTTCGTCCGAAACTCATTATTCCCCGAAGGGGAATAATGTTCCGAAGGACGAAGGATTTTAACATTTAACATTTTTTATGTTGCCTTGTTCTTAACTCTTAGCATTTGAGAACAAGTCCCCAACATTGGCGCCCACCTCCGGTGAACTCACTTCCACTTCGAGTTTTTTTTGAACACCTTCGGAAGCTACAGACCTTCGCCATGGCGCCGAAGAAAGCTTCAGCGACTGGGGCAGCAGCACTGCAACCGCTGGACCACAACCAGGAGACCGTCTCTCTTCGGGAAGCCCGAAGTCAGAAGAGAAAGGCTGTCAGCCCGACGCTTCAAGAAGATGAGCTAGATCAAGAAATCAGGGATATGGAGATGCTACATCAGCAGGTGCAGAGGAAGAAGGAGAAGATGGCCCGGTTAGCTGAGTTGCAAAGGCAGATACACGAAGCCTCTGAGGAAGTTCGCCATCTTACTCACGATGAGCAGAACAGAAGGCCTCAGCAAAAGGACCTTCATCAGGAGGACTTCGTCAATGAGGATGACTGGTATGACAATTTCCATCATGGAAATTTTGTTTTCGATGATGCTTCTCCTCTGTCCGCTGAGCTGCAGGCTACACCTTGGCCTCCGTCCTATAAGCCACCCCAGCTTCCCGTGTTCGATGGCCATTCGGACCCGAAGCAGTTCTTGATGAGTTACGAAGCAACAGTGTCTTCGTATGGTGGCAATGCTGCAGTAATGGCAAAGTCTTTCGTTATGGCCGTCAGGAGTGTGGCTCAGACCTGGTATTCCTCCCTTCGGCCAGGAACGATCACTTCATGGCAGAAGCTGAAGGATATGTTACTGACCAGCTTTCAAGGATTTCAGACGAAGCCGGTCACAGCTCAAGCCTTATTCCAGTGCATTCAGGATCATGAAGAATACCTTCAGGCGTATGTCCGAAGGTTCTTACGTTTGAGGGCGCAGGCACCAACGGTGCCCAATGAAATTGTTATCGAAGCCATGATCAAGGGGCTTCGTCCTGGGCCTGCAGCTCAATACTTCGCTAGGAAGCCTCCTCAGACCCTGGAGAAACTGCTCCAAAAGATGGATGAGTACATTCGTGCTGACAATGACTTTCGCCAAAGAAGGGAGGAGGCCTTCAGATTTTCTGAAATGACCAGGGGCTTCGGAGGAAGATACTACCCGAGGCATGTCCGGTCCATCCACAGCTCCACTCAGAATGATGATAAGGGGAGTCAGCAGAACAGACCGCAGTGCTCCTCACAGGCTTCGGGGCAACAACAAACTTCCTTCCGGCCACCAGCTCCAAGAGGCAGAGGCGCCAGGGGCTTCGGCGGAAGATTTGGAGATCAACCAAGGAGGCTGTTTTGCTTGTTCTGCGGAGAAAGCAAGGGCCATACCACCAGGACGTGCCATATTACAATCCAGAAGCAAAAGGAGATAGCCGAAGCTGCATCTCAACAAGTTCAGCCGAAGCAGGTCATGCATACTGCTTCGTATCATCCGCCTTACATCCCACAATACATAGACAACCACCCTGCAGCTTCTGTAGCTTCGGCAAGTCAACCTCAAGCTTCCTGGCAACAGCCTCCGCCTCCACCTCCATTGCAACAAGGTCAACAGCCAGAAGGGAGTCAATATGCCCCACACCAAAGGGACTTCAGAGAACAGTCCGAAGCTCGCACAGTTAACAGCACTGTGCCAGAGTCGAAGCATATTTATTAATACATATCCTACCTTTGATGGCAGTCTTTTCTATTCAGTTCTATTTTCTGTATGGCAAAGAACACTGTTAGTTTTCATGAAATAATTTCGTTGTTTCCCACGAGTAAAATCTATTTTCTCTACAGGCTTAAGTTACCGAAGCTTTAAAAAATTTTTTTTTGCGGTAACAAGGAGGATCTTCGAATCATTAAAAATCCTTCGGAGCAACAGAAAGTCGTTCTAAGGAACGCAGAGTAAGTTGATGAAGTCACAAAAAGCCGTTCCAAAGGGAGCGCAGTGTAAGTTTTCTGCTCAAAAGTCGTTCCTAAGGGAATGCAGAGCTTACAGCGAAAAGTCAACGCTGATACCGCCTAAGTAAAAGGCGAAGAAGCTCCTAAGGGAGGCTTACAGCGAAAAGTCAACGCTGATACCGCCTAAGTAAAAGGCGAAGAAGCTCCTAAGGGAGGCTTACAGCGAAAAGTCAACGCTGATACCGTCTAAGTAAAAGACGAAGAAGCTCCAAAGACGTTCCTAAGGGAATGCAGAGCTTACGAATATATTTTATGTGTATCTTCGGAACAAATGTCATTTGCATAACATAACATCATCACATCATTTTGCATAGCATAAGCACCATACATCATGTTGCATTTGGCAAAAGAAGGGAACACAGTATCAACCTTCGAAAGGACGCCTTGAGAAAGTGAAAATTGGGTAAAGTCACAAGGGAATGCAATGACAATCTTCGGAATACAGCTTCGGAGAATATTTTTACGAAGCACGCACGAGCTTCATCAGAGCAATATTGAAATTGTATAGCTTCGGAGAATGTTTTCACGAAGCATGGACGTGATTCATCAGAATAATTTTAACGGAGAATGTCTTCTTCACGAAGCATGAAAAGAAGGGAAGGTGTTTTTTCGCCGAAGGCTCAAAAATGGTATGTATGTAGAGTTTCATGCATCGTAAAGAATTGAATAATGAAAAGAGACTTGTATATTACATTCAGAAGTACAAAATGTTACATAGATTACACTTTAAATGTTTTTTCTAAATAGCATCTAGTCTTCTTTTAAAACTGCTTCGGCGGCCTCATTTAGAAGTTGATCAACAACTTTATCCATGATAGCTTCGGCCATTTGCTTAATTTCCTCATCCCCTTTTGTATGAGGGTCAGCGAGCGGTCCAGCAGGTTCTGAGGGAAGAGAACATTTCTATATTACTATTACAAATCGCGAACAAAGTTTGAAATAAAAGTTACAACACAATAAGAACGACTAATTAATACCTAATTTCCCTTCGGGCTCTGTACTTCTTTCGGCAGCCTCTGCCACTTTCCTTGCATCATGGATGCCTTTTTCACTTCTTTGAATTATTTCTTGCGCCATTTCTCGGCCGCCATTGTCCCAGATATCAGTGAAGAATTTTCCGCCAACCATGCTTGCTTCGGTTGACGGATCTTTAATGTCTTCAGAGGACAGAGCAGCTTCGGACTGAGCTAAAGATTTTATATGTTCACAACCTTTTTTCTCTAGAACAGCAGCAACTCCTCTGGCACCTGAAAAAGCGCAGATGTCGCCGCGGCTGCTCAGGATTTCCTCGAAGGCTTCTGCTTCGTGACTGATCCAATCCAGTGGACCTTCGGGATTACCTCTTGGAAAATTTTCTTCACTAGAAAAGGCGCCAACGCTGGCGAAGCTGGACTTTATCTTTTTAACGCATTCTACAGATTTGACATAGCATTTCCTCTGAGATGCGCGAAGTTCCTTAACTCTTAGTTCCAATTTATTGACCATATGATCACTAAGTTCTCGTTTTGTTTCCTCAAGCACGCGCTCCTCTTTAGCTCTAGCCAGCTGTTTCTGAAGATCTTTAATCTCGCGCTTTTGGGCTTCGGCCTGGGTTCTTGAAGCAGCTTCGTCCTTCTTGACTTTATCTACCAGCGTAAGCAGAATTTTGTCCTTTTCCAGAGCTTCATTTCTCAATTTGATAACTTCGGAGCGCAAATTGTTGAACGCAATCTCATAGCTTTCATCTTCGGCGCTTTTTTGGGCTCTTAATGCGTTGCTTAGAATTAAGCCCTATACGAAAAAGAATCCATATAAGAATAAAGGAATGAATTACGTAGTAAAAAAGTTTTTTCAAACGCTTAATTCCCATACCTTCAGGCTATTGTATGCAAGACTGTCTGCGAGATCCTCTTTAGTCATGGCGCTTAATCCAGCTTCGAGCTTCGGGAAGCCTATACTCCTGGCCATCTCTCGGCAGACAGATAGTTCTTTATTATCAGGTAGGCAGTATAAGAAGTCATCTTCATTCGTCCCATTGAATATTACTGCCCCCTTCGGATATTTTAGCTCCTTCGCATAATGGTTGGCTTCATGAATTTCTTCTTCAGATAGTTTTTTCCCCGAAGCATGACGTATGATGTAATCACACATGCTGGCAGGCGCTTCGGGGATGCCAGTGTCAGTTTCTTCAACTAAAACTGGTTCTGGTATTTTTATTGCTTCGGCTTCCAAAGGTTGCTCCTTGTAGGGCTCTGAAGGCCCAGCTTCAGCTTCAGCTTGTTGCGTCGAAGCTTCAGTAGAAGCTTCAGCAATTTCAACACTCTTTTTTGGAGTTGTGCTTGAAGACTTAATTGTCTCCAAGACATCTAGTACGTTTACCATTCTTTTCCTTTTTGGGGTCATCGATGGACCCTTTTGGTTTTTTGCTGTTTCAACATTTGTTGCAGGACTCAAAATTTCTGATGTTTTTTCCTTAGTCGGTTTTTTTCGCTTCTTCCATTTTTTCTGTGGGTGGCGCTTCGGCTATCTCTGCAATTTCTGGCAGCAAGGTTGGCTGTTCAGCTTCGGTGGCCGAAGAAGTTTCTCCGGTGAACTCAGGCACCGAAGCTGGTTCAATATGGCGTGGCCGATGTGTGAGGACCTTTATCCTCTTTCTTTTCGGTTCTGGCTCGCTAGGAGCAGTTGCAGCTTCTTCTTTTGCAGAGGTTGTGTTTTTCCTTTTCTGCCCTCGAACGGGATAACGATAGTCAGGGTAGAAGAACCCGATTGCATCAAACACCCGGTTGAGTCTCTTCTTTTTTCGGCCTCCGAAAGCTGCTGATAACGCAGTGTTCTCAGCCTTCGAATATGCCCCAAGAAGTTCGTCACTTAATATTTCAATGCTTTTCAACCAGTCGTCGTCAGGTTCAACAAATTTATCCCCATATTTGAATGTATATTTTAATCTGACTAGTCCGCCTTCGTCGGACTCTTTGCTGGTCTCCTTCGGCATTTCCCATTTTTCTGCAAGTGGCCATACCCTGAAGGCAATGTGCTCTTGGACCAAGTCTCTTGTCCCAATAAAAGAGCAGATAACCCCGAAGGCCCTTTGGCATTCCTCGGCCGCTTCATCCATTTCAATCTTCGGCCTTCGTAGTCCGAAGCGTTGCCAGATGGGGCGCATAATAATATTCTTGACATTTTCTTGCGCTGATAAGTCATTCTTTACATAGAACCATTCAGTCATCTAGGCTCCGGGCCACCTCTTCCGAAAGGTTGGCACAGGGCAGCTCGACCCGGAGCGGGCGCCGAAGCTGTAACACCCAAAATTGTTGTGATATTGCTCTTTTCCCCAGGGCTTCGTCTCGTATAATAATTCGTGAATGTTGCAGAAGCTTTTAGCGTTTGGTTCCAAACCTTGGCTTCTCGCAGCCCAGACAAATACCCCCATTCTTATGATGGCTTCGGGAGTAATTTGATGCAGGTAGACTTGAAATGTTCTTAGTACCTCAACAACAAAGTCGCTCAGAGGGAATCGAAGCCCTGCCTTGAGAAAGCTTCGGAAGATAATGACTTCATCTTCTTCGGGGGTGGGAGAAGTTTTTTCCCCAGCATCAGCTCTCACAATAGATATATCTCGAAAATATCGCCCCCTCATATTATCAATATGACTCTGCTTGATAGTGGTTTTCCCAAAAACTGTGTGGCTTGGTCGCCACGGCCGATCTTCGGCCTCTTCCCCACCACTTTCTACATCAAAGCTGTCGCTGTCATCAGTATCTTCGGACAGACCTTCAAGAATTTCCTTGGTGATTTTCTCTGTATTGGTCTCCGCCATCGCCATAATGAACCCCAAGTTCTTCTCTTCGTCGAGACTCAGCTTCGTCTCAGCAGTGATCTTCTTACCTTCAGACATCTTCGGAAGTGCTAAAAAACTGTTTCCAAGGCCGAAGCTTCAAAATCAAAAAAAAAATCAGCAAATCTTAGTGCACGAGCTAAAAATTTAGTGGGCTGAAGCAGATGGCAAGTGTGCGTACCAAATAAGCTTGCGGTATGATCTTATTTATATCCCCGGGGCGGTGAAAATTAAAAGACCCCGTTTGTCAGTGGATGTTGCTATTCTAGCAAAGGGAAGGTGTTTTTTCGGACCTTCGGCTCAGGGCCTTCGTCCATTTCGCAATCTGAATTTATTATTGACAAATTAATATTGCGAGGGGCTACTGTTGGGGGCCTTCGTCCTCCGAAGGTCCTCAAAAACATAGTTTAACAATGTTTTCCAAGTAGATTATGTGAACAGGTACCTTCGAACTCAGAGTCATGAACATGAAGCACGGTCAGGACGAAGCCTGAATCAGACGAAGGACGAGCTGATTACCAAGCTCTGCGAAGGGTGGTGCGCAGCCGAAGCTGTGCGCAGGGAAGCTTCGTCGCGATAGCAGAGGGGGGAACCGACTTAAAGATGAAAAGACTACGTGGACCTTAACAGAGTTCCATAAGTCATTGTGAAATGTAATGGACATGGATGTAATTTTACGAGGGCTGCGTCCCGCGTCTATAAATAGGTGAACAATACTCCCGTACTGTTCACGCTGACTTGGCATTTGCTTTTGCGTCACGCTTGTACTTTTACCTTCTCTCAAGACCGAAGGTACATTTGTAATTTAAAATCATTTCTATCTTTCTATGATTAATAAAAATAATTTTATGATGATGTTCATGTCATATTCCATGCTTTATATAAGTCCTTCGTCATTACTTGTTATGTTTATGAAGGTATGTCTCTTGTGACCTTCGTCCGAAACTCATTAATGTTCTGAAGGACGAAGGATTTTAACATTTAACATTTTTTATGTTGCCTTGTTCTTAACTCTTAGCATTTGAGAACAAGTCCCCAACAGCCAGCACCCAGTTTGGATCCTGCAAGGCCTCTTCAACCCTGAAAGGCTCAATAGAAGAGACAAACGAGTAATGCTCACAAAAATTAGCTAATCGTGAGCGAGTAGTTACTCCCTTGCTGATGTCACTCAGAATCTGATCGACGGGGTGATGTCTTTGGATCGACGCTCGGACTTGAGTTGGAGGGACCTGTGGTGCTTCTTTGTAATATCCAAAATCTTATATTGGTAATTTAGAGATCTTCCAAAATACTTAAGATAAAATGACTCCTAAATAATGAATTCCCTCTTTATAAAAATATGTTTCCCTGAAACAAACAACAAGTAACATTAAAGGTGTGGTAATTCAAACTTAGACCCAAAGTTGATTTTAAAAAGTTTGAAATGAAACTAGAAACAACAAATAGAGGAAAGACCTTTAATCTACCTAATTATTCTCTTAAACACCCTTCACAAATAAATAGATGCATTTGAATGAAAATAGTTCGTGACACATATAATATATATTTGTTTATTTATTGTTTTAAAAGAAAATAAGTAATGAAAATTAAAGTATACATTCAAATTGAGTATCTTATATATATATATATGATTTATATTTTGAGGCATATAGATAATCAAATATTATAAATAAAATACAATTTCGCATTTCATGCTGGAATCTATTTTGTTTATGCATTTGAACTTAGGTGTGGAATTCAAAACCCAATTTATGTTTGAATAAATAGAAAATAGAAATAGAAATAGAGAAAAAGAAAAAGAAAGAAAAGAAAAGGATAAGGAGACTTCCCTGCGTAATGGGCTGATTTCTCCTTCCCGGCCCAGCTCCCCTTCGATTCACGTGGCTCGCCTGGCTCACGGGTCCGCACGCGCCTGCTGGCTCGCTAGCGGATGGGCCTTGCGTGATAGCTACCCACTCGCTGACATGTGGGTTCGCCTTGTCAGGACTTCCTTCAACCTCCGGACCGGTAACGCGGATTCCGCGGGCCGCGCGCAAGCCTCAAGTCAGAATTGCCGTGGAAATCGCATCGCCTCAACCTCCTCGGCACTGACTCGCCCTGGGCCTATAAAACGATTGCCGGCCCTCATAACCGCTCCCAACTTCGCGGCTCAAGCAGAAGAGAGAGACTGAGGCGAGAGAGACGGCGCGCCTGTGCAGTGAACTCGACGCCATTAAGCGCAGCGAAAGCGTGATCGGACCCATCGTGAAGCCACCGCGGCCGACTCTGGCTTTGCGGACTCCAACCCGATCCGTCCCATCACTGACCGCACGGCCTCCATGCTTGAGTCCACCGTCTTTGTCGCGCCCGACATGCTCGACACCGATCCGACTTATGAGGGCGCTGGCATTGGAGGGCTACGTGGTGGTGCTTGTCAACTCCAACCCGGCCACCATCATGACCGACCCAGGCCTCGCCCACCGCACCTACATCGAGCCCATAGGTGCCGCGTGACCCTGTAGGTACTCCGGCAATGGCGGCTGCTGCTACGGTCTCTCTCGCCATCGTGTTCAATGGCCAATGGTGGGAGACATGCGAGGACCGTTGATCTCGCGTTCAATGGCCCCGATTGCGTGTGGATGGGGGGCACCGATCTTGGAATCAACGATCCTGATGGCGCATCGGATTATAATTTGACAAGCTGATCCGTGCGGTTGGAGCAGGATCCAACGGCCATAAATACCCAATACCCCTTCAGCGTGGCGTTTTTCTAAAAGAGTCCCTGTAGTATTTATAAAATAACCCGCCATCCTCGTGGGAGTAGTCTGAGTCTAGTAGAGTTTTATAAATTTAACCCTAGGCTCTCTGATATTAGTGTCCACGGTCCAGAACACTTAGGATATTCAGAAATTAATAAAGAAATAGGTTTTTAGTATAAGAATAAATCCATAAACTTGCTTAATCCGTATTTAATTCATTCTAACTCTGTATTGACCTATTTCAGTTTCTATAATTTTGTATTAATATTGTTTATCACCTAATACCTTTGTTTAACCATGAAACTTGAATTAAAATTGCTCAATTGAATTAATCTATTCTAGGTGCTAAATAATTTCAAAAATTCATAACTCAATAATCGTAACTCTGTTTTAATCCATTCTAGTTGCATTAGTCTCACAAAAATATCTATTATCATCTGGTAACTTTGTTTTGTCATGAGATATAGGTTAAAATGTTGCACTTAGTCTATTCTATATTTAACCACGTGGATCTTTGAAAAACCGTAACTTCATAACCGTAACCCCGAATTTAGCGGATCTCGAATCCACGATCTCGTAGTGACGCGTAGAATATTATTATGCAGTTTATTCTCATGTTTGGTGTGATGTTAATTTTGCCTATACATGTTTGTCTGTATTGCTACGTTTAGCAGTGAGGACACATGTCATCTGAAGAGCAAGTTGGTACCTGGAATCTCAAGTCCTAGGCAAGTTGTGCCCTTGATCACTTCTTTTTACCCAGTCATGTTCTGATTAATCATAATGATCTGCATAGGTTAATTTTGATGGGACCCAATAGGTTACCCTAGTTTGACTATCTTTATACGTTGTTCACACTGATTTTTTTGGGTAGTACCTGCTATCACTTTATGTGGATTTGGGTATAGAGATACATATTATTCATGATTATATTTTATTATCAGTTGTTATTTACTGTTCATGTTAAGATCATTATGTTAATTGGAACATGGAGAACCACCCAGGAAAACAGTGCTACCACAAGGGAGGAATGGGATCCCTTGGCTGATTAATTAGGAAAGCTAGTGGATGACTACCTTACCCGAAAGGGGCAAGGACAGTAGGGGAGTGGTCAGTGTAGGGAGGTTCTCAGGTTGATTTTGCTGTGATGGAGGTCAGGCGAGGGATTCCTGCATTGGAGCTTCCTAGAAACTGTAGCGGGTTTTCTGAAGCTAGTGGAACTTTGTAAAGGCCTCATAGTGTTACCCTGCCTCGCCTCCTCGGTAGAGGTGTATGGGATTGGCCGTCTCTTGGCAGATGGGTAACATGACTTGTGGGTAAAGATGCATAACCTCTGCAGAGTGTAAAACTGGTATACTAGCCGTGCTCACGGTCATGAGCAGCTCGGACACTCACATGATTAAGTTATGGAACTAAATTCAAATTGTCATATGCATTGCATCGTAGGTGGTGTTGTTACTTTTGTTCTACTGCTTAATTGGGTTGGTATTTACTTATATTTAGTAATTGCTAATAAAATTTTGACCAACTTTAAAAGCAAGCTTAGCTTCAACCATCCTCTTTGGTAAGCCTTACACTTCACGTGAGCTCCCACCTTTGGCGAGTTCATGCACATTATTCTCCAAAACTTGTTGAGCTATGAACGTATGTGAGCTCACTCTTGCTGTCTCACACCCCCCTCACAGGTCAAGAACAGGTACCGCATGTTGATGCGCATGGAGGATGCTGTGATGAGTTCGTGAGAGGTCTAGGCCGTCGTCTCCCAGTCAACTTTGGATTGCTGGACCGTTGTCTCCTTATAATGTAATTATTTATTTATTTTGTATAGAACTCCTATTATATAGTAAAGTTGTGACATTCGATCCTGTGCCATGATTCATCATATGTGTGAAACTTGGTCCCAGCACACCTAGTGATTATGTTCGTGCCTAGGTCTTGGTGCCCCAAAACCCGGGTGTGACAGAAGTGGTATCAGAGGAATGTTGACGGTAGAACGAAACCTAGATAGAACTGGACAACCATTTTCTACTTACCATTGCTACTTTGATTCTTTCTAAACTTTTCTTAATTATTTCTCATCGATTTCCGCTCTACTCTGATTATTCTTACTTTTTCTCTTCTAAAGACAAATGTGGATTTCACACTTTGAAATCCTGTACTTAAAGTGACTTCTAGAAATAGAAGACCTACTCTTAGGAACAAAAACAAAACTATTTTTTATATCTATATGCTTGAATGCTTGTTCTTCTGATATTTGTCTGATTTGGATCTTTGATTGAGTGTTTTGTGGAGTAATGTCCACAATTACATCTACATATACGTATAGGCATAAATATAAATAAATAAATAAATAAATAAATAAATAAATAAATAAATCATAAGATGACTATACAAACTAAGAATATCCCCCATTAAAAGTATATCTAGCCTAATAGCTCCATCTTGTCTTGAAAGATTCTTTCTTATCTTAATAGACTCATATTATCTTGAAAAGATTTTATCTCATCCTAATAGATCTAACTGACCTCAAAAGATTCTACCTTATCCTTATGGATTCATCTTGCCCTAATAAGCATATTTATTCCACACTATTGTAATAACCATGATCTAATTAATGAGATCTTATCTAGTCTATTCTAGTCATACCCAATCCTATCTAATGTATCACTTTATGTGGATTTGGGTATAGAGATACATATTATTCATGATTATATTTTATTATCAGTTGTTATTTACTGTTCATGTTAAGATCATTATGTTAATTGGAACATGGAGAACCACCCGGGAAAACAGTGCTACCACAAGGGAGGAATGTGACCCCTTGGCTGATTAATTAGGAAAGCTAGTGGATGACTACCTTACCCGAAAGGGGCAAGAGCAGTAGGGGAGTGGTCAGTGTAGGGAGGTTCTCGGGTTGATTTTGCTATGATGGTGGTCAGGCGAGGGATTCCTGCATTGGAGCTTCCTAGAAACTGTAGCGGGTTTTCTGAAGCTAGTGGAACTTTGTAAAGGCCTCGTAGTGTTATCCTGCCTCGCCTCCTCGGTAGAGGTGTATGGGATTGGCCGTCTCTTGGCAGATGGGTAACATGACTTGTGGGTAAAGATGTGTAACCTCTGCAGAGTGTAAAACTGGTATACTAGCCGTGCTCACGGTCATGAGCAGCTCGGACACTCACATGATTAAGTTATGGAACTAAATTCAAATTGTCATATGCATTGCATCGCAGGTGATGTTGTTACTTTTGTTCTACTACTTAATTGGGTTGGTATTTACTTATACTTAGTAATTGCTAATAAAATTTTGACCAACTTTAAAAGCAAGCTCAGCTTCAACCATCCTCTTTGGTAAGCCTTACACTTCACGTGAGCTCCCACCTTTGGTGAGTTTATGCACATTATTCCCCACAACTTGTTGAGCTATGAATGTATGTGAGCTCACTCTTGCTGTCTCACACCCCCCTCACAGGTCAAGAACAGGTACCGCAGGATGATGCGCATGGAGGATGCTATGATGAGTTCGTGAGAGGTCTAGGCCGTCGTCTCCCAGTCAACTTTGGGTTGTTGGACCGTTGTCTCCTTATAATGTATTTATTTATTTTGTATAGAACTCCTATTATATAGTAAAGTTGTGACATTCGATCCTATGCCATGATTCATCATATGTGTGAGACTTGGTCCCAGCACACCTGATGATTATGTTCGCGCCTGGGTCTTGGTGTCCCGAAACCCGGGTGTGACATTCTTCCTCCAAAACCTGTTCTTCCTGTGCCCCCCTTGATCCTGCCCCTCTTCTTGAGGTACTTGTACATCATCTTGAGTTGGGGGATGCACCATTGTTGAGGAAGATGGTTGATCTTGTTCCTGTAGTTCCTGTGGTCGCACATCACCTATCGCCATCGTGCGCATTGCGGCTGTCGGAACTTCTTCATCTACATCATCAAGATCAACTTGCTGTCTTGGAGAGCCATTAGTCTCATCAAATACAACATCGCTAGAGACTTCAACCAATCCCGATGATTTGTTAAAGACCCTATACACCTTTGTATTTGAGTCATACCCTAGTAAAAATCCTTCTACTGCCTTGGGAGCAAATTTAGAATGTATACTTTTCTTCAACAGAATGTATCATTTGCTCCCAAATACACGAAAATAGGAGACATTGGGTTTGTTATCAGTAAGGAGTTCATATGAGGTCTTCTTGAGGAGACGGTGCAGGTAGAGCCGATTTATGGCATGGCAAGTTGTGTTCACAGCTTCCAACCAAAACCGCTCAAGTGTCTTGTACTCTCCAAGCATCGTTCTCGCCATGTCGATTAGCGTCCAGTTCTTCCTCTCTATCACACCATTTTGTTGTGGTGTGTAGGGAGCGAAGAACTCGTGCTTGATCCCTTCCTCCCCAAGATACTCTTCAACTTGCAGATTTTTGAACTTGGACCCATTGTTGCTTCTTATCTTCTTCACCTTGAGTTCAAACTCATTTTGAGCTCTCCTTAAGAAGTGCTTTAGGGTCCCTTGGGTTTCTGACTTATCCTGCAAAAAGAATACCCATGTGAAGCGGGAAAAATTATCAACAATTACAAGACCATACTTACTTTCCCCGATGTTGAGGTAGGCAACGGGTCCAAAGAGATCCATGTGAAGAAGCTCTAGTGGTCTTGATGTCGTCATCACATTCTTGTTGTGATGAGTGCTTCCCACTTGTTTCCCTGCCTGACATGCTGCACAAGGTCTGTCTTTCTTAAAACAGACATCAGTTAGTCCTAACACATGATCTCTCTTTAGAAGCTTATGGAGATTCTTCATCCCAACATGTGCTAGACGGCGATGCCAGAGCCAACCTATATTAGTCTTAGCTATTAAGCATGCATCTAGATCGGCATTCTCTTTCGAAAAATCAACTAAATAGAGTTTTCCGTCTAATGCACCCTTAAAAGCTAATGAACCATCACTCCTTCTTAAGACAGATACATCAACATTTGTAAACAGACAATTGTAACCCATGTGACACAATTGACTTACAGACAGAAGGTTGTACCCGAGCAACTCTACTAAAAATACATTTGATATTGAGTGCTTGTTAGTGATGGCTATCTTGCCCAAGCCTTTGACCTTGACTTGGTTCCCATCTCCAAAGATGACCTTATCTTAGGAATCCTTGTTCTTGACGTAGGAGGTGAACATCTTCTCCCCTGTCATGTGGTTTGTGCATCCGCTGTCGATAATCCAGCTTGAGCCCCCGGATACATAAACCTGCAAGGCAAATTAAGCTTGGGTTTTAGGTACCCAACTCTTGTTGGGTCCTACAAGGTTAGTCACAATAGTTTTTGGAACCCATATGCAAGTTTTGTCTCCCTTGCATTTGGATCCCAACTTCCTAGCAACTACTTTTGCATTCTTACATGAAAGCACAAAAGAAGCATTGCAAGCATGATAAACAATAGTAGGTCTATTGCAAACTTTCCTAGAAGCATGAGAAGTAGTATAATTTCTCTTAGGCCTACTTCTACCATTAACAAAAGCAGAACTAGATGCAAACATAGGATGTGAATCATTATAAGCAGCATGATCATAGCTTTGATTATAATGAGAAACTTTCTTAACATGAGTATAAAGAGATAGGCATGTTTCTTTTGATCGTGTGAGCTACTGGCCATAGGAGCCTTCCCTTTCCCTTTGGGATCGGAAGTCCTTTGGCTTGTTAAGTTCTTGGTTTCCTTACGAAAACCAAGTCCATCCTTAATTGAGGGGTGTCTACCAACAGTGTAGGCATCCCTAGCAAATTTTAATTTATTATAATCATCTTTGCAAGTCTTAAGTTGAGCATTAAGACTTGCAACCTCGTCATTTAATTTAGCAATAGTGACAGCATGTTCATCAAAATTGACATCTTTACACATATTGCAAATAACTACATGTTCTACACATGAACTAGTTGCATTTGCTATCTCTAGTTTAGCATTTAATTCATCATTTAACTCCTTTAGGCTAGAGACAGATTCATGACAAGCAGACAACTCAGAGGATAGCATTTCATTTCTTTTAATTTCTAGAGCAAGAGATTTTTGAACACTAACAAATTTATCATGTTCCTCATACAAGATATCTTCTTCCTTTTCTAGCAGTCTATCTTTTTCATTAAGAGCATCGATTAGTTCATTAGTTTTGTGTACTTTATTTCTATCTAATTCTTTAAACAAGTTAGTATAGTCTACTTCATCATCAGATGACTCTTCATCACTAGAGGAAGTATAATTGGGAGTGTCCCGAATACGTACCTTCTTCTCCTTAGCCATAAGACAAATATGGCGTTCCTTGGGGAAGAGCGAAGATTTGTCGAAGACCGAGGCAGCCAGTCCTTCATCGTCGGAGTCGGATGAAGAGCAGTCAGAATCCCATTCCTTTCTAAGGTGCGCCTCACCCTTCGCCTTCCTGTAGTTCTTCTTCTTTTCCCTCTTCCCGTGCTTTTCTTGTCCCTGGTCATTATCATTATCGGGGCATTGAGCTATGAAATGACCAGTCTTACCGCATTTGAAGCAGGAGCGCTTTCCCCTTGTTTTATTCTTATTGGGATACTCCTTGCGTCCTTTTAGCGTGGTCTTGAAGCGCTTGATGATAAGCGCCATCTCGTCCTCATTGAGCCCGACAGCCTCTACTTGTGCCACCTTGCTTGGTAGCACCTCCTTGATGCTAGTTGCTTTGAGAGCAACGGGCTGCAGCTCGTAGATGGGCAGTGGACCATTTAGCACATCGTCCACGTATCGCGCCTCCTTCACCATCATGCGCCCGCTTACAAATTTTCTGAGGATTTCTTCGGGCGTCATCTTGGTGTACCTGGGGTTTTCACGAATAAGGTTTACAAGATGAGGGTCAATTACTGTAAATGACCTAAGCATGAGTCGGACGACGTCATGATCCGTCCATCTTGTGCATCCATAGCTTTGGATTTTGTTGACCAGGGTCTTGAGCCTGTTGTAGGTCTGTGTTGGATCCTCTCCTTGATCATCGCGAACCTCCCCAGCTTGCCTTCCACTAGTTCCATCTTTGTGATCATGGTGGCGTCATTACCCTCATGTGATATCTTGAGGGTATCCCAGATTTGTTTAGCGTTGTCCAAGCCACTCACTTTATTGTACTCATCCCTGCAAAGAGAAGCTAGCAACACAGTACTAGCTTGGACATTTTTATGAATTTGTTCATTTATAAAATAGGATTATCAGTGCTATAAAAATGCATCCCATTTTCTACAATTTCCCATATGCTAGGATGGAGAGAAAATAAATGATTACGCATTTTATGACTCTAGAACGAATAGTCCTCTCCATCAAAGGGTGGAGGTTTTCCAAGGGGAATTGATAGTAAATGCGCATTTGAATTATAGGGAATGCGAGAATAATCAAAAGAATAATTTTGATTAACTGTCTTTTTCTTGGACAAGGAGTCGTTGTCGTCGTCGTCCCTTGGTGAAGAAGAGGAGGCGTCGCTGTCGTAGTAGATAATCTTCTTGATGCGCCTCTTCTTCTTCCCATCCCTCTTCTTGTGACTCGAGCCTGAGTCAGTGGGCTTGTCGTCTCTTGGCTCGTTGAAGAGGGACTC
The DNA here is from genome assembly GCA_029449295.1 of Zea luxurians. NCBI lineage: Eukaryota > Viridiplantae > Streptophyta > Magnoliopsida > Poales > Poaceae > Zea > Zea luxurians. The sequence goes on from JAOPSE010000119.1 coordinate 6,167,691, forward strand.
CTTCTCCTTATCGTTGACCACCATCCCCTTACCCTTAGGATTCATCTCTTCGGGCGGTTAGACTTTTAAGTGAAGAGTACGGCTCTGATACCAATTGAGAGCACCTAGAGGGGGGGTAAATAGGTGATCCTGTAAAATCAAACACTAAATAGCCACAAACTAGAATATAGAGATGTTAGCGCTAGTTAATCAAGTGGCTATGAGGCGTTGTGAACAAACAATAACAAGAAAAGCGACATAAGAGACACACGATTTTTATCTCGTGGTTCGGCCAAGTAATACTTGCCTACTTCCATGTTGTGGCGTCCCAATGGATGAGGGTTGCACTCAACCCCTTTCAAGTGATCCAAAGATCAACTTGAATACCACGGTCTTTTCTCTTTTGAGTATACTTCCCGTTTGTGAGGAATCTCCACAGGTTGGAGCCTCTCGCCCTTACAATATAGATCACAGAGAAAGCACAAGAGTAAGGATGGGAGAGCAACACATGCAAGACCAAAATCAGCAGCACACACACGCACACAAGCCAAGACTTGAGCTCGAAACAAAGCACAGAGAGTTTGCAACTCAAACGGAGCTCAAATCACTAACACAATCGATCAAATGCGTGGAGGCAGAGTCTGGGAGTCTTGGAATGCTTCGTGAATGCTTGGTGTTTTGCTCCATGCGCCTAGGGGTCCCTTTTATAGCCCCAAGGCAGCTAGGAGCCGTTGGAGTTCAACTTGGAAGGCAATTCTTGCCTTATGTCGAGTGGTGCACCCGACAGCCACCGGACAGCCACTGTAGCATTCCGGTGCTCGATTACCTTCCATACCGGGCACAGCTGACCGTTGGTCCTCCGGGCCCGTTGGCGCACCGGACACTGTCTGGTGCACACCGGACAGTCCGGTGTGCCCAACCGATCATTGGTGCGGGCCACGTGTCGCGCGGACGACCGTTGGCTGCAGGCGCCGTTGACTCACCGGACAGTCTGGTGATTTATAGCCGCGTTACTCCTTCGTTTCCCGAGAGCAACCGGTTCACTGTCGACTAGCCTGGGGCACCGAACACTGTCCGGTGCACCACCGGACAGTCCGGTGTGCCAGGCCCGAGCTGGTTTTGGCTATACACAGCCAACTCTTTTCCAACGTCTTTCTTCTTTACTTGACACTGTTTCTAGTACTTAGATAACCATGTTAGTATTCAAAAACAATTCACTAAGTCTAGAAGCATACCTTGTTCTTTGATTCACACTTCTCACTCCTTTAGCACATAAGAACTTAATCAATATGTGTTCGACATCTAATCACCAAAATACTTATAGAAATGGCACAGGGGCACGTTTCCCTTTCAAAATGCAAGGCAGTCGAGGCATGCTATGACCAAGCGCAGGGCATGTGGCAGTGCTGCGCACATTAAATGCCCACTCAACACGCCAAACGCGGCCAGGGCCGCTGCACCACACACGCGAGCGACACCATCAAGATACGCTGTTCAGGCGGATATCGTATCCGTTACAATGCCCGCCCGAACGTGACAGTGCAGGCGGCTACTCATGCCCATACACACATTAGGCATGTCAGGCTACGCTGCACCCTACTGTAATAGGCAGTCGCCCACTCATGGATAGGACACGGTGTGGCGGAGGCTGGTCAAGAAATCAGCACGGCAACCAAGGGTAGATCTCTGTCCGCCGACAGAGATTAGCTATTCCATATAGTATATTTTTGTCACTGTACTCCTAGGTCCACCTGTAAGGGCTCAGGTTCCTTGCACGTGCCTCCCCATGGACTATAAAAGGGGAAGCACATAGCGCTACACGGGACTTTTGAGACCCTCACACACTTGCAAACTCCCTCACGGGCAACCCCATCAAGGACAACTTAAGCAATACAACTCGTGTACAATGGATGTAGGGTTTTACACTCTGGCGGTCTAAACCACTATAAAACTTTGTGTGTTCTTGTGTTCATCCAATTGATCAGGCAAACGCTGAAACCCCCTCCTCATCTTAAGATTAGGGTGGGTGCATTCCACCACCCGGCTGGTGTATTCTCCCCAACGGTCTCTGTGCTAATTCACATATGTTTCCATGTTGGACCTAATAGATATTGTGGTTGTGTGCTAAAGATCATTTAGATATACCTACAGGTTCTCATTAAAATAAACACTTTCTTGTGGCAATTGGATGACATACTAATTGCAGTGCTTCCCCTTCCTATGTCCCCTGCTATTTATGTCAACGAACCAATTGACAATTTGTTGACTGATAGCACTATTTTCCAGGAACTGCCAGGGCCATAGACTTGGCATATTGGTTTCTTCCAAAGCTTGAATGCATAAACTATAAGAACTCTTTGCAGTGCAGTCAGTTTAGATTTGTACGCATTTATCTCTAGTTACTACGTGTTTGTCTTCTTGACCATGATTTCTTGTTAGGCCACTTGTACAGGTTCTTGAGTCTAATGTTTTTTGACCACTAGCTCTGTAGTTTTGTGCTAGAGTAGGTGTATTAGTCCTGCAAAGACTCAATTGTTCTGTTTACAAAAACCATAGCATTGTACTTATTATTTCATATGTGTTTATTTACCTTGTAATGTTTTAGTGAGTGTTCTTTTATTAGAGAGTTGCACCAGCCTTCAGTGATAGTGAGCTGCTTAGTCTCTTTCACACATAATAGCTTGAGACTCACTTACATTTGCTATCCACATGTCCTTACCATAAACTACAATAACAGATTAGCAGTAACTGTTGTTGAACCACTTGGTCCAAGCTGTTTGTGTAATACATCATATATTTGGAATTTCTGCAATGTTGTCTCATGCATACTCTTTCAATTTTGGCAGGGGACCTATAGAATTCAAATATTTTACTTGGTTGTTCTGTTGTCGAGCATGTTCATCTACAACCAGGTACATTTATGAACAAATGAAATAACCATCTTTAGAACATGGAGGGAATTGTAGGCTAATACTTAGGTGCTTCAGTTGTAATTGTTTTCATATTGAAGGATGCTAACCTCAGGTCGAAGGTCCACTGCATCTGAACTTGGGCAGTTCTCTCCTGTCTTCGTTTGGTTGTTGCGAGTAAGATATTTCATTGATTTTCTCTTGATATTAATTATGCCTACTGAATGTTGAATGCTCTTTTGCTTCTCCAGCCTGTAACAATCTTTAGAAGCATGAAGTGTGTATAGATATGCTAAATTGCTGCGGTCAGCACCCCCAGAAGAGTGAAGCAGGTAGCTAACTTGTCCTTGTCCACCCACCCCACCCCTTGTTCATATGCACATAGCATATCTCTAAATGATTAATTTATGTCTTGCTCACTGTTGACGCCTTTTCGGAGCGCCAAACACTCAACAAGAACCGTGGCGGTGCCCTCTGCACAGGGGCGGACGGTCCGCGCGCAGGGGCCGGACGGTCCGCGGCCTGGTGCGAGGCGCGGTTGTGCTCTCTGCGCAGGGGCGGACTGTCCGCGGCCTGGGGCCGGACGGTCCGCGGCCTGATGCGCGGCTAGGGTTCCTGCCTGACGGCCGGACGGTCCGCGCCCTGGGGCCGGACGGTCCGCGCGTACGCAGGGACGGCGGAAGATCGCCGACGGCGCCTGGATCTCGCTCCCGGGAGGGACCCCGTCGGGGAGTAGAGATCCTAGGTGGTGTCTAGGCTCGGGCAGACCGACCTAGACTCCTCTAATCGACATAGAGCCGAGGAGAGGCGGAGAATTTGGGGATCGAGAGGCTAAACCTAAACTAAACTAGAACTACTCCTAAGATAAATGCGAAATAGAAGTTGTATTGATTCGATTGATGATGATTACAAATCGGCCGTAGACCTCTCTATTTATAGAGGAGGGGGGCTGGACCCTTTACAAACTAATTTCCGAGCTTATCCCCTGATTTTAGCTAACAACCGTAGCACAAAACTCGGAACCCTAATCTGTTCTGCGCACGCGCGGACCGTCCGGCCCACAGGCGCGGACTGTCCGGACCGCGGACCGTCCGGCCTCAGGGCCGGACCGTCCGCGCATTCATTTTCGGTTCGAACATATGCCCCCTGCCTTTTGGTGGAGCTGGGCGAACCAAAAGCAACTAACTCGATGTGATCACATCGGTTTTCTTAGGCATCTTGCCACATACTAGGATGGTACTGTTTGAGGAAACGCCCATTCAACGCCTTAGGTAAATCCTTGCCTTGTAATGTTTGTAGTAAATAAGCGTTACCAGACATCACCTGCTTCACCTTATAAGGACCCTCCCAGCTTGGCGACCATTTCCCGAACTTTCGGTCTTTATTCCTTAGAGGTAGAATGGTCTTCCACACCAAGTCTCCTACTTGGAATGATTTTGCTTTGACCTTCTTGTTGTAGGCCCTGGCTACCATGATCTTGTCCTTTTCTATTGCTCTCAAAGCTATCATCCTCTTGTCGGTCACCTCATCAATATTATCCATCATTGAATTATAATAATCAGTAGCAGTTAAGTCATTTTGTCTGGCAAACCTGACAGCATTCAAACTTATTTCCACAGGTAACACTGCTTCCTGCCCATAGACAAGCTCAAAAGGAGATACTTTAGTAGCACTATGTTTAGATATCCTATGAGCCCATAAAGCTTCGGACAAAATCTTATGCCAATGTTTAGGATTATCAGATATCTTCTTTTTTATCAAGTTGATCAATGTCCTATTACTAGACTCGGCCTGCCCATTGGCCTGAGCGTAGTATGGAGATGAATTGAGCAACTTAATTCTATATAATTCAGCAAATTCACGCACCTCCTTTGACATAAAAGAAGTCCCTTGATCAGTAGTCAAGGTCTGGGGAATGCCGAATCTGTGAATAATATGCTCAGTTATGAACTCAATTACCTCCTTGTGTGTCATGTTCTTCAGAGCAACGGCTTCAGTCCATTTGGTAAAGTAATCAGTGGCAACTAACACGAACCGATGCCCCTTTGATGATGAAGGATGAATTTCTCCAATAAAGTCTAATCCCCATCCTCTGAACGGCCAAGGCTTGATGATAGGATGTAATTCGGCTGCAGGGACCAACTGTAGGTCGCCGAATTTTTGGCACACTTGGCAACCCTTGTAGTACTTAAAACAATCAGCTATCATATTAGGCCAATAAAAACCAGACCTTCGCAACAACCACTTCATCTTTGGAGCTGATTGATGGGTACCACAAATTCCTTCATGTACTTCGGCCATAGCTAATATAGCATCATCTGGGCCCAAGCACTTAAGTAGGACGTCATTGACTGTTCGGCGGTAAAGTTCATCACTCATCAAAACATACTTGAAAGCTGTTCGCCGAATGTTCTTATCTGTCCTGATATTGGGATTCTGTAAATAATTAAGTATAGGTGTCCTCCAATCACTTGCATCGGCTTCATTGTCAGCCGAATTAATGAAAAGAACACTTCTGGTAACCCCGGACGGTCCGGCGTCATCACGCGGACGGTCCGCGACCTGGGAATTTGGCTTTGCACTGGTTATCAGATTTTCAGTTTTGTGAAACTTCCCTCTCTTTATCCGATAACCTGATGCATCTTGTGCCAAACCATTAGCTCTATGATTCTCAACTCTAGAGATATGCCGAATACTGAATTCGTCAAAAGAATGAATTATGCTCCAACATTTCTCAAGATAACTATTTAGAGTACCATCAAGACATTGATATTCTTCTAACACTTGTTGGACAACCAGCTGAGAATCACCAAATACCTTCACATGTTTTACTCCCATACCATTTAAAAGTTCTAAGCCGAATAAGAGAGCCTCATATTCAGCTTGATTATTAGTGCAATAAGTTTCCAATCGGCTAGAGAAGTCAAAGGAGACATTTCTTGGTGAAACAAGCACAATGCCAATTCCTTGCCCTTCATTGCAAACCGATCCATCAAAATATAAAGTCCAAGGAGTAATAGTGAGGTATGACATGTCTAGTTCATGAATATCATTAACCCGATGTTCTACAATAAAATCCGCTACGACTTGGCCTTTCATAGATTTCAATGGTTCATAGGCCAAGTCATATTCTATGAGTGCATAAGCCCACTTACCAATTCTACCACTCATAATTGGGTTATGCAACATGTATTTGATTACATCGGCTTGACCAGAAACAGTGCAATGACTAGACAGTAAATAACATCTACATTTGGTGCATGCATAAAACAAGCATAAGCATAATTTTTCAATAAAAGTGTACCTTGTTTCAGCATCCGCCAACCTTCGACTTAGGTATGTCACCACATGCTCCTTCCCCTCAGTGTCTTGTGTCAGAACAGCCCCAATAACCTTGTCTTCAGCTGCAATGTATAATCTGAATGGTGCTCCTACTTGCGGTGCTTTTATCACGGGAGCCGAAGACAAGTATTTTTTAATGAGATCAAATGCTTCCTGCTGCTCTGCCCCCCAAGTGAATTCAGCATCATTCTTAAGCCGAAGGATAGGGGTGAAGGCATCAATCTTCCCGGCTAGGTTAGAAATAAACCTTCGTAAATAATTCACCTTGCCGAGAAACCTCTGCACTTCGACCTTACAAGTCGGAGGCCCCACATTCCGAATAGACTTGATTCGGTCAGGGTCTATTTCTATACCATGTTCATGGATGACAAATCCTAAAAACTTACCAGCCGACACTCCAAAAGCACATTTACGTGGGTTCATTTTTAAACCATACCGACGCATTTTATCAAAGGCTTTGCGCAAATCGGCTATATGAGAACTAAACTTAGCCGATTTGACTACAATATCATCAATGTAGACTTCCACAGTGTTTCCTAACAACTCATGGAAAATCAAATTCATAGCCCTCTGATAAGTAGCACCAGCATTTTTAAGACCGAATGTCATGACAACCCATTCAAATAAACCAATAAAGCCTGGACATATAAAGGCCGTTTTAGACGCATCTTCTTCGGCCATGAAAATCTGATTATATCCGGCATTACCATCAAGAAAGCTAATAATTCTATTTCCTGATGCATTATTGATTAATGTGTCGGCTATGGGCATGGGATATTCATCTTTAGGAGTTGCTTTATTTAAATTACGAAAATCAATGCATACCCTAAGTTTACCTGACTCCTTCTTCTCCACCGGCACAATATTGGAGACCCACTCTGCGTATCTGCAAGGTCTAATAAAATTAGCTTCTAGCAGCCGGTGGATTTCGTCCTTGATTCGTGGGAGAAGATCTGGATGAAACGTTCTAGCTTTCTGCTTGAAAGGTCTGAAACCAGACTTAATGGGCAGCCGATGTTCGACAATCTCTCGGCTTAGTCCAGGCATTTCAGTGTAATTCCAAGCAAAACAATCTGAATATTCCTTCAATAGACCGATCATCTCATTTCTAGAATCGGTCTCCAGGGTCTTGTTTACAAAAGTCGGCCTTGGAGTTTTGCCATCTCCTATGTCAATCTCTTCCAAAGGATCGGCCGATGTAAACCCCTGTCCTAGTTTATCAAGATCTCTGAATTCTTCTATCATGCCCCCCACAGAGGAATCAGATGATCTTTGTGTGATGGCGGACTTTCCGGTTTCGAGGACCGGATCATCCGTAATACTATCTTTTCGCTGTGGTAGATGTTCGGTCTTAGAGTCCGAACTGTTCTGTGATAGATCAGACCAT